>CM063508.1:130782413-130852747 GCA_032207245.1 Pardosa pseudoannulata | reverse complement strand
AACTCATCTGTACCCGTCTGATAAACTTTGGACACCACTGAGCTAACGAAACAAAGCTTTAGCTTTCAGTAAAAAAAAATCCCTTCTGAATGCTCCGAACGATGGCCGAATGGTTAGGGTGCTGGCCTTCGGAACCGGAGTTCGTGGGTTCGAATCCAATTGTGGCATGGATGTTCGTAGCCGTTCGGAATCGGCTTTAAGCAGTAGGTCCCGGTCTCATTAGCCCTCGTGTTGCAAAAAGTAGACCGTAGTGCTCCAAACCAAACCCTTATGAATGCTAAAGATTTGTATGCGCTTAGATTTCATTTATCGCTTTTTTATAACTCTATTATACATTATTCTTAATTTAGAATAACTGATATTGTATATAGCAGATAAATTTATGGATTTAACTTGATTTAAACTTGATCGTATAAATTAAAGATTCAGATTGAAAAATATTTCTGCCAGTTTAAAAAGTTAGTCCAGTGTACGAATGAATGTTCAAGAATGCATATGTAGATTTATTTAACAAGTATTCATGTATAGTTCTTTGAGTACTGAAAACAGTTACTGAAACAGTCACTTCTTGTTGAAAGGTGCAATAAAATTCGCACAAAGTGATTAGGTAATATTAAAAATGATATGATGAGTAGTCTTGCTTAAGTCATAATGTCAGATATTTCTTAAGCCCGACCCAGCCGAAGCCATACGGAAATAATGACTAACCGCCATGATAGGAATCGAACCCAGTACAGTACAATTTTAACAGACCTAACCAATAATTTAGAAGACGACCGAAGCCAGACCACCAAGCTGGATCCACTGAGACACCCCTCAACAAGAGACAACCGCTCTTTATTATAATTTTCATACTTAATAAATATAATCATACAATGACATATATAACAAAGTTAGAAAATAACATACAATAAGTAAACTGTCTAAAGACAGTTTTACAAAATATTCAATTATCAGGATCAATCCTCGGCGAGAATTAGCCGAGTTACAAAGATTAAAAACAGCAACTTGCTGGAAATTAACAGGAAAATTATCATATCTGATATCATTAACAAGTTCACAGTTATAAATCAAGTGTAATAACGTCCCTTCTTCTTTGTCGCACCAACATCTTGATGATTTCCCAAAGAACCTAGATTGGTATAATGGAATCGCTCCATGTCCAGTGTATATCTGATTGATATAAAAAAAATTCCCCTCAAGTCTCCTTTCACTAACTTTGGGAAAGAAATCATAAGTTTTTTTACCAGCAGTCCCATCCATCCAGTTGACTTGCCATTTCTTTAAAGTATGGGTATGCATCATCTTCTTAATTTGCTGATACGGCCACTTAACATCAATATCAACAAAATCTCTACTAGTTGCTTCCTTGGCTAAAACATCGACCATTTCATTAAAAAGTTTCTCCCACATGGGCCCTGACCCATTCTACATTTATGTTCAAACCTATGTTTCTTATTTTCCTTCTTATATCATTAATAAAAATATTATTTCTTTCACAACCTATTGCCTGCAAGGCAGAAAGGGAATCAGTTCTAATATATACGTTATCTAAATTATTAATTTGTATATAATCTATAGCTTTGGATATAGCTAAAAGCTCAGTTTTAAAGACAGTACAATTTGTGTTCCATGAAATAAATATCTTTTGGCCACGACTCTTCAAGTTTCATTACTACCGTGCCTTGTGGATTTACTACATGTTTAATTAGATCTACATCATGGATAAATATTTTCAATCTACCTTCAGTATTTTTATGTAGGCATTTTGCATTCTAATAAACATCCACACACACTTTCTCTCTCTCTCTCTCTCTCTTCTCTCTCTCTCTCTCTCTATATATATATATATATATATATATATATATATATATATATATATATATATATATATATATATATATATATATATATATATATATATATATATATATATATATATATATATATATATATATATATATATGCATATATATATATATATATATATATGCATATATAACTTTGTAGCATTCCCTATGTTTCACCTCATTATCCAAAATCACTATAAATAAATAGTCATAATGTAAATCATACTTAAACCATCTTAAGTATTAATGATAATATAATTCAATTCCTCCAATTTAAAATCATCTATGGTTTTTTTTCTTGCATTTTTAAAGTTACTTAGAATTAATCTCTAGTATACTATTAATGCATCCACAAGAGAAAACAACCATGTTTCTATCTTTGATGAGAATTGTGCAACAAGGAAGAAACAGATGATTTTGCAACCTGGCCTTGTAAGCTTAATACCGTCTATTGTTTATGACAATATATGGTAGTATGGATTACACTTTTAGTCGAAGGTAGAAAAATGAACAACTCAGAATTTTAACTAGAAACACCCTATTTGTTCAACAAAAAGTATTATGATATGAATACTGACACTACATGTAAGCATATCATTTTTACTATTTAATTGGTAAAATGGAAATATGTATAGGCTTTTTGATTAAACGATAAAAGTAATGGTTTTTGTATAATAGCAATGTCTTTATTAATTTCCAACACTGTTGTCAGTGAGCACTTGATATCATTCAACTAATACTATTGTAATAATATTTCAATTCTGATATGTTTAACAGCTTCATTGCCAAATTACAGGAATCTTAAAAATGGCTCGAAATTTAATTCAAATAGTACCTAATATAGGTATGTTTTTTTGGAAACATATTTGTTACGATAAATATATCCCTGATTTTCCTTTTTATAACCCTTAAACAATTTAGTGTTCTATCATTTTTCAGTTTGTTGTACATTTACCAACTTTGATGTAAAAATTTTATGTCTATATTTTTATGAATGAATTGACTTTATTTTGATAAGTTGAACTATTGATTCAGTACGCAGAATGTCAATATGTATACTTTAGTCGAGTATTAAAAGAATATATCTCGTGGGAAAAATTACATCATATAGAACATCTTTAACAAAAACGAAATGGTGGGGGTAAAAAATCTAATGAAAAGTAAATGAAAATTGGATAATTTTGCTGTGTCCGTAATAGTTATGATAAAATGAAAGTGTTAGATGCGTATACACGTCTATTGTTGAGTTCTGATATATATATATATATATATATATATATATATATATATATATATATAATAAAACGTTAGCACGATAAATTATTAAATTCTAATGTTCATTTTTATTTAGAGCCAGAAAAAGGAAAATAAAAGATACTAAAAAAAAAAAAAATTCAAAATACTGAATTTACCTGCAAGTTTCTCTATATTTTAGAGGTATAACACCGGATCATCCCTTTTCGAAATCTATATTATGCCCAGAGACCGTGAGAAAATTCCCTTCTTTCTTGTACATGATCTCGGCTTAGACATGACGCGCTTAGAGCGTCTGAAAGTAAAACGTCTCATTTTTGTGTTCCATGAAATAAATATCTTTTGGCCACGACTCTTCAAGTTTCATTACTATCGTGCCTTGTAGATTTACTACATGTTTAATTAGATCTACATCATGGATAAATATTTTCAATCTACCTTCAGTATTTTTATGTAGGCATTTTGCATTCTAATAAACATCCACACACACTTTCTCTCTCTCTCTCTCTCTCTCTCTCTCTCTCTCTCTCTATATATATATATATATATATATATATATATATATATATATATATATGCATATATATATATGCATATATATATATATATGCATATGTATATATATATGCATATATATATATATATGCATATGTATATATATATATGCATATGTATATATATGCATATGTATATATATGCATATGTATATATATATATGCATATATATATGCATATATATGTATATATATATATATATATATATATGCATATGTATATATATGCATATATATATATATATATATATATATATATATGCATATATATGCATATATATATGCATATGTATATGCATATATATATATATAATGTCCCAGGAAAATGATGAAAATCTGGATTTGATCAAATCCCTTACCTGTTTTAGTGAACAAAGGAAATATTGTTTAAATATTAAGAATATTCATTAAATCATGCATTATTAAATGTAGAGTAGGTAATACAACAATAATCACTGAAACACAAATCATATACAAACATATCATTGTTCAGTTTTGATATCGTATATATAACCATGCATACTTGTATTTCATCAGTGTCATTGCGTTAGAGGATCCTCTTCTGGTACTGGCAAATTATAATTGATGACACAAAACTGGAGTCCTTGAAGAGGTCACAGGGACAAACGAGCAACTTTCTTTGATTAGAAGTTGATGGCCGCCATAGATATATATATGTACACACACCTGACATTGACCTTCAAGACAGTCATCAAGGCCACACTATTTTGCATCTCTAGCACGTTTTTTTTATATCTATATATATAAAAATGAATTTGTGTGTGTCTGTCTGTACTCAATAGACTCAAAAACTATGCATCCAATCGCCGTGAAAATTTGGGAAATGTTTAGGTATATCCCTGGGAAGGTTTTTGTAAATTTTTAACGTTCGAAATTCATATATTTTCGAGCATTTTCATGTCATATATATAAGCATTATTATATGGTTAAAAGCAAACGATTAAATTATATATATAATTTATCGCGTATAATAAGTGAAAAAGCATATTTCTAGCAATGTGACGTCATCCCAAGTAATTGTTTTAAACGAAGTTTTCCACGGTTAAAAGTTGAAGATTAAAATTTTATAATTTATTTATTACATAATACAAATATGAATATATATTTTTCTATATATATATGACGTCATTCCTTTAAATATTTCAGAAATCTATTCATTTCTTATTTTACAATCGTCTGCGTATTATCAATTCGATTTGACCTGGAAATTGAGATATAAAGTGATTCACTTTCATTTGCATGTGACTCAAATTATAGCATTTTTATATGAGAACTAATTTTAAATTTAATTCTTGGTTAATTTTTAAGTTGCAATGAAATGTTTATCAATAATATTTTAACAACAAATATATACAAATTTCAGTGACTCTCATGGGCAAATAAATTCCTATCATTTTATATAGTTTATATCTTTATATTCACATATTTGACAATATGAATGTGTGCTTTTGTTTCATACTAAACTATGGGGTTTGTCATAAATTTCCTTAATTTTGGAAACATTTATTACTACGAACAAAATTAGCACTTTTGCTTTCAAAACCTCTGCTCCCTATTCTATACATAATTTGGCAATATATTAATTGCTAATCAACGTACAGTATAATACAGTTTATTAAACTTCTATTTTATATACAGTTTTTGAGCAAATTTAATATAAGACACACATTTATGCAGATTTAACCGTTAGCGTGTAAACATATATTTTGTTATTTTTATTTTTAGATATTAAGCACAGGTTTCATTTTTATGCTTTTTTAACAAATCTACCCGATAAGTCATATAGTATCTTCTTTGGACAGAAATCCTTGATACCGCCAAATGAATATATTCCACATTAATACATCTTGAATTCCCAGATTAAAATCTGACTGTGAGATCCAGGGATGTTTATTTCGCCCATTCGTGTTCCGATATACCAATTAGTTCGAAAGATATTAACGAAAAACCAAACAAAATGGCAGTTTAATTTTGCGACACGAGCTTTCCGTTATTGAGTTGGCGTCTAAATATGACAGTGTTATTCATTGTTGGCATTATTATCTCCAGATATTTGGTATTCGGGAATAAAATAAAACGTATCTACGCGATTTTAAATTCCAGTGTAAGTATAGAAATATATATGGCATTTATGTATATAGACTATTCTTATTTGATATACGATAACTATTTTTGTTTAGGAAATCACTTCTTTTTTCTATTTTATATAGCTTGGCGAGATTTTTATTTTCAATAATTAAAAACTTGCCATGTTCTATCAAACTTGTTTTCATTTCGCAGTTGCCATTTATTAAATAAAAACTATCATATGGTTATAGGTTTTGTTATCTAAAACTCAAATACACTAGAAAACAAATTGGCAAGTGATATACAGGGAACAAATAAATTTGAAACTATGAAATGTTGAGATATTGTAGCCACTTTTGAATAAAGTTTAAAATGTGATTTCAAATAATATAATTGTTTTCGGTGTTTTAGTCTTATATACTTATTTTGTTTTATCAATATTAATTTGGTATATTTCTTTCATTTTAAATTCAATTTTAATCCAATTTTAAGACGTCACTCTGTACTTCACCTATTCTTAAATAAGCTTGGCGACTTTATGGTATATGTTTCGTGTTATAAAAATTGAAATCCTTTTTGTAACTTCATTTTTATGATAACGCTTTAAGTTCTTGGCTTTTGACCTTCTGTGCTTAGTTTATTTTATCATCAAATATCGTAATTAGAATCAGCTAAAATATATTAATTAAAATATGTAATGAGTTGCCATTTATTGCCTGTAGTTACAACTTTTTTCATACGCAATAACTTTTTCTCTTTGAAATATCCCAGTATCAAAATCATTTTATATTTTTAATAGCTAAATTTTGTATTTCCTCAAAAATATGTAAATCTTTATTTTACTTTCTCAAATTTTTTAAGAAGTTGATATTTTTTCTGTTATATGTTGTCGTGATTTTTATATTCAGTACTTACAATTTTGCCATGTTCTATCATATTTGTTATTTCACAATTGCCATTTTTTAAAGAAAAATTTTCATTTTAGGCTTTGTCGTTTAAAATTAATTTTTATGTATGTAAAACAGTTCTAAAAGACGGTTAATGATTTATCATTCAGAACAGTACAAATATATTACTCTCCTCAGCATTTTGAAATTTGACTCCTACATTAAAAAAAAGTCGTGCAATTGGGAATTATTATGCAGCGGCTCACGGACTACACAATAGACTTACTGGACATTCAGCTATTAATAAACTGTTATAATCGTCACAATCTAAAACATACGAAATTTATTCAGCATTTCTATCAATACGTCTTATTATCTTTAATAGTGGATCTAAATCTTTCATCGAAATATTTGAAAACCCAGACCGAAGGCTTGCGAAGCAGCTTATTATTAAATAAATCCAAAGAGCGCCCAACTACGCAGCAATTTTCCATGTATCAGCTAGTAATTTGTTGTTAATTATGTTGCTATGGTAATAATTTTCACGCAGTTTAGAAAAGAAAAAAAACTACTGGGGACTAAAATCAGTTTGTAGACTCCAATTTTTATCTAAAATCTATAAAGTCTATCTATTTTTAGTTTAAAGTCTATCTATAAAGTCTATCTATGTTTAGTTTAGTTTGTCTTTACTCTGTGTTTTGATTATTATTGTACGGATGCTAAATTAATATTTTTAACTATTTAAGGGGAGTCATTAGTTTTAAGCAATTTCAAAAAGAACAACATGGAGGGGTTTCCATATATTTTTAATCGCTTTTATTGTACTGCACTTGTGTATTAGTTGATATTTTGAAATCAATTTTTAACTACCTGAATAGCTAGAGATCTGAAATTTTGGAAATAGGTTCAATCCCGGTGACAATACAATATTTAACCATAAAAAAATGGATTAGAGAGAAAGAAGTAAAACCAATTTGGTAAATGCAAAAAGCTGTTTATCTATCTTGGTTTGGTTTGCAGCTCTACAGTCTACTTTTTATACAACACGAGAGCTAATGAAACCAGGATTTTTTTCTTAAAGTCAATTCCGAACGGCTACGAACATCGATGTCACAATGAGATTCGAACCCACAAACTCCGGTACCAAAGGCCGAAAGATGGCCGAGTGGTTAGGGTGCTGGCCTTCGGACCCGGAATTCATGGGTTCGAATCCCACTATGGCATGGATGTTCGTAGCCGTTCGGAATCTGCTTTAAGCAGTAGGTCCCGGTCTCATTAGCCCTCGTGTTGCAAAAAGTAGACCGTAGTGCTCCAAAACCAAACCAAACCGGTACCAAAGATCAGCGCCATTGTTCGGCTATCATACTTGGAATGCCAATTGCAGAGATGTTAAACAAGTATCGCCATCTATTCGCACGCGGTATAACTAAAAATTAAAACAAAATTTTTGCTTTTTTTGTACATTTATCGTATTTTCTTATTAAATAAAAGCGATTTTTAAAAAAGCACTTTTTGTATGCTTATAGAGGTTATCTTTTTAGTTCTAAAACCTTATAATTTTCTAAAACTTTAAATTTTTAACATTTGTCCTTTAAACCTATTTAAGTAATTTCCTTAAATTACATTGGTTAACTTTTTTTGAAGTAAAATAAAAAGTAAGTGCTTGTTTTAAAAATTAGAGTGCGCTCAAGTACTATTGTTTTTCCGATTTGAATAACATAAAATTTGTGTTATACAAAAGTTCAAAATCTCATTTAAAGCCCTTTGTTTTATTACCATAAGATGTGACTGATTGGGAAAATGATATTTGACATACGGATTGGCATTTCTTGGTGATTGACCTTCAATGACTGAATTACTATAAATAACCCGCGATCTCTTCCGAAGAAAACTTCGATAACAAAAGTTTTCTTTTCGTTTTAAGTTATAACGAAAATCTCAGAAACAGAGTAATTATCAACAAAAAACTTAATAGACACTTAAATGTACACGGTATTTATCAAGTAAAGAAAAATCGTTCATAAAATCACGAAAAACCGGTTCTTTCTAAAAAGCACAATAGTGGTAACTTTAAAAGAAATTTAATGAGATTTCATTGTATATAAAATGCATGAATTTATTTCATAAGTAATTGAAAGCTATGCCATACTATTTTTGTTTGAAGTCCAGCCAAATTAGCTTTCTTTAGAGGATTGTTTCTTTAAGTTCATCTGAATTCTTCTCTTTTTTTCTACTGAATTCGAACTCTTTGAATGTTCCAGAAATGCAGTTGGAATTAAAACTTCAATTTAAGTTTCTGGGCACATCTATTTTGGTTTTTGTCTTCCTGAAAGAATAAAGTTCAAGTTAAATTGATTCAGTGTTTATAGCAAAATGTTTTGAAACTCGTTTAAAGAAAAAAAGCTTTCAAGCTTATTTTTTTTTTAATTAGCAGCAAGCCAATGAACTCAGAGATTACTCTTCAGAAACTGTTATCTACGTAAAAATATAGTTATAAACTTTGAACAATATTAGATTTCCTTTAAAAGTTTTTTGAATAAGGACCATTTAAAATATTTCTTTTTAAAGAGATATTAGTTATCCTTTGTGATATGACAGTACTTACACTAATGAGTTAATTAAAACTGGATTACATGTATTTAAAATTTTAACTAGAATATCTGTAAATCGTTCTTCTACGATTGACACAGGTTGTAATTTTTTTTAAGTTAAACTCTTCATTTTAAGCAAAACAAAGGGTTTTGCGGGCCACACTAAATGTATGTATGTAGATGTGTGTGTATGTATGTATGTATGTATGTATGTATGTATGTATGTATGTATGTAGATTGTGTATGTATGTATGAGTGAGAGAGAGGGCAGATAATGGAGAACAGAATGAAAGGAGAGAAAAGTAGAGTGTGAGAGAGGTAAAAACTGAAAACAATACATTACTATTTATAAATTGCTTATAAATGTACATAAATAGGTATAATATTAATCTGTAAGTCAATAAAATACAATATTTACTTTAGCAAATGCAATATTTGTTTAAGTTTTAAATATCGTTTTTCCGCTGCAAGCCGCAAGTTTTATGGACATGCCGCATTTGATCAGCAGGATGCCATTCCAGATAGCATGCATACTTGCAGCAAGTTTGATTTTTTTCTGGATAATATCTTGTCGTAACAAATTTGACGCTACAAACTTGCAGCAAAACTCCTTCAAGTTAGACGGAACATAAAGCGACCACTCCTCTGCTACGCTATTTTGCTTCAAAACTGTGACAACCTTGTCATGACAACTTTGAAGCAAGCAAAAATTCTTAGATTTGCTGAAGTCGTTTCAAACTTGCAGACTTGTCATACTGAACATGCTGCAAGTTTGCAGGCTTGCAAAGCAAGACTAAATTTGCTGCAAACTAAATTTGCTATCTGGGATTTACCCACTCATGCAGTATCCAATAGATATACCCGCCATAAAGTTTGACATGCGACTTGCTTTCATTTAATTCTACCTTAAAGTAACTTATTAAAATCCCACCCTTTCTATTTCAATTTTCATTTCAGGATAGTTAAGTTTATTACTAAAACGATATCAGATCCGTTTAAAAAGAGATTTAGGGAAAATCCTGTGCTTTTATTATGGAATGTTTATGCCCATGAGTTATAATTATTAAGAGAAAAAAAACTGAATTTTATCGAGGATTAAAGTTGCTCATTTAATCGTTAATTAGTTTATATATAACCATACCCAGTTGTTCATTTCAATTAGTTATCTGAATTCCAACTTGGTAAATTAGCTTTCAACCATAGTTCGGGTAGACACTGAGAAAAAACAAGGGTCAATTATGATTTAGAGGGGTAAAAATGATTAATGATGAAATCTGATCCCATAACTAAAGATTAAATCAGCATAGAAATATACATAAATTTAATAGATAGATGGTTTGTATATCATCATGAAATTATCTTTACCTATAGTTTTTGATGGAAAAAATGGGGGTGTTTTCAAAATTCTTAAATCGCGCATCAAAGTCTAAAAGCGTCATGGAAATTATATTGTAAGATCACTCAAGCGGCATATACGCCATGTGTTTCGACTTTTCTTTTCTCAGGTGTGACTCATCTTCCTTCGCCGAGAATTTTCAGGGACACGTGTGTGATTATTTCTCTATCCGTTTTGTTTGCTTTGGTACTGGATTTCCCATTTTTTTTCCCTCTGGATGCGAGAACTCCTGTAGACCTTTGTGTTGGAGTGCAAATATGACCCTTAGTGTAATTACGCTGTGGGGAGGGGGAAAATTTAAATGAGCCTCACTCAACGATAACAAAAGAATTGTCTATGAGAAGTCTCTCGGTTTTCATTGTGCAGAAAATCATTTTCCGGTGAAATGAAAGGGTGATAAATCTCCTTTTGCGCTAAACACCGGCTCGGATAGGAATATGGAAGGACGGTGCTTTATTTAGATTTATCTGTCATATAAGTCAAAATATTAACATATTTGCATTTTCAAGCTAGGAGAAAGATACTTCAAAAATTTGTGTTTTTGTATCGAAGTAGTGATTCTGTTATAAGCTCTGAAGTCAAGTTTTTTAACAAAAAATTCATTATACTTGGATTAAATAATTAACCCCTTAACTTGCAAGTAAAACGGAATCTGATGTGTCCCAAAAATACTATTTAGTTCTTTCTCATTTGAACAATTTTTCGAAATTTGAGAAAGAAAATGTTGATATTTGCATTTCTGAGTAACATTTAATGGGGTTTATATATGATGCTAATGTACAATGATTAAGTAACAGTATAAAATTATGATTTAATATAATGCCGCACGACGTCTGTTGGAGGCAGCTATTAACGTTTCGGAGACGTCAAAATCTACTTTGGCGCATGAGAAGACTGACGCCTCCCAAACGTCATTGACCGAATACTGGCCGATTGATTAGGGCGCTGATCGTCGGTACCGGAGTTCGTGGGTTCGAATCCCACTATGACATGGATGTTCGTAGCCGTTTGGAATCGGCTTAAGGCAGTAGGTCCCGGTCTCATTAGCCCTCGTGTGCAAAACCGTAGCGCTCCAAACCACATCAAACCAAACCAAACCCAGATTTCATTGTATGTCCAGGGGTTAAAGCCGATTACGAACAGAAATAAACTTCCCTAAGAACAGCGAGATTAGAGAAAACGGACTCGTAAACTAATTACCAGCACCCTATCTGTTCGATCATTGTCCTGCGTTGAGGTTGAAAAAATTGGAGAGTATTTCTGTTCTAGATTTAATATTGCAAAAGTTAGTTTTGTGAAAGTAGAGATTTTAAGCGGAACTATCTGCAATAATAGTACATCTCTAAATACTTATTTAAACTTTTATGGGCAATTGCTTAATAGCTGTGTTATCTAATTTTGCCGAATCAAAATACAATATATAGAAAACAGAGCTATTAATTGTAAATTGTAAAATAGCTCATGAATTTTTGGTTCTGATGCAAAGAACGTCTTTTGATCTAGAATGTTTTTTAAGCTCTAGATTGTACTTATTAATTGCTGTTGTTTTCATTAACTTAAGTAGATTGCCTGATAGAAATCAAGTTGATAGGACAACACGAGCAATTGCATTAAAATTCGAACTATGTAAAATGATGGAAATTTACGAAGAAATTGCTTTTAATTCTACAATGAACTTCAGGTTCCCAGTAACACAATGATAAAAGTAAGTCTGAAAGTCTGTTCCACTGAAACTAGGATTCCGCAACGACCATCCAGGGATTCCTAGAGAAATTTTTAAACACCATTCGAAATTTTACAGGAAATCAGTAAATTCTCTAATTTTTCACAAATTTATTACATAGAATTAGCAATATTAACCAATATGCCAAAATTGCAACAATAGGGAACAGTAAAACGATGTGAGAATGAGTCATTCAAACCACATGTGACAGTACAGCACAAGAAAATGTGAAACATTCATCAATGTATCGTTTCATTTGTAATATTTCATTAAAAAATTTCTTTCTTCTACGTCATCTTTTGTAAGCATTATCTACATTTTTATACTGCTTTATGTTGTTTAGTTTTTATATTTGTCTAATCAGTAATAAATAATAGGCCCTAAGTTTCTCCTTAAGTAATATTTATTTAGGGGTTCCATTGCTATGTACTTGGTAAGAAAAGAATTCCGTGAGATAAAGTCTCAGAACCACTGTAATAGACTATTTGACAGATCACTTTACACACCTATGTACTCCTTGATATCTATTGTTAGAATTGTTTACTCTTTCAGTAATGATAAAATAGAAGAAATTAATTTTCATTTTGATTCCAGACAAAATAAAACTTTGTGGTATAAATCTTGTTAAGTGGTTCTTATTATTATAAACTAGCATATAGCCCGTCATATGACGGGATCAGTAAAATTTTTAGTTTTTCAGAATTGTAAAGAACCCTATGAGGCAGGTAAAAAAGTGGTTTGTTTTTTTGGCTGAAAATTACCTTTCAACAAAAATAATCGATTAAAATTATCACATATATACTCAATCTATTATTTAAGTCAAATAAAGAAAATTATTTATGTAATATCTAAGTTTAGTTATAAAATGTATGGAAATATTGCAGAAAATATTTAAATAAATTAAAATAAGAAATAATTAAAGGAAATGGTTAAAGGAATGACGTCATAAGGCTAGAAAAAAATTGTTATTTTTACCTATTTATTATGTGATAAATTGATAAATTTAATTGCTTGCTCTTAAAATGGGGCTTGATATAATGACATTAAACGCTCGAAAAGGGGACGGGGTGGATTTCGAACGTTTTAAAGAGAACAGTATTTTTCGCTGTGATACAAAACCTATTCATACCAATTTACTTCAGAATCGGATCTATATTTTAGGAAAAGATAAACCTTACTCGCTTTGAATTTTGCAAATCCTAACTCATCAAAAATCCAATATAGATGTGTGTATCCATTCCAGGTCCAACCGCTTCATAACTTCGAGGACAGACGGACAGATAACTTAGGCTATTATTACATTATGAGAAGAAAGTTTAAGGTTACACAACATGAAATGTTTATGTGGCCAGGGACTCCATAAAGCAATACGTGAATTTAATAAAATATAAAAAGTTGAAAAAATAGTAAAATTTATTTTAAAAATAATAAAACAACTTTCGGAATAAGAATTTAAAACAAAAGACAGAAAATATTAAATTTATTAGACATTAAAAAAAATGGCTGCGTCAGGGATAGAACCGTCAACCCGAGAAGTACGACGATCAAATGGGCGGATATTTTAACAAACGTACAACGCTTGCACGTTGTGAGCGAACTAATTAGAGTTTATGAAGGTTTAAGTAGAAACAGTCCAGAAATTTAGATATTACTCTCCGCCTTTGCCATACTATCAAGAATGAATTTTGTATAGAATAAGAGGAAGGCTAATGCTTGAAATAATAGCATTAAACGCTCGAAAATGGGGTATGGGGTGGATTTCGAACTCGCTTTCAATTTTGCTAACCCTAACTCAGGAAAAATCCAATATAGATGCCCGTATCCATTCCAGGTACAACCGCTTCATAAATTCGCGGACAGACAACTTAGGCTATTATTATATAGGGGATTATTGTAAAATTTCGACCTTTTGTTTACAGATAATAGAAATTTTTATTAATGAGGTTCTGCTTCTTATTTTTCATTACCATTTAGTAAACAATTCTTTGATATCACTACCATATGCAGAATTTATTTCGTAATTCTATTTTCAGTATCTTCCAATATCGATAAATTCATGCAGTGTTAGAAAATTATATTTTATAAGTAAGTTCCTCAAAGTATATTTATTAATAAGGAAAACGAAAATATGTACATAATCTTCAAAACTTAACTTTACATGAGAATGGCTTTAAGTTTTAGCCTGAATGAATTTCGCAACATTTTACGAACAGTCTGTAAAATCTCTGAAAGAAAGTTTAACACACAGAAAAAGTCTCGAATTCAACAAAGCCGAACGAACTGTGAAGTTGAGTGAGTATTCGGCTGGTTCTTCTTTTTGCTGAAGGTTTCCCGATTAGGATGATCTCAACTGTGAAATTTGAGGCAATTGGGCACCAAGTAATAAAAACAATTTTTTATGGGGAAAACCCTGTAATTATCTTAAAGATTCAAGGAAAGGATTAAAAGTTTTGCACGCCTCTTCCCTCCTTCTCATTTTTTGTCTATTAAAAGCTCAATTTTTAGTTTCAATATATACCAGGGGTGGCCAACCTGCGGCTATCGAGCCACATGCGGCTCTTTGAAGGATTATTTGTGGCTCTCGATAATTGTACCTGAATTCTCTTTTCATTTTTGTTATTAAATTTAAAAAAAAATTATTACAACTGATGGAGATCCGGCAGTTCTGGGTAAAAAATTGGTCTTATTGGGCTTTTAAGAGAATTCTCAAATTCCACAATTCATACCCAGAGTCCATGGGTTCGAATCCCACTATGGCATGGATGTTTGTAGCCATTCGGAATCGGCTTTAAGCAGTAGGTCCCGGTTTCATTAGCCCTCGTGTTGCAAAAAGTAGACCGTAGCACTCCAAAACCTGGGTAAAAAAATCGGTCTTATTAGGCTTTTAAGAGATAATTCTCAAATTCCACAATTCATACCCAGAGTTCGTGGGTTCGAATCCCACTATGGCATGGATGTTTGTAGCCGTTCGGAATCGGCTTTAAGCAGTAGGTCCCAGTTTCATTAGCCCTCGTGTTGCAAAAAGTAGACCGTAGCACTCCAAAACCAAATCCACAATTCATACCAATTCACTGCGTAATTCACCAAGACCATTACAAAATATTTAAAATATCATGATGTTATGAAAACAGTGTAACACATTGTAAATTACATTCGCACCAATGCAAAAAATCATCGACAATTCAAAAATTTTCTTGAAAACTTAAAGGACGAAGAACTTCCAAATGACATTTCAATAAATATAATATCTGTAAAAAAAAATACCTTTATTGCATACCTTTTATAAATTCATATTTAATTGGGGCTCGTGAAAAATTTCAAATTTTGAAAAATGGCTCGGACTATTAAGGAGCTTGACCACCTCTGATATATATACTAAGGTTATAAAAATGTAAAATTTGCTTGTGTGCAAGGGTAACATCTGAAACTACTAAGCCAGTTCTACTGATAAAAATTTTAGTAATATAAAGTTACACTGTCTCTGAATAATATAATTTTATTTAGATAAATATAAGTATTCATTTTGAAATTTCAATATTTGTAAAACATCGAAATGAAAACTACTGCTTGGATTCGTTATAAGCATTCGTTAACCAAATGGTTGGATGTAAGTTAAAATAATGAACTGCAAAATGTTAGTCATCAGTAAATCTTTAGTGACATCAGCAACATGATTTGCCTGGATTTTAATAGTTAAGCCATAACATTTAATATAGTGAAAATAAATTAAAAATTATAAGGTGACCTTTCAATGTATTTAAACCATCTCAAGTTAAAACTGCTTACAGCATGTTTTGAATTTTTTTTGCAGTAGGTTTGGTTTGATTTGTTTAAAGCGCTGCTTTGTTATAGGAGAACTAATGAGACCTGGATCTATAGCTTAAAACTGATTCTGAAGGGCCACGAACATCCATTCCAGCAATGGGATTCGAATTTCTATTCACTAATAAGAAATGTATAATTAATGAATAATAATATTTTATTTAATTTGATACATATTTTTAGTCTTACAATATGTTCATCAGGTTTCACTCAAGTTTGTACCAGTTAGAGTAATTAAAATTTCCGAATATAAACGTTGTCAAGATTTACTGAATGAAGAAATACCTTCTTTGTAGACTTTGCTCCTTTTTTTCCCTATAATTTTTAATATATGCATGCTTTGACCATGGTCCAATAAATCTGTCTGAAAAAGCTGTACCAGCCTCATTTATAAAAATTTCCTCATTTTGTTTTCTATAAAAATACGAGAAAGAAAAATAATTCTGCTGGTAAACGTTGAGCAAACAACCAAATGTCAATTAATTGAAGGGTGGCGTTGCAAGGTAAATCAAATACTCCCACAAAATTTTGTTTCCCTTTCTCTTTACAGTATTTGAGCAAGAGTTTGTAACTGCAGACATCCGTGGCCTTGAGGGAATTGGTAGATGATCATCGTTACGCAAGCCGGAAAGGGGGGAAAAGTTCGATAGATCTCTGGAGGATGAACAAGGGGTGAGAAGGCACATCCTTTAGCACTTTCACTTCTTAAATCGAAGGCCAACACGAGCTCCTTTCGAAGGCTACATTCCCCACCATCTTTATTTTATTTTGTTTGGGATTTCTCTGTAAATACGACTGACGGTCAGGGTCTATTCTGGGCGTCGATCGGTAATTATTTTGGGGTGAGGTTCTGCATGTAAAGTATCGGGAATTCTAGATTCTGACTTCATATTCACCATCTATAAATTAAAATGAGGCAGAAATTTAAGCTTGTATCATCACAAATTGCGTTTCTTCGAAGAATATGTATATAATACACATTCTCGTTACAAATTTCCTTCTGTAAACTGACAACCAGAGAATAAACGAAATGATACTCAGATGCAGGATCTTTTCTTGCGGGTATGCAACAATTTCTCCAAACGCAAACGGCAAAATTTCGTTTAGTTAATTTAAAAACGTTTATTCAAAAAAGAAACTTTGCAGTTTTTATTTTGTTTATTTTGCTGTATTAAAAATTCTTTGTTTATTTTCCTTAACATCAAAAATAAAGTTTTGTACACATGTTTTGTATATATCTTTCCCCAATGCGGGGGCACTTGCCTTCATTAACATTGATCTCTACAATGTCACATATTGTTGACCATTTTATTATTAGAAAACCACACAGGCGGCCAATACTCTACTCCCTATGGGAGGATTACACGATTACACACAAATACAACCAAGCCTTGTTGGGGAATAAAATTCAAACCCATCGGGGGAGCCCAATACGCCAACTACTATGCAGTCCGGGTCATTATATATATATATATATATATATATATTATATATATATATATATATATATATATATATATATATATATATATATATATATATTAAAAACTTAAATCAAGCGTAAAAATTCCCGCGTCATTTTCCATTCCCCTTTTTAACCCCTAACCTAAATTGACCACTGGAGCTACAGGTTACGTCCTCAGAGAAGGGGCCTGGCCAATTATAAACCTACATGGCCCTAGAGGACAATTTAGGAAATTTTCAAATAAAAAGAAGATACACGCTAGCGAAGACAGATTTTTTTTTCCCACAGATGTTGACCCAGGTGTTACGTGTCTTGTACATAGAACTTCATGCTAGCTGACCCTTCAGTTTGTCCTGTCCCTATGATGAAGTGGGAACCCGTCCTTCAACGTTATCTTAATAAAGGTCTTTAACTGAAACGGTATCTTTTTTATGGTCATGACTGCAACCCCCCATCGAGAAGTCCGTCTCATTACAGATATATATATATATATATATATATATATATATATATATATATATATATATATATATATATATATATATATATATATATATATATTGAAATTATAAAAGGGTGCACAAAAAGAAACCCATCAATTTGATGTTCGACCTTCCAGTTTGTGTCTGGCAAGCTGTTTTTGAAGACTATGGGTTCCAGTCTATCCTGGTCTGGGTGACTGTAACCGTTTGGAATAGGTTTTAAACAATAGGCTTCCGGTGGCGAGCAAAAGATCTTACACCGTCAACCTCCGGTTCGTTAGCACAAACACTAGATTCCGGTAACAAAAACGTTGTTAACTTACAACATACTAACCAATTTAAATATCAGCTATTACTCTTAAAAAATCATTTCTTCTAAGTAAAAAAAATATGTATAGACTATTAAACCTTAAAATGACTTACGAATGCTTTTCATCGTAAAAAAAAAATTTTAATTTAGTAGATCTATCAAGTTTTTTACGATATACTAACAAATTTTCTAATTTGTGTATAATTAAGTTACAAATAAAAGTAAAGAATAATGATACCAACCCTATAAGATAAATTACGGAAGAGAATTCGTTTCAAAATTATAAACATTTATCTAAGGTTTTGTATTTTACATTATAAGTTTATTTAGCTTCTAAAAATTAATTGTAGACTGTTTTTATTCCAGTTCTACTTGATTTTTAACTTATCTTTATTTTAAAGAGATGTCTTAGACATATTTTCAAGGGAAAAAAAATTACTGACAAAATTATTTTACTGTTTTCAATTCAGTATAGAACACGATTAATTTTCATCAATTAAAAAATGCGCCAATCGATGGCCGAATGGTTAGGGTGCTGGCCTTCGGAACCGGAATTCGTGGGTTTGAATCCCACTATGATTCGTAGCCGTTCGGAATCGGCTTTAAGCAGTAGATCCCGGTCTCATTAGCCCTTGTGTTGCAAAAAGCAGACTAAAGCGTTCCAAAACCAAACCAAAACAATTAAAAAATGCTTTTTTGGATTGGGAATTCGAGAAAAAGAAACCGACAGAGAAGTTGTTAATTTATTGGGCTTGTCTCAGTTATTCCTTCATGTTGACGTACTCATTTTTCTCCACGGATTAAACGCGCGGCACCTTGCCCTTGAATCTTGGGCGAGTTAATGATATTCTTAGTGTGTAGAAAGAAAGTAAGTAGGAAAACGTTAGAGCTATAAGAAGAAAATATTCTTTGACCATCACTTTCACTCTCCACACTTGAAGGTCAAGCATGGACGTTGGTCCAAGGCCTTCGAGGAGAAGCGGAGGGAAATGATGAGTGACATCACACTCTCTCTCAACGGCCATGAAATAGCTCGTTAATTCCGTTTTTAGAAAAGCTAGAATTAGTCGTAGGTGAACTCTGCATGAACGCATCCACTGTAATAATACTTTGTTTGTGCTTTAAAATTTAAATATTCAGAATTTTTTTTATTTAAATACATTAAAGAAAATAAAAGGGGATCGTATATAAATTGCGTAATTTGAAATTAAATGCTTAATTTTTCTAAATATATCATTCAACAATTTGGCATTCAACTTTAGCCTACAAACTAACACACACACACATACGAATATATATATATATATATATATATATATATATATATATATATAACATATACATATATATATATATATATATATATATATATATATATATATATATATATATATATATATATATATATATATATATATATGTATACATATATATTTACACACACATACATATATACATACAGAACCGGGGGTAGTAGGTAGGCAGCTAAATCTAGGTCACTTGATGGAATAAAAAAAATAAATGTATTTTTATCACTGTATAACTCATAGCCTTCCCTTTAAAAATTAATAATAAAATTATATCTATAATTAGGGAACTGTGGAAGGAATATTTCGAAATTGAAATAATAAAAATATAACTTCAATCCTCCAAGAAAGGTTTAACGTCTAGGACTGTGAACAAACTAAAGTTGAACAACGTAAGAGTTTAATATTATCATATATTACTAGTGAAACGACAAATAAAAATGCAAAAATGTACAGTTCTAACTTTGTGGATGCATTGTGTCCCTTTCGTCACGTACGTAGTTATGTTACTAAAAGAAAATTAGGTATATTACAAATATTTTCATCTTTAATACTTAGTCAGGTACAAGGAATCCTATAAACATTATAGTAAGGTCTAAGCACTGTATGCTTGACAATAGCCGAATGGAAGGGCACTGCTCTTCGGTACCGGAGTTTCGAATTTCACTGCAAAACATGGCTATTTGTAAATGTTTGGAATCAGCTTTAAGCAGTACGTCCCGGTCTCATTAGCTCTCGTATTGCAAAACAACCGAACCAAATTAAGCACTAGGCAGTTCTAAGCTAGGATATGAATTTACTAGAAATCCATAATCACAGAAATGTGTGTGCATATATATATATATATATATATAGATAGATAGATAGATAGATAGATAGATAGATAGATAGATAGATAGATAGATAGATAGATAGATAGATAGATAGATAGATAGATAGATAGATAGATACATGAAATCGGCTATAATGGAAAGTTTTAGGTGAATCGGGGAAATTTATTATTGATACTAATAAAAAGCATGAATGTTTGTGTGTTTGGTTAATGATCTAGTGTGATATATGATATTTTCCTGATTTTAATTATAGAATAATTTGGTTTAATAAAACTTGTATGCAGAATAAGGTTTGTGTCCACACAAAAACGTTGTAAGACCAAATTGGAGTTCCAATTTGGGTATGTTCCAAATACCGTTGAAGACAACTGTATTTACAAACAGGGTATTTATTCTAATCCCTTTTCTCTGTTTTAAGAAATCATATTCAAATTCGGCTTTTAATTATCCTAATTTCTATGAATATATATATATATATATATATATATATATATATAACGTATTATTTAATCCCATTAGAGAAATCACTGTCGATATTAAAATCTCTTCCGAACACTCAGTCATGTGTTATGAAATTATAATGGATATTGATGTGGCTACATGATAATGATTTCTATATATTATTTTAAAAAATTCTCTAAAAAATTTATACTAATTCTATGAACTTTAGGATCTTGATTACGAGTTAAATATATTGTGCTTTTTTTTCAAATTTTGAAGTTCAAAGGTTGCAAGTTTAGAAATATATAATTACTTAGATGCAGTTGACTCTCGTTATCTCGGAGTCACCAAAACTGAGGAAAATATTCTAAATATTAAAAAATATTTATTTTTAGGCACATTTTATTTTAGTGCTTTTGACTATTGCTATAAAAAAATCACAATGGAAAATCCTTTAACAATTTTTACAATAAACTCATAAATTGATCATAGAACAGCAGAAATGGTACAATTAAAAACGATTAATAAGCAGCATGAATAAAATTTTTACAATAATTAAATTAGGAATGAATTACTAAATACTTTTCATACAATTATCCAAAATTCATTTTATTTTATTTACATGATCATTAATTTTCATGCAAAACTTTAATTTAAACTTTTAATAATTTTTCTCGGCTTTCAGGTCACTGATGAATCCCAATACTGCATGACATATCTATTTAGCACTTTAGCTTGTAAACACTGAAAAATCCTCTTTCTCATGTCTTTTTTTTTCGTTGTTATTTAAATGTCTTTATATCAGTAATCTTTGAAACTGACGAGCTCTGAATCTACATCTAAGAAGTCATAAAATTACACTAATTCTTCCCCAAATGGTTTCATTAGTCACAGAATTCAACGACTTCTTTCAGAGAGTTGAGCCGAAGGTGTTAAAAAAATCTACATTAAAATAATCAAAAATCCTCCCCAAATATATCATTTCAATGAACACTAATGACCATCTGTATATCTTTCCAAACAGGATTAAAAGCCTTAGAGTCAGAAATCTTCAATTATTCTTTCATTCTATTTTTTTTAACATAAAATACTACATAAAGCTTCTTGTAATAATGTGAACAAGTGGAGTGAGCGTCTAAATAGCAGGAAAATTTACTACTGAATTACATTAACGTTATAACGGCTATATACATATATAACGGCTATATACATATATTAACGTAAGTTTAGAACTTTGAAACTTTTAAAGTTCGAGTCTCGACTTTTAAAGTCAAGATATCGAGAATCAATTGTGAGTGTGTATACAGTTTAAACTCACATATGCAAAGACTAAGGAGAAGGGATAAATTTTCTTGTAAATGAATACTTTGCATATGTGAATAGTAGTCGGTATAACCTATGAAAACGTACACTAAATAAACCTAATTTAAAGGTAAGGAGAAGATATTTATATTAATATCTATAAAATATAACAAATTTTTTACACTTACACTAAATACAGCCCCTTTCTATTTTTATTAAACACATATATAAATGCATATAAAGAATGCTTTTTATAAAACCCTTACACTAAAATATTCAAAGTTAAGAAAAAAAGAAAATATGAATTAAAAACTCGCCAAACTTTTTGAAGAATAATACAAAAATCCTAGGGAGATGATGTCAATAGGGATAGTAACGAATTTATTCCTGAAAAGCTTTGTTCTCTTTGTATAATTGAATAAAATTTACATAGGTATCGAACATTCCTTCGTATAAGTGACCGTTTCTTATAACTGAATATTTGTGCAAGTGAATAACATTACATAGGCCTTATTAGGGTTTCACCGCGGAATGAGCAGTTTTTTTTCATATAACTGAATATTTTTACATAAGAGAATTCGTATAAATGAATTTCCACGTATATATAATGGGCTGAATCATTTTAAGAAAATTTAAACACGTTATTTAAGCAATATTGTCTGATCAGATTTCTTTTAAATAGATATCTTGTAATAAACTTAAATTATTATTATTTATTATATATTATTTATAAAATAATAATATATACATAATATACATATAACATTATTCTATATAATGCAAAACATATTTTCTATTTATACTTAAATAATATAATATATATATATATATTATATATACATATATATATACATATATATATACATATTTTACATATATAAATATACATATATTTATACATATATTTACATATAATAACAATATATATACATATATATTTATACATATATATTATACATATTTTATATACATATATATTAATATATACATATATATATACATATATATACATATAATATTACATATATATATACATATATATACATATATATATATACATATATCATATACATATATTTTTACATATATATATACATATATATATTTATACATATATATATATACATATATATATTATACATATATATATACATATATTACATATATATATACACTATATTACATATATATATATATATTTAATATTATATATACATATTATATTATATACATATATATATATATATATACATATATATATACATATATATATATAAAATAATATATATATACATATATATACACATATTATTTATACATATATATATATATATAACATATATAATATATAACATATATATACATATATATATATATATATTTATATTTAATATACTATATATATACATATATATACATATATATATATATAAAATACATATTATAAAACATATATATATAATATTCATATATATACATATAATAAATATATATATATATACATATATATATACATATATATATACATATATTTATATATACATATATATATACATATATATACATATATATACACATATATATACACATATTTTACAATATATACACATATATAAAATATTATATATATACACATATAATACACATATTTTACACATTTTACACATATATATACACATATCTACACATATATATATATACATATATATATATATATAATATATATACACATTATATACACATTATATACACATATATATCACATATATATACACATTATATATAATATTTAACATATATATATATATACACATATAAACATATATATACATATATACACATATATATACACATATATAACTTTATATACACATATTTTAATTATATACAAATATATACACAATATATACACACATATATACAATATATACACACATATATACAACATATATAACATATCTATAAATATATATTATATAATAACATAATATACACATATATATATATATATATATATATATATATATATATATATATATATATATATATATATATATATATATATATATATATATATATAATTTAATGGGCTGAATATTTTTCAGGAACTTTGAACACAATATTTAAATAATATTGCATGATTAGATTTTCTTTTTATAAGAGATGTCTTGTTTAAATTATAATGCATATATGAATTATAAATTAGTCTACTAAGAATATAATTTCTTAGTTCATTAAGTGCTTTGTTTAAGTAAAATAAAATAAATTTCTGACCAATAAATAAAACTACTTTTATTTTCTTAATATATTTACGTTTATTCTGATTTTATGTTTCGGTGGCGAGAAGAGAAAATACTGCTTCGCAACCGAAAACTTACTTTAAGCCATCTTTTGCTTTCCAACATCATCTAATGGAGTTCTAAGAAATCCAAACCAGAAATACCAGCTCTTTCTTTGTGGGGGGACTGTTGATAGTAATATGAAATCTTGGGTAAGGATTCTCTAAGAATTACATTCTGGGTATAATAATTACACATGAAACACCAATCAAAATGCGGTAGGTCGTCAGAAATGAGTTTCTTTTTAAGTGTTTTTTATTGCTGATATTGTTAAGTAAATACTTACAGAGTGTGGGTCTAGCAATAATTATGTATTTTCAAATATATTAAGATTTAGTTATCTAAAAGATTTACTTAGATTTTATAAAATCCACGAATATAGAAGAAAAATCTCAAGTAAAATAATTTGGATATATGCAGATTGTTTTTTAATTAGCTTATATTCAAACGTTAACACCAATTTGGCTAAAATAGAATGTATTTTAAATGCATAATAAACCTTAAATTTAGTTTTAATTTATATTTTTCTTACATCGAAATAATATGCTAGATGAATGTAGAATACGATATATCCAAATAAACAAATGCACTACAAAATCATTTGTTAATGTTTGGGTACCGACAAACATTTTTCTTTTAAGAATCGCTTGAACACAATAAAATACTGAGTTTATTATAATACAATAAACTATGATTGCCTTTTAAAATGTAAAGTTCAGTGACTTGTAACGTATTTGAATTAGAAATTGCTTTTTAATGATTTATTTTTATTCTTTTTAAATTTGTTAATGTTTTTACTTGGTAGAAATACAGACTATTGTGTTACAGAGCTACTTTAAACATGAAATTGGATACTGAATTGAACAAATAAAACGAAGTTCAATGCTCTGTAATGCTATTCGGGCTCAGATTTACTTAATTCATTATAAACTGAAGTTTGATAATATTTTTCTTGGTAAAAATACTAGGTATTCCACAGAAATAATTTAAATTGTTGATTTTACTAAGTGCGAAAACGCAGTTGTGACTTGTTTATTTATGGACATGAGCACGTTAACCACCAAGGAAAAAAATATATTTATTAATTAAATAAATTATTCTTTAATGCTCGTCTAGATTTCTCATATTCCAGGATGAGTCTTTACCCAACTTTTATAAATAAGCAAATACTAGCTATCGTACTGTATTTTAAGCAATTATACCATAAAGGTGCTATTCAATAAATTTCAGTGTTGGGGATAGAAGTAGCAGAAAGTAAAAGACACTGATGATACAATTGTATTTGCATATTTTCTGTGCGCGACAGCTCGCATGGTTTGCATTTAACTCGTTCACATTCTCTCGTGGTTTCCTGTATCAATTTAGTTGATTTTTTTCCTCATTATCTTGTTATATTTTTATCGTTATCATTTTTCGTTGTGTAATTTTTACAAACTAATATAAGCATTGAATATGGCATTTAATAAAATCACTGATTTGGAACTATAGTAGTTACACTTTTTAACATTGCTTTTGGAAAGAAAAATTGAAATTATTTTATAAATATTATTGGTCCGATTTAGTTTTCTATATATTATTATAGAAAACAATCTACAGACTACGGGTATAAAGCACTAAAGTCTGTTTCTAATTATTGTTCCTATTTTAATGACTACTGGTACAGCTGAGAGATAGTTATTTACTATAAACGCACTAACTCGTTTTATACACATTTTAATAAGCTTATGAGCGAGGACAGGCTAAAAGTTCTAGGCGTTCCCTCAATTAAGAAAATATGCTTAATGATATTTCTAGGTTCAATGAATACACTATTGATATATTTGCCTTAAAAACAGACGTGTGATTTTAACCTACAATTATTATACTTAACCATCCAGCTTTTAACACATTTGCAACCATTGATGTGAATTAATGCACCTCAAAGTTTATTCGGGGTTGCTATAGACGCACTTCTGCAATTTATGTTCCTGAATGCGGCAATATATGAGTTAGTAGAAAATATAATTAGAGAAATTTATTTGCGTTTTCTTACGCTTCTATTGTTTTATTTTTGTATTTTGATATTTCAAAGCTGTCATATTTGAACTTGATACCATTGAAGTTTTATCTTTACTTTAACGCCACAAATTTCCAGCAACCAGCTTCATAATTTCATTATTTTCGCTAGTATTAAAAAAGAAGAATAAAAAAAATAAAATATCGGTCTAGAATGAGTTAAGTTACTGGGGAAATCTCGTAATTTTTAAGAGCGAAAAGAAAACCGAAACTTAAACGAAGACAAAGAAAATAATTACTCCATCTGTGATTTGTTTTTATCGTACCACGCAAAAACTCTGGCGAGCTCGATTGGATTTGTCAAACCGGAAGGCCGAGTGTCTTCTGCAGACAAGGTCGATCCAGCCCACTCACCTTTTTCTGACCAAGCGTGGCACATAATTCGGTTGCGTGAATGGGCGAGTTCCCACTTGGGGCTTATTTGGAGAAATCGCATTTCTGCAGATGTGGACATCGGCACATAAGATCGCTGTTTAATTTATCTGAGATGGGCATGATTTATATTTCTTTCAGCTATGAATCTAAATTAGCAGCAGATGATAGCTTTTTATTTCATGGGTAATATTTATCATGTTCGATTTTCAATATTAGATTAAGAGGATCGTCATATTTGTTGTCAGCATAGCAGTTCTGAGAAGTCTGTAACGTTATAGCTTAAGAATTATTTTTAGTTGGTTTACCTTTTTCAAAAGAGACGCATGTGTTCTTTGGGTAAGAAATGCGTTTAAAAAAAAAATAATTTCCTTGTAACGTTATAGGCACATTTACAAATGTGCGGCCTATAGGTTCAGATTTATGGTTCTTGAAAGAGCTTGGAAGTGATTTAACCCTTTATCTACTGACGGTACTTAGAAGTACCAATCACTTTAATCCTTTATCAACTGATGGTACTTTTAGGTACCACTTTGATTAATTAGTTCTAATAAATTAAATTTCGCACCGGGGAGATTTTTTTTCTTGTACATTCTTTAATTATCAATATGGCAGCTAAAAAATATATTTATGAAGAAATTTTCAGTAGATATTTATAATGCAGTAGATAAAGGGTTAAAACATTTTTTTTTTACTGTAGAACCTAACAATGCTTGCGCATAGTATAACATTTCCATCACTTCACATGCCACAATATTTCTTCTCCATTATGTTTCGAAAGTACATGATAAATAGTTAAATCTTTAAATATTTAACTATTTATAAGGTGAGGTAATGGGTATGCCAATACCTGCACATGCATTATCCTGTTAAAGCTGATTGTCTCTGAGCATGAAAGTTCTTTTTCTTTTCTTCTTCGTGCATAATTATTATCGCACATTTTTAATACATACCAAAACCAATTTTATAATAAATTATAATTTATTTTTTACAATATTTGTTTATTGAAAACAAAGAGTGCGTTTTCATTTTATTATTACAATAATTATTTTGATAAACGGTAAAATTTGAAAATATAAGTGTGTTCCAATAGTTGACTTAAGTAATCCTTTGAGCAAAAACGATAAAGAGTAAAAGCAGATAAATTGTAATAACTAAATCTAGACTGCTGTGATGTCATGGCAATAGTAGCTTTTTTTTCAAAAGTATGAACCTTAAGGTAGACCAAATCTCGCATCATATACTATATTTCTTACTAAACTAAAAATAGGAAATAAAATAAGAAATATGAAAATTAACAAACGTTTTAGACATTTCTATGATTCTGATATTCGGATATACATATGATTTCCGAGTTTTAATACGAATATACCAACATAGGTTGCTAACGATGTAGAACTATATAAAGAAGAAAGTTATCAACTTCCAACATAGAACTACCCCTAATGAATGCTTCTGAAGAAAATACGGTCGTAAAATACTTGGAATGAAAAGGAGAGGTTTATAATTAAAAAAAAAAATACTACTTTCGACCCATTACCGAGAACAGTAGAAAAAGAAGAAATTCGGCGAAGTTGATACTCTTTTTCGTGCCCGCCCTCGAAAATTCGCAGCCGTAGACTTCAGTCTAGATAGCCTCTTTAGGAACACACCACTGGGCACGGTAGTAGCATTCTTATTGTTAGCACATGGACATTCTACGGGATTTTAGATAAGTACTTGCGCCGACTCCTCCCTTAAAACTTTCTAGCCTTTTGACGAGGTATCTTCTTCAAAACTGAAAGTCCTTGACTTGTTAATCATCTGCCACAATAACGAATAAAAAAAGGAATTGCTATTACAATAGACGCTGAAGTTTTTACAGATTCAACAATAATTTTACAAAACCTGTGTCATTTATCTATTTTAATCCAAGAGAGATAATTTCGTCTGAAATATTTTCATTAGTTGCCGAAGAACAGAAGCATTGCAAACAGCTTAGTACAAAAAAGAACTTAAGATGCAGCCAAGAACCATGCAATTTGTTTGTTACTTTATGAGAACCAGATCGGCTTTCGGCTGTAGGCTAAGTTGGAAACTGCCTACAATGGCAAAATTAAGAGGCAACAAAACCACCTGATCTACAATGAATAAACAATTTAACACATTGCACAAAAATGTATAGATATTACTAAAATGTAGAGAACAAATAATTAGTAAAAGCAAATTTTAGATAAATGAGTAGTAAATGCAATTGTACACACTTTTAGGCAATCCTATATTTCGGTGCACCAGAGACCAGATTTAACAAGCTTATTCAAATGTTACAGGAATAGACTAGCTCTTGGGTGCATCTGTAAGTTAGGTTCATTTTTCAGTTTATAAGTTTGCTACTGTAAGCTTAAGAAAATTATAAATATTGTTTTTCAATACAATTTTCTGTAAATCTGTTTGTTTTATTACCTTAATTTTCATCAGTATGTCATTTTTCTGGTTATAACATAATTCTGTTTTTTAAAACTTGTGAAAAAGGTGGCATTTTTAAGGTTACCTATAGCGGTAAAAAGGCTACAGCAGGTACTGATGAGAAGTATATGAGTAGGAAATATACTTTTTACCATAGAGGTGTCGCGGTTCATTTTTAACTACAAGTAGTATATAATAAAAAGAGAAATAAGTCTGTAAAATAATGTTAAAATAGGACATACCAAATGCCTTCTGATGCATAGAAAAGCCATTATAAATTCCATATAATGTCAAAATCTAAAGAGATTTTATATTAAGATACTAAAAAATCCAAATTTTTTTTGTTATATATGGAATAAATTAAAAACGTAAGTTATTATAAAAAATTGAAACTGAAAAACTGCTAGCTAAAAAAATTTTTGGATGTAAAACAAAATCAAACTGATATACAAAATCAATGAAACGTGATTCTGAAAGTGTGTTCCATTTAGTCAGTTTTGAATTTGCGGTATTTAAATCTTTAAATGAATTACTTCATCTAAGCATTCATGAGAGAACACCGAAAGAAATGCCTTCCCTTTAAATCAGTAGATAAGCTACCTTTACTCTTTACTTTTACAAGCGAGACTCCGGTTTACGGTCATGTTCTTGGGTGGAATTGACACGCTTCTTTGTCAGGTAATTTGACGTTGTTCCACTCTTATTCACGGCGTATTTGAGACACATAAAATGCCTGTTTCGGCTTTCTGAAGCCTAAATCACTTCTTTGAAATACATTTTGTTCGAGAACGCTATTCTGTTTTGGCAGGTGTAAAAATAATAACAATGTTCCCCAAGACGCCTTTTTAAAACTATTTTAAAGCAAGGAAAGGAAAGTAATACATACGATTTAATTTTTAAATTTTTTTTCCTTTAAAGTTGTTTTCAACTTCTAACAATTTCTTATTTGAACTGGAAAATGTTTCCGAGAAATCTTAGTATTAAACATTCACATTGTTTATGACAACCAAAGGGCCATGATGGGAATAACAGTCTCATCATTTTCTACAGCGAAGTAGTTTTTTTTCTTCATTAAAGTTTGTCCTCACTTTCATCCAGGTGAAAAATTTACCCTGTAATGAGGTTTAATAAGGAAGGAGGAGACAATTCCTTTATTTCTCAACACGTGATGGATGGGCGATTGTATCGAAGGTTGATTTCCCGTATCCATTGTCGCTGACGTCATATTTTGTGGTCCACCGGGGTTTGTTGCACTGCACGGATTTGCACCACCACTTCTTTGCGTGTCTTCCAGCACGAAACATAGTCAGCCCCAATCATGACTTATAGAGCTAGAGAAGTGAGAGTTATTTTTGTTTTTTAATCGTTGTTTATGACCTTTACACTAGAATGTTCTGTTACAGCAGAGAGAAGGAGGGGGGGGGATATCTCTTGGTGAAATTTTGAAATAGCTTTTATTTGCTATCTAAAGCCATTGAACCAAGTGATAGTGTAACGCAAAATATTCTTGGTATCTAAACTCAGTTTAAAACTGTTTCTTAAAACTTTAAGTCGTTTGAAACGAGAAAGCAACATCAGAAACATTTCATCTTGGTAACAACTTCAAAAAAGATACTGATAGCTTGTTTTAAATTCTTTACGTTTACTTTCCAGGGGAAATATCGAAATATCATTTTAAGGATAGTATTGTAAATTGTGAAATCATGAGGGTTGGAATAATTTGCTTTCACTCGTTAAACTTCACTGTATCAAATTAAAAAAAACTTGCTGTTAGAAGTAGAAAATTTCTAAGACGACTTTCAATAGCTTCTTTTTGAGCTTCAACTGATTTGACTTTATCTGAGTCTTAGTTTCATCTTTCTTTTAACTGTACAATTTCTGTCACATTTTTACACATACTTGTTTTATCATTTATCGTACTTTTTGCAATGTTTTTTTATATAAATTTGATTTTAAAATTTGAGTAACTTTTTTACGGTATATTACTTTTCGTACTTATTTCATGCTTCAAGGAAGAGCAGTACAGTCTATTTCAGAGATGGACAAATTCTTTTAGGGCTGACTAAAAAATAGCAATCCAGTATAACTTATTCTAAAATTTAAAATGTGAAAAATATTTCCATCTTCATACATCTCGAAGAGCACTGCAATCTGAATCAACTTTATACGTTTTCAATAGATATTTACGGTTGAAATATTTTACTCAATATTCTAAACAATTACAACACTGTTTTTAATAGTTTCAATTTTTTTAACTATTTTTCACTATTTACAATTGCTTTTTCTATCCACCATCATACGATGTGAAATAAGTAATGTAAAACTTCCTCCGAAAAAGAAAGGCAATAAGCAGAGCTTAAAAAGGAAATATTTTTCAAATGCGAGCTCTCATTTACCTATATTGGATTCTTCTAGTTAACAGGTAAAACATTCCTTGCTAATCTGTTTTCCCATTGAAAATGAAACCACTATTGCAAACAAATGTAATATACAAATAATATACAAACATAACCTAAGGATGGTGTAATACTAGACTCAAGACTCGAGTTGGTGTTGCATGGGCCCCTGGTTATTTTCGGCGGCCGAAGACGAGCACCCTGAGAGAGGATGGGCAAGCCCTGTTCCAGGGAGGTTCAACAGGAGGGGGGTGATGGATGCCAACCCCGCCCGCGCCAGCTGCGGAGAAGGACATTTTCCCGTGGAGGCGAAAGCTTGACCAAGGGGGGGGGGTGATTTCACCCCCGGCCCTCGCGAAGAGGAGTGGAGAGAGGCCCGCTCGGATCATTCTTGTGAAAGGACATTCTTGTGAAAGGAGCTGAGACCGAAAGAGGTGTTTTCCGCTCGGCACCATTTGTTTTTTTCCTCGGTCTTATTTGAGCCATGTTTTTTGAGTATGATTTGGAGTATACATATGTCTTAACAGAATTTGTAAATAAATGTATAGTCCAGAGCTTTGTCACTGCAGTACTTAATTGTCGGCAATATAGGCTTTAATCGAACCCAAGATACCTGCTCCAGTAACCATAGGTGAGCAGGTATAGGAACTAGGCGTGCAGACATCTGAAAGTGCAGCCAGGGACGCGCGAAGCGTTTTAGATGGTACAACTTTTTAAAATTAAAATTATTTTAGCTAAAACATTTTGATCACCACGCCTTTATTTTTTCAAAGGGGTTTTGAAATTTAAAAATGGTTTAGAGAAAATGATGAATACGTGAGGCTACCCTAACAGCGTACAAGTACTAGTGGATATTCCATCGACTTTCAGGATATGGTATGGGCATTGATTAATTATTGTAGAAACCCAGGAATGTGCAGTGGAACCTATTTGATTTGTTTTGGAGTGCTACGGTCTCTTTTTTTTTTACACGAGGGCTAATAAGTACCTATTACTTAAAGTTGATTCAGTACGATTGAGAATATCTATGCCGCTCAAACAATTAGATTCTCATTTGAATTTACTGTTTGACCTTCTTATCTTATTGCACTTGATGTAGTACATAACACGATATGAGATTTTTTTTCCGATTTTGAAGTTTCAAAGAAAAAGAGTATCGCTTGCAATTGCTCTTTTCTGTCTTTTTTCCTGTTAATTAATCATCTGGCAATTAAACTTCACAAACAAAGGCATTTAGAAGCAAATTATGCATTCACCTTCTTTTGGTGAGAAGAGTGTATAAATTGGACCTGAAATAATTTTCCGATGGGCTGATAATATTTAGGATATCAGAAAAAAGTTATACTCTTCAAAGAAATATAGTTTAGGGTAAGGTATTACAAAAACAATTACCCTAGCATTAATAACTGATTTCTTATGCCTATTTGACGGTGAACTTTGAACCTTATATATTTGTCCATCTACACTTTAAGTAGGTGTATTTTTTTAAGGAATTAATATTAGAAATCTATATCTACTACGTGAATTCGGGTGTACGCCATCCCTTCCATTCAATCAGAAAATTAAGTAGCGAAGTTTTTTGCTATTTTGTGTAGCAGTTTTCGTATTTAAATCAACTATGGAAACAACAGACGTTAGTCTTGAAGCAATGAAATCGTATTCATGGGACAAACCATAGTGTCTCCCGTTGTAATGATGCACATGAAGGACAAAGACAATATCCAAGGCCGATGACGTCATTTACACAAACCAAAGCTTAATTAATACTTTGCTTTTGAAATTCGTAGAAAAATAAACCGCAATGGCTGTTCACCACAATTCGTAGAAGAATAAACAATTCTGTTATTTTTCACGCTTAACTCACGTATATAAAAATGTTTGTTTCGGAGGAATTAAGAGATACGAATAAGGACTTAACAAAGGGAAGTATAAGTAAATATACAGTTATAACACATACAGATGAAAGGATGTGGGTTTTAACTTCTACCTAGAAATAGGTAAATAGTTTACTTCGTAATTGCAAATTGTTCAGTTCAAATCCAATGAACAAAGGTTGGGTTTATTTTTTATAAAATCTGTACCACTTATTTATCAGTATTAGTATTTTTCAAATTTTCGGTCTTTTATCGCAAAAATAAGTGTTACATAAGCTCTATGACCATTTTTTCTGAATACAGGGTTTTTTTTATACAGATTATAGAAAAGAATCATCGTGATTATTTTCCAAAAATGACAGGTAAGCCTAAAAGTGAGTCATATACATACGCATATCCATCCATCCATACATACATATGTGTTTAAACCCACTACAAAGTTAAAATGGTTATTGGATACATTGCAGTCTTAGATCTTAAAGAACAAAGAAAATTTTAGAAATAAAAATGTTGAGTTTATTTAGTCAATCCATCTTTGGCGCACCCAAAACTTTTTACGTATGTGTATGTAGTTCTGTGATAACGCAAGTAAGATAGCCAATGAGAGTATAAAGAGTTTGTCACATGGGGAATGCCAGAAGGTAAAAAAGTTACGTAACACTGTTATAAAAGAATAGTTGAGTTGAGAAAAATAAATTTTATGTTCTCGAAGTCGCCAAAAGTTATCACAGTTAGAGACGAACCAAATATATCTCGCCAAAGGTTTTAATTTTTTATTGATAGAATTGCCAGAAATTTATTTTAGAATATAATTTTAACTTAAGATATTAATATTTAATTTATATTATTCTAGTAAAATTCGCAATTTATCCAAGCTAGCAATGACGGCATCCACTGTACAACACACTAATAGTTAATGCACTGTCCCCTGTTAATGATGTAATATATTCCATAAGGATATATGATTTTCGTAAGCATATACTACTCAAACAACATTTCATTCTCTTAGAATCCTAACATCGTTTAGACACTCTAACATCGATAAAAATATATTATCTGTAAATTTCTCCTAACTTGTCAAAATATTCATCGACGCCATAGTTACCTTATGAAACATTAATTTTAAAACACAGATGTAGTCATTTGAATTTATAAAAGTGTTAGTTCGTTTAATTTATTTATAAATTTTAATAAATTGTAAATCAACTGCATAGAAATTAAATAAGTAGATGCATCATATCAAATAAATGTATTGTGTTCTTGAAACTTTGAACAGGCAATATTGCCTTTAATGAATTTTCTGGATGAACGGTTCTTCATTATCCGTGAACTTCAATGAACTACTTTCGACTCATAATAGCAATAAGTTCAACAACGAAATCGTTTAGACATCATTAACTTTCATTTCGTACCTCAGTGATTCAGTAGAATGGATATTCCGTTATTATAACACAGCTCAGTAATAAAAACTAAACTTGAGATTATATAAAAGTGGTACCTTCTTTCAAACCGATTGCGAGTACAAAACTGAGATGTTACTGTTCTATTCTTTAAAAAATAGTCTTTGGGAGAGGTTTTTAGTATTCAAAAATAATACATTCGGCATCGTCGGTGACAACCTCCATTATACGAGTGGATCGGGACAGCCAATTTTGCTGCTACAGTTTCAAGGGAAAAATTATTTGGTTCATTAGTGCCATCTATTCACTAATATAATAACTAAACCTATCCAAGTAACCGTGAGCTCGTGTCGAGGATTCTGAATACACCGTGTTAAACAATAGAGGTGGACAACAGAAATTTCATCAATACAGATTTCGATCACACATATTACAGCTCTAATAAATAAGATTTATTTGTTTTTATTTGTATGGTCTTTCACCTTTTAAAATCATTAACAATAACTGGTAAAAATATGCAATCATATTGCATTATTCAGACAACGTTTGTTCTCAGCTTATTGAAATGGACAGTAAATAGCCTAATTTAAGCATGAAAAAACTCTTCATTGAAATATCATTCAATATAATTATTTAGAAACTTTTTTAGAAATTTTCTATCAAAGAATATTCAAGAATTGTTTTTTACTCTTTACTACGTGAAATAATTATTCAATATTGCTGTATACTTTTGAGAGGAATAGTTAAAATTTAAACTTATGAATATTCTTTGATAGAAAAATGTAAGTTTCTAAATTATTATATTGAATAAAATTTTTTCAGAACAATGTTTTTATCTTTAAAAACCAGGCTGTTTACTGTCCATGAGACAGCTTGAGAAATAAAGTTTATAGTGGCAAAAATTGATTTTATAAACTTAAAGTAATAAAAAAATATAATGAAAAAAACTGACAGTTAAAAATAAAAATTTTAAAAATTGTCAAAAATGTAAATAAAATCTTAGAAGTGAATATTAGAAATAAAATGGAATATAAAATATTAAAATATAAAAATAAATTATAATAATAATAAATATAAATATTAAAATATAATAATTTTATTAAAATGTAATAAAATATTAGAAATATTAGCACTTTCCATGCTCATTTCTTAGCAAAATTAATTTTATAAACCTAAAAAGACAAAAACTAACAAAAATGAAAATAAAAAATTTAAAATTCAAGTAACAAAAATAAAAAGGAGAAAATAGAAAATTAACTTAAAATAGTGTAAAAAATAATACAAAAACTGCCCAAGATCCTGCAAAATTACTTGGATAGTTTTAGTTATTATATTAGTGAATAGATGACGCCAGTAAACCAAGCACTTCCCCCCCCCCTGGAACTGTAGCACCGAAATTGGCTGCCCCGATCCACTCGTCATTTCATTTTGTTTTTCATCTCTTTCTCTTTCCGTGTTGCCAACCGCGGAAAACCAAAAACAGCCGATCTCGCTACAGCTACCACTGCTGCAGAGTATTCATTTAAATAGATTTTTAAAATAAAAACTTTATTCTGGACTCACTCCAGAATGCTAAAATCCCTTATAATAACATTTAACTTTATTCTGAATACTTCCGGATCAGTCTAACTCCAAAAATTAATTTTTTTAAAATTATATTCGTTACTATAGCCCGAATTAAAACACGTGTTACGTATTGTAAATACCTCGAAAGTAATATCCCGTTTGACATTTGAGTTAGTGGTGAAATAATAAAAATGATTAGTTCCTGAGTTGTATTTTTCTCTTAAGTTGGCACCTAAGCCTACCGCAGTAACGACGTTTTTTAATATATAAAAATATAAATTTTAAAAAGGAAAAAAATGGCAAGGTTTATTTATATATTATTTAGATATATTATTTTGTATTCACAAATGCTTTAAAAATAAAAAATGCTGTTTACTGAAATAACATTTTTTTAAAATATATATTAAACATAATTAAAAAGATGAAAAATTGTAATACTGTTTATCTAATATATAAAACAAACATATTCGACTTATGCATTTCCAACTATTGTTCTACAAGATTCTGTTATTTTTAAAAATTGTTTGTCAAATTCATTTTTAAAACATTTTAAATTTTTACTGCATTTAACAATTAATAATTGTTCGAATGTTTTATTAAAGAGAGATTGTCTAAAATCAGTTCTGATTTTTTTTATTTGGCTGAATATACGCATTTTGCTTCTAACTGGAAGACAGAATTTTCAACAGAGGGAAGAACAAAACGAGAACGGGAATTTTTAGAGATTTTAGACTATATCGCTGAAAATCGGAAAATTTCTGAATATATTAGAAGCATTGGCTCCCATGTTGAGGAAACCTATCACCTGAAAGAAACTTTAAATGGAAGATTTTTTCTTATTTTCCGCTTAATCATATTTTTATTAATAATTGTCGTAAATTCCTGAGATTTTCAGCATTTCTTCTCTATTTTTATTTAATTAGTTTTGCTGCATTTACTTTTGCTTAAAAAAAAACTTCTTATAAATGTGTTTCAATATGTTTCAATGGGATTTATTTTAAACGATTCAGAAATGTCGAAAAATTTTAAAAATGCAAAAACAAAAAACAATTGAATTTTTGAAGGTTTAAAGTAGATGTATAACTAAAAAATTAATTTCTTCATGACAAAACACCATAACAGTAAAATCCAAGTTTGATTTTATTTATAATCGCATATTATGTGACATTATTTTGCACCAAGTTTATGAATTTCTATTAGCTTTGACCAATATAAATTAAGTTGGTAAACTTAAAATCCTAAAGTAATATTTTAAAACAATGTTAGGAATAGATCAGAGATATTTTAAAAATAATTTATTTAGCCATTGTAAACATTATGTTATGTATTAGACAGATATATAAACTTTTGTGATTGACTGTTAGTTATTAGCTATATATGTAAATGTTATAAATGTTATGTGGGAACAAATGTAACTTAAGTCCTCACTGGCGACTGCTTTTCCGTTGGCGACTAGTAAATCAGCAAAATGACTGTATAAATGCACAAAAGGTTAAAATAACTCAAAAATGACTATAATAGAGTATATAATGCTGAAATATAAATATACAAAAATTTTGAACCTAGAAGAGCACAAAAAATTAAAAACTAATTTATAATGACTCTTACTGAAGCAATAATCTCTCTAAAAAAAGCAAAAATTTACCAATGAGGACCTATACTATATTCCTACCATAATGGTGCATGTATGGTTATAGGAGATCAGTGATATTCCTGCATGTGTACAAGGATTCTTTCAAATACCTTAATAAAATGAGAATCACAGTAGCGAAGTACACAAAAACAGCTGGTAGTATCATAAAAATGATTGTATTCTCAAAATCAGAGTTTGAATTTATAGCGATAATTTTTTTCAAACAAAAATGGGTGGCAATACACTTGGAAATTTTTAGATCCATCTACCCTGATGACTGGTAATGACTTCTTCACTAAGGCGTCAACTTCCAGTTCCTGTTTATGCGGGCTCTAAATGAGATATTTGTAAGAAGTTTTTTAGACTTTTGTCTTCTGTATAAAGATCTAGTGATATTTATCCATCAAATGTAAAAAAGAATCACTTCTTAAAACTCCAAAAACAGATTCTCAATTATGAAATTTTCATATTTCGTAAGAATGTAGACATAATTAGCATTATATTAGAAGATAAAATGTACATATTTTTTATAAAAAGAACAATAATACTCTCACGTGATCAAAATTGATTTTATAGTTGCTAAAATTTTCTCGTTTTGGTCATTCTCTATCTATTTAACCTTCAACTCTTCCATTCAGATCCTTCGAGACTTTCATTTAAATAGTATCACAATCAAATTTGAATGAATTGATTTCTAGCGAATAATACGGGGATCGCAGAACAAATTTTTTTAATGATGACCTGGTCTCAAAGAAGCTGAGTCTCATTCATTAAAAAAAGGCGGGAAACTAATTGGATGCTTGAACTGTCGCCGTCATAGAACGTGATTTGCAAACATTGCATTCTGTGTTTTCTTTTTTTTATGGAAATCACCTTTTGAGACTGTTTAGATGTTAAATGAAGCATATGAAAACGAGGCAATACAAATCGAAAGTGTTCGAAAGGCATAAGCGTTTTTATCAAGTCCTGAAGATGATCCTTGCAGCGGTTCGACCTTCACATCCAACACTGACGAAAACTTTGTAGGACTATTAAGGATCGATGAAATCACATCCGAAGTGAATTTTTATGGTGTGGAATTTTTTCGCAACATTCTTAGTATTTCTTTAAACATGCATCCTATTTACAAATGGTTCCAAATACATTATCTTTCAAGCAGAAAGAAGCTTCTGTGTCAATGAGTAAAATTATCATTGTAATGACTAATGTAAATAAGGATTTATACAAAAACGTTATGATTGGAGAGAAGCACTAGGTTTTTCTTTTTAAAAACAAACGTAAAATAGCATGTCAATCAACTAAACAGAAAACAAAAATATCTCCAATGAAGTAAAAACTCCGTTTGAGAGAAAGCAGTTGCTTTAGAGATTAAAGATAAAATTCAAGAGCCAACATTTCGCAAGTTTAGAAGAAATTGTGGAAAATGCAACGAGACAGCTGAAACAACTTTTTAATTAAAAGTTCTAGGAGTTTTTTGAGCAATTGTATAAACATCAGAACAAGCCATAAATTCAATAGATTTCTTTGGAAGTCATGTAGTTTAAAAAGTTCCAAATACTGTAAATTTTATTAACAAATTCTGGAAACTTTTTGACTACTTTGTATTTCGCAGTGTATCCCAAAACAAATTATACAAATAACACTGATTTTTGTGTCATGCACGTAAGCACTTCATACATATGGATAGGTCTTTATGGATTAACTACCACCTACGAAATAAATACCAGTTCTAGAAACAACTATATTTTAAAGTATTCATTTCTGTCGAATATATATTGATGAATATCGTAAATCTAAGTTACTGTGGACTGCACAGAGTAAAACAAATATGAAATTTAAACAATTTTCAGTGTTGCAGCATGTTTATATAAGTGATGAACTTTCATTATAAACATCATAGAATTCTATTTATAAAATGAGAAACGATTTGGGATAAGACATCAATTGGCATCAATTGTAAAAATAGTTCTCTAACGTCATGCTTTATAATAAATAAAACCATTCGTCGTGATTTCAGTTGTCGATGTACGGGCAGAAAAAGTTAACCCCTTCCGGTATGATTTAATAATGAAAAACTGTGCAAGAAATAACCATTTAATTTTTATTTAAAAAACTTGTTTCATTTTACAATTCTTACATAAAATCTTAATTAAAATCCACTTTTTACATAGTGTTAAATAATATCAGAAACGGTAAAATTAAGAAAATATCAAAGCAAAACATTAATAAGGTATACAGATAATAGTCTTCGAGCTAGTGGTATTTTTCAAAACAAAGTGCAAAGGAATTCTTAATTGTTTACACCGCCAAGTAGTCTCACTTTTAATTTGATTCTTGTAACACACACGGCATTTCTTAGTAGGTTTTCTTTTATTCTGACTCATTAATTTGGTCATGACTTGTACCAAGAAATTCTAAGTAAACAATAGCCGAACGATGGCCGATTGGTTAGAGTGCTGGCCTTCGGAACCGGAGTTCATAGGTTCGAATCCCACAGTGGCATGGATGTTCGTAGCCGTTCGGAATCGGCTTTAAGCTGTAGGTTCCGGTCTCATTAGCCCTCGTGTTGCAAAAAGTAGACCGTAGCACTCCAAATCAAACCAAACCAAACCTAAGTAAACAATATGCAATAGTGACTTGTGATTTTCACAAGTGATAAAAGTGTTGCCAAATTCAGTACACTAGAAATTTTAAACTAAATTAATTATCACATTTAACAGTAACTTTAATCGCATGACGAGTGTAGCTCGTCATTGTGCGGTATGGAATGAAAAACTAATGATGAGCTAGACTCGTCATTTTACCGGAAGGGGTTAATTCATATACGGGGCTCAAAAAATCGTAAAATATCGATTCGAATGATATTAGGAATAATTGCAGGTACTCGAAAATTTAGTAGAATGTTTATTAGGATTCTATGTATGAAATGAAACCTTGTTTCGAGAAAGCAGTTCCAGAAATCTTTTTTCATCTGTTCCTAAAAAGGACGCTAGGCATATTGTTCACATTTCCACTGCAATTTTAGAAAAATTGATAAGACACAGCTCTAATAGGTTTTTCTGTGATTCATCTCTTAACATCCAATCTTCATATTCACAAATTACGTATTATTTTTTCTGGTGTTTCTCAATCTCTTTCCTTTCGAAACATCCACCCACATGGTATCGGGCTTTCGCAACGGCCCGTATAGTTCAGTTACTCAAACACATCCCAATACACTTTTCTCTCTCTCTTTACCGATGGGCTGGAACCGCTTCTCTCTCCCGGGGGTCACGCCTACAGGTGAGATGTGTTAGCGTTCAATCGACCTCATCTTCGCTGCTTTTGATTAGGGAATATCTTCCACGACCTTCCGATTCGGTACATAGATGACGTAACCGGGATGACCATGATGAGTTTCCTCATGCGCAACCGACAATACGCAAGAGATGCGGCCACCGTATTCACCGTTCAGCATGCGAACGCTGAGGATTGTTCGTGACATCTCTGTTTACGCTATTTAAAAAGAAGAAAATGAGAGTCGAATATACCGGTCTGTGAGCAGCGATATATTCAACGCAGTGAAAATTAATTTTCTTTTTTTAAAAAAGGTCATAGTACCTAATGAGACTTAAAATATTCATTTTAATATAGCTTTCAATTCATCATAATGCAAAAATTTTTTATTATTTTTAAATTAATTTTTTGCAAATTGTTTAATAACTCTCGCTTTAAAATAAATAGTTTCAAGTAGAGAAATAGTAGAAAGAAATAGCTTTAAATTTTTAACTTCAAGCAGAATATTTTTAAAAATATTACAGAAAATATACACCAAAATGGGAAGAGTGAAATTCACCTAAAATAACTTTTTTATATATGTGTAGTATAAACTAATTTTTTAAATATAATAGTTGTAAAATCTGTATTATTCTGTAAACCTAAATGTTTAACGATATTTAGCATATTAAAATTAAATTCAAAATTGTTAAGAATTTGAAATTAGTATTTATCATGATATAAAATAAAATATATTGCGCATACTAATATCATTAATGTATAAACTAACACGGAATACAAAAAATTAATTAGCTTCTATTTATTATAAACAATTAGATTCTAATAAATTTAAAAAATTATTTTGGTTTTAATTGTATTTCTTTTCCCACTTGATGTCTATATATCACATTTTATAAAGAAACGTAATACTTCATCTAAACAAAAACTAAATTTTATGCAGTTAGAACCTTCTTAATGATCTAAGAAAAATCTTATCTTAAACAGCAGAGTTTTTTTTATTTTATAATCAATCCAATAAAGGCTATTATAATGAACAGTTTTCAGTTTGAAAGATATTATATCTCCTTAAGTAAATATTGCTTTGAGGTTAGCATTCTGATTGTTTGGAATGCATAATTATGAAAAGTTTTTGATTTCTCTAAAAATATTTCTTTCACTTTCATTGTGTTGGGAATTTGATCCTTGACACCCTACTGATGTTTCTGATGAAATGTTCTTTAACTTTTGCTGTTTTTTAAGAATGTTTATGACTTGTAAATACTGTTTAGATTCAACAGAGAAAGTCTTACATAAACATCATTTCTTCCTTTAAGAAAAGATATGTATATTATGTAATTTCAAAAAAGCTATCAAATATCTACAAGTGAATAATATTGAAATTAGATAATTGAATATGAAAAATGGTTATAAATACATTCGCTAAAATTTGTACAAAATTTATTACAAGAATCTGAATTATTTAAGTATACGAAGGATATTTAAGTTAGCAAAATATTTGTATTTTCGAATTAAAGTGCTTTTAAATTTGCTATGTTTAAGCACAACAACAATAAGCATGTGTACGCATACCTATCTCCTTAATACGACTTTGCAATTTTTTTCTAACATAATTGCTAAATGTACATAATTATTCTTCGGACAATTGCCAGCCGAACGATGGCTGATTGGTTAGGGTGCTTGCCTTCGGTATCAGAGTTCGTGGGTTCGAATCCCACTATGGCATGGATGTTCGTAGACGTTCGGAATCGGCTTTAAGCTGTAGGTCACGGTCTCATTAGCCCTCGTGTTGCAAAAAAGTAGATCGTAGCACTTCCAAACCAAACCAAACCGGACAATTGCCGACAAATAGAATTCTGCCTTTTGATACAAGAGTCTGATTTTTAATCTATACTGCTGCCATGAATGTTCGTAACCGTTAAGAAATGCCCTTAAGCAGTAATTAATCTTTAAGGTTGAATAAGTAGAAAGCTAGCTTTCTATACCTGAGTCTGCGTGTGCGATTCCTGTTGCTAGCATGGATGCTTGCAGCTGCTCGAAATCCTCTTTAAACAGTAAATCCCAGTGAAAGTACCCAAAACAAACCAAAAATAATTAACCTTTGTGACAGAAGATTGACTGTATTGCTAACAACCAACCAACATATAATTCTTTGTTTCCTCAATTTCATATGTTTGTCCTTTAGTCATGGAAAATAAATCATCGAAGCGATGACAATTAATTCAGAAGATCTAAAGCCCTACATAGCCTTCTAATTAATTGTTTTCCTTTGTTTGAACACATGTCGTCTAATTTCAAATACTTTCCTTTTATAACATGTCATATGACTCAAACCATTAAGAAATTAAACAAGTATTAAACGTTATTAAATGCTACACATTATTTCCCACAAGGTAATGTAGAATGGACGAATAGAAACCCGCCGAAGCAAAACTTGGAAATAACCTTAATGATTAATGACTGTAGCAATAGTAAGAATGTTATTAAAAAGGAAATTGACGACATTCAGTGATGTCTTAATATAGTTAGTTATCCTCGTTTTACAGAAATTTGATTTGAGTTAACAACGTATTATAAAGGATGCATATTTCCCATTCACTCAAGGTGGTAGTTTATAATTTTTAACCCTTCGAACTTCTGGGGTGACTCTTCCTCACCACAGGATTCGATAATGAAACTCGAGAAGTAACTGTCACTCACCACTTGATTTGATCCAAACTCGATACGTGGCAATGACTGTGTTTAGTTTCTTTCAGGTGGGTTCTTCAGCTCTTTGGGTACAACCCTCTGACGGAAGGTCAGAATTATATCCCTTCAAATGGAAATAAGATTTCCTTATCTGAATGAGTCCACAATAGTGAACCAGACTGCATTTTCGGTGTTAGTTTTAGCTGATCCAAACCGGCTAACTAAAGCTTGAACAGCCCTTATATTGTTTTTCCTCTATCAGTGAGTGATTGTGTGTATGTGAGTTGGTGTTGCGTGGACATGTCAGATTTACATCCATTCTGCAAAGACTCGGGCTTGATTCTTGACGATCGACCTTGATAAATTCTAACATGATAGACGAAAAAAAAATATTAAATAGCAGACAAAAGTACAGCTGCTTAGTCACCTACGGAACGTGACAACTTTAGCTGACCAACTAATTCAAGATTTTCTCCAGACAAATGACCAGGTTTTGAGTTATATTCCTCATTTCGAAGATATCAAAATGAATGGAAAGCTACATGTCATTTCAACAGGAGTTAAGAAAGATTGCAAAATTTACTACCAACTAAATGAGCCTGACAAATGATATCAGAGAGCTTACTGAAACATGTCCCAACAAGCCTGACTTGCATCTTACCAATCGTTTTCGTAGAATATCAAGCTAAACAACGGTGCAGAGAGTAATGTTCAGAAAATTATCTTCCTAGAGATAAAAATAGAGAAAAAGGCTAAATTATAAGTTTTATATATTAGTATGTATGTGTAATAGTTTTGTATTATAGGTAAGAAATTCGCCGAGAGAAACTTCTTGAGCGACTAAATATATATTTCTGAATATCAGCTCAATTTCACGCAGAACATAAGGAATGAAAATAACTGGTTCTGGTACCATTGTGTTTGTTTTATTACTGGTAATAATCGTGTAAATTATATAATGTAATAAATTTATTTATTTTTAAAATTAAGCTTGAAAGCCAAAAATCTGCTCACATCGCCGCCCTATCGCCCGAAACAAGTTAGAACTAGGCATTGTCGCCCTATGCCCACCAGCATAGTCCCACCGCCCACCGGAGGCCAGTATCGCCCCCGTTGAGAACCAGTTATCTATATTTTCGAAACTGGCCTTTCTGAAATGTTTTATTTAAATAAAACTAAATAATTTAATATGTTGGATGTAGAGCTTTGTGGCAGTCAAAATTTAAGTCATTTATCCCATTGATACTTTTTTTAATGTATCCTTTCATTAAAAAAATTCTTGCTTCCAAGTAAACATTTGTAAATGTTATCTACATTTTTAAATGCTTTATATTACTTAATTTTGCGCATGTCCTATCGGTGATAAATAATAAACCAATTGACACTCGTTTAGCAATATTTATTCGAGAGTTCCGATGCTATGCATGTGGTAAAAAAAAAGAGTTACGTGGGATATAAAGTTTGGGATCCACTGATCTAGACCATTTACCATTATGGATTTCATTTGTTAAGAGACCAATTTAAAAAATTATCTGATACAAAATCTGTAATACGCCTTGCGCGTCCCCGGCTGCACTTTCTGAAGTCTGCACGCCACGTTCTATACCTGCCCGCCTATTTTGACTGGAGCAGGTATCTTGGGTTCGCTTAAAGCCTATGTGGCCGACAATTAATCACAGCAGCGACAAAACTCTTGACTAAACATTTATTATTAAGAAGATTTTCAAAAAAAACATAAGTACACTTCAATTCATACTCGAACAGGGCTCAAATAAGACCGAGGACCAAAATACATAGTGCCTCTCGGTTTGACCCGTTTCCGAAGAATAATGTCCTTTCCCCGTCGTTCCAACCGGGCATCTCTTTTTCACCCCTCTTCGTGAGGGCCGGGGGGAATCCCCCCCTCGGTCAAGTTTTCGCCTCCACGGGAAAATGTCTGCAGCTGGCGCGGGCGGAATCGCATCTCTCGCCCCCCTCCTGTAGAACTTCATGGAACATAGCTTGCCCACCTTCTGTCGGGGTGTCTGTCTTCGGCCGCCGAAAAAATCCAGGGGGCCATGTAAAACCAACTCGAGTCTTGAGTCTAGTATTACAAAATCCATAATGGTAACAATAATAAACCTGTAGATATGCCCAATATAAACTGAAGTTTAAAGGAAATGATAAACTTCATGAAGAATGGGCTTCGAGGGCACTGTGGAAACACTCAGTTTTAGGGCAATTGTTGAACAAAACCGAGGTTTCAGTGCTAAAGAATCGACCGGCTTATGTGTAATTCCCTTTTTACGCATCTCACTCATTTCGTAAACTCTTCGTTTTTACTACTTCCACCTTCCGTGTGCAACTCATGAAAGTCCGCAGTGGAGCGAGTCCATGGCGGGCAGCCTCCCTTACGAAATCCTTTCTTTTAGGAAAACAACACAACACTTAACCTCTGTGCGCGTTACACGGTGGATCGGTTTCCCTTTTCTTCGTACATTCTGTGCTGTCAGTGGAATCGAACATTTCTTTGCTTCTTTCCTCTGTTATGAGCTGCAGTCAGGTAAGGTGCTGACAATTTGTTACTTCAAATTCCATTTTTATTATAAAGTATTCTAGTTGACATAAATATATATAGGATATATAAAAATTATTACCCCTAAAATAGATATCTAAAATTCTCTTTTTTACACTTTAATACATTGTGTGAGGGTACATTTTGCAGCGGAATTTTACCAGGAGCGAACGTTTTGAGCGTAAATTTAGTTATTCAGCTAAATCTCAATAGATCGAAAATTATTTAATTTTCTAACCAACTTTTCGTATTTTACATTGAAATATATAAACAAATATAAAAATAGAAATATATAAATAACAACCATAAGATTTTTGTAAACAAAAAATATATTTTTAGTGGATAAATTTATAATAGTATAGTAAATATGAAAAATCAAATAGAAATAGTAGTACATAGTTTTAATTTTTTCGAATGTTATATATAAATATTTTTACCTTTAAAAAAATGAAAAGAGCAATCATAAATCTAATAATGTAAAAAGTAGTTTTAATTTGTCTAAATTTTTCCAGAATCTATGTAGTAGACAAGAACATTCGGCTTCGTTTTCCTGTATATACCGTTATTTTTGTACCCACAAACGAACCATGTTGTTACACTAACCCGTAGTAGTACGTAACCCGCACTGAAGTATCAATCGTCAGAAAACGTATTAGTACGTGTACCGCACTTAAGTATCAATATTCAGAAAGCGTACTAGTACCCGCATAGAATGTGTTAATACCTATTTTCATAAACATAAAATGTCATATGAAGGAGTGTTCTCTGACATAAATTCTTTCCCCGCCTCTGAAAACTAAAGCTGTAATAAATGCTAAATGTCTGTCCTCTGGCCGCTATTTTTCAGCTAATTAAGTTGATGCCTGTGTGTTTTCTAGCTGTCTTAAATGATCATAGTTTATTCTTGACTCATAAAATTCCTGATTTGGTTATTTTGTCTCCTGGGAACAAAATCACGGGATTCACTCGCTGTGGGTCTGACATCTGCAACAAATGTATATATTCTTAAAGCATTCAAGATTTGTTGCTCTAAAAATAACGGATCACCGATGCATTTTTCATTCTCAATAAATGTGCATTCTATGATTCTTTGGAATTAATTTTCTAATACCACGATTCCAATCTACTAAGAGTTCTGTTTGGCTGAAAGCCAGGGATGTCACTTAACACATTGTATGGGGGCACGTACTAGTACGTTTCCTGACGATTGATACTTGTCCGCCGGTCACGTACTAGTACGGGTTAGTGTAACAATATAGTTCGCTTGTGGGTACAAAAATAAGAGTATATACAGGAAAATAAAGCCTAATGCTCTTGTCTACTACCTAGATTCTGGAAAAATTGAGACAAATAAAAACTAGTTTTTACATTATTGGTTGATGATTTCTCATTATTAGTTGATGATTAGATGATTGCTCTTTTCATTTTTTTCATCTTTTACATCAGTCGATACGGAACCACAGAACAGGAAGGTTGATCAAAAATTCAATTTAGATTTAAAATTAACTTTTTATTTATCCTTACACGTCATTTTCCTTTCCCCTTTTTAACCCCTAACCTAAATTGACCACTGGGGTTACAGTTTACGCCCTCGGAGAAGGGGCCTTACCAGTTATAATCCTACATGGCAATAGCGGACAATTTAGGAAATTTCCAAATAAAAAGGAGATACATGCTGTCGGAGACAGATTTTTCTAGAGATATTTTCCCACAGATGTGAACCCAGGTGTTACGTCTCTTGTACATAGAACTTCATGCTAGCTGATGCTTCAGTTTGTCCTGTCCCTATGATGAAGTGGGAACCCGTCCTTCAACTTATCTTAATAAAGGTCTTTAGCTGAAACGGTATCATTTTTATGACCATGACTGCCACCACCCATTGAGAAGTCCGTCTCATTACATATATAGATATAGATATAGATATAGATATAGATATAGATATAGATATAGATATAGATATAGATAGATAGATATATATATATATATATATATATATATATATATATATATATATATATATATATATATATATATATATATATATATATATATATATATATATATATTATATATTTATATTATATATAGATAGATAGATAGATAGATAGATATAGATATATTTGTTTATTTGTCTATTTATATATTTGTTTATATATTTCAATATAAAATACGAAAAGTTGCTTAAAAAATTAAATGAATTTTGATCTATTGAGATTTAACTGAATAACTAAATTTAAGTGCAAAACTCCCGCTCCCAGTACAATTCCTCTGCGAAATGGTCCCGCACACACTGTGTTAAATGATCAAAGTTTACTCTTGGCTCATAAAATTTCTGATTTAGTTATTTTGTCCCCTGGGAACAAAACCACGGGATTCATTCGCTGTGGGTCTGACATCTGCAACAAATGTGTACATACTTAAAGCAATCAAGAGTTGCTGCTCTGTAAAAATAACAGGGGACCGATTCATGTTTGATTCTCAATAAATGTGTATTTCACGATTCTTTGGAATTAGTTTTCTGATGTCACGATTGCAATCTACTAAGAGTTGTGTTTGCCAAGCAAGCCAGGGATGTCAATTAGCACATTGCATGCGGGATACGTACTAGTACGTTTTCTGACGATTGATATTTGAGCGCGGGTCACTTATTAGTACGGGTTAGTGTAGAAACATGGTTTGTTTGTGGGTACAAAAATAACGGTATATACAGGAAGACGGAGCCGAATGTTCTTGTCTACTTCATAGATTCTGGGAAAATTTAGACAAGTAAAAACTAGTTTTTACATCAGTCGATGTAAAACCACAGAACGGGAAAAATTAAAACTATATACTACTATTTCTATTTGATTTTTCATATTTACGATACTATAATAAATTTATGCTCTAAAAATATATATTGTTTGTTTACAAAAATCTTGTGGTTGTTATTTATATATTTGACTAATTAAATATTTGTTTATATATTTCAGTATAAAATACGAAAAGTTGGTTAAAAAATTAAATTGAGATTTAACTGAATAACTAAATTTACGTGCAAAATTTTCCGCTCCCTATACAATTCCGCTGCTAAATGTACCCGCACACAACGTGTTAAATAATCGATGTCATTAACGTTTTAGATTTTTAATTATACCTGAAATTGTTAGTTTTTACTTACTATTGTCATGTGATGAAAAAGCATTCGTACATATATATTCGATAAATGCAGTAAATCTAAATGGGCGACATAAAAAAATGTGTAATTATCTTGTTCTGTTAGTATAGAGATGGGGAATTGTCATAAACTACAAATAGTGCTTAACTTCAAACTCCATACCACCCCGCATTATTTTGCAGTTATCGCTAAAAGCTTCAGCGTACGTGTAGTTGTCTTGTTCTGGCTAAAAGGAAATCAAGTACTGTTATAACCTAAACTATAAGTGGTGATCCAATTCCAAATTATATGTTCCAATTATCCCTAAAAGTTACACAAAATCAACTGTTGGGTAAGACCACTTACAACAGAAAGCAATACTCGTGTACCAGTTTAGTAGACTGAACGAGGGCAGAATAGGAACGGCAGTGCTTCTCGGGACCAGAGTTCGTGGTATCGAATCCCTCTGTTGGCATGGACGTTCATAGCCGTACGTATTCGTTTTAATCAGTAGATTCTAGTCTTATTAACCCTCGTGTTGCGAAACAGTAGATAAAAATGCTTCAAACCAAACCAATTTAGTAGTTTAGAAGTAAAGTGATAATATGATACCTTCAGACATGTAGTTTTGTGATAAATTAACTCATTTCATAATACGCGGAGGTTTTTACTGCGTTTTTTGAACCATTTCTCATCAGAGTAATCTTTGGATATTTTATTAATTTTTCCTTTTAAATTCTGTTTTCATTTGCTTGTTTTTAAAGAGATTTAAAATCTTACTATCTTTTGTGTCTATATTTTTGACCATCATAAAGTAACTAGAAATCTCAAGTTACAAGCAGGTCATCTTTAATGAATAATAATGTATGAGGATTATTAAATGTACTCAGTTGTATCAATTTAACTCTATATTAACATTATCAAAATTTTTTACAAGTGAAATATCAATATATCAATATGCCAATTTAACTGTATTTAACAATATATTGCGTTTATGCAACAGCTAAATGATATCAATATCCGTTTATTTTCTTCTCTGATACTATTATAGTAATAGTTTAATCCTTAATTCTGTATTTAAAGTATTAATCTGATTTTGCAGCTGTACTTCCTATGTTTCCCTATTAAGATTTAAAATATTTCATTATGCAATGTGTAAAAATAAATTAAGCGTAGAGTGCACTTTTCATGAAATACCATTCCCTACTAACTTGTGTGGTGAATGTTAAATAACACTCCATATTTATTTATATATTTGAACTGATATCAATTCATTTCACGTTTCGAGATTTTTAAATATTAAAGATTCCCGTGTGATAATTGAAAGAAACTCTTCTTAAAATTCATTCAATGTATTTCGCATTATATTAAAGGAAGTACACTGATGGTTTGTTGAGTACATAAATATGGATCTATTTTAAGCACACAGGAAATGAGATTTAAGGTATTTTTCTTAACAATAATTTATCCATTTTTTCTTTCTTACACTTGCAACTGTTTTCTTTTTTATCTTTATGGATGTTATAAAAAGCATTAAGGAGACAAATCGCATTTAAGCAACTTTAAATAGAAGATTTTTTTTTCTTATTTCTCGTCTTAGCATAACTTTTTTTTTAATTTTTATGGTAAATACATGGGATTTTAAGTGTTTGTTCTATGTTTTAGTTCAATTAGTTTTGCTGAATTTATTGTTTCTAAAAAATGGAACTTTTTATATAGAGTAAAAAGTGACAGCTTGTTTTTAAAGATGTTCTGTCACAATGTGCGCATACTTTCATTGACACTAAGTAAGTTTCACAAATAAATTTTACGTCTTTGTAAACAGTAATTATTAGGTATAATTCTCCAGCTGTATGTTTGCCGAACGATAGCCGATTGGTTAGGGTGCTGGCCTTCGGTACCGGAGTTCGTGGGTTCGAATCCCACGGTGGCATGGATGTTCGTAGACGTTCGGAATCGGCTTTAAGTTGTAGGTCCCGGTCTCATTAGCTCTTTTGTTGCAGAAAGTAGACTGTAGCACTCCAAACCAAACCACCTATATGTTTTTAAAGGGTAACAGAAATATTACACTAGCTGATTAAATTTTCAAAAAAAGCTAAAATGATGCTCAGAAATTCCATCTTAAATACTATAAATACTAAATGAAATAAGCAACTACTAAAAAAAGAAGGTAGAGTTTCATCGTAGGTCTATAATTTATTTCATGTGAAAACTTGAAATCAATATGTACAATAGTTTTTTTTAATTACATTGAACGCAAGTAGAAAAACCACTTTTAATAAAATGCATTTAAAAATTAGTTTGTTTTTTTAAAGCTATTATATTAAGTGCAAAGATTGTATTGTTTTATGGGTTTTAATTCGTATATTTAAATAGAATTTGTTTTAAAACGATTCAGACATTTTTAAAAATTTAAAAAATTCAAAAAATAGAATTTTTGAAAGTTTAAAGGTGTTAAGTCCTTTTAAAATAATTTGTTAATTTCTTTCTAACTACTTGCAACTATGATCTTTTCGTTGAATCTTTGGGAATTTTATAAAAAAGAATTAAATCATTGCTTCTATTTTTTTTTCTTAGTTACCTCTTATTTCTTATATAAAATCTAATTTGAATTTTTGGAAAGAAATGAATGAATGACAAATGGGAAAACATAAAATGCTGTTAATCTTACACTGTCTGTCCTATAATTGGGTATAAAATATTAGTTTCAATATTCACGAAATATTATTTTCTTGGAACATAAAATTCTTTCCATATCTTGCCTTAACTGAGATTGCATTAGGAGCAGTTAGTGAATGATGATTTTATCATAGTATGTTTAAAATTTAAGGTATTTATTTTCCATAGAAAGGGGACAAGAAATTTTCAAATATGACTTAATTTGGTCAAAAGTGCGATTTTCTATCATGAAAAAATAAGTTTGGTATAATAGTCAAAGTTTTGGGATAGGATTAAATTATATTTTATTAACATTTCTCTTTTCAAGAGTTTTTTTTCATACTGTGATTCTTTTTCATACTTTATCACTGATATCAAAATGTTCCAGGTACATTATATTCTTTTTCGATGTCTCTAAACTTTTTAGATGTTGTCTATCAGTTTGTACTAACACTAAATATGCGCTTAAAAATTAATTTGGTGAGTTAGATAATTCAAGCAATTTAAAAACTGATAATATAGTAATTGTAAAAATTGATAAATTTACCATTAAACAAAGGAAATGTTTCAAAATCTTTGAATACTTTTATAAATTGTTTTAAAAAAATTTATTTAACGTAAATAAAAATATGTACCTAGTTTTGTTTCTGTGATAAATGTACAGTAAAAAGTTGCAATTGAATAAAATAGCAATTGGGTAATAATAGTAATTGAGCAGTGCAACACAAATGTTTAATAAATGTTGTTGGACAACTCAATTTTTATGAAAATGTGTTGTATTTTAGTTAAGTTTTCCTATTGAGTTTGATGTCTTATTTATTTTATGTCTACATAAAATACATAAAATTTAGAGTTCAGGCTTTTTAAAAATTTTCAGAAAATTATTTGGGGATTTGTTTATTAAATTTGGTCATTGAACGAATATATTCAACCCCACACTTACCATTGCAATTTCGGTGACATGTGCATTTAAGGGGCCACCCACATATTGAATAAGAAAAAAATTATGATACTGTATCATAAATAATGAAATGATTTTGTCATATCATCTATCTAACAATAACAAAGTTTTAAGGGATTTTTAGAAAGGCAGCTCATATATTAAAGAAGATATAAAGGGTTTTTTTAAACATAATTATTTATTTCATAATGCTTTTATTGCATAAATTTAAAAAATTTCATACGCATACTATAAAAATTCAAAAAGATTACGTCGGTATATTAAGCCGTATTTAAGTTTATCCCTCCAAATAACTGGGGAACAAAACTTAGCTGCCTTTTATAAACTATCAAGATACAATGTTTCAAAATCATTAAAAAATTCTTTTAATAATTTTATAAATTCATTTTCTACTTAAACTCTCAAGAGTCATAACCTTGTGATCATCGCTTTGGGCTCTTCAGTTTCATAAATTACTTTCTGCGTTTCTAAAAAAATCATGTAAACATTGCCAATCGTCAGGTAAATTTTGTGCAAAAGATACAAACCATTTTCCAGTTATTTAAGGTATAGGGTGATATCAAAAATAATTTTATGCCAAACGATGGTCGAATGGTAAAGAACTGATTTTTGGTATAGGAGTTCGAAGATTCGATTTCTGCTATTGGCATGGATGTTCATAGCCGTTCGGAATCAGCTTAAGCAGTAGGTCCGATCTCATTACCCCTTTTGAGCAAAATGGTAGACCGTAGCGCTTCAAACCAAAAATATTTTTTTTCCTTCTCAATATGCGGAACGATGGCCGATTGGTTAGGGTGCTGGTCTTCGGTACCGGAGTTCATGGGTTCGAATTCCACTGTGGCATGGATGTTCGTAGCCGTTCGGAATCGGCTTTAAGCTGTAGGTCCCGGTCTCATTAGCCCTCGTGTTGCAAAAAGTAGACCGTAGCACTCCAAACCAAACCAAACCAAACTAAACTAAACCCTTCTCAATATGCAAGGAGTCTTTGCATATTGATGTGCATGCCTCTGAAACTTCAGTGAAAAGTGTGAACTTTCTTATAATTGAAAAGTATATTCTTTGTGTTAACGTATATACTTTATATAGTTAAATGTATGTTATTTATATGGCCAAAGTTAGCGAATAAATGCTTAAATATTTTTGTATTTTATTTTCATTTACTTTTTTTAAACTCTAAACTGGCAATAATATTTATGCTCTTTGGTGTATTTATGTTCATAGTAAAATAAAATTAACAGTTGAATACTTGAAAAAATAAAATTCTAGGTCTCATGTCCCTTCAACTTGTTTTTTCCATAGACATCACATATTCCTGACATTATACAAAATATTAAGCCATTTATGTTCCACTTTAAGTCAAACATGACATTTAATATTTCACATTTGGGTGGTGAAAAACTGGTGTTCTGCCCATTCTCTAAACCTACCAACCAGTATTTCCAAAAAAAATTATTAAAGGGCAAAAATAAGGGTTAAAGACCTACCATAACTCTCACTTCACTGCACTTTTAGTGTAGGAGTTAGAGTAGTATGCCAGTATATCCTTCTTCTATAATCTTGTAGGTTGTGCTTATCAAATTTCAACTCTGGCTATCTGTGTGAGAATTAGAAAAAACTGTAGGTTTGCGTGGCATCAAAACAAGTTTTAATAAGAAAAAAATAAATTCTTCAGTGTTTACTTTGAAAAACAAACTTTATTTCTGAGAGTGGTAGTGTTTCCAGCCCATTACCTTCAGTAGCTTTACTGAAAATATTCTTTCTCGGCTCAGTACATTAAATGTTAATAATGTTAATTTGTTAAGTTATTCTGTTATAATAATTAATGAATTTCTGGGGTAATAAACAATTAAGTTTGTTATACAATTAGAATTCCGATCTCAGTACAAGTGCTCTCCTAACGAGAACTGGTAACTTAATTTAAAAGTATTTAATATGCACATTTAGAGGACTCCTTGTATATTGAGAAAGAAAAAAAATATTTTTGGTTTGGAGCGCTACAGTCTGTTTTTCTCAAAAGGGCTAATGAGATCGGACCTACTGCTTAAACCGATTCCGAATGGCTATGAACATCCATGCCAATAGCGGAAATCGAATCCTCGAACTCTTGTACAGAAAAACTCGAACTCTTGTACAGTTCTTTACCATTCGACCATCGTTTGGCATAAAATTATTTTTGATATCACCCTATACCTTAAATAACTGGAAAATTGTTTGTATCTTTTGCACAACATTTATCTGACGATTGGCAATGTTTACATGAATTTTTAGAAACGCAGAAAGTAATTTATAAAACTGAAGAGACCAAACCAATGATCACAAGGTTATGATTCTTGGGAGTTTAAGTAGAAAATAAATTTATAAAATTAAAAGAATTTTTTCCTGGTTTTGAAACATTTTATTTTGACAGTTTATAAAAGACAGTCAAGTTTTGTTCTCCAGTTATTTGGAGAGATAAAACTAAATACGGCTAAATATAACGTCGCAATCTTTTTGAAGTTTTATATTATGAAATAAACAGTGATGTTTTAAAAAACCCTTTATATCTTCTTAAAAATACATATCTTTATTGCTACTATGGCCCAGTAAAAATGCATTCTTTATAAAATTATCATGTATGGGTTTTAATCCAACTAAAATTACTAAAAATTATGTGGAAAAAAGAAAATTCAGCCGCCAAACATTTACTACCTTTATAGCCTTTTTATTTATTGGCAACTTCAGGTCTACTTGCATGATAATTTCTTTTTCCAAGAAATACACAATTTTCTTAATGTGGACGCATCTTCCCATCAGACATGCGCATAGGGTAAGGTTGGTTGGTTAGTTGGTGTTTAATGGTGCAAGATCCATGTAAGGATAAGCTGTGTCAAACAACACAGTAAAAGACTAAAACAGTGCAGGTAACAAATGTAGTAGAGGGAAAGGTGGAATAAAAAAAGGTAAAGACAGCAATAATGAAAATATCTTGATAAGGTTGTATTAAATTAAAAGCTTCAATTCGCTTAAGCAAGTCAAACAAATTAGGATGAAGTGTTTCACCCGAAAGTTCGTTTAAAATGGAATGAGAGGTTTTAAAATACATATAATAAAATCTTGTAAAAGCCGTGAAAGAAGTTATAAGATGAAAAGTGAGATGAGTATGACGAAAAGGACATTGTGAAGTAGGTTCCGATAAGAGTAGACTCCATCTTTACGCACATAGGGTAAAGAAACATGTTTAACCTTTTGGGAACGGTTGTTCGGTATTTCGACCAAGCCGAGCAAGGTCTAAAACCTGGGTCTGTCCTGTTTTTGTAGAATTATTTTAACATTTTCCTCTGCAAATACAGTTTATTTCATTCCTAATGTTTATTGTTATGCACAGTGTCAACATCAAAGAAATTGCTTATAAGAGAAAGCGATGAAATTAACAGTCCTTTCTTTATCTTCACAAATACAGAGAAATATCCCGTCCAGAAAGGGTTAAAATAAATCATTCATCTAGCGTCCAGTCCATTTGTACTCTTACTGCGACACTGTATAAAAAAAACTCTTCATACTTTTATTAAAAACGTAGTTTAATACTCATCTGCTACCAACACGGAAATAACAGAAAAATTATCCTTCCTACATAGCCAAGATCGTCTCCAGGATCTCATTATTCTTTTCCCTTTTTAAGCATTCGTTATTTGTCCAAGCATCAGGAAAATTCAGTCTCGAAGACAATGAGCATGTTTCGTAGTAAATGCTTATTTTCATAATTGCCGTTGAGAACTTGAGTATATAAACTAAGATTAGGAACACAATTCCTGTATTTTCATGACAAAATCTTTTTGTAGATATATTAAGAGTATTCTCTTCATTTTTCCTTCTCTTTCTGAAACAATTGCAAACTGGAGTTTCCATTGATGTCTTTTTTTTTATCTATTTCTAGATATATGACACCAAAATAGACTAAAGTAAATATTTTGAAATCAAATATTTATTTTTTATGAATATTGTTTCTAAAGCTTATATTTTAAATTTCATGTATCCAATTAAATATTTTCATGTATATCCTTCTTAAAATATTTTAAATGAAATTTTAATTTTTACTCACTCTAAAATCAGTTATTTTATTTTTAGAGACAATTTAAAACAGAGATAAGTGAATTAACTATTTACAATTAATGATCTAAAATTGAAACACAGTATTTGACTTATAATTTTCCCAAGACATATTTTCTCCCGCAAAAATCACTAGTAATTATTATGTTTTAGTTCTGTCAGCATTGATGGGTAACTAGTTAACTACCATCAAATATATATTTTATCTGTTTACTGAAATGTCTTTTCAGGTTTTAACCTTAATTTTGTATGCAGAGATCAGTGTACAGTAAATTTCCATATTTTTTCAGGATTTTTAAGGAATAACCACTTGTGTAAGAAAGATTAACATACCAAACTTTGAATAGGTTGAATATATGTTAGGAATATAGATTTTAGCTGTGACCATATTCTTTAGTGGCATGTTAACCCTGGATGGGCCCTAGACTTCATCAGAATTCGATATCAGTCAGTCTGATCTTTGGTCCTGTACTTCTGATTAAAAGTTTTTTAAACCCTTAACCCTTTAAAGGTCACCTATATGAATTATTTAGAATTTAATGAAATTAGTTTATAAATAGTATCTATGAACCTTATAAATATAAAATGTATTAAATCTTTTCTTTGCAATTCTTAGAGGGGTTTGTCTTAGAAAATACCATAGGAGGAATTGAGGAGATTTAACTCACAAACCCATCCCCTTGTACAGCGTGAACATAATACTCTTTAAAATTTTAATTATACAGGAAGAGCAATAAATAAGTGTTCTTAAAAAATTAAAATAAATAAATAGTTTAACAATTTATAAGTGTTGTTTGGATACATAGTTTTGTTTGCGGTCATAAGTGAAAAGCAATTGCATTACTAAGTTTCCAGGTACAGCAAGTATAAATACATATATTTCAAAAGAAAAAATTAATTAAATGTAGTACTGTCATTCATTGTAAGTTTTAAATGTAAAGAACGTTAAAAAACGAAAAAAAATCATATTTCTCCAAAAATTAGAGAAAAAAAATGTTTAACAGGAGGTTTCGTTGCGAAACCACTGTTCACTAAAGGGTTAAGTTACACCTTTAACCAATAACGTCCAACCACCTGAGATTTGCCCGTCCTCTTTTCTGGATGCCTTCTAGTTTAGCTATGAAAACTTTTTTTTAGTCATGCAATCTGATTATATCTCCAACCTATCTTAACCTTTAAAGGCTGATGAAATTAAATATTTTTGTTAAACTTTATATAATTCAATATATGTCCTTCTCCATACACCATTTACGTAGATCCCTTCCCCCAAAAATTTATCTTATTAAATACTTACAATTGTTAATTTTGTTTTGATTTTTTGATAAATTAATGAAATTAGATTCTAAGTATTTCTTTAAACCAAAAAAACATGGACTAGTTGCAGTAATTCTAAAAATTTGAATTGAATTGAATTGAACTGTTACCCTTTCAAAGGAAAATTTGTGTGGAGTAAATTTGATGCGTAACATATTCTTTTTATATTGCTTTAATATCTTCTATTGGAGTGCTTTTGACAACTTTGTAGGCAAAAATTTCCATCTGAAGAACATTATTTCCTCAAGCTGAAGACTAAATACATGATATGTATAACACTTGTCTCATGTCTAATTCCGGAATCAAACTGTCCGCCAAGTATACAGCAGTATTCTAAATTGTACTTCTTACTGCCAATCTTCTGCGTTCTCTTTTGGATTGCGCCTGCGGCGCTCCGGGCGCTTGCCAGTTGCCTTGCGTGGCGGGATGGCCCAGTACTAGCGATCTGCCCACCACCGCCAGAATAAACCTGGAGGGCCTCATGGCCATATGGGCCTTGTGTGTGCTTGATTGTCTCTTGTAATACATCCTCTTTCACAAGAGCAAGCCTAAACTTTTGTCTTAAGAGAGGTCCAACAAAATAAAGCGTAACCTTTCTTAAGTTCAATGCTTAATGTCATGATTATTTATGAAGAAATGGGGAAAGTACCTGAAGCTGAATTTTCTTTTAATTATTTTATTTATAATGTTTTGCATTGGATTTCTTTGATTGAAACGCATAAAATGTTAGTAAAACCTACAGCATTACAAAAAAAAATTGATTTTCAAAAATATGAAGAAACTATAAACTAATTTTAATTGCTTTTTTTCTATGTGTTTTTGTAGATTACATGATTCTTATTAACTTCAATATTTCTATGAATTTTTAGCAAAGGTAAAAAGACGTTCTTGCTCTTTTGTGTTTCTTAAATAGGTTTTCAATTTTTGTAACGTTAAGCATTTTGCTTTAGGGTTTAGGGGATGGGCGGTACTTAAGCCCGCCAGACCCCCCCCCCGTGGTGTGGGCCTTCTGTATAAAAAAAAGTAAACATTTTTTTAATATACTCTTGAAAAAGTATTCTGCTTAATCATCGACTAGACGTTAACTTTAAAATCTTTCCTATTTTTTAACAGTTAAGCCGTTTATTTCTTCCAAAATATTGGATATTTTTGTTTAATATTAAAACAAATCTTTCTCAACATCCGCTGCATCAACCATTTCATAAATCAAGCTGCATAGCCATTTCATAAGTCATGAGTATTTCCTGCATTGTCTATTGGGTAAACAAGCTCTGCATTCTAAGTAAGAATTGCTTTGCTATGCTTATAACTAAGATGTATAGTTATTGTGCTAATCTAGGAAGAATATTGACATAGTATGATATAATAAATAGATCTGCTCCAGAGAGAGAATATTTTTATTCATCTTTAAATGTTTGTAATCCCCTCTTACAACTAAGACTTGCATAGCTAAGTAACAGAAAGTTAATTAGTCCAGAACAATGTGTGCAACGCACTGAACTGTATCGGGGTGTAGGTGTCCCAAGTTCCACTGTCCTCGGCGGTCACTTCAATTATGAACCCTCTTCCTCCTCATTATACTTTCCCAAAAGGCATTGGGTTCTTGTTGAAAAACACGTGGATCTTGAATCTACCTTGAATTGTTCAACAAGAATGCTCTTCATGAGTTGTCGGGGGCACTGTGACAATCTGGACGTGTATTGAGTGTTTGCAGCATCAAAGGATCAAAAGTCGGTTTCTCTGCTATACCTTAAGGAGACGCGTCTCGCTGGGTGTCCCGCAATGACGAGTGACGAGTCGACCCGCTGTCCATTGTTTTTTGCCAGAGGAGCGAATCGCGGGGACGCATTTTTATGGCGCCTTTTGACCCACTTGGGGTCTCTGTTTCTGAAGCACGCACCAGTGACTGAGTGAAATATTCGAGAAACTGAAATGCGCCTGACCTCGTGATCAGGGGACGTTTCCGCATCCGTGTATTCAAAAGTCAGTAGACATCTACTCGGGCTGTCACTGCCACATCATACCACGACATTGAATCACAAAATAACGCCAAAAGGAGAATAGAAAATGACGCATTCGAAGATTCAGTGTTGTCATAATTATTAATGATTTATTAAGGCACTTATGCTTTATGAGTGCACATACAGGAACATGACTCAAACTTGTTGCTGTAAAATAGTTTCTAATATAGTTGAATTTGATTAATTGGAATTTCAAGTGGAATACAGAACTTTTAGAATTATCAAAAATTGTAACTCTCCAATTTCGTTAAAAACTTCTAATTTACCAAGTTCGAATTAGCTAAATTAGCATGTAGGTAGTCATCATAGTACAAGTTCTTCATTCTTTTATAGTCTATTTTAAATCTAATAGCAGAAACATATTATAAATAAAAGAAAAAAATATCAGGTGTGTCCTTGAAATCGAACATGGATAACCAGCTTGGAGTCTAAGCATTTTACCACCGAGCCACCAACGCATATGTAAAGGCGTAAAATAAGAAGATTACAAAGACTAAACGATCATAGATTACAACGATTGATTTATGGTGATGTATTTTGTATGATTCATTCTTTGTTTTCGAAAAGGCACTAGTTTGCAAAATTTCAGCTTAATCGGAGTTCGAGAAGTTAGCGAGAAATTGATTGCAAGATATAAACCTAGACAAATGTACATAGCCTACTTAAGCAAAAGCCTGTATAAATTAATTCAAAATTATTTTAAATACATATAGAACTGCTGAATCAAAACTCTTTCCGGTTTTAACACATTGTGTTCGGGTACATTTCGAAGTGAAATTGTACCGGGAGCGGGCGTTTTGCGCGTAAATTTAGTTATTCAGTTAAATCTCAATAGATCAAAAATTATTTAATTTTTTAACCAACTTTTCGTATTTTATATTGAAATATATAAACAAATATATAAATAGAAATATGTAAATAACAACCAGAAGATTTTTGTAAACAAAAAATATATTTTTTAGTGGATAAATTTATAAAAGTATCGTAAATGTGAAAAATCAAATAGAAATAGTAGTATATGGTTTTAATCTTTTCGAGTTATGTTATATATAAACATTTTTACATTATAAAAATATGAAAAGAGCTATCATAAAACTAATAATGTAAAAACTAGTTTTTATTTGTATAAATTTTTCCAAAATGTATGTGGTAGACAAGAACATTCGGCTTCGTTTTCCTGTATATGCCGTTATTTTTGTATCCACAAACAAACCATGTTGTTACACTAACCCGTGTTATGAATCTGACTCGCGCTCAAGTATCAATCGTCAGAAAACGTACTATTAAGTGGCCCACATACAATGTGCTATATATTTCTAATAAATTAAACAGAATTCGCATGCCGTTTTGTTTTTTTTTTTTATAAATTGAAAAATTTACAAAACCTGAAATTTCGTTGTTTAAAACGAGACGAATTTGAAAGACAGTTTAAAAAAAATGTCTTCTGTCTTATTTTTAGATATAAACAATACATTTCTTAAAAAATATGAGCACTTCACTCGATGGGTGTGTCCTATGCATTTTGCCATCTTTATGCATTTTAAAGGGGCAACCATGATGGATTATACTTCTGCATGGCGGGTTAGACGAATGCACTGATAAGACCTAAAATATTTAGAGAAATTTAACCCTAGAAATAATTTTTCCTCCAATGCTTTGAACAGCTGTATATTGTAGAAATGCTTAAACAAGATCGAAATCTAAATACTGGGATAATAGGAACTGAAATTATTCAGATGATTTAATAGAGATTATGTTTATAAATTTATATGTAATTAAATAATTCCAAAAAGTGAACTAAAAAACATATTTTTAAAAATGAATCTGTATAGAAATAGCAGATATTTGTCAAATTCGTATAGTTCTTTCCTTAATTTAAAATTTTTCTAGTAAATAATTCTTTTTGTATTTATAGATAACTAAGAACATGTCATTTCTTTTAAGTAAGTTCTAAATATAGATAGGCCGGAAATGGCCTGATAGGTAGGGAAATTTCTTTATGTACCAATGTCCGTAGGATCAAATCACGCTGATAATATGCTTATTTGTAATCAATTCAGAATCGAATTGAAGCACTATGTCCCTATCTTAATAAGTTCTGGTGTTATGAAAATGCCCATATATGTATGTTGTGTATAAAATATTTGTTTCTTTTTCCACGCACTTTGCAATAAGCAAGAATAAATAAAATAGGGCTGTTTGCGAAATAACTTTGAGACTATTTGTTATATTGTATTATTGGATATATTTGTATATATATATATGCTATTTTAAGTTGTTTAGTTATACTTACCACGGTCGTAGAAATTTTCTATTAGATCAATTTTCTATTTTTGAATTTGTTATCCTTGTAATCCATGTTAAAAAATTAAATTTGAGTAGTTTCTACAAAAAGATAACATAAATAATACATAAATTTTATAGCTGATTTTATTTTAAAACGTAATGATAATTAGTTTTACTGGCGAAAAAACAATCCCTGTCCTTAATGAAATGTTCTTTTTCATTCTAGATTTTTTTAGTTCTAATTTATATTGAAATAAAGAAAATATGATAATTTATGTAAAAGAAAATAAAACAATTATTACATAAAAATTATCTTAGTCATACAAACTTTCAATTTAATTTAATGCTTTATCGGAACGGAAAAAAAGATTTAAAAAGTTTTGTCAAAAACTTAACACTATTCTTAATGAACTATAGTAAACTATAGAAAAATGTTCGATTCATTACTTATTTGTTATTTTGATTTATATATCCTTCAAAATATTATTTGTTTTGAAGAAAAAATATAAATCAAACTACCCGTTAAAAGTCGATCATTTGTACATATTAACCGTATGTGTAGGAAAATTTGTATAGAAACCATTATGTTCAAAATTCACTGTTTTGCTGATTAAATCAAAATACGCATTCAAAGTAAAATTTCTATTGAAAATCAAAATTTTTATCATTAATTTTTCTTTTTGCCACCCTTAAATAATCAGTATATAAGTGTTTTAGGGCGGCATGACGTTTTAAGATTACTTCCCAAACAACTTTCTACTGAGTCAACAACTGTTTCCGTTTCAAAATGGAAAGCGAACGGATTTCGTAATCTTAGTTGGTTCTGTTCATACGTAACAGCCACTGTCGATTTCTTCAAAAGAAGAAAAAAAATCTGAACTGAAGACTCACTAAATGTCAATTGGGATTTCTGAAGACCTGTCTAAACCACTGTGATGAAATTTTATTACTTTTCACTTACGCGAGGAGAGGTCAAAGACCGCAGCTCACTAAGTTTCAAAATTTCACCTTGAAGATAATTAACTTCATTAAAATTTGACACCAACAGTTCAACTAATCTATTTCAAAACAAATTAAAGTAAATTCATTTCTTGAAAAATATTCTAATGGCTACTTTTTCTGTGAAATTTCAGATAAATGAGTTTACCGAGTATAAGTATAGTTATTAGAGTAGTTATTAGTTACAGTAACTATGAGTAAAAAAAAATTATTATTAATTGTGTGGTTCGCTGTCTTTTGAACTGGTAAAGTAATTATAGCTGTTAAATTTTTTTTTCTTTAAATTAATATAAAGTTTAATTAAAACAATTGCTGAAAATATTTTATGGTAAGTCTTTAAAGTAATTACTTTTTATAGTTTAATTCAAAAGGTAAGAACATTATATATTGTATTATAAAAAATAGATTTGTATATTAAGATAGCATATTTATCAAACTCGTGATTATCTCTAAATTTAAAATTCCTTAACTAGGGAACAATTTTTTAAAAATACAATTCTAAACAGCAGATTCTAAATATCCACAGGCCGGATGACGGCCTAATAAAGTAGGGCCCTGCCTTAAATACCAGAGTGCGTGAATTAGAATTACGCTGTGGATATGAATGTTCGTAGTCAATTCAGACACAGCTTTAAGCTATATGTTCCGGTCTTAATTAACTCTTATGTTACAAAACTGACCGCATTGCTTCGAAGCTGCTTTCTTTACTTAGCACTAGATTTACAGATGTTGATTATATACCTATTTTTACTGATATGAGCCAATTTGACTCATAAAAGAAAATACAAGTTTTTTGCAAAGAAAATAGTTCCAAATTAATTTAAATGAAATGTTTATTATCAGAAAGTTCATGGAAAACATTTTTTTTTCATATAAAATCTGTATTTAAAACACATTTTTCGCAAACATTTCTATGACATTTAGCACAATGGTTTCTACATCTGTTTCTTTTGCATGATTATTGAACTTGACAATCGCCCGTGCGTCATTAGCATGAATTTCTGTCATTGGAATGGAAGTGTTCTCGACTTCTTCTCTATATTTACTTTATACTATACTTTATATACTTTATATTTACTTCATTCTATACTTTATATTTACTTTATTAACTTGACAATTCTTCCGTGCGTCATTAGCATGAATTTCTGTCATTGGAATGGAAGTGTTCTCGACTTCTTCTCTATATTTACTTTATACTATACTTTATATACTTTATATTTACTTTATACTATATTTATTACTATATTTATTTTCATATACATTCTATGAGTCAAATTGGCTCACAACCATGAAAATAGGTATACCACATTTGATAATGCGAAATGAAGGGGTCTGCGGGGAAGAGGAATGAAAGTTTACATATATTTTATTACTTAACTAAAAACCAACGTATGTTTTTGAAAAGTGATATTAAAGTTTTGTATATATATATATATATAGTGATCAAATTTTTAATGAGTCAAATTGGTTCGGTCCGTAAATCTAGTGTTAAGAGCTCAACTGTTTATTTTTTTCTGAAATTTCCCCAATTTTGTTATATATTTCTACATTTTTTATCGCCTTTTTCGTGTAACTTGCATAAATCCGAAATAATAATTTGGAAACTATTTGGCAAAATACTTGGCGTTGAGTTTGGCGAAGATGGGAAACTAAGTTTTAAACAAATCTTTCACATTTTGTTACTAAAAGTGCTATGCATCATTACCCCAGGAAATGATCTTTCATTTTATTTTTAATTACTTAAAAGTATTTTTCGGTGTGAGAGTCACGAAAGGGATCTAGACTAAGAAGGAAATTAATATCCGGCTCCTGTACGGTATTCGATCTATCTGGCACTTTCTTCAAACATTCGGTCTGGCTGAATACCGAACAGATATCCAGACTAATATTGCTAGATATTGCTTCAAATAAATTCATGATAATAACAATATTGTAGCTATACTTTTAAATACATTGAATAAAGAATAATGAATGGCTATATTTCTCTACATTAATTATTAAAAATATAACATTTATTGAATTTAAGTTGCATAATAGATAAGTGTATTTAATAAGAGCTCTTTCTTCATTCAATTTCATCATTATATTTATTTAAACAAGCATTGAAACTCTTTTATATTTAAATGCAATTGCATACAGATAGTTAAATAGAAGTTTGAATATTTCATGAATCAGTAATTAAACATTTTTCATGAGTAATCTTTAACAGTGTAAATATTCAAGTATATCAGCATAAATATTATATAATTATATCATCAGTATTATAAATTATATTTGTAGTATATATGCATGTATTCAGTATTATAAATTATACATGTAGTATGTATGCATATATTCAGTATTATAAATTATGTAGTATATATACATATATTCAGTATTATAAATTATATATGTAGTATGTATGCATATATTCAGTATTATAAATTATGTAGTATATATACATATATTCAGTATTATAAATTATATATGTAGTATACATATATATACATATATATACATATATATACATATATATGCATATATATGCATATATATGCATATATATATACATATATATTCAGTATTACACATTATATCATCAGTATAAATACTATATAATTATAAATGTTCATGCCTTGTATTATAATTGCATAACATGGTCATAGAATTATTATACAAAAAATACATCATGTTGTTATTTTTTTTTTTAATATACAAAGACTGAAAACGGATTTGTGTTAATATTCATTTAAATTTTTAATTTAAAATATGAAAACTCCTTTAATTTAAAAAATTACAATCACAAATGAAACTATTTTTAAAAAGGAAGTATCCGACAACCGCCTATTCTATATTCGGCTATTCGACAAAAATACTATTTGTTATAAGAGTACTCCAAAAATCTATATATATAAAAATGAATTTGTGTCCGTCTGTCTGTCTGTCTGTACTCGATAGACTCAAAAACCATGCATCCAATCGCCATGAAATTTAGGGAAATTATTAGGTATATCCCTAGGAAGGTTTTTGAAAATTTTTAACGTTCGAAATCTTTTCCTTCCCTCTTTTTCGAGCGTTTCATGTCATTATTCCAAGCATTATTTTCAACGGTTAAACACAAACGATTAACTTTTTAATTTATCGCATCATAACTAATTGAAATCAGCAATAGTTCTAGCAATGTGACGTCATTCCGTTAATCCCATGTAATTGTTTTAAGCGCAGTTTTCCTCGGTTAAAACGCAGGAGATTGAAATTTTCAATTTATCACATAATAAATAGGTGAAAATGATATTTTTATCATTATGACGTCATTCACTTAAATATCTCATTTATTCATTTCTTATTTTATATTATTTAAACATTATTTAAAATTATGCCCCAAAAAAATCTTTGAATAACCCTCTAAGCGGTTCGCACGTACAATTCCTCCAAACCGATGATGTCTTCAAAGCGGTTGTCAAATACAATTTTCGACTCCCAAAAACGTTCCGAAAATGGATGTAATGTACATTTCTGCCAGTGTTTGAGGTAGGAGGATCAGGTCGATTGTTTAGAAACTGCATCCCTCTTTGACTGACATTTATTGAGGGATGCACCCCTACTCCCTGAAACACAAAGACGCTGATAGCTTTTCATGGCTTTGTAAATCTCTATTTCGAAGTATTTCGTTTGCGGTAACAGATGTATCTCTAATTGCACCACTTAAATATCTTGGATAACTTTCTTTAAAAAATATAAATAATTCTCTTAAAGTATATTTTTATTTGTACTTTTAGAATCCATTATTTCTTATGGGATGATCTTCCAGACTTGACGAGCTTTATGTGTATTAAAAATTGACAATCTATAATATCTATTTATATATCTATTTATAACCGGAAGTAAAGGGACAATAACGAGGGTGGATTTCCCGTATTCCATTCTAGTCGACAAAGGGTGAAGTAAAAAATCCTAGAACACTTTGGCCATTGACACTATAAACCTTTAGCGTATTTTTGGAGACTTTTTTTAATCCGTGTGTTCCACTCGGAGGGTTAAAAGAAATATATTAAGTTCACCGCAGCGAAGCACGGGCATACCTGCTAGTTATCTATATAATCACTGATTTCTGTGAAAACGTTAATCTTGCATTGTCTCTTATAGTATAGCTAAAACTTTGTTTCTTTTTCAGGAACGCCTAGATAACCTGGCATTCGCCTCTTTCCCAGAAGATTACCTTCCGTATGCCGCAAATCCCGGCCACCACCGGGCCCCTCCTCCTTACCTCCTGTGGGGGGAGGATCGACGGCGTCGACCGACCCCGAAACGTCGTAAACCCAAGTGCGCTGGCGCACTGCTTTGTGCCATAGCGTTAGTCGTCCTAGCCATAATAGCCGTAATTGTCATTTCGGTTTACCTCGGAGGTAAGTGGAAAAAATAAGTCTCTGAACTTCCATGCACACTGAACACCCGGTTATCCGATATTCGCGGCACTAGTAATGTGATGGATAAGCGAATGTTTAGTAATGCGTCATTAAGCGAATGCAGTTTATTTCAAAGGTCAGTATGCTAACATACTTATATGAGTACTTAAGTCAGTGCTGAGATATAAGTATGTTACCTTACTGACTTAACTAAATGTTTTGTTTAAATGTATGTGATCCTTTAGAGGACGGTAGACGCTACAAAACGGTTTTGTAAATTATTAACTTTAAAGGTTTTAAACTTTATACAAAATTACTTGAAATATAGCTAAATTAACCCTTAATTTTGCTAAGTCTGGCCGCTACACCGGACATGTATATTTATAATTACTATATAACATAATTGTCAGTGTTCGCCACAGTGAACATTATCTCAAAAATGGAAAATATACATTTTTTTTTTGTTTTTTTTTTGTTTATTTTACAGAAATCCTAATGTCTATACAGACATGGGAAAATAACAGAAATTAAAAAATATTTGAAAAAACATCTTGCCAAATTAAGGGTTAATCACATCAAAATAAATTTTTAAATCGAATATTTCTTGATTTTTAATTTTTATTTTTTGTAAATTTTGGAAATGTTCCTTGCGTTTTATTTTTCATCTACTTCTGCCTTTTTAACACAGGTTTATACACTTTGATATATCAAATCAGTATGCTAACATACTTATATATTAAGTCAGAGCTGTAGTATAAGTATGTTACCTTATTAACTTAACAGTTTATATGTAAACGGGATTGTTTCATTAGAAGGCGGTACACACTACAAGAATAATATATATACATAAAGGAGGATAATACACACGACACACACACACATATATGTATATATATATATGACACAGTCCGAGTGATTAAGGCATGGAAGACACACTTTATTTCGTATATAAAAACTTTATTGTAATCCTTCTGTCCATGGCTATGCCATTTAAATATCCTTTATTCACATTTTGGGGCGACAAGCTTGGAGGATGTTACCAGCCCAATTTCCCGCTCAGAAGTGTCTTTTTTGGCGTTGCATACCTACACAAATTCTTCTTGCCTACTTCCGCATCAGCTTCTTTACTCAGTTTAGTTCCGCTCGGGGGTGTAACTTTCTCCTGTTACGTTATCGTTAAAGAGTTCCAACTATTCTTAATTATAACTCGCTTAATTCTTAACCCCCATTTTTTAACCTGACATATACACTGTTTTCCAATAAGTATCTGAACACCTATGCAAATGACGATATCTGCGGTCCTGAGGTACGTCACGGCCTCCGCCGGGATACATCATGTAGGAAACAGCAGCTGCATTAGTTGCATGCAAGATGCCGCGCAGTTAGGAGCTCTCTGATTTCGAGAAAGGTATAATTATCGGGTATCAAAAATGTGGCCGATCCTTAAGGGACATATGTAGCGATCGGAAGCACCCAAAATCGACAGTGGCCTATGTGATTAAGAAGTGGAAGGTGAGCGGTGACGTAATTATGGTCTGGGGGTTTTTTCCTCGTATGGACTGGGACATGCTCAATGCCGATGCTACTGCAC
>CM063508.1:130737413-130774913 GCA_032207245.1 Pardosa pseudoannulata | reverse complement strand
TATATACTATATAAGAATTTTTTCTTAATAAATATTGAAATACGAATTGAAAGGGAAGAAATCTCTCCATGTAGAATTTTCCGCTATTCCCTGGATCTCCAATAAGTGAAATTCTCGATTCAGCAAAAATAGAAATTTCTTTCCGAATTTTTATTTTAGAATCTTCCCTAAATTTTATCCTATCTATACTTTTTTCCCCTTTTCCACACCCCTCACATAAAACAAAAGCCCCGTTTACATGTGCCAGTCATGTACCCTTCTTTTTACCCGGGTAAAGGGATTTTGCTTGGAGGGTCGGAGAAACCCGTTTACATGGTCAATTATTTCTACCCTCCATTTCGCCGGGATCGTCGCTAGAAGTCACGTGATCATACGAGACGGCAATCATCTGTAAGCGCAAAGGATGATGGGAAAGGAGAGTAAACTCTGCTATTACCCGGGTAGAAAGGTGGGTTCTTTCTACCCCTCAATTTTTTCCCTAGCTAGGGATAATTCTTGAAAGGGGAGTACAATTCGCGTATCTACCCTGCATTCTACGCTGCTTTTGGCACATGTAAACGGGGCTAAAGTAAAAGAAAAAATACTATTAATGAAATAATTTGATTCAATACGTGGAGATGAATTTAGATAAAATGAGTAGATCTTTTTTGTGATAATCTTACCCTTTTTTTTAATTAAAAGTTTCATTCGCCTCTTTTTCAGGAAAATCTCTCTTTTGACACCTTGTTTGTTACGATTACTTCGGTATAAGTCACATAAGGGAGCAATTTTATAGAAATAATATATAACTATAAAGTGTAATTATAAGTAGTATAGGAGACAATTATTTTAAATATCTTTTTCCTCAATTAGTGGTATCCATAAGTGGACGTTTCACGGCATCTGAAGATTTCTCGAATGAGCTTCTAGATTCATCTTCCCCCAAGTTCCTAGAAAAAGCTGAAGCCTACAAGTCAAAGGTATGATCTGCATTCCACCTTTTGCATTTCTTTCTTTTGTAAATATAGATCCGCGGTACCTCAGTTGGTAAAGGCGTCGATTTCATAACCAGAGGGGCCGAACGATGGCCGATTGGTTAGGGTGCTGGCCTTCTGGACCGGAGTTCGTCGGCTCGAATCCCACTGTGGCATGGATGTTCGTAGCCGTTCGGAATCGGCTTTAAGCTGTAGGTCCCGGTCTCATTAGCCCTCGTGTTGCAAAAGAGTAGACCGTAGCACTCCAAACCAAACCATAACCAGAGGGTTTTCGGGATCGAGGCTTGATCTGGCCAAATATCCATTTTGTGTATTAATGGTGGAGGGGATACATAAAATAGGACGCAATGTCTTCCAAGTTCCCAAATGATACCTCTGGAGGCAACACGCCAAGCCTGGGGTGGGGTGGGGGTCATTTGCTTGGTGCTTGCTTCCAAATTTAGATGACCTACTTTATGCTGTCCAAGGGAGTAATGTTGGCTGCCTATACGGCTCTCCCATAATAAAATTGTTAACAGAATTCACGGCGTTGTATTAATGAATGCTTCACAGGAAAGTTATTAAAAACCTTTTGTAAACGGGAGTTATTTAACCCCTTCCGGTATGATTTAATAATGAAAAACTGTGCATGAAATAACCATTTAATTTTTATTTAAAAAACTTGTTTCATTTTACAATTCTTACATATTCTTAATTAAAATCCACTTTTTACATAGTGTTAAATAATATCAGAAACAGTAAAATTAAGAAAACATCAAAGCAAAACATTAATAAGGTATACAGATAATAGTCTTCAAGCTAGTGGTACTTTTCAAAACAAAGTGCAAAGGAATTCTTAATTGTTTACACCGCCAAGTAGTCTCACTTTTGATTCTTGTAACACACACGGCAGTTCTTAGTAGGTTTTCTTTTATTCTGACTCATTAATTTGCAATGACTTGTACCAAGTAAACAATATGCAATAGTGACTTGTGATTTTCACAAGTGATAAAAGTGTTGCCAAATTCAGTACACTAGAAATTTTAAACTAAATTATCATATTTAACAGTAACTTTAATCGCATGACGAGTGTAGCTCGTCATTGTGCGGTATGGAATGAAAAACTAATGACGAGCTAGGCTCGTCATTTTACCGGAAAGGGTTAATAATACTCAATTAAATCATGTTGATAAGTAAAAATTTAATTTTAAAAACATTTTCATAATAAGCTACTTTACCTCTTTAAACATGACAGACCTTGCTTACTATTAACTCTATACTCCATAATATAGTAATTCACAACAAAATTTATTTTACTTAAAACTATTATCAATTGTTCAATGCGATATTTTTAAGAAAATTTTTCAGTTTTTCTTATATGAAAAGCAGAACGCTGGCCGATTGGTTAGGGCGCAGATCGTCGGTACCGGAATTCGTGGGTTCGAATCCCACTATGGCATGGATATTCGTAGTCGTTCGGAATCGGCTTTAAGCAGTAGGTCCCGGTCTCATTATCTTTGATGTGCAAAACAGTAGACTGTAGCGCTCCAAAACCAAACCAAACTTATATGAAACACACCAAGATAAATTTTCTTTTTCGTCTCCACTTTTATTAGTAATTAACTAAATTCGTAACAGGTACCCGAGGGAAAGTGCAATTTCTTTGGTGATTAAAATATTTCCATCTTTCGTGTTTTCAGTTTTACACACAATCTGCAACGTTTAAATAAATCAAGACTTAAGCTCAGAATTTAATACATAGGTCGTACTTGTCCTTAAAGCTCTGCAATTAATGAAAACAATATGCCTAAAATGCTTCTAAAATGTGATTATTTGCCATGAAATTCTTGATGGGTCGGGAACTTTCCTTTGTTACAGAAATCCATGGGTTCGAATCCCACCGTTGACATGATGTTCGTAGCCATTCAAAATCACTGTTAAATAATAGGCCCTAGTTTCATTAGACCTCATATAGTAAAAAAAAAGTAGACTGTTGCCCATCAAATCTTGCCGAACGATGGCCGAATGATTAGGTTGCTGGCCTTCGAAACCAGAGTTCATGAGTTCGAATCCCACTATGGCATGGATGTTCGTAGCCGTTCGGAATCTACTTTTATCAGTAGGTCCCGGTCTCATTATCCCTCGTGTTGCAAAAAGTAGACCGTAGCTCTCCAAACAACCAACCAACCAACCATATCAAATCAAACTTGAAATCCCCTAAAATTCGATCTATTTTCAACCATTGTTACTGATTCTTTCCGTTTCATCTGCTCTTCATACAGTAGATGCTACTTTTCCAGGTAGTAATTTTGTGGTTTTAAAATTTCTTCATTAAAATTTCGTGTGCCCCTTGTAGCCTTTTTAAAATCACCTTTAAGCAATTGGTTTTTGTCTCATTAGCCCTCATACAGCAAAAGAGATAGACCGTAACTCAAACTGTAACTCAAATCAAACCAGGTATCCCTGAAATGCCATCTGTTTTCACCCACTACGACTGATTCTTCATTTATCTTTGTAGTGTACTCTTCGTAGAGTAGATGCTAATTTTCGATGCATTAAATCCATAGTATTAAAAAAATGCGTGTCTCTCTGTCATTTTATTTTTCCTCTGAAACCTTAACAAGGTTTATTAAAAATTTATTGTAATGTGTGAAACAATATACCAGTCAGGAATATTACAAAAAAAAAAAAAAAAATATCTTTCAGCGAATGAAATTTATTTATTTTTTAATCTGAAATGATGTGTACAATATTTATTAGGACTTTATTTTTTCTGTTAATCAATTGAGTTTAGTGTTTCTGCTATTTATGTTTAAAAAAATGACTGATTTTTTATCTATTTCAAAGTTGAATTTTAATTTTTACTTTTAATGAATCATTGGATATTAATTTAGTATACTTTAAACAATTTGGAAACAAAATGTATTTGTATCAAATTAAATAAAAGTATCTGTTTTATATTTTCTTACATTTTTTTATGTAAATTTAGGGGATTAAATTTTATTACACAAATTTCAATATTTCAATTTCTTTTTAAAATTTTTTAAATTTTAATTTTTTTTATTCTTTTTTTTTTTAATATTTCTCTAATACAACAAAAGGCAGACCGTAGCTCTTCAAAATCAAACTGGTTTTTTACTTTATTTTTCATTATTTTTAATTTCTTTGAAACTTTTGTATAATGTAGTAAATTTAATTTCTTATTTTGTAGTTCAAAATCTTATTTGTGTATCATCTTTTATTTTTGCAGCGCTCTTTTACAATAAAGCTTATTTTAACTATTTTATTAAATTTCATTGTAAAATTTTTTTTTTTTTTTTTTTAAAATTTATATTTTTATCTTCCATTAAATAAAATAAAAAAAAAATTTTTATTAAAAATTTATTTATTTAACAATATACCAGTCAGAATATTACAAAAAAAAATAAAAATATCTTCAGCGATGAAATTTATTTATTTTTTAATCTGAAATGATGTGTACAATATTTATTAGGACTTTATTTTTTCTGTTAATCAATTGAAGTGTTTCGCTATTATATTTTAAAAAATTATGTTTTATCTATTTCAAAGTTGAATTTTAATTTTTACTTTTAATGAATCATTGGATATTAATTTAGTATACTTTAAACAATTTGGAAACAAAATGTATTTGTATCAAATTGAAATAAAAATAATTTGTTTTAAAATTTTCTTGAATTTTTGTAAAAAATCTTGAAATTTGATTTGTAGCTAGTACTAACCTTGTTATTATTAGGTTCAGAAATAGTTCGAATATTTCTACAATAAAGCTGTTTTAAATTTTTTAATTATTTTAAAATTATTTTCTATTAAAATTTTGTTTTTATTTTTTTAATTTATTCTTTTCTCTAATATTTTACAATATTTTAAACGTATATAAATCTGTATATGTTTATATTGCAGATCAGAATTTTATAATAACTTAATAAATGTTATCCGTTATTGTTTCACATGCATAACGACAGATGTCGCCACTAAAACTTCTTGCTGTTCTCTCAGGAGTTAGTTCCGGCTAACTATAATCAATAAATATTTCATCAATTTTTCCGGTTGCCAAGTTACTCCTGTTTTATCGAAATACGAAATGTGTTAGCTATTATGGATTAAAAGAAAAAATAAAAGTATTTTTGCTAATCAAAAAGGGGGAAAGTTTTTAAATTGACGTGAGTGCAGATTACGGTCACATTTTTTTCCTTTACAATAATTCTTATTTAAAAGACAATTTAAAAGACATGAAGAAAATGGTAGTCGTGGAAGTGGAAGTTACATTAATTGAAAGCAATTATAAAGAAAATAGAATTTAATTTGCAGCTTAGTAGTCAAATAATTTTTCACTTAATGTGCTTTCTTTGTAAAATTTGTTATCGGGAGTTAAATATATAAATTTAAAAACATCATCAATTTAAATTAATATATACTACTCCTTATTGAATTAATATTATATAATTTTTACTGTCTTGTACAAAGTAAAAGAAAGTAAAATCACGAAAAATTTCAGTGTTCAAAATTTCAATGAAAATTTTCGTATAATACCATGTTTAAATGAATTTTGACAATTTTCATTGATAAATATGTTTGTACGTACAAGGAAATTTCAATTTTTAAAAGTTAAATATCCATTTTGCCTTTTCTTGAACTAGTTTTGACTATATTAAATATATAAATTTAAAAACATCATCCATTTAAATTAATATATACTACTCCTTATTGAATTAATATAATTTTTACTGTCTTGTACAAAGCAAAAGAAAATAAAATCACGAAAAATTTCAGTGTTCAAAATTTCAATGAAAATTTTCATATAGTACCATGTTTAAATAAATTTTAACAATTTTCATTGTTAAATATGTTTGTATGTACAGGGAAATTTCAATTTTTAAAAGTTAAATATCCATTTTGCCTTTTCTTGAACTAGTTTTGACTATTTGTCTCTTGATGTATGTATTTTGTATGTACGTATGTGCATGTGTGTTTCGTATAACTCAAACTATTATACGTAGAGGGTCGAATTTTTTTCATGTAGGAATGTTATTCCGTCTAGTTGTGAATCTCTCATTTTTATTGCATTCTGAACTCTAAATGATGGAAAATATGTCTATAACATGTAATTACACTGTGAGTTTGGTTTGGAGGGCTACAGTCTACTGTTTTGCTACACGAGGGCTAATGAGACTAGGTTCTACCTCCCCGATTCCGAAGGGCTACGAACATCCATGCCATCAGCGGAATTCGAAGCCATGAACTCCGGTACCAAAGAGCAGCGCTCTACCATTCGGCCATCGTTCGGCTTTGCACTGTGGGGCATAACTGAAAAATAATTAGTCATAGGAGGTCGAATTATTGCATTTATGACTATAATATCTAGTAATGCTCCTCCACTTTAGATTGCAATCTAAACTCTATGTAAAAAAAAAATCAATATAACATATATTAATGGTAAGTGGGCATTCAAAAATGACTATTTTCTGTAAAAATGCTGATTTTTTTTATTTAGGGCTATTATAATGTGAAATTGTGTGCCTTGCCCTTATGATTGCAATTTATATTCTGTATAACGAAAAATTTCATCCTAACATGTATTAACGCTATAGCGTCTAACTAAAATTATCTGTAGAAGGTTAAAATTTTGTATTTAATTCTAATATAACATCTAGTTGTGCTTGTTCGGTACTTATCGACGTTCCCCCCCCCTCCACCCCTTACGCGCAATGGTTGTGTCCAGCGCGTCCCTTTCCTCTTTTTTTGTATTGTAACCAGAGTGTGAGCGTTCGGACCCCGTCTAGGAAGGTCGAACCGTTGTCCGCGTCTCCCATGAGATTGCTTCTTTAGAGCCCATTGCTCTTATATATCCCCTGATATATATTTTTATTGTCAGAGCCCATGCTCTTATATGACCCCTGTCATATTTTTCTTAATTAAAGTTTTTGTTAAGTTTTTAAATACAGTCCACTTTATTATCGTCCTCAACAGTGCTCCTTCTTTAAGATTTCAATCTGAGCTTTATATGACGGAAAATTTCAAAATAACATATATTAACGCTTTGGGTCATAATTCAAAACGATTAGTCGTAAAATATTGGGTTGGTTCGGAAAATAATTTTTTTTTCTTTCTTTTTTTTTTTTTTTTTTTTTTTTTTTTTTTTTTTTTTTTTTGTTTTTGGAAATGAAAGACAGTTTTTGCATAATAGACAAATACTTTATTAAATTATATATTGGCCGTTCTGGTCCAACACCTTTTGCCATCTTTCTGGTAGTAGCATAATTTCACGCTCATAAAACTTTTGGTCTTTGCTGGCAAAAAACATCTTTATCAGCTTCAACCGGCCTTTCCGAACATGTTGCATCTTCAACATCAAAATTGCCGGATCGAAATTTAGAGAACCAGTTCTGGCACTGGCGTACTGTCAGCACACTTTCTCCATACACATCGGTCAATCTCTTTCTGGCTTGAACAGCATTTTTACCCTTTCTGTAGTAAAAGAGTAAGATATGTCGAAAATGCTGCTTATAGCTCTCCATATTTAAAAGGGCACCAACCAAAAACTACTGCGTAGAATTGGAATTTTTCACACACAAGCCTTGCTATATGAGTTCTCAAAGCATATAAAAGTTATACGGCTTAAATGCAAAGTTGGGTGCAAAAAAAATACAATTAAATCCTCTGTCGGGAAAAAACGAAATTACTTTCCGAACAACCGAATATTAAAATTAGTATTTGGCACTTTAATAACATTTAGCTGTAATGCGAACTCTATATAAAGAAAAATTTCAATATAACGGCTATTATCGTTACTGATCTGCAGCAATGCACCGGTAAGATATTGGCGTATTTATATGCGCTTGTAACAATGTTTTATGAACAAATAAAACAAGTTTCTCAAAGTCTATTTTTATTAGACAAAAAAAATATACTAATTCTGGAGAAATATTTTGTATTCTTATTTGTTTATTACTGCCTGGTACGGAGTAAAAAAAAAGTATTGTAATCAGAAATTATTTCGGTTTAGAACGAAATATCTCGTTACAACGAGTATTGATGTGCCGGGTCTTTGCCGGAGATTAATCCTGGATCACTACTCCCAACACTGTTCTCTTAAGATGTGAAATCCTCTTTAAATGTAGAAGACAATGTACAAGTGATAATTCTAATGTGCCTTCATATAAAATAAAAAAAATGTATAGTATCATAGCAGTATAAGGAAATCATGAAGTGTCCAAAGCAGATTTGTGCGTGTATGTATGTTATCAAAATATAGTACTTTAAGAATCGTGTAACTTTTCATATTATTAACCCTTTGCGTTCAAAGTTCATTTTTTCATTCCCAGTAGTCTGGTCCAAATTTTGCAGCTATATAAAGCATATATTTCAGACCTAGCAAATTTAATTAGTATTTAACAAGTGTGAACAGTAATTCTTAAATTTAAAAACAATGTAGAGCCTCATTCCACATTGTACTAGTAACAAAAGAAAAGTGATGTCTAGTCAGACTCGACACTGGAGTGCAAAGAATTAAGGAATTAGACGATTATATCTCCCATTTAAATAAAATAATAATTAAATGAAGCGCAGTAAAAATGTGAATAATTTAATAGACATACAAGGAAATGATGCGATGTCCATATCAGATTTTGTCTTCTATCTAGTAACCTAAGATGACTTTTCTTTGTCTTCATTTTCATCAGAGAATAATTTAATTAATATAAAATGGCTTAAATGAATCGAGAAATAGGAAGTATGAAATATATCAAATTACATTTCACAAATTCACACATGGGATGCAGTGTATACATTTCCTATAAAGAAATCAAAACATTTTTTTGAAGAATTATTATATTCATATCACTTTGAAGGAAGGATTTGGGATGAATATCCAAGCGTCGTGTAAATGTCTAATGAGTATTTTTGCAGTGAATTTCCTAGAAGTTAATGGTTAATATATGACATGAAATTTTATTGACATAAAATAATATGAAAACTAATAAAATAAATGATTTTTACGCTTTATTTTTTAAAAAGTGCTAACAGTTTGTGCTTTGTTTAAACTTATACTCTAACAAATATATTGAAGAATAGTCGAACAAAACGCGAATTGTCCTGTTCCGACAGGACCGTGCAAGACGAATATCTTGTTTTAATGAGGATTAGAATTTCACCATCACCATAGATATAAGGAAAATTTCTTTTTCAATGTAGTGTCCGGCGCCTTTCCGACTTTGCGGCGTCGTGTGCCGCATGACCTTGCACACATTGTCGGCGAAGCCCCGAGAAACTTAAAGAGAAAAAAGACCATAAGAGCTACCACTATTTTATTTACAAGGTATTTATAGCATATACATTAGCTGCAGCAGAACGGCCTAGCCACTTCTAACCGCATCGCTACTATCACAGAATCACAGAATGAAATTATTAACCTAGGCCAAGCCTTACCTAGGCCAAGCCCTCCAACTCCGAAAAACATAGCAGACAGACATAATGGATACTAGCAGTGGTGAGAACAAATAGCAAGGAGAGATAAATATTAGGGGAATTTTGAACATAAGTCCAAAATAAGAGCTAGGCGACCGCTGGTGTCAGTATTGTTAGAGCGGTTGGTGCTGGATATTTATACCCATCGGGAAAGTCCCTAACATCTTTGTCGCTCCAGAAATTTCCACTTCCCACATGGTGAAATTTGCATATCAAAGCAGGGCCGTAGCCAGAAATTATTTTCGGAGGGGGACCAAGGGAGAAAGACATCTTTATTTGTGAATTATACTTCAACTGATGTAAAGAAAAGCACTGCATTTTCAGAATACAATACCGAAAATACAGTGTTGTATATCCGGCCAGCAGCCTAGCAAAACTTTTATGGTCTCAGCGGTTTTTTTCTAAGAGAATAACTGTCCTTGTTCATTAACAGCTAGGCAGATAGCCCATAAACACACAAATGTGGGACATTGTCTATCAACAAAATGGTCTTTCAAAGTATCGGGGGGTGGAGGGACCTGTCCCCCAAATCCCTCCCCCTGCCTACTGCCTTGTATCAAAGAACCGAAGATGCAACCATGGTGAAAGTGGTTTACATTGAAGAGTGACGCCACAAACTCAAATGTTTTTATCAAGCATAACAGTAGTTTCGGGATTTCTTTTGGCCTCTACTCTTTTTCTCTTAAGTTAATTGCATTATGAGTATTTTATATTTAAAAAATAATCAACTAAAATAATACAAAATCATGTGTCATTAAGTTGATATATTCCTATCATTGACTCTTAATTATTTTGAAAAATATTTAGAGTTAAAATTTTTAAATCGAAACCAGTCCTAATTTTGATTTTAAGATTCGCCAAATTACTGGAATATTACTTCTGGGAAAATGATGGAAACAAAAAAAAATCTCCTAAAGTTTACTAGAGACAGTCATATACTTACTAATAGCCTATTTCTTCATTGCTAATTTGAACCATTTCGTTCCGTTACTGAGTTAGTTTCGTGTGTTTGAGTGTGTATGTGTGATTGTGGAATTTTTGAGTGGCTAAACATAATCGTGAAAGGTAATAACATGCCCTAATGAAAATTTAGTCTAGCTACTAGGAATTTTGCTAAATTATTCTAGAAGTACGTATTATAATTTATTTAATTCTGTGTTTTGTGTTTTCAGTTTAAACTTCAGTATTTCTGCATCAACAGGAAATATTTCTTTATTTCTTTCAGGTGGAAAAAGCTTTCCTCTCAAGCTCTATTGAACCAGCATTCATTGCAGCAAGGGTTTACTCATTTAAGTACGTTTTAATTGACTATTTGTATACATAATATTTAGTTTTTTGTGTTTCTACTATTATTTGACATTTTCCCTTTATTTAAAACAGAAGAAAATTTTCGATATTGTTTATAGGGATTGGAAGAACTCCCTTTCAAAATATTAACCCCTTCCGGTATGATTTAATAATGAAAAACTGTGCATGAAATAACGATTTAATTTTTATTTAAAAAACGTGTTTCCTTTTACAATTCTTACATATTCTTAATTAAAATCCACTTTTTACATAGTGTTAAATAATATCAGAAACAGTAAAATTAAGAAAATATCAAAGCAAAACATTAATAAGGTATACAGATAATAGTCTTCAAGCTAGTGGTACTTTTCAAAACAAAGTTTAAAGGAATTCTTAATTGTTTACAACACCAAGTAGTCTCACATTTAATTTGATTCTTGTAACACACACGGCATTTCTTAGTAGGTTTTCTTTTATTCTGACTCATTAATTTGGCAATGACTTGTACCAAGAAATTCTAAGTAAACAATATGCAATAGTGACTTGTGATTTTCACAAGTGATAAAAGTGTTGCCAAATTCAGTACACTAGAAATTTTAAACTAAATTATCATATTCAACAGTAAATTTAATCGCATGACGAGTGTAGCTCGTCATTGTGCGGTATGGAATGACAAACTAATGACGAGCTAGACTCGTCATTTTACCGGAAGGGGTTAACGAAGTGTTACTTGAGTTTAGTGCCTTTATTTAGAAGTTGAGAGCCCGCATGTAGGGTCTTTTTGTGTGTATTTGCGGCGTTTATAAATCGCAAGTCAAAATAGTGTTTAAAACGCCGACAAAATAAACCGGATATATCATAACATCTACTGCTTTGGAACGGCCGACTTATACAAGAGCATTAGCCTATGACCGGTGACAGTGTTGTAGGCAATAAAGCAGAAATAGAATACCCAAATATTAATTAAAGAAAAATTTATGGGAAAATATTTGCTATAAAAGTGATGATAATATGTGATATGTTAGTCTACTGTGTTTCTTATTTCAGGAAAAATCATTAATTTAAGAACTTGTTCTTGTACAAGTGACTTCCACTTTACAGGATACCATTTAAAAAGCCGACAAAATAAGCCGGATATATCGTATCGTCTATTGCTTTGGAGCAGCCGACTTATATATAAGAGCATCAGCCTATGACGGTTTTCGGTCAATAAAGCAGGAATATTCATTAAAGGAAAATTTAAGGGAATATTTGTTACAATAAATGTGGGATAATATGTAGCATGTTAGTTTCCTATTTTAGTCAAAAAAAAAAGTCACTGAATTAAACATTTGTCTTTGCACAGATATCTTCCACTTCACAGGATACCGACCAAATTTGGCATCTCTAAATTTTTCCGCTTGCCTGAGGGACATTTCTGCATAACCGCCAGGAAAATTCCTGCTAGAAACTAGAAAGTCAGGGCACCCAAGTTTCAAGACAGAAACTTACATAAACATAGATTATAATATTACTAATACTTATTAATGCCCGAAGAATTTTTAAAAATTATATTTTTTGTTAACCAATGTGATATTTCACATTTTTTTGCAGTTGAAACTGTAACCTCTTCCAGAAGTCTCTATTTAGCAAGGTCGTTCGTGCCCTTCTTTATAAAATAGACGTTGTATAAAATAACCCTTTACATATAAAGTTGGCATATTTCATCAGCAGGGCTGAAAGAGTTAACAATTAGTGTAAGGCCTGTAACAAAGCTTTTTTCCTGTATTTTTATTTATAAGAGATTTGTAAGTATGAAATGGTTAAAACCTAAAGAGATTATGAAAAATTCTTCGTTAAATTCACACATTCTGTAATGTGAATTTTTGTTTATATGCACCATTATAAGAAGTTATGTCTTTAAGAACTAGATGCAAAATTTTATTTTACAATATTTGTATCTGTGCGTTAGCACTGTATAATATAGCCCTGTATAGTTATGCTATTCATTAAAGCTATAAAACTGTTGTTGTTCCCTAAAACTACAGCAAGGATTAGAGTTGCAGAACTCTTTGAGGCATAGCAATATTAAAAGTGACTCGCTTTTTTGCGCTTAAATATCATGGTGTGGATTTTTTAACCACCTCTAAATACTGCAGTTGTTACGTGCACGTAGCTTTAATTTTAGTTTCACTTAAGTATAGTAAAATGCCAATCTACAGTTATTTATAGCGAACCCTTAAACATTACTGCCTCAAAGATTTAAACAGTCACCAATTGCATATACATTACGTAGGATTCACTGAGATGAAATTTCCGAAACTCAAAAGTAGCATAAAAAATCAATATTTATTGTCTATTTCTCTTAAGCAGTAGAAAATATATACATAACGTAATGCTTTTCTGGACTTTTGTATTGCTTACGGAAGTCTAAATTTCAAATATATCTAAAGATTTCATATAAACAACTTTCGTGAAATATCTGTGTTGTATTTGTTTTCAGTTTTATAAAGAAAAGTGTAATCATAAGGTACATAGTGGGATCAACCCTCCAATTGCAACAGTGAACCTTCCATCGCTGTCCTAAGATCATGAATGTACTATCGGTTAATGTTTTTCATATCCAAGTGTTCTTTAAATCAGCGGTCGCTAACTTTTTAAACATTGCAGTTCACTAAAGCTATTGTAATCTTTTATCGGTTCTTGGCAATCTTCCTAATAAAATATCGTTGAAACTATTTACTAATTACATCAATTCTTTCAATAAAGAAGTCGAATATTTTAATGAAAATCTTTTCTTTTATTGAAAGGTTATTTCTATGAAAAATTGTTGCTTGTTTCTGCTTGCAATAATTTATTAGTTGTGTGTTAACATGTAGCTTAATAAAGATTTTTAAATCCAACATCAAACATTCAAGATCTTGTATGGGCTCTTAGTACTTCATCCGGATTCAAACTGCTGTCTTATGCTACGCTAATATATTGAGACAAACACTCATATTAGCATAGCATAAGACAGCAGTATATCCCATATAATTCTTTCTCTTTCAAATTGTATAAGTTGTCCGTTCTGTAAATCCATTGAAGGAGAAGTATGTTTAACTAATAAAAAATAAAGTTAAGAGTAAAGGTGAAAGTAGATAATAGAAGAAGTAAAGAAAAATTACATGGGTTTCAAAATTACAAAAGAGTTTCTTCAGAGCGTCTTGTCAGGGGAAGCCTGGGTAAATTTAATTTAGTGATTCACCCTGAGAGTTTCATTTCCAATAAGCAAAACAATGTCTTTAAATGTAATAAATTTCTTTTAAAAATTCATTTTTAATTCTCCTTTATAAAGTACTGCAAGATTAAAAATCCATGTGGAATATTTTTTTTATTTGCAAGAACCAATAGAATTTCCTCTACACAAAATGAACCTAAGAATTAAAAAAGTTAAAACTATAACTTATGTAATTTCTTTTTACGATTTATTATTTTTGTATTAAATACTTCTCATAATAAATCATAACATTTGACATTTTAGTTTTTTTCCTTCGTTTGAAAAATATTTCATTTTTCGAAGTGAAAATGTTAGTTAAATTTTCACCTTATCTCATCATGAAATGGTAAAATTGTCTTTTTTTTCTTCACTGCCCAACATTTTCTGTTAGTTAAATATAGATACGGAACAAATTATTAAACAAAAGTACTAACATACTAACACAGTTTACTCACTATTAACATTATTTTCGTCCGAATAGACGTTCTGTCCACTCCCCGGTCCCCTACCTTTATATCGTTCAATTTTGTCCCCATTACCAATAGATGGTTGTCATGGAAGAGACCAGAAACTCTTTCGATCGTTTTCGTGGAATTACTTTTCGTGGCAGGTAATTTATTTCTCCAACTCATTGATTGAAAATCCATATCAAGTTATTCATCTACCTTTGGTTGAATAGCTTCGATTTAGATTCGCTTCGGAAAACCAGAAAAATTGCAACTTACAACCGCCATCTTTTTCTCCTACCTTACCAATACACTCGTGTACCGTATTTCCTCCTATAAAATGCGAATTTTTTGTTGTATAAATATATGGCTCTAATGCACTCTAAGTGTGCATTTTACATCAAATAATTTTTACTCATTTAGATAATCCCACTGTATAAATATATAGAATTATCAGAACTAGTTCCTAAAAAAATTAATACTTTTATAAGAAATCATTAGAAATATTTTCGTAATATAAACTTTAAAATGTTTCAATTATTGAAGGCTTTCAATAGATTTTTAAAAACGATTAAATTAATCATAATTCAAGTTATTTAGTTACATAATTGCATTTACACTGTTACATCTTGCCCAGTTAAGTGTTATGTTTCTACGGTTAATGGGGTACATTGTTGCGTAATATGTATTGAGGAATAATCGGAACTAGTTTCTAAAAAAATTTAATATTTTTACAAGAAATCATTAGAAATATTTTTGTAATATAAACTTTAATATATGCTTTAATTATTGAAGATTTTCAATAGATTTTTAAAATCTATTAAATTAATCATAATTCAAGTTATTTAGTTACATAAATGCATTTACACTGTTACATCTTGCCCAGTTACGTGTCATGGTTTTACGGTTTATGGGGTACATTGTTGCGTAATATGTATTGAGGAATAATCGGAACTAGTTTCTAAAAAAGTTAATATTTTTACAAGAAATCATTAGAAATATTTTCGTAATATAAATTTTAAAATAAGCTTCAATTATTGAAGACTTTCAATAGATTTTTAAAAGCGATTAAATTAATCATAACTCAAGTTATTTAGTTTCATAATTGCATTTTCACTGTTACATCTTGCCCAGTTAAGTGTTATGTTTTTACGGTTGATGGGGTATATTGTTGCGTAATATGTATTGAGGAATAAATGCAAATATAACTGTTGTAATGTACTTACCACACTAATAACAGTGTTCGTTTACAAAGGGGAAACACAGTAAAAATTTGATACCTTATATTTAGATTAAGACATTTATTCTGTACACTATTTACAAATTGGTATTCGTGATCACCATATAACATAACCAGCAATTATTTATGTTTTATATTCATATTTACACCATAATTATTACAATTCTCTTTAGTTATGCGTTATTCCTTAATCAAAATATTGAATTACTAATTGAGGCCTAGATAACCACCATGAATCGATTAAATCTGTTTTACCTCCAGCAAAGACACAGAAGAGCAGGCAGGAGCGGTCCTCATGCGGTGTGTCGGTCCGGGCGTTCGGGCACACGGGACGTCGGTCGGTGCTGGCGAGCAGGGCTTCAGATTTTCGATGTCCAGCTACTCTTGAATCCCGACTTTGACTACTTTTTCTTAACTCTCTTTCTCAACTCCTCACCTCGGTTTTAATGCCCCTTTTTCTTTGCCAATCGCCTATTTGGTGAAATTCTCCCACACCTGCACCCCCTTCGGGAGTGCAGGTGGGCTCATTAAAATAGCCCCTTTTGTGAAAGCTGACATTATTTTTAGACCATGCCCCCATAACTCACGGTTACAGCTCTGTGCGAGCTTGACCGTTATGCTTGTGCCATTCCGTGATCTATACCTTCTCCGCAGGGGTTCCTAAACTCGAAGTCAACAATCGAAGTCCTAAATTCTTGGAAATATCTCCCACAGCTGTGCATGCACGTACTGACCCTCCTGGGAGAGTACCTCGGTACAATAACATTGTTTTATTGTATTTAAAAAAACTATTGAACAAAGTCTATAATAATAAAGCTTATAGTCACTCTAATTTTACCAGCTTTTCTGACAAACTATAATAATTTCTCAATTATAGTTTTTATAAATATTTTTTTCATACATAGAATAATGACCGCAGTACATTTGAAACAATAACAGCGTTGAAGCCTTGTTGCTAGTGGTCTGGATACATTCCTTGCAAAAACCTTATCTTTTCACAAAATCTCGCATCAAGATTTTACAACAGAACTTCCTGGGTCAAGCCCTCTAGTTCTGGAGTAACTAGTAATGGTATTGCTTCAGACTATGAATATTCAGTTGGCTTGACATTACAAATGAATTAAATAAGGGTACAGGGGGAGAGGAGAGAAAATTGCTTAAGTTTGGGCTGAAAAATAACACAGAGCTATAAATAAAGAAGGGACCAGAGTATGAAAATTAATTTCGAAGGGGGACAGGTTAACCTTATCTTCACAGGATGCAGTTGTTACAGAACTGCCTGGGACGCGTCTTCTAGCTCTGTAATACATAGGAGTTTGGCAAAACAACACTATGGAATTTGTTTGGCTCGAACATGGCAAAAATGATAGAAAAAATGGGCAGGGGTGCTTGAGTTTGGGCAGGGTGAATACAATAAAACTAGTGAGATAAAACAATAAGATGAGAATTCCCGATAAGGAAGGTTTGCAGTAAGCTAGTAGTACACTAGTAGTGAATATGTTTTACGGAGTTATGTTGAAATAATTGTAGTTTTTTTAATTAAAGTTTTAAGAGAGAGCACTAGGCTCTAGAAGAATTAAGATTAGAATTAAGAGCACACATGAGATACTGAGCAAGTTAAGAGGGGATTCAGAAGAGAAAATCTCAGCGAATCAATCGTGAGAATAAGAACCAATGGCAATCTTAGTATTTGACCCACCAAGATGTAGCCGCAAGAAGTGCTGCTTTAAATTTAGAATAGCGAGAGAGTTAATGAGGGAAAGAAAACATTGCAGTGCGGCAGGATCCAAAACCTTATCTTCAACTAAAGAAACTCGTTTAGAAGACCATTTCCTTAATTTATTTCTAAGAGTCTCTTGCTTTTCTCTTTCCATATGAGGAATTTGTCTCTTTCCTGCTTGTCGATATTAGATTTCAGCTCCAACAAAGATTTTACTGCGAGACTGTCACAGTGGCCTTCCCGTGCAGACCAATTTCCTCCTACCAGTTTCAAAATATGGCCTTATTTCCTGATGGTTGATATACAGTTCTACCCATTTTAATGTAAAAGTATCTGCTTTAGATTTAGAAGCAATATAGCGGGACTCATTAGATGGATAGCCTCCTGTCGTTGGATCACTGTTGTGGGTATTTTCCACAACATTTCATTCAGGAGGTGTATTCCTGAATAATAGGCTATCAGTCACTGGTGATAACAAGTCTTCATCACAGAAATGTCCTTACTTTCATTTTATAGCAGAATCTTTGAAGCGTCAGAAAATTTACTTCATGTTTTTTAACAGCCTTTTGCAATGAAAATCCTGTCATTACTTCTGTCCTAACCTCCAGAATTTTTTCCTATGACTATGTACCTATAAAAACAGTCCTTCATTTCACCTTAAAAAATAATACAGGGGACAAATTGTTTCACTGTAACAATTATCCCCATTGGAACTAACAATTTGTTTCTCATAACGCCGTTTCATGCATTTTTATGTATAAACAATATCATTCGGTTATATAGAACTTTTAATTATTTGATCACTTATCTGAACTCTAAAATTTCCCGTGGAACAACAGTTTACAGGTATCTTCAAAAGTTTAGTCACAAATAAAAAAAATACAATATACATGAAGAATAACTAAATGTCACAAAATTACGTCAATACAATCTCCTTAATACTAACGGTAGGTTTTCCCAAATATTTTGAGTAAATCGTTTAGTTTAGAGCCACAGTCTAGAGAGATATAGATGCATTTAAGCGTAACAACTGGTAGAAAAATTTTAATTCATATCGGACACAATGTAACAACTACCCCTTGACTCCCCAATATACTCTAAAACATAGAACTCCTTTTCCCCTATACATTATATTTAATATTAAGAAATGAACCAATATTATGATTTCTTGATACATATATAATATCCATACTATGTAAGCAAACATAATATCGATTGCAATACTTTTTCATTGTTATATGACAAGTTCATTTCTGTAATTTTTGATTCTGCTTTTAGTTTTCCTTTTTTCTATAAATATATACACACATACACACATGTATATGTGAGTGGGTGTGCGTGTGGGCGCAAAAGGAGTTTTAGCCCATCACAAATGTAAGACAGTATACATTGGTTTAGGTGGAGTCGTAAGTAAGGTGATCAAGAAACCAAAAAACAGAATTTTGAAAAAAAAAATCAGATATTTATTATTTAGCAAGTTCTCTCAAAGACTTCTGGAATGAAAAACCCGTACATGACAATTTATTTGCATATGAACCAGCCAATCAGGGCTTTAGTAGTTACTCATGCGATAACACGGGAAGAAGCTTCACTAAATTATATAAGACGGGTGAAAGTCAGCAGGAATTAATTTTGGTATATTCATATATAGGACAAAATATAGTCGTAAATATAGGACAAAATATAGTCGTTTTGCCATAAAAGTACAGAATAGCTCAAAAATTATTGGAAGATACTTATAATTCCGTTAAATATTTTTTGGGTTAAGAATATTCTTACACACGCACATACATACACATGCACAGGGTAGTAGAATGTGTTAAATGTAAAAACTCCGATGTTCAATATTGTTTCTCTTTAGGCCTGGTCTTATTGTGTTTTTCCGAGTCTACCTAGATCGGCGGAAGCTGAAAGATGAGGCAGAGACGCCACCTACGGAATTGGTTCGAGACCTAGTTGCTCAGAGACTCGCCTCGGATCCAGAATCAGTTCATGTTGAAGGTTTGTGTTATTTGTTCAACATAACATAAATTTAAAAGTCTTAAAATTATTTGACTCATTTAATATGTTTCATCCAGTTACTTTTTTTCTGCTAAAAGGAAAAATACACTGTTATATAACTCCACATTTTCTAGAAAGTGCTAGAGTCTATGAATAAAACGTTTTACAATATTCCTGCTTCGTGCACTTGGTTTTATTCCAAGAATCATAATAACAATTTTATGGTAATGTAAATAATGTAGATATAAATTTTTTCCCCTTTATAACGACCGCCAGATATATATTTTTTCTACATACTTTCTGGAAATGTTCCTAAGATTCTCCTGGAATAGTTGTATCATTTTCACTTCCAAAAGAAAATAGGATCACTGGGTAAATTTTGTTTGTTGGTATAAGGTTGATTCCTTTTTGATAGCATTATAATAAATTTTATTTGTAGGTTTTTAGAATTAGATATGTTTCTTTAACCAGAAAAGAATTAATTAAATCCCCAAAATCAAAACTCAGATTTAGAACACAAACAATAATAGCATTAAACGCTAACAAAGCTTCAGTTAAATAAAAAGTCCTTCTTTCATTTAAAAAAGTACTCAAAATAGATGTCTTAATAACATGATTAACTTGTATATTTTACTTAGTATATATTTTAATGCAATATTTAATTCTACTCTATATACCAATGGTCACCAAACTTATAAAGGGTCTGAGCTAACGAACCGTTTTTAAATCTATTGAAAGCTACCAAAGTTAGTTTGGAGCACTACTGTTATTTGAAGATCTACACGAAGGCTAATGAGACTGAGATCTACTGCTTAAAGCTGATTACGAACGGCTACAAACACTATGCCAGCAGTGGGATTCGAACACACGAACTCCAAAGAGTAGGGACCTACATATTCGGCCACCATTCGACTGAGTTACCAAAAGCTTGTAATTGTGGGATTCACAACCAGAGGCTGAACAATGACCGAATGGGTAAGGCGTTGCTCTGAAATATCCGAGTTCATTGGTTCGAATTCCACTGCTGTCACGGATGTTCTTAGCCATTCGGAATCAGCTTTAAGTAGTATGTCCCTGTTTCTCCAGCCCTCGTGTAGCAAAGCAACAGACCGTAGTGCCATAAACCGACCAGCCCAACCAGGATGAACCAAATCCATTTTTCCTCGTGCAATACGATTTGTAACTTGTTATTTCATAAGTACAGTCTGTTCCATAAGAATGTATATATTCCTAACGTCTGTAATATATTGAACTGATTGTATTTAATAAACGTTTTTATAAAAAAAATCATCCTCTTTTGCAGTTATATTGACAGGAACAATTAGGATTTACACCCAGACAGCAAAACATATTCAAGTAATGCCTCTTAAAAATACATGTGTTAAAATGACACAAAGATAGATAGATAGATAGATAGATAGATAGATAGATAGATAGAGATTAGATAGATATACGTACATACATACATATGTGTGTATATATATACATAAACACACACACACGCGCGCGCGCGCGAACACATACAGTCAGTTCCATAAGAGCGTGTCGCTCATAACTTCGTCAATAGATAGCGCGCAGATACCAGCTTAATTGCAAGTGTTCTTCAAACATTACAGAATAATGCTTTATGGTTATAAACTTTATTCAATTTGTTTTGCTGTGTTTAAATCAACGATTCCAAAATGAGTGCTGCTTATGCTAGCCATTTCGAGGCTATGTTTCTGTGTAACCATCAAAAAGTAACAAAAATGTTTTGTGCAGCTGCAGCCCGGTACATGAGAAAGTCGGAGTCGTTCGTCAAGAAGTGGGTAGCACGTTATAAAGCGGTACAAAATGTTGACGACCTACCGGAACAGGGTAAACGCCTCTTAACGTCAAAATCGAATAATAAAGTAATTCTTGCATAATTGATAATAAAGGGGACTGAACGACTTATTAAGTGAAACGCATTTCAGTTTAATATGTATACTACACGGTACAAATGTATTTTTAACTAATTCGTTTGTATTTTCAGAGAAATAGATGACACGCTCTTATGGAACAGACTGTATATCTATGTACATATAGTAGAAAAATAAACTTAGTTTTTAAGCCTTTTCCGAAATTTAATTACTTTTCCATGCATTAATTATGGAATACGAACTTTTGGACACAAATTCTATACATTATTCCAAATGGACTTTTGCAGTAATGTATTTGTTTAGTTTGGTTAACATCATTTGTTGACTATATTTTGTCTGAATGACTGGTATTAAATCATTAGAATGGATATCGGTTAGGTATTACTTTCTTCACTTAACTTTGAAAGGTTTTACCCCGCTATATTGTGTGTAATGAGTTAAAAATAATTTAAAAATTTTAAAAAATAGAAAACGTGTATAAAATTTCAGGCCTGGTTGATTCCTAAATTAATCTAAGTATAATTTGTTTAATTTCGTTTGATTATTTTATATTTTATTTATATCGGTGCATAGTAAATTGTGAATATTCATAGATGATATGCAATTTAGTCAGTTTGAATGGAAATTAAAGCAGTATTTTAAAATATTAAAAATATTTGACACCGAAAAATAATTTATGCAGATTAAAATTATATTTGGGTTGGTATTAATTTGTTTATAGAGTTTTATTTTTTTAATATGAAATTCAAAAATATATTACTTTACGGCTTCAAAATAAATATTCATAGCATTGCACTGAATGCCTTCTTCATTAAAATTATATTGAGTTTAGCTGATAGCTTTAATTTTGTATAAAAAATGTTTTGAATTTTTTTTTAAACTTGTTTAGAAAATGAAGAACTCTTGTCTTCAGACGTCGGACCTGTGGTAACAACTCGCCCCTCTTTGATAACCACTTGGAAGCCTCCAAAGAAAAATGGCAATGCAGGTAGTTTAACTTCTTTCTCAATTACCTGATGTTTAAGTGATATGTGTAATCATACAAATTTTGATTTGAATGGGTTAATGTTGCAATGACTTTGTACTATGAGAATTTCTACCCATATACCTCGTGACCATATGCCTATGATATCTGGTTTAATTTCAATTACTGACAAATTATGTAACTTTATTCAGCTTTTTCCGCTTAACTTTAGCAATATTTTTAATTTCTAATATTGTTAAGTTAGTTTTTTTGTGAAATGTTGACTTAAATGATACCGTACCATGAAAACAAGTGCATTTCGAAATCACATTACTGGATTGTAAATACAATATTTTGACAAATGCATTTAATTAGTGGTTCCCAACTCGCGCTATGGGTACTCCAAGGGCTACAAGACGAACTGTAAGAGATTACCCAAGAACTGGTTATGGGTGCCACACAGGTGAAAAAAGAACAAAATATTAAAGATTTGTGGCGTCGCTCTTCGATCTGCTAGAAATCCGGTAATTGCACATCTCCCATGGTCTCTCATACGCAAATTCTGCTATTTCTTGGGAATCTGGAAAATGCTTCTGCTTGGTTTCTACTTCAAAATTACGAGGATCCACTCCTTAAAGCTTTGCCACGTCAAATCTGTACATGTTAAAAAAGCAAATTATTCGGTTTAGAATTCATTTTCTCGATTAAGAATGCACGTTTTTCTCATGTGATTACGACATATTTTCAATAGATTTATTTTATTGTTTTTTAATCGAATGAAAGATTTTCACTGTCCAACGGGAAATCAGTGCATTCTCTGCTGAAAAAAGTAATCGTATACTGAACGTGTTGCCTTTTTCAACATGCACAGGTTGATGTGTAATAAGACCTTTAGAAGTCCAACTTCTCAGGCAAGGACAACCATCCTTTGATCAGAAATCATGACTTTTAAATAAACACGACACCAAGTTTTTACTAATACTAATATCAACTATATTGACCTCCCTATTGATAAAACCTCTGAAATACGAGTTGCGTGTGTTTCGAGGCTCGTTGCAGCGACGATAATAGGAAATTTTTTTAAAAAACTCATCTAGTTTTTGTTGATATTTGCTAGCTTAGAGCCGCTACCTCGGGTTACGAGATCACTGCCTTTGCCAACTGAGCTACCACAGCTGTATTGAATTATTCTTTTTCATATGTTGCCATTCGTAAACATTATATACATAAAATAAATTCAATATTTAACTTAGCATGTAAACAGTGTGTCTGAAGTGATTATGCCTACCACTTCTAAGAAGTCAAGTGGTTTCATTTATGTTGGAAAATCTTTATTCTTTTTCCTCTTGACAACTTTCAGCATTTTGGAGCAAGTTCATAAACTTAGACAAAATTACCAAACAGATAAATCGATAGTCTTCACATTTTGTTATCCACCTTAGTATTCGAATACGTGATTAACTACACAGTAACGAGATTTTAGGTATATTTGAGCCTATTTTGTGAAACATCTTCTATGGTGAATAGTGAAAATTTTTTCTGTGCGACACTGATCCTAAGTAGCAAAATTGGATGCAAAATTAATAAAACCGAAATAAAATGCTAGCATTCTGTACATTTTTGCCGGTTCGAGAGTTATTTTTGAACAAAATGTTCTCCAATGTAGACAATCAATACTTTTGAATCGATCATGGACATAGTCGAAAGGTTGTCCGATAAAAAAAATTACTTTTCATTGCATGTACGATACAAAATGTCGTGTGACGAATTATGTACAACAAGCCTTTAGAGGCCGAGTTATAAAATGATCATGAAAACGGTATGAGTGTTCACTTTTAGAAACTAATTTTTAAAAATTGATATTGAAAAAATGATCCGCTTACAAGGGTATAAAAAATATCGGAAATTTATCCTTTAGAAATAACTTTAGTAAGGTTAGCATCGCGTGCGGTAATACTACTGAATGAAGATATTTTCAATGTTAATCAAAGCTTTATCTGACTTAAATCCGCAATTATTTCAGGGACAACTCAATCATTATTTTATTTCTTGAATTTTTGGATGATAATTTCTGATTTAACCGAAATGCCCCCTTTTCCTTTCAAAGGAAGAATAATATGACAATATGTGTATCTTTTCATTTCTTCAACGTAGAGTGATTTTTAAACATTATTTAAAGTTTTAGTAGATAACTGTAAATTTTCAGTAAAGTTATCGGGAGGAAAGTTGTTTTTGTAATAAATATATTAATTTAAATTATTCAGTTCATAAAGAAAATCAAAAATTTAGCCTATAAATTTCATCTTTAAAATTTTTACTGTTTTACTTCTTAGTCACTAGTTATAGTAGGCTGTAGCGCTTCAAACCAAACTATTGAGTAATTATGACATATTTTGTTGACAGATTTATACTAATTATTGTAAAGGGGCTGTAGTTGTAGCCTCCGTTCTATTTTTGAAGAACGATGGCCGAATGGTTAGGGTGCTGGCCTTCGGAACCGGAGTTCGTGGGTTCGAATCCCACAGTGGCTTATATGTTCGTAATGCCCTTCTTACGACCCATGGACCTTTCTCTCAGTATCTCCAGAGGTTCCAGGTCTCGGATAGCTCATCGGAAGATTGTGTCTGCGGTGAAGTCGGTGACTTCAATCACTATCTGCACGACTGCATCTTAAAAAACCATCTGACAGATCCAAGGAACCCTAGGCAGAGAGCCTAATCAAAAGCCTGGTACTGATAAGGAAGGCCAGGAGCCTGGTTGATTGGCTTGCCGCAAATCAAGGCGCCGTCGTGCGGCCATGATTTTAACCTAAAACCACACCGCAAGGGTCAAATTACCCCTTCACGAATGGCCATCACAACTGCCCTGTGCAGATATTGCTTCCCTCACCAACACCTGCTCTCATGTCAGAAAGTTCCATGTAGTACACCGGGTCAACCGGACTTTTAACCTGGGCAGGACTCCTGCGGAGTATCCCCCGCACTTTCGTAAACTGCATTAGTTGTACTTATTAGTCTAGATTTTCTACATTTTTTTTTGGTTATTTTAAATTTTATGGGCGGAATGCTGACTTGGCCCCTGCGTAACGCATTGTTGTCGGACGGTCAGACCGAACCAGCAATTCAACACCCTACACCCGACTTTGGGTGGGTGGCTGGTTACAGGTAGTACACGGCTTTAAGCAGTAGGTCCCGGTCTCATTAGCCCTCGTGTTGCACAAAGTAGACCGTAGCACTCTAAACCAAAACCATTCTGTTTTTTTACCGATCCTATTACAGTTTTAGTGTGTAGTTTTTAATTTTAAATCAAGTTCATTTACGGTTAAACGAAAAATTTCTCATCAAATAGGAAAATCCTGGAAGTTAAGAAATTAAAAAATTCTAATTTAAAAAAAATTTAAAGATGTTTTTAATGATTTTTTAAAGAATTTTAAAAAATTATTTTTTAATTTTTACATTAACCTATTAAATTGATTGAATTTTTTTTCAAATTTTCTCTAAGTTAAATTTTTACATGTAAAAAAAACGTAGACTGCTAAATTTTAGCAAACACAATATAAATTTATGATTTTTATAATTTGAAAATCTATCCTATTTAGGGATCATGGGACGTTGTATATGAATAATAGCATAATGTTTATATGGGTGCCATCTAGTAGCACATCCGACATTTTGTCCAACATCTCATTCTACAGACTGTTATTTTCTTCATCTGATTATATGTTTCTATAAAATATTTATTCATTCTATCCCCCCTCTCCCCAATGACTCCAATTGATACATTGAAAATCATTTTTAATTTTAATAACTAAAAAATCTCTTGTATTTCAGTCCAAAATTTATTTTTAAATATTTTCAGAACCGAATCAATAATTTTTGAATCAGATATCAAAAGTTCTGCACATTCGTTTGATAAAATGTCTCACATTCGTCAATCTATTGATTTTTTTAATACTTCAAACGGGCTTTGATTGAATAAAATGTGATGACAATAGATACTGAAAAGTTATTTGCTATGTTATTCAAAACATATATATTATTATATTCTAAGAAAAATAATCATATCATTATAAATTATCAGATATTTACTTACAAAATAGATACATGTAGAAATACGTCATTAATAAAAATTTTGAAAAACAAAAGGAAACTATACAGACATATATTTAAGTCCCACCAACAAATTTAATGGTTTATTAAAAGAAGACTATTATGCGAATATATAACTGTATAAATAAACAAAAAGTTAGACATTAGTGAGTAGCAATATTAAAAAAAAATTGACGAACTACAAATGTGGACTATGGCAGGTTAAAATACAAAGGTACCTAAAACTATTAATTTTTTGTTGTTTGAGATTGTTTCACATTTTGTCTAAGTTATTGATTCCTCAGAGTAAAATAAATAGAAATTTTAAGCAACTTTGAATATCATAGCCTGTTTTTAATGCTAATCTGTAATTTAAGCATCATATAATGCCACTTATAAAAGAAAAAAAGAAAAATTTCGGGATAATGGATTTATTTGCTATTATATGTATACATAGAAGTGTAAAATAAAATTTTATAAGATATATATAGCTATTCGTCATAATTCTAGTTTATGTTCTTTCTAAAAAAGTGAGTTTATATAGGAAACTTGAAACAACGAATTGTTGATCCTAATGACAAAATTATAAATAATAGCAAATATTTGGAAAATTTGAACATTGTTCAGAATATTATCATCTGTCTCCACCAAAAGGGAAACTAATTCACATTTAACGATATATATTTTTGGCCTTACGACGAGAATACTGCCACCGCCTTATTACTCATGCGATTGTAATGGTTTTATTTGAATGGTAATTATTTCTGCTACAAGTTATTAAAAAATCTTCTGTTACTTTTTTTAAATTTAGTATTTTATTTAATATGTTTGAGTAAAATATAAATTCGTTTCACTGAAGCAATAAGCTCCAATAAAAAACCTTATGAGCTTAACCTATTAACACCGAATCAATTCTTTAAATATATATTGAAGAATATCTTAAATGTAGCTGACAGTCTACGGAAAGAAAAAAAATTAAAACAATTTTAAATATACAGGTTATTCTCATTAGTAGTGAGTAGCAATTTTAAACGTGGCATTTATAAAAAAGAAAAATTTCGAAATAAGGAATTAATTTGTTATGATAGTGTAAACCCAGTTTGTTAAGTGAATTGTTATTATAAAGATATAGATATTCGTCAGGATCTCAGTTGATGTTCTGAAATAGTTAATTCCTGTACGAGGTTTAAAAATTATAAAAAGTAAATCCAAATATAAAATAATGGATAATAGTAGATGCTTGAAAATTTTGGGGGAATATTACCCTGAACATTGCCATTTGATTCAAAATACTACCAACCGTATATCCTAAAAAGAAAAAAGTTCCAAAAAACAAAAATTCTACAACTAATATTAACTGTTGTCAAATAAGCTAGTGTTAATGGATTAATGAAAATAAATAACTTTGGAATATAATGAATTCTATTCTAAGCCCCGTATTACTATTTCTTTTATCCTTATCTAATATTATTTATTAAATATTAACTTTGAATGTACAGTTATTACTGATCAATACTGATTTCAACATCACTGCTTTTTCAACAGTGATGTTGAAAAAATTAACTTTCACCTATAACCTTCAAAATTTTAATACACAATAAGTTTAATTCTATTACTTTAAAGGTGATATCTCTTCAATATAAATCTGATTTAAACTTTGAATATTGGCATCGAGATTTGAATATGAAAATAAAATTTGATATTGAAAATCATTTTTAAATGTCATAACTAAAAATCGTCTCTTAAATTTTCAAAATCATTTAAAAATCAGTTTAAATTTTCATTTTTGCCAAAATTTATTTTTAAATCATTTTAGAATCGATTTAATAAATATAAATTTTGAATAAGATATCAAAAGTTTTGTATTTTCGTTTAATGAAATGTCTCATCTTCAACAATCTATTGATTTGTTATACCTTCAAACGATCTCTCATTGCATAAATCGCAGCAATAGATATTGTAACGTTTCTCTTTATCACAGATGGCTAAACAGCCCAGTTATGGACCAATGCCTTCCTCCTGAAGATTTCTCCTTAACGACTTCTGATTAATCTTTAATCTCCAGTTTTTTTCATTAATTGCGAGAAAATCATATTCTTCCGAATCATCCCATCTCTATCGTGGTCTCCCCGTCCAGTGGGTCTAAAAAGTAATAACTTTTTATTGTGTCGTCATGCATTCTAATCACGTGGGCCATTCAGTTCATTCTATTCATTTTTATGTAATCAATAATGTTAAGTTGTTTAAATATCCTGTATGGTTCAAAACTTAATCTCCCTCTCCAACTATTGTTTTCATTTTTACGATCGATTATACTCCGCAGAATATTTCTTTTAAAAATTGTGATTGTATTTTACTTCAAGTTTTGTCATTGTCCATGTTTTGTAAGCGTATGTCAAGACAAGACTAAATAAAGTTTTGTAAATTAAAAATTTTTTCTTTCTAGAAAGGAAACTGGATTTAATAACTCTTCTTAGGCAATAAACAGCCCTATTTGCTATATTGAAACGTTAATACAGCCTTGTCTTCGTCTAAATTTCGTATATTGGTATTAATTACTGTTCTATTTATAATGCAGGACAAAGAAGGTATAAGGTGAGACGCCTCCATTTCCTCGTGACATTGAAATTAGATGTCATAAGTTGAATACAAATATAGCTCGATCATATCACAAATGATATATGAAATGGTGAATCTGTAAGTGCGAATACATTCCATGTCCCAACACAGTTTCTCGAATTAAGTGACTTTCAAATGGACACCCGAAAAGAATTTGTATTATTCAAAGAAACGTATCTACAGTTTGCACGAATAAAGTAGTTGCTAAAATCACACATTATGGATTTTAAGCAACATTTGGAGTAAATAATGTACTATGATTAAAATGAAAATATGTTTTCAAGATTGTTTCAACATGAATTTTTATATTTATATAGAGTTCTGAATTAGTAATTTGCTTTTGCATCCATTCTCTTTCTATTACGGGATATCATATTAGAAATTTTAAACACCATCTTAAAAAAATATAAAAAAGTGTTATTTTTTCTAATGTGCAAATAACAATAAAATATCTGTTAATTTACCACTTTTTACTCATTTACTTCACATTACATATTTCTTTTGCAGGTCCTCAACGTCCGTCCCAACCAGGTGTTGGAGAATGGCGTCCAGTACCTATCGAAGATAAAGTTTCTCCATCGTTTGGTGACGGTTCACAAGCTAACGCTGGGCCAGTACGTCCACCAGAAGGGGCACCAGTAAGAAACCCCGCTGGGGGATCGGGATCAGTGAGGGTGCTTGAAGAACCTCCGCAAAATATTCAACAGCCTCCATCGGGAAATAAAGGGGAAGGTTTTGGATCAGTGAGGGTAATTGAAGAGTCTCCAAAGATTCCACAACAACCGTTTGGTACACGGGAAAATACTGGGCCTGTGCGTTTATCTGGTGAAATTTCATCAAGAAATCCTCTATTAACTAAAGGAGAAGGCGCGAGTTCTACTAGTGGTTCAGGAAGACCTACTAGTGTAAGCCCACTAAGGCCACCGGTTCAACGAGAAGGACTTGGAACAGTTCGTTTATTGGATGAATCACCTCCTAAACCACCGCAGTTCACAGGAAATATAGGAGTTGGATCTGTTAGCATTTTGGATGATAATTTTCAGAGTGTACCTAAATTACCAGAAAATGTTCCAGCGGGTGTTGGATCTATACATCCAATTGAAGAAAGTCCCCAGAAGACCCCACAAAATCCAACAAGTTCTCAAGGTAGTGTTGGATTAGTTAGAGTCATTGAAGACAACCCACCTAAAACATCGTCTTCCTTCGGTAATCCATCTGAAGGTTACGTACGCCCTATGGAGGATCCACCAACACTTTCTCCGTCTGTCTCTTTAGTTATACGCAACCGAACTCGATCTGAAAGACCTAAAAGTCTACCCACAAGGTTAGCAAAGATTCAACAAAATGGTAATGTAGTGAAAAATCAAAATGTAGGAGCTGGTGCTATCAGAGAAATTGTTACGGAGGAAAGTCTTGAAAGTCTTCCTTTGCGACTTCACAGAGAACCTCAAATAATTGCATCTCGTTTGTTGGATTTAAGTTTGAAGGATCAATCTACAGAAAGTACGACTGCTCGAAACATTCCAGAAACAAAAGATAGTGATAAAAGCAACTCTAAAGACTTAAAAAATGAAACTCTTGATACTTCTACAGAAATAGCTTCAGAAGTTCGAAACAACGAAGAACTGGTTATCCACAAAGAAATAGAACTTTCAACGCTTCTTAGTTCATCCCAGAGTGAAAGTATACCAACTACAAATTCTCCTGCTTTCTCTCAAAATGAAACTTCAGCTGATATTACTGCTAGTCTTTTACAACCACAGGATTTGAAAGTAAGTCCTTTGGAAAGCATTCTTTTCAATCATTCCCATTATTCTTCTACTGTTGATGGAAACATGCTAGATAATACCAGAAAGGATACAACTACAGAAACTTTAATGATTGACAGTAAAGTTACAGAGGAGGAAACTTTTGAGGAATCTGCCGAAAACAGCTTAACTACTGTTCCCAACATATCGTTTGAAAATGAGACTGAATCCTCTTTGATTACAAATGCTGAGGCAGATATCCATTCAAGCATAGTTAACTATTCTCAATATTTATTTACCGAACCTCATTACCACACCATTGAAAAGGAAAACAATAAATCTCTCAAAGAATCTTTTGAAGCCCATACAGTTGAAGGCCATGGTTTTCACAAACCTTCTGTAAGTACTAGTTCAATTGCACCTTTAAAAGTATCGAATTTGGATACAACTTCTCAAATGCCTACTACTTTAACAATTGATTCTTCAACATTTTCTTTGGATAAATTGAATGATGATGTTCACCATGTGAATGACTCAGAAGAAAATATTTTTAATGCAGATACTGAGTTATCTAACGATTCGGAAATGTCTCTCAATAGTACTCAGAACCACGATGCTTGGTCAGGGGGAGATGATTTAGATAACGTGACCTTAGATGACGCTGCTCAGCAAGCGAAAGTTGTTCCTCAGTTCAACCCTGACCTATCGAATGATATTGAAGAGCAAGAATTGGATGATGAAAACAATGGGCATAAAGACGAAATCCTGAGACATATCACCACTCTACGGCCCCAAATAAGTGGTAAGTTACATTCTTCCTTAAACTTTAAATTAGATTTAAGTTCATTTAGTTCATTTTTTGTTTTATGACTATTAAAAATCAAAAATTATTTTGTGATATTAATCTGTACTTTCACGTATTCAACATATGTACACCTGCTTTAAATCAACATACAGTACAAGTTGGTTCTAAATTTCTTATAATTGTATTTAGTCTTTACAATTGTATTTTGTCTCTCATTTCTAGACACTATACATCGTTAAAATAATACAAAGGACTTGACAATTACATTAATGTAAAACTTTTGACAATGAAGTCGAGCTATCATTTTTATTGTCTAGTGTTTAAAAAGTTACTGAAAATTTAAAAATTTTAAGCTACTAAGAATAAAATGAAACTTCGTTGACAATTAAAAAGAAAAAATAGTATTATATATCTTCTCTTCAAAGGATTTACAAATAAGCTCACTCAATTTTCTTATTTCCTCAATTTCCTATAACAAATTAAGCATTAAGCACTTTTATGGTTATTTTTGCATACATATCAAGAGCATCTGATTATGAACTGAATTGTAGATAGTACTTTTTCTCTTTGTCTTTTATCTATTTTAAATACAACCTTGAATTATTCTTTAATTTTTAGTTCCACTTTATAATAAGAAATTTAAAACTCATTCCGATAATTTTAATGATTAGAATTAAGAGATTAGAATGATGAAGAATTGATGATGAAGGATAAATTGAGATGAGAGATTAGAATGATGAATAACTTTAATGATTAGAATTGAGAGATTAGATTGAATTATGAAATTGGAATTATAACATTAACATTATCTACTTTTCTCTAGTACAGCAGTTTCCGACCTTGGAGGTGCCAAATCTTTTTCTCAAAAAATTATTTTTTTACACAAATATATAAGTAAATAAACCTTGATATCGTAAAGTAATAAAAAATCCAGTTAATGCGTATTTTTTATCGGTAATGAATAAAACAACCCCTAGTTGCATGAAACGTAGGAGAGTAAAGGAGAAAACATGAGTTTTAAACATAGGAGACGTTCAATATAAAAATGAATTTAAGAATTTAAATTTAATATAAAATTAAATTTATATGCTGGTATATGTATAGCAAAATCTTGTTGATATGTTGATTGTAATTTTCAGTATTTTTTTCAATATAGTTAGTGTTGCTTAAAATGTATATATCCTTATACCTATTTAAAAATAAAAAGTAGGGAGATGTAGTAACAGAGAGATTGGAAACCGCTTCTCTAGTACACAGTACGCGGCACACTACTTTGTTCTGTTTTTTCATATGTATGAAGTAGTTTATTTACATAACAGACTTTCCCAAATTACAGTTAAATCTTTTGTTTACATATCTTATAATCAAATAACTCTCAAATTGTTTTAGGCATCGATCTGCCGGTGGAGCCATGTCCTACTGGAACAGTTCCATGCGATGCCAGTGGCGATAAATGCGGTATCCGTTGTGACTTAAGAAAAGATTGTCCAAATAACGTGGATGAAGCAGGCTGCAGTAAGTTGTAATCACTAACTGGTCTTTATTTTCTCTTTGATAAAAGAAATATAGATATTTAGAAAATAACATTATTCGACCCAAGTATAACTCGTGAAAACTTCGTCTTTGCTTAACCCTTTAGCGGACAGTGGTTTCACAGCGAAACCTCTTGTTAAACATTTTTTTCTCTAATTTTTGGAAAAAATATGAATGGTTTTTTCAATTTTTTAATGTTTTTGACGTTTAAAACTTACAATAGATGATAGTACTGCATTTATTTTATTTTTCTTTTTTCTGCATTTAAACTATTTTTCTTTTTGTATTTATACTTGGTGTACCTGGAAAATTAGTAATTCGATTTTTTTTTCACTTATGGCCCCAATCAAAAATATCTATTCAAACAACACTTATAAATTGTTGAACTACTTATTTATTATACTTTTTTAAGAACACTTATTTATTGTTCTTGCAATATAATTTAAATTTTAAAAAGTATTGTGTTCACGCTGTACAAAGGGATGGGTTTGTCAGTTAACCCTCAAGGCCTTCTATGGTATCCTCTAAGGCAAACACCTCTAAAGATTGGCCGAACGATGGCCGATTGGTTAGGGTGCTGGCCTTCGGAACCAGAGTTCGTGGGTTCGAATCCCACAGTGGCATAGATGTTCGTAGCCGTTCGGAATCGGCTTTAAGCTGTAGGTCCCGGTCTCATTAGCCCTCGTGTGCAAAGCAGTAGACCGTAGCGCTCCAAACCAATCCAAACCTTTAAAGATTGTAAAAAAAATTAAACATTTTGCATTTATAAGGTTCAGAGATAATATTTATAAACTAATTTTATTAAATTCCAAAGAATTTATGTAAGTGACCTTTAAAGGGTTAATTATGAAAAGATAACTATGTAATGATACAACTGTCTAATATAAATTGCTTAAAAAATTACTTTACTTCTATTTCGACTATTAACGCCTTGACATGCAGTGACGAGTTGGGGTCGTCATTCATTTAGTGCGCTGTTGTTGACTTCTAACAGTCTAACTCGTCGAAAGCTCTTCTGGGGCAGGCGCCGTGAAGTATATTATTAAATTACTCAGTTGTTTCATTGATGTATCAATTATGGTTTGTTTACAATATCCAAGATATCCCACCCTTCCACCTTTTCATCAGCACCAATAACAAATTTGCATATTCAAATCAGTAAATTAGGAAGAAATACATAGAAAGTAGTATTCCGTATAGCAGTGGTCTCTCTCGTCAAATGCTATACTAGATAAGTCTGATAGAATCAAATATTAGGACGAATAGCATGTATGATAATGCTTAAGTCAATTGTTATGAAACAATACAAATTTCAAAATAAGACTTTTTGATCTTGCCCATAACTGTTCAGTTGAGTCAAATTAAATAGTATTTTTTGAACTAATCAAAAATTCAGTTATACAGTTGAACCTCGATTATCCGAGCTAATTGGGACCGCTAGTACCTCGGATATCGGAAATCTCGGTTAATAGAAACCGTGTATAAAATCATTCCATGCTTGCGAATTTAACTAAATTTTAAAATAAAAAACAATAGAACGTTCTTTAAATGATAAAAATAAACATATACGAACTTAAGTTTCGCAACTAAAAAATTTAAAATGGGTGTAATGTTTCTTGGAAGTTGAGTGCTTTTGTGTTATGAAGTGCCTGTAACATGGACAACGAACTAAAATGTGTATAATTTTTTCCAAGCTCACTTTGGAAAGGAGAAAAAATTGGACTTCATTATTCACTCGGTTAACAGAAACCTCGGTTAATCGAAGCTCAGTTAATCGAGGTTCTACTGTATTTCTATATCAAAGGATTAAGAGTTTTTTAAGCAAAGAAATGAAATGAAGCTGGTGATAGTAAAGTTTTGACTTATTAAATCAATAATTTTAGGGGAAAGGAATTTAGTGCAATAAACTACGTTTAGCTATCATTCTCTGTTAGACTCAAGAATTCTTATTAAACTTCAAAATATTTTATACCTTACGTAAGTATGTTAAAAAAATTATGTTGGTTTCTCTAATAAAGATTATTTGAAAGACATACATGGAATGCAGAATTATCTTGCTTGATTCATCTTGTCAAAGATTTACAATATCATATCTTTTGTAGAAATATGCATGGAATTAGACGAACTTCACGATGGGTGGTTGCAGTCATGGTCAATAAAAATGACACCATTTTAGCTAAAGACCTTTATTAAGATAACGTTGGAGGATGGATTCCCACTTCATTACAGGACAGGGAAAACTGAGGGGTCAGCTATCATTAAGTTATATGTAAAAGACCCTTAACACCTGGGTCAACATATCAGTCAAAATCTGAGAAAATCTCAAAGAAAATCTACCTCCGATAGAGTGCATCTCCTTTTTGTTTGGAAATTTCCTGAATTATCCGCTAGGGCAATGTAGAGTTATAATTGGTCAGACCCCTTCTGTGAGGGCGTAAACTGTAGCCCCAGTGGTCAATTTAGGTTAGGGGTTAAAAAGAGGAATGCAAAAGGACGCTGGAATTTTTAGCCCTTGACTTAAGTTTTGAAAACCCCTGAGAATTTTCTCGTGCTGTCTTAGGGGTTTTATACGAAATGCCTACATTAGTTTCCCGATCCAGTTTACTTTTCCTTACATACATTTTAATAGATTATTCTTATAATACTAGAAGTACTAAACATATTTTTACAGGGAGATTTATAATTTCAAAATTATTCTTTCAGCGTGCTCGGACTTACTTCGTGCCATGGGGCAATCTCAGAAAATATGTGATGGTGTAGACGATTGCAGTGATGGGTCTGACGAAGCCAAATGTCGTAAGTATCGGATGTCTTGGATTCATTTCTCCTCAATATAGTAATGGCAATGTAACTTAATTATTCCGTTTCCTTCCAGCTTGGTGTTCATCTGAAGAGCACTTTATATGTCCAGGATCCCGCGCTTGTGTCTCTCTTGACAAAGTTTGTGATGGCAAAGATGATTGCCCTGGGGGTCAGGATGAGAAAAGATGCGGTAAGTCTCGATTTCTAGATTATTTTTTATATTTTCATTCAGTTTTTATAAATGCTATCCTATGCTACCACATTTCCTGAATTTTTTGTTGATTGAAAATAATAAAATTGCTTTAAGAATCAGCCCCTATATAATAATAGCCTAAGTTATCTGCCCGTCTGTCCTCGAATTTATGAAGCAGTTGGACCTGGAATGGATAGAGGCATCCATATTGGATTCTTGATGAGTTAGGGCTAGCAAAATTCAAAGCGACTAAAGTTTATCTTCTCTTAAAATATCGATACAATTCTAAAATAATTTCGTATAAATATTATTCATACAACAGTGAAAAATACTGTCAAAATCTACCCCTTCGGGCATTTAATCCCATTATATTAAGCCCCATTTTAAGTACAATCGATTAAATTTATCAATTTATCACATAACAAATAGGTAAAAATAACATTTTTTCTAGGATTATGACGTTATTCCTTTAACCATCTCATTTTATCATTTCTTATTTTAAATTATTTATATATAGCCTGCATTATTTTGATACGTTTTATCACTGAACTTAGATATGACGTAAATAATTTTCTTTTGTATTTGGTTAAATAATAGATTAGGTACATCTGTTATCTTTTTAAATTTAATCATCGATTATTTTTTGCTACTAGATAATTCTCAGCCAAAAAACAAACCATGGGGCTTACTCTGGACGTTGAGGTTCGTTTCGCACCTTACTTATGACATCACTTTGACGTAATCTTGATCATTTGCTCACATAATGTCCACAAAATGACGTCAAAATGACGTCACAACGAAGGTTCGAAACGAACCGCAACTTCCAGAGTAAGGGCCCATTTCTTTACTTGCCTCATAGGGTATTTTACAATTCTGGGAAATAAAAAATTTTACCGATTTCGTCATACGACAGGCTGTATGCTAGTTGAATTATATTACTACATGTATTACTATTATCTATTTCTACATGTAATCTATATTATTCTATTTCTACATGTATTACTACTATCATATAATGCTTTTCACACTTCCTAAAATTCAAATATATTTTTGAATACTTCTAAATCTAAAAAGTATTTTTGTCTTACATTAATTTTTTCTACAGAATGATAACGTTAATATGATTTATAAAGGCTCAACATCCCCTCTCAAATTTTATTTTTTTTTCGGAGGTCATTAAAACATTTTAAGTCTCTATGATTAAACACCAATTCAAGTGACTGTTAAAAAATTCGTGTCTAAATCTAAACAATCTTATGAAATTTTGTAATCTTAACAATTAATTCTTTTTTAATATACCGGTTAATCCAAAAGTCAGGACAAACTTTAAAAATGAATAATTTGAAAAACGAATAAAGATAAAAAAGATGCGCTTTGCACCAAACGAATGGAAAAGAAGCCGGGTTGTGTGTGGCAACACAAAGAAAATAGTTCCGTTGGCGAACAACAGATGGCGCTGTCGGATTTCTGATGTAGGA
>CM063508.1:130529913-130732413 GCA_032207245.1 Pardosa pseudoannulata | reverse complement strand
TGAGTTGTAACTCCGTTTCGTTTCCCATATACTCTGACGAATTTTACAAATTCCTAAATCATTTTTTCATCAAGTGAGCTTTTATCTGTTTGCTTCATGTAATTAAGTAACGCCTTAGTATGTGCTAATAAGTCACCGTGACTTGTTACCGTCTGGAAGAGCAACAACCATGATACTGCTACGATAGTAGCACTTTTTTCCGGCCCTCGAGATCCAGCTAAAACATCCAATCTTATTCCAAATTTTTACTGGTTACTGGTACCAGTACGACTACTTCCGGTGACTTATCGGAAGTAGCAGACTAATAAAAATAGGAACAAAAATATAATTAACGAAAATAGTTACTTTTTTTTTCTATGAGAACACAAAAATGTCAAGGAAAAGCTAATCCCTATTGTGTGTATGTGACCCTATTATAAAATTATATATAATTTCAGGTATATAAAATAATATATATGAATATATATACACATCTATTATATGAATTTACTAATGAACAGAAGTCTCTAACGCGAATTTTCTCCCCAAATTTTTGAATAGAATGTGGTCTGAGGCCCTCAGCTTCAACTCAAAGGCGTCGCATTGTGGGTGGAAGGAGCGTAGATGGGGCTGGATCATGGCCTTGGGCAGCAGCTTTGTATAGAGAAGGGGAATTCCAGTGTGGTGGGGCTCTCATAAATGATCTATGGCTTGTTTCTGCCTCCCACTGTTTTTACAGGTAAGGAAATTAAGAAATATTATCCTGATGGTTCTATTTACTGTAAATATTTTTCATGTTTGTGATCTCTTCCATTTGTTTTTAAAATAACAGTTCTAAGAACGCTTACTGGTCAGTACGACTTGGGGTTCTTCGTCGAGGCTCGGAACTTCGTTCTGGTGGAGAGCATGTACGCCGAATTGTGAATATCATCTTGCATCCAGAGTATGAAGACACGGGTTTCATCAACGATATTGCTCTGTTGAAAATGGATCGACCTGTGCCTTTCAGGTTAGTTAGTTCCACCCAAATGTCCTTAACACCTTTGTCTTTCACCAAAAATGCAAGTTGTAGTCGCGTTTTCTATGCATCCTCAATGGATATAGTATCATTCTTTGAAATGCTCTTCCCAGTGAAAGGAACTTCTTAAAAATTGTGAGGAGGGGTTTTTTAAAATTTCAAATATAATAGCGAACATAACATGCTGTGTATATATTACAGTAGAAAATCTATAAATCACGAGTTAATTGTACTCAGTACTGTTCTTTGGTCTCACTTATTTTTGATATTAGCAACTTTTTTGAAAAGTGAAAATTTCAGAAAGCATTTGATAGACTAAATTAAAATATTTCATTCATAAGTTAAGAAAACATACGTTATGAAGCCTTCTTCTTCATTTCACTTCAGTTAGTACACGACTAGAGCAGAAATTCACTGTTAAAACCTAAAGCATCCTGATTCATTCGGCCCACACTTTATGATCGCAGTTCTTTCCTCTGGCCTCTCTGGTTTCCCCTCGCTAACTGACTTTTATAAGCATCTTTAAACCTTTTCTTTCGATTCACTTCAACGCAGGTTCTCTCTTGATGCACACGTAATTAATAGGGCGTTGTTCTTCAATGCTACAGTTCGTGAGTTCTAATCCCACTGCAGGCATAAATATTCGTAACTTCGGAATCGACTTTAAGCAGTAGGTCCCGGTCTTATTAGCTCTCTATTACAAAACACTAGACCGTAGTGCTCCAAACCAAAACCAAGTCTTTTAAAATTTTTATTACTCAATCTCTTTTCAGTGATATTCTGCGTCCTATATGCTTACCATCTCCTGAAGAGGATGCGAGCGTGTGGCACGGAGAGAGATGCTCTGTTGTTGGATGGGGCAAACTCCACGAAATCGGGCATACATATGGGGCTGGATCATGGCCTTGGGCAGCAGCTTTGTATAGAGAAGGGGAATTCCAGTGTGGTGGGGCTCTCATAAATGATCTATGGCTTGTTTCTGCCTCCCACTGTTTTTACAGGTAAGGAAATTAAGAAATATTATCCTGATGGTTCTATTTACTGTAAATATTTTTCATGTTTGTGATCTCTTCCATTTGTTTTTAAAATAACAGTTCTAAGAACGCTTACTGGTCAGTACGACTTGGGGTTCTTCGTCGAGGCTCGGAACTTCGTTCTGGTGGAGAGCATGTACGCCGAATTGTGAATATCATCTTGCATCCAGAGTATGAAGACACGGGTTTCATCAACGATATTGCTCTGTTGAAAATGGATCGACCTGTGCCTTTCAGGTTAGTTAGTTCCACCCAAATGTCCTTAACACCTTTGTCTTTCACCAAAAATGCAAGTTGTAGTCGCGTTTTCTATGCATCCTCAATGGATATAGTATCATTCTTTGAAATGCTCTTCCCAGTGAAAGGAACTTCTTAAAAATTGTGAGGAGGGGTTTTTTAAAATTTCAAATATAATAGCGAACATAACATGCTGTGTATATATTACAGTAGAAAATCTATAAATCACGAGTTAATTGTACTCAGTACTGTTCTTTGGTCTCACTTATTTTTGATATTAGCAACTTTTTTGAAAAGTGAAAATTTCAGAAAGCATTTGATAGACTAAATTAAAATATTTCATTCATAAGTTAAGAAAACATACGTTATGAAGCCTTTTTCTTCATTTCACTTCAGTTAGTACACGACTAGAGCAGAAATTCACTGTTAAAACCTAAAGCATCCTGATTCATTCGGCCCACACTTTATGATCGCAGTTCTTTCCTCTGGCCTCTCTGGTTTCCCCTCGCTAACTGACTTTTATAAGCATCTTTAAACCTTTTCTTTCGATTCACTTCAACGCAGGTTCTCTCTTGATGCACACGTAATTAATAGGGCGTTGTTCTTCAATGCTACAGTTCGTGAGTTCTAATCCCACTGCAGGCATAAATATTCGTAACTGTTCGGAATCGACTTTAAGCAGTAGGTCCCGGTCTTATTAGCTCTCGTATTACAAAACACTAGACCGTAGTGCTCCAAACCAAAACCAAGTCTTTTAAAATTTTTATTACTCAATCTCTTTTCAGTGATATTCTGCGTCCTATATGCTTACCATCTCCTGAAGAGGATGCGAGCGTGTGGCACGGAGAGAGATGCTCTGTTGTTGGATGGGGCAAACTCCACGAAATCGGGCATACATTCCGTAAGTATCTAAGTTATTCAAACCTTTAGCTGTCCTTACTGACACACACCCCGAGTCAAACCCACAAAGGTTTATGACTCAGGGATATGCTCAAGACGGGAGGGAAAAGCCTCATCTACTGACAATATATTTAATTTTTTATACTATAATTACTTTTGCAACATATTTAGCATGTACAATATAAATGAAAATGAATTTATAATGTATTGACAGTATGCATGTTTCGACACAAACAATTGAAAAAAAACTGAGTATTAGTTTATCAAATGATTTAATTGGAAACAACCTCATGAAACAGAAATCTATTATTTCTGTTTAAAAAAAAAGATATTGTAGATAATAAATTTAGGTTTTTCATATAATTTTTACTATTGTTTATTCTTGTGTAATACTGAAAATTAGACTCGTTTGCTCTTCTATTTTATATGCTCTTATCTATGAGGGATTCACAGCCAGAGTGAATGAAGGCCATTTTTTTCTTTGCAAAATGAAATTATTTACTAGGATTAAAATCTTCATATTTTATATGTACATTTACATTTATCAGAAAATATCCTAGTTATTAAGTATTTTCTGAAATTAATTTACATTTCCAGGAATTAATTATGATCCAAAAACTTTAGAATTTAATTTCTCTACCATTTTCTAAATTTCCATTCGGTCGTGACACCCTCATATGCATTTGACCTGAACATAGACCTTTAGTCTTGTGTAGTAGCTATGAGATTATGCAGAACTTGAGTAATGTAGCAAAACAATAATCTTTTTCTTATAGTAGCAATAAAATTTCGCGCATTTTTACTCATAAGTATAGTCGCATTTTATAATTTATTAAACTGTGTAAACTCTAACTATCAATTCTGATCTTCGAGATCAAATTATTTGCGGAAAGTAAACCAATAAGTCATGTAAAAAATAAAATACTTACAATTACTGTTTAAAATATGCCGAATAGAACATTAAGGTCCTAAGATGTATACCTAACTCTAGTTGCTGTCAAAGCATAAGTATTCAAGTAGATCGTAAATACCATTCTTTTATACAAGTTTAAATGATCCTCATTTTTTCCAAAAAAAAAAAAAATAGCTCATTTTTTAACGGCATAAGTAGTTATGTTATAATTACCTTAAGCCATTATTTGTGGGAAAATTTTCAAGAATGTCACTAGAGATAATGCGTCAGCATGACAGTACCTAAGTAAAAATTTCGAGAGGGAAGGGTTTTTCAAATTATATGTTTCTGTGTGGTAATTTATCACAGATAAATCGTTATTTGACTTTGCAATTCATAATACAAACACCTGAACAATTTACAAAGAAAAACAAAAGAAATTTATTGTTTCCAGCTTTAAATACAAATTTTTCCCTAAAAATATGCCCATACTGTTATTGCTGAGGTCTTTTGTTCAGACATATATAGTTCTATTTGAAAAAGCTTTGTATTCTTTTAAATGACTGCGGTGGAAATGTGCATTTAAATTTAAGAATAAAAATGAACAACAAACAAAATTGTTTTTTAGAAGACTTAAATGTATTTTTTACATATAGTAATATATCCATAAAAATTAAGGGGAGAGGGGATTTTATCCTTTTAACCATTTTAACCTTTTAAATGGTCTTGTGCTTGAATTGCATGAATTATAGGACCCTCTAACCCAGATTGCATGAGATTAATTCATATTTCATGGGAAATATGGGAAATGTCTAGGTAGAGACTTAGAGGAAATATGAAAAGGGTAACTTTCGTACTGAAATACTAAGTAAAAAATAAAATACAGTCGAACTCGTTTATAACGAGCACAAAGGGACCGTAACATTTACTCGTTAAATCCGAGTGCTCGTAATAAACGGGTCCTTAAGGCAGGCTTACAACCGTAAGGGGGAGGTTAGGCTTGGGAGGTCAAATGATTGAGATTACTTAAAAATTAATACTTATTTTAATTAATATTAATTAATTTAATGAAATCCTTTTCTTAATTTAATGACAATTAACCCCCCATCAGTGAAAAATTTCTAGTTGCGCTACAGTCTTAAAGGAAAGAAACAAGTTCATCAGTTCGTCGTCGATGGATACATAGTTTTGAAATTCTTCTTTGGTCATTTCCAAATTTGCAGTTTGTATGAAATTGTCAACCTCTTCATCCTCAGTGGATTGACCGTCTTGACAACTCTCCAATCCGGACTTATGGAAACACTTGATGATGCATGTTTATGTGACATTTTCCCATGTATCGTTCATAAAACGTGTCGCTTCCAGTATGTTGGCATTGGTATTTGATGCCGTTCCATTTCTATCTCTTCGGTCCAGAATCATCAAAATCAGTTTCTTACGGAAGTGGCACTTGAAATTTCTTATGACTCCTTGGTCCATAGGCTGGATAACAAATGTAGAATTTGGTGGCAAAAATTCAATTGCACCGGATTTGTGAACCCTCCCTATTGACAGTGAAATGCTGGAGGAATTTTTCCTACAAAAGTATTAAACCGCGGAGAAGAAAAAAAAGATAGGACAGAAAGACTAGAAAGATGAGAAAAAAGAATGCAAGACAGAAAAATATTGCTCGCTAAAACCAGGTCTTGCTCGTTAAAAGTGACTTCTGTTCCATACACTTAACATTGGTCCAACCAAATATTCTCGCTTCCCTCGTTAAATCCGAGCTAGTTATAGACGAGTTCGACTGTAAGTTAGATGCACAAATATGAATAAGAAAAGCAAATCCAGGGAATTTCCAGTTATATCTAAGCGTTCGCTTCTGCTTGAAATAACTAGAAACAAAAAGGATTTTTACGAGAAACAAACACAAATGAATATGAGGAATAATGAAACCAACGAATAAACAAATCAGTGGAAGGTGTAAAAGAAAAGGGGAAGGATCAAGGCCAATAGGAAAAGGTTAAGGATAAATTCAAAATATAAAATGCATAAAAAATAGTGTACTAATGTTAATCATAAAAATTAAAGTAAAATTTTAAGACATATTTTAATTAAATTTTATAAATTTCCAAAAAAAATCATAGAATTGTGGGAATTTTATACATTTTATCCGCAATTCCAAGGCAACAATTCCAAAATATGGTGAATTTATTTTCGCCTCGGAAACTTTAAATTTGTGTTCCTCAGCACTTTTCAAAACTTGTCCACAGCCATAAGAGTAGTGAAACAATATTCTTGATATCCATTAACCGTAATTCAAGTTACCTAAATAAATTTACAGTCTGGGAAAGAACTTTTATCTTGGTGAATTATTTTAGTGTCTTTAAATAATTTCTAAACTTTGGGTATTACATCAAATTAATATGATTCTGGATAATCCTTCACATTTCCACCATCAAAACTATTGTAACTTTCAGTTTTTAAATAAGTGCCTATGTAAAAATGAATGATGTGATATTGATATTGCGCACTTTTTTCCGCCTATGGATAATGCGGCAGCCGACACACTTCAAGAAGTCCGTTTGCCTGTGATATCAAGCTCTGAATGTCAAAGACGTAGCATTTTCTTACCAGCGTATCACATCACTTCTAAAATGTTCTGCGCTGGATATGACCGTGGCGGAAGAGATGCCTGCTTGGTAAGTTGTATTTTGTACTGACGGTCTGAATATTTCTGTGATTATTCTACACTAATTGCAAATATCGAGTAGATTTCAATTAGGTATTAAATGAAAATTTTATTCATAGTTAAAATGTCGAACATTTTAATTACTACACAACTACTACGACTACAAGACAAATGTTGCCAACAGGTGATAATCAAATAAATGAACGATATTGATGTTGCCAACGGGTAACAAATAAATATATGGACTATTACAGAAGATGAATGCATAATAAATAAAAAAAAAACGTGCGTGTATGTGTGTTTGACATCAGATTTCAGCACAGAAAGCAATGGTCGACAGTCACAAAATTTTGAGCACAGATCTAATAATGTACAAAACCCTATTTTATTCAATTTTATTTTTCGTTATTGAACGATAAAGATTTAAATGGTGGGTAGCGTACAACGCCAACAACCTCTTAGATTTATAACTTGTATTGTGGCGAAAGATACACAACTGAACTGTAACCCCATCTTTCCGGACGATGGCCGAATCAACAGGACACTACTGTATAGAACCCTAGACAACTGTCATGGATGTTACTATCTATTCAAAATCGTCTTTAAGCGGTATACTTGTCTAGTTAATCCTGTAGTAAAAAAAAAATTGCCATAGTATTCCAAATCAACTCTACTAAAATAAGATTCTCAACTTTTGTTATTTTCAATTTCTTCAAATAGAAAACCTAATTTTATAGTTTAAATAATTTAACTTTGCAAAATTAAAATCTTCCCTTCAAATAAATAAAACAAAATAAGTTTTAGGAGAAATTTAAAATCGTATCTTCCAAAATCTTTGGTAATCAGCTCTCTTTCTACTTTACAAGACCCTCATTCGTCATGTCTTAAATTACACGTCAGTAACCTGGACTATGACTAGGAATGAGGAAAAGGTTTTTCGGTAATTTCAAACGAAAGGCATTAAATGTTTTTGATGTAATACGTGAAAATAGTGTCTGGCGTAGAATGTTCAACATTGAATTGTACAGATTCTTAAAGAAGTCAGATGTTGTTCATTTCATAAAGATAAGCCGCTTTAATTGGACAGGGCATGTTATTTGTATAAACAACAGCAATATACCCAAAGAAATATTTTGGGCTAGACCAAACAATACAAGAGAAAGGTGGATACCCAAGCTTCGATGGGTGAACGCAGTCGAAGAAGACTCTCTTGTCCTTAAGACCAAGAATTGGAGGAATCTTGCTGCAAGCAGGGATGCTTGAATCAATCGACTGGTTCAGAAGGCCTTGGCTCGCCCTCAGCTGTCGTGCCATGAATGATTATGATGAAGATTACCTCTTTTTGAGGCTTTATCACACGTCAACTTGAACATACTTGTTGAAAAAGCGATGGATTCACCTAACGATTTTTTTTTTTTTTTTCGGGATGAAGAATGCGCAGATTCCTCATACGATTCCTAGTCAAAAATTTCAACCGATTCAATGCCAACCACGCATTACCCTGAACCAAAATAAATCAATAAAAAATAAAACATTCTCTGCATATCAAATAGGTCACATCTTCATGGAGTTAAACTATTAAGGAATTGTTTTGAATAAAGTCATAAAGTGGAGGAAATTTTTTTTCCTTTTTGAAAGTTTCGCTGAGACGGTGAATAATTTGCTAATACAATCCTCGGGGAAATTTTAAATTTTCAACAAAATAACATTTTTTGCATCTTTTCAGGGTGATTCCGGAGGTCCAATGGCTTGTCAGAGAAGCTCAGATGGTCGATGGGTATTACTGGGAATTACCAGTAACGGAGATGGGTGTGGAAGACCTGGACGGCCAGGCGTTTATTCTCAAGTATCGGGATTTTTGACGTGGATCGAGAACACTATGTCTGAACAAAAAGGTAAGACTCTTGTTATATCGAAATAGTAGTCGGCGTCAGAAATGTCCCTGAATTAAAGCATAACTCAATATTTTAGAGATGAGCAAGTTCGTCAAATTAAAACAATGTTCTTCAAGTTGTAAGACAACATATAAATTAAGCTCGTTGGCAAGGCCTGTAATTCATTGAATTTCTTTAACTTGTTCAAAATAGTTAAATTATATGGTATTGTACAAGGCAATTTTTTAATATTTTTCCATAGACATACACGTCGTTTTTAGTCTATTTAAAGCAATCTGAAATACTGTACTACATCATTATTTGTTACTACTACAGCTTTGGAAAAAAATCGGGAGAATCCTCGATATGCAGTGCGGAACGAGATTGATCATATGTACGAGCAGTCATTAAACAGGTAGATCGCATAGTAGGAAGTACCTCCATACCAGTGATTCCCAAAGTGATTCGTACCAAGAGTCCGTGTTGCCGCAGAGGGGTTTATAAAAATTACAAAAACATCGTTTATAAAAATTAAGGGTACGTGGACAGTAAAATAAAATTCTGGCGCATTTACATCTTTGCAAAAGTTAAAATAAATAGCTTGTCAGTTTTTTTCAGTGAGAGAGGAGGATTGCTGTTTACTTGAAACGAGATGAGGATTTGTTTGCTTATTGCCAATACTTAACTCCTCTTTATGACCTCAGAAAAATTTCAAGATGTTCCCGTATCATTATATGGAGAATCATCTGATACGGATTTACCTGGGTTTGTGGATCTTCGTAAAAAGGGTCAAATACCTGATCATGGATAACCAAGTGAAAAATAACTTACTGAATTGTTCATAAATTAGGAGCTATATGAATAAAGATACTACAAATTGTTGTTCCAAACCATATACTGGTTTTATATCTTGCATTATGGTACACTGTACAGAGGCTGTTTATTGTTTTCCATTCTACTTATTTAACACAGTTATGAGCCTCACCAGGAAAAAAATAAGATATCGAAATGATATTAGGGCTCTCAGACTTCTGAACGTTACTCACATAAAGCCGAAACTAAACGCATATCAACCCATTAAACTCACCCATTTTCTTAATTGTATTAAAAATTAGTGTTTTTATAATTCAAAATACAAGATAATAATTTCAATAGGTATTACTTTAAATATCAAAATGTTTTATTTATATTTTATTTTTACAATACTATTTTTAAAAAATCAAAGTTAAAATTATAATATAGGTATTATGTAGTAAAATAGGGCAGTTTCACTTGGAGACTCGTGATAAGGTGTTTACTATGGAAAAAAAAAGTTTGGGGCCACTGCTTTCTATACCCTCGTACCTGCTCAACAATTGGTTTTCTAACAGAAGCTAACCGTTATTGGAAATTCTGGAAGCGCCGCTTCCCTAAACAACGTGTCACAAACGTTATCGTTTTACTTTTTAATTATAATTATTAGTTTATTATTGTTTTGCTTTATTTCGTGCTCCTTATTTTTTCGTCCTAATTCTTTGCACACTCAACTACCCGCTAGCATCGGTTGCATATGCACTTAATGTTCTTTTGGAAGCTCTAAGCGGGTAACTTGCTGAAATGCACTCTATTTTCTAAATTACCTGCTCTCCACTCCCACCCTCCTACATGCTGGAATACATATGCTGCTACAATAGCATCGGTCACGCATGCACATTGGTAAGTTCATGGAAGTGATAAGAAGAGGCACAGGCAGTAATATCGAAGAATCGACTTCATATACAAGAAGGAAAGTTAAAATTTTTATAATCCAGTAAGTTATGGAATTAATTTTCTGGTGAAAGTTCATTAGACTATACTCAAATTTAAAAGAAAGAATTTTTCCTTGAAATTTGTAAATAAAGTTAAGCAAATTTTAAAAATTCCTCTTTCTTAAAAAGTAGGTACTATTTATAATGTAGATTTTTTTTTCTTTCATTTTTGTTTGTGTGTTTAATTATTAAGGTACAAAGCTTTTTTACGTATAGGTGACTATATGAACTTCGGGGACTTTTCACGTTCTTGAGTAGTCCAAGTATTTTGGGGGACAAGATTAAAACACGATCTAAATTTGGGGATTGTTACGAGGACACGTGGTCATTTTTTCTTGGGAACTACAGCCCATAACAGGCCAAGGCCATACTAATAAGTTTTTTCCCTCTTGTCCTGTTCGATGCCATCGCTGTCCAGTTTATCCTTATTGTCTTCAAGTCCCTACCAACTGCATCCAGCTATCTAGTTGGTGGACAAACCCTTTTATCTTAAAAAAGTGACATTCTCTAAGCCAGAAGGAATTCTGGCTTTGAGAATGTCACTTTTTTGCAGGACTTTCCTTTTCAGATCAATAAAGGTATCCCAGCTCTCAAATGCGATTGGCAATAAAACATTAACTATGTCTAGCTGTTTATATTTTTGATATAATTCGTGATTATGTAGGGTACGTCATATTTTGTTTTTATAAACCACTCCAAAGAGGACGTATTGTCCTCTTACCTAACCTTATTTACGTATGAACTCGAGTCTCGCCAGCTCTCTAACTAACCCAAATTTCTTTTGTAGAGCCTCGAGGGCATGTGAGCTCTGAATCTGTGTGCACAGGTGTGAGGTGTCGACTGGGTCGTTGCGTCCAGAAGGCACGAATATGCGATGGTCGTCGAGATTGCGCTGGCGGTGAAGACGAGGCAAGTTGTTGATGTTCATCAAAGTCGTCGTGTGTCCCCCGCCGCGCCGTAGGAGGTCGCTCATAGCTTATTTATTGTTTAGGTACGGATCACACATCCGACCTCGTTCAGCGCAGCGGGAAAGACTCGCCATACACGATAATGCACAACTGTGAATATCTCTTTTATTTAACTTTTACACATATTTATGAAAACTTTTTAAATAAAACGTTTGTCGTGCCATTGGTTTTTTCTTTCACTGTGACTCACATAGTTTAAAACTCGAAATTATAGAAAGAAAATCACATTTTTACCTTTTTTAGCTTAAATAATACAGAAAATGCTTTTTAAGCAAACTCGGAATTATATTTTATGTTTTTATATGAATTATGTTTTTATATTTTTTTATTTTAAGCAAACTCGGAATTATGTTGGTCGAACCAACTGGCATTTGGCTGGACGAGTTGCTGGGATTCGTCCAATCAAATTTCTCGGATTTGTGACGTTGGAAATTGGTTCGAAAGTTGATGAAATATTGTTGGCGCGATCCCTAAGCCTTTAATTACCTGCCTAATCACACACCCGAGTTATTAAATAGTTCCCCATTAAAATTCCAAAATAACCCTCTAAAAACCTAACTAAATTTAAAAGCCTGACACTGAACGATGGCTGAATGGTAGAGAGCTCTTCGGTATCGGAGTGCGCGGGTTCGAATTCCGTTGATGGCATGGATGTTCGGAATCGGTTTTGAGGAGTAGATTCCGGTCTCATTAGCCCCCGTGAGCAAAATAGTAGACCGTAGCTCTCCAAAACAAAAAGCCTGACATATATATTCCTACTAAATTATTATTTTTTACATTTTATTTTGATTGCATTATTAATTTTTGTTCGTCTTTAGGTATTTTTTTCATGCTATTTGTCAATATTAATTCAAACATTACTGATATTATTGAATAATCGTCTTCAGAATTCAATTATTCGGGAGTATAAAAGGTTTTGTTTGTTTTTATTTTCTTTCTTTTAAGAAATTGTAAAATAATGTTATAAGAGCTTTCATTATTTCGCTAATTTGATTTTATTACTTTCTCATGTTTATTCTTACATTTATAATGTAGAAATAGTCAAAAACTTATTTTATATCACTGGGATCTCTAATTGCTTTAAGCAATCAAAATGACTAAACTTTTGTTTTTAATAAAACTAAATATATTATTTCATGACGGTACTTAACTGAATGAACTGTCCAACTAACAGAATTTAATGAAAATTATTCGATTATGAAAGGGCGGCCCGCAATCATGCATAAGGTTTCCAATGTGGCCCTCAAACCGGTACAAGTTGGAAACCCTTATTATAGCTTCTCACAGATAAGTAAACTGTAGCTTGCAATATCATTAACAGCTTTATTAAAATTAAAATAACAAATGCACAAATTCAACTAATACATAATAAAGCATTTCAGCTAAATCTTACAAAGCTTAAATTATGGAATTCAACTGAACAAATAGTGAACACTACTATACAAGTAAATAATACACTGAAAATAAGTAAATAATACAGATAGGAACTAATGACTCAAATATATATATTTATTATTCAAAATAGCTGTATAAAAGCACAACACTGGGACTAGGCAAAACATAAGGACAGTATAAAGGTATAAATATTGTACAAGTGTTGAAAGTTCTTTAAAGTAGGAGAAAACAGCTTATGAAAGTATATTGGAAAGATAAAACTCTTTCAACAATTTCAGCCTTTATCAGCTTTTAGTGACTTTAAAAATGTTTTATTCTCTTCATGTAAACAATCTGTTTAGTTTCTTGTTTGTTAGACACATATCGTGAGTTACAGTTTGTTTTGATGCAGGTTACATCCAAGTTGGATATGATAGTTAGAATTAGCTTGGTCAGAGTTATCAAAGTTTGTTCACCCTTTAAGGGTGTTAAGTCCACATTAGAGAGTAGAGCATCTAAATAAATTTAACTTTTGCACAAATGAAAATTCTCAGAAAAAAAAATAAAGGAACATTATATCAAACACTCTACTTTATAAACTTAAAAATTCTTAAATCTGGCTATTATATTATTATGTAACCACACAGTTCAAATATATACTTTATATAAGGATCATATATTTTCAATCACATTGAAACTTTTTAAAGTGACATGTGAGAGATTATAAAATATTCATGAAAGTTTATTGATGGTAATGAATATTACCTTTAAACAGGTAATATACAAATATCTTGTAAAACTAAAATATTCTGAGAATTGTAACTTTAAAAATAAGAGTATTACTACTGTATATACATACTTCATTTAAACAGTTCACACACAATCAATGTCCGTTCTTAACACCTAGAAATATATTAACTGCAAACCTCTAATATTAGATAAATCATTTTCATTGAGTATAAACACACATTCATTACTTCATAATTTATCTAAAAGTGGCTGAAAAAAGGGTCACGTTTTATTTATTTATTTGCAATCTGTATCATGATTAATAAAATAAAGCAAAAACAATTAAGTACTAAGACTTATTTTACAGTATAAATCAAATATTAACACAATCTAAATATTTTTAAGATGTCCAAGAATGTGTAATAAAAGCACATTTTTTTCTTTGTTTTGGAACCTCAGCCTTTTTAAGGAAAGCATTATGAAATATAGGAATTTTGCCTGTCAGTAATAATATTTCAAATATGTATATATATATATTAACTTCAGGGTCAACTATTTTACTTTCTCTAACACCAACACACAAGTGTAGTTTTAGGCAAACTACTTTTTATACTAAAATAAATTTCAATGAAGGCATGAACTTTTAAAACATTTATGTACTGAAACTTGAAAATGAAGCATATATACCATGCAATGAAAATGCATTTTTAAAAATAACTGTTAAGTTTTTATTTAAGTTAATTAGGGTTTCTAATAATACTCCATACATTTTATATTTCTGATTGTTTTCAAAATATAATTACTTCAAAATGGATTAATTTTATCTGAAAATTTAACTATTATCATAAAAGCTTACTTTTCAATTAGAAAATTTTCTCAGGTAAACTTAGTTTACTTTGTTGCTGAAACTGAATGTCACAATCCTTGGTTTAAGAAATATTAATCTGTACACACACAATAAAAACATAAGATACAAATAAAATTAAATCTTAAATGCTATACAGTATAAAAAATATACCTATCTCAATCTTTTATTGTAGAATTCTAAACATCCTATGATGTACTGAACAGAAGTTGCAAGGAAATAAATTATTTACATAAACTAGTAGTAAAAACTATGATCTTTAGCAACAAACACATACATATAAAACAATAGAAAAATGAACTAAAACTAGATGAGTGTAAATAAAAATGGCTTAACAAAACAATATAAAATAGAAAAAGCTTTTATTTCAAATAATCCTAAAGAATATTTTTTATCTTCTTATAGGCAGTAAAGTTTATAAATTACTAAATGGGAAACAATATTTAAATAAAATTCTACTTTCATAAATTTTAACAAATTATATAAGAACAGTCTTATTGAAATATAACATAGAAAGGAACAAATAAATACAACACAAATATACACTAACCATTAAATATTTAACAAAGGTCATTTGAAAGACAAAGATCCCACATACTTATAACACTTGATACTTACATATTCATTAAAAACTTCTGGAATGAAAGAAAATTCACAAGGTGCTTAAACAATTAGTATTTATGAAAGTATTATAAGGGATACTTTTTATATGGATAAAATATGATGAAATGCAGAAATGGGTGATACAATAAGTTAAGTTTTTTTATAATAAAAACAATACATTACCCTTAACAGGAACTTCAGACTTCAACAAAACATTTAAACACAAGGTTTATACATTAAAGTGTAAGAAGTACATAAGGTTATTAAAATGGGATAAAACAGACATTTAAAAACACATGTGCCACTTTTACTTATGTCATACTTCCTATCAATACATACAAGCAATCTTGGACATTTATTACTATTTATAGAATCTGTATACAAGTAAAAATCTTTGAGAAGTTATTTATCATTCAGGAAAATCTTAAAACTGAACATTCTACCTCATGTGTTTTAACAAGGAAAAAAATTCCCCTTCATTATACCATATCTCAAATGCTACCAATATCACAATGCACAAAGGGTTAAATAAAATTTGTTAGTAGTTAACAGAAAATAAAAATAATACTGACTGTTTTTATCAAAGAAAAATATATTGCAAACAAACATCAAATACCTAAGCTGCCATTTTCTCCATGTTTCTCTGCAATGAAATTTTAAGACATCACAATAGATAACACATCTTCACATATCGGGGGAATAAAGTGCGTTTGAACTTTTAGTGTTAAAAGAATTCAGAGGTGATTTAGATACACATCCCTACATAGTGTAAAAAGAGAAAAGTTCTGTTAAAGTGCTTGGATATTTTAACTACTTTTGATTATCACTCATCAAACTGGTTTCTAGTAAAATTCTACACACATTTTGGATTTCAGTAATTTGTTAAAGGTAATGCTGCAAGAAAGCTGAATGCTGAACAATAAAAAGTAATACAAAATAGGCCCTGTGACACCTGTTGCAGTTGTTGAATATATGTTAATTCCAGTAATAATTTGCACACAAAAATAGGAGTTCTAGTAGCGTCTATTGCACAGTGAAAGATCACAGCTTGCAATGCATGAAACCCTGTAGAGTAGATGTTTCACCTTTAAAGGAGTTCTTCAGTCAGTTCATCAAAACTTGACACAAACCAGCTTGCTTTTTTCTTGACTTCATCATGCACTCTATTGCCACCAAATCCAATAAAGAGATCCTAATAAAGCAATTACTGGTGATTTATAATAATGAAACCATTTAGTAAATATAATAGCTTTAGTAATTGTCTCATTACAGTTTGTCTATTGAATTGCTAAAAGACCATTTCCTGATATTTTGGGGATACTTTCAAAGAATTTCCTGGCATATTTTATTTACATAAATCTTTAAAAAAATTAATTATATATATATATATATATATATATATATATATATATATATATATATATATATGTGTGTGTGTGTGTGTGTGTGTGTGTGTGTGTGGTGTAATTGTCAGGTTTGGAATTGTTAAATTAGAACATTAATTAATAAAAAGAGAACAAACCCTTTGTAGCGCATAAGAATATGGGCTAAAGTGTCACTATTTAAAAACAGAGCTTGCCAAGTTCCTGTAGATCAGGTAAAATCTTGTGGGCTGGTGACCTGCTGTCAGACTGTGTCTCATGTTAATAACAAAATGGCTAACACAGCTCTGATAATTAAATAAAACTTTAATGCCTGGAATAAATATCTTTTGTATTTTTCTTATCAGGCTTTGAGCCTAACATATATATATATATATATATATATATATATATATCTGTGTGTGTATGTATTACAGAAGCCTAAATTTACTATTATTAAAACTTTTAAAAAGTTAAAAAATGAAACAATCTAAATTATACGAAGTTAAAATATTAAAAAAAATAAATTATAATTTAAATCATAATCTTTTGATGTCTTTCCTTGTTGGAAATACTATTAATAGATGACATAAAAAGTGAATTACAGCAGTAAATTATCAATACTGAAATTATCAATACATACTTTATTAATGGTACAAAATTTAAAGTTTTAACACGATGGAAAAGTTCAAGAACGGGACAAAACTATTCAAATGGTAAAGACACACAGTTTAAAAAACATTTTTTTTCTTGCTAAAACCCCATACTATCAATTTCAAATAAAAATTTGCCTGACAATGGCCAAATTAGAAGGGTGCTGCCTTTTGGTTCAGAGTCCATGGATACCAAATACCACTTGGAATGCCCAGTTCTAGTCATTTGGAAACAGCTTTAAGCAATAGGTCCTTCTATAATAACCCCCCTAATGTAGCAAGGCATTTACTGTAGCATTCAAAACAATCTAAACCAAGTTAAAATTTTAAAGCATGTCACCTTAGTAATTAAAACTCCAGTGCTTTCTCAGTAATTGTAACATGTTAAGAGCTCTAATCAGGACAAAGTGTTAAAGTGCCTGAAACTGAAAAAGTTATCAGGGATGAAATTATTTATATTCATTTTCTACCCTTAAGTATAGGTTCTTTGTATTTTTCTATATATATTACAGTTTCTTTTTTACCTTACAGTAACCTTCCATATAAAAATTATGAATACATGTTAAATAATGAAATTATGTGATAAAACAAGAAAAAACACAGCATATTCATTCAAGATCTTATGCATGCAGAACACAAAATTTCTACAGATTTAGATACTTTTCAATACTAATAAATAAAAGTTTTTAAAATATTTGAAAACGTATTGAAATTGTCAAAGAAAAGGGATTAATAAATTGAAGGTAATTTTTGTGAATTTCAGTTGATATGCAAGTGCAATTTAAAAAAATAATTGATTTAAAGAGAAACAATTCTTACAGCAGGAGGTGAAGCAACTAAGTCAGTAACACCATCACCAATCATTATAAGTTTCTGGTATCCATAACGATGTTTTAAATAAGCAGCAACTTGAGCTTTACCATCTTGTTCACAAGTTGGCTGCATTTCATCAAAGCCAGCATATTCGCCTGTTGAAGAATATATTTCAAAATAAAATCATAAGTGTTTTTTTTTTTTTTCATGTAGTTCAAAAATTCTGAAATACCCCAATACACTATTCATACTTAGAACTTAAATAACTTTTAAAGATATAAGGAAGGTAAGAAAAAAAAATTCAGGAAATATGAAACCACTAAATTAACCACTTTTAATAATTTTTTCTAACAAAATACAAATAATATCACCTGTTTATTTTCCCAAAAAGATCCAATACAAAAAATATTGATTTTTTTACATCATCATCCTAAATAATGACATATTTTAATTTCTATTCAAAACATATTCCTTCCTTATTGCAAAAACTCTGGTCCTTTTTATTGTGTTATTATTTTTCTGGCTTTATTTGCTAATAAAAGCATTTTAATACTTGAAGAATTATCAATCACAAATATGAAATTTTCTAAAGATACTGATGTCTTTTAAAAGTTTATAAATATGACCTATTCCTCACTTGTGCATTATATGTTTTTAACTCAAAGTATGCAAAGGAATGAATATTTATTTAATAATCTATGCTCTAATTAAAAAAAAATTCATAAGTTCAAAATAATCTTGTAAGCTAAAGCTAATTGCACATTAGCATTTCATAAAATTTCTTGTTTTATTTATAGTAATTTTTATTAATTTGTTAGAATCAAAAAATAATTTATGATAAATAATTAATAAACAATTCTTTATTAAATCAATACAAATATACATTTTTCTATAAAATATTTGAAATAATTCATAAGTAATAAAACATTTTACTTAAATTGATTAATTCAAAATTTAAGTATTTCTTATAATTTTGCATAAAATTAAAAGGTGGTTGGTAGCTATAACATGTCATAGAAAGTTCTATGAAACTGGTATTTTTAGTAGAACTTAAAAAATATAGTCCTAAGTAATAAGATGACAATTCAAAGGATATTCTTTAAAATCATATTTTTGTTTTCTATATAGTTTCCTACCAGAAAGCTCCGTATAATTCATATACAGTTTATGCTATACAGTGCCAATTAAAATAGGATAATATGTTATAGGTATAATAAAACTCTAAAATAACCAATTACATGGATCCATATAACAGGAAAAAACAGAATACCTATAAATATTCTTTTACTTTAATAAGAATGAAACAGTTCTCAGAAACTGATAAAAGTATTTTTATTCAAAAGCACTTAGAACTATTTTTTACAAGTTTGGTAAGAGGTGTAAACTTAAAACTTTTCAAATATTGATAATTAGTTTTGAAACTCATTCATAGCACAATAAATGTGGTAGAATACTAATCAAGTAGTAAAAAGAAAATATATCCCTAATACTCAAATTTATAATACATTTACATAGTTATAAAACATTTGAAAGAATTATAAGTGTCAAATAGCTCTTTATTTGATGTGCTACTTATACAATCAAAAATAATATTTTATTAAAAATTATAGAAATTAAGAGGTACAACAAGTGTAAAAAGGATATTAAAATTAATGAATACAATTCAGTGGACTGTTTTAAACTCTATAATGGTAACAGCAACAGCTTTGGTTTTTAAAGAATTTAACTTCTTAGATACTTTTAGAACTATAGCCACAATATAGACTAAAGCAGCATTTTACAAATTATTTTTCATTACCTGGTTACTTGAACATTTTAACTTCATGATCCAGAGAAATGTGATTTTGAGAAATATTAACCTACATTTCCCAAATTTTATGTTGTACCCACAATATTTCAATATCTTTTTCTTTCATGACTTAATAAAAAAATTGGGGGAGGGAGCTTAGTTGTAAATTTAAATAAACTTTCATTGTTCAAAATAATATTTATTATTATGAAAGTAACAAAAATGTTTTAAAAATGTAAGTGAAGTATAATGCTATGTCTTATCAACTAGCAATATCAAGTCTGCAGAAAAAATAACAGCTATATTCTTAAACTGGATTTGACAACTAACCAGGTATTGTAGTTATGGTTTAGAAAAACAAGTATTGAGAAGGCTGCTTCATGCTTGTAAGTTAAAATAAATATTTTTTTAGTGCTTTTTTATGCCAAATACATATAGCCTTAATGACAAAATAGCAAAAATTTGTTAACATATATGACTTTTTACAGTGTTTCCACTATAATTAAGAGATATTTCTTGTTCAAAAATTTTAATGTTATTTATGAAGCTACTGAAGTGCTGAATCTTATGTTTTAAAATTATGCAGAAGCTAATTATTAATCACTTGATATGGATCTAAACCCAATGACTTTATTAGGGGATTTTTTTAAAGTTCTTTTGAATAACATATTTTTGTAATTTTCATAAAATTTTTCTGCAACATTGCATTTTGGTTTATTTGACCTGGTACTGAGTAGTAACTTAGTATTTGGGAAATACTAAGCATTGATCTAAAGCATTGTGTCAGGATTTTTATAATTTGTTCTTGGTGCTCTTTAACAATAAAAGAAAACAGAGAAGAATAAGGGAATTTCATATAATCAGAAACTCAGTTATAGCAAATTTATATACTAAAGAGTAAAATGTTTTCAAAGAGACTTATTTGTGCAGCTATAAAACAACTTCATTAAAGTTTGCTCAATATAAATAAATAAATAAATAAATTCTCTCATTAAGTTCTTCAAATTTCTAGAAGAAAAAAAGGGAGATATGTCCCATATGTCTTGAAGAGGAGAATAAAAAGATTTAAACTAATCTAGAACTGAAAAACAAAACAAACCTCTAAAAACCTTCTAACTAAAAAATATTAAGTTTGTTTAATCAAACTAAAAGAATTATATTATTAAATTGCAAAGAAATTTTGAAATGTATTATGTTTTCAGTAATAAAACAAAAAAATTAAATGTTAGGCACATAATTTAATATTTCTTCCCTTTTTTTCTTTTTTCAATTACAAACTTACCATTAAAATAAAATTTTAGTCTGTTTGCAAATATATTTTCAAGTGGGATGGATAATTCCTCAGCTACTGGTTCAATCATCACATCAAAACCTCCAGAAACAAGATAAATAGGAACTTCACGATCTTGAAGAACAGATACCAACTCCCTAAATAAAAATTGTAAAGTTTTATGTGTGTTTTTTTTTTCTTTAAAAATGAACAGAAAATTTTGTTACATGAATTTGTGTAGGTAATACTTTTAAACCCTACATCCAAATGCTCCATTGTATGTTTGAAATCTTCTATGAAGTCTAGAAACATTATACAGTAAGTTTAAAATAAATGCTGCAAGACCAAAAATTCCAATACAGTCTTAAATATATATATATATATATATATATATATATATATATATATAAAATATTTTTTGATAATTACATTAAAAACTTAACTATCATTTACATAAAAAACACACTAAAACATACAAATGAAAATATGTATTATTTATTTTAGCTTTACCTTCATCATATTAAACACAATACTTGAAATATGAAATATTTACATAACAACTCAAATAAATCAGCTTAATATTTTTAAATTTAAAAATACAATATTTTGTACATAAAACTTTTAAGTAAATTTAATAACAATACCTTTGTAAATAAATTCAATAAGATATACGTAAAATATAGTTTTAAATTCAAACATATATATGTTTTACCTTCATAAATTATTTTAAACTATATATAAAGTATCAGTACTTACTTAATACCAGGAGTCAAAATCGGAGGATTACTCTGAAGATATTTCCTCATAATGGACACAGAAGGCTGCACAATATCAAGTCTTTGTATCAGAGATGTATGAAATGGAATTTCACCTCTCATTGCTCGTGATGTTCTAAGCAGAAAAATATACAGCAGAGCATGAGATTTTCATATAGGCAATACATTATAGAATTAGATAATGAATTAAACAACAGTTCTAAAATAAAATATATTCTAGGAAATATATATCTATGAACAAATTACTAGAAAAAAATATCAAATGCTAAAACTCACAAATAACATATTTCTTAACAATTATAATACAGTATGAAACCTGAGCACACTGCTTTATAAAAACTTTAACAAGTTTATAAGTCTCATTTGTCATAAATTTTACAGAACATTAACCCCTTAAAGCACTATTTTTAATTCTAAAAAATGAAAGTTTTTTTTGACAGAAAAGGAATATTTAATTATAGTGTAAGTCATTTCTTGCAATTTCATTTGGAGGGTTGACTAGTAAGTAGGAAAGGGGGTAAAAATTATAAAAAAATTGTTTTACAGAGTGTAAACAAATGATTACATATTTATTTTGAATTTTGCCAGTGTCAGACATGGACAAATGCGTTAAAGGGTTAAATAATAAAAAATTAATCATATGTTTAAAATTTTTGACAAACTGGCAAATACTTAAGTTTAACTATACTTTTTCTGCAAAAGATACCTTAATTTTTCATGTGTCAATACTAATATAAATAAATTAGTTTTTTCTTAATATATATTATTTTAAAATGTCTATTAAAATTATAAACAGATTTATTTTTTATTAAGAATAATTTTTTTAGAGAAAACTAGGTTTATAACCAATTTTAACAACTAATTTCTCCATATGTATAATTTTTTTAAATACTAATGTTTTAACCTATTTTGACACTGTCACAAACAATTTTGTAATAAAACATTGATAATTGTATAGCAAGTGTAATACAACCACCAGTACTTATATACAAACCATACATACTTTATCTCTTCTATATGATTATAATGCCATTATTATGCTCAAAATACTAGTAACATTTAATATAATAAAAAGAATAAAATATTATATATGTATAGATATATTGACTGATTGATTAATTGGGGAGAACATATATATTAAACAATTAATTTAACAAAAAACTTTAACATAAAATTTTAACTTTTCACAATAAAATATAAATTAAGTTACTATTGTAATTTCTTCAATAAGTTACCATATTTTAAAGTCATACAGTAAAATTTCCTCAACTAGCAAAGTTCACAAAATTAATTTTTAAATAACTTAAATATAAAATAATAGTAAATACTATGCATAACATAAATTATTAAACTAAAATATATCTTTAATATAAAATTAATTTTATTTCTAAAGGATAGAATATATATACATCTATTTTTAAAACTACATAATATGTTCATGTTAAACACATCAAGAAAATGAAAAAATACTTACAGATCTGACACTACTTTTTCACAACCAACAAATTTTGCCAGTTCATCAAATGCTTCATCCACACACACTGTTGAATCAATGTCAAAACACACGGCATCAGCAGATTTCCAAATAGTTTTGATTCTATCATTAAAACGTCCCATCGTTGAATGGATTTTCTTAGAAGCAATTTGATACGCCTAGAGTGATTAATTTTTTTTATATACTCAAGAAAATTTAGGAATAAACTAAAATACTCCTAACTATTAGTTTACATATGGTACAAATTTTGAATGCTTAGAAGAATTTCCTAAAGACCAATTATTAGTAGTGATATATTAAAAAATTTGACTGAATCCAATTTTATTTAAAAACATAAACATTTGTAAAACTACATTCTAGATATAGGGGAAAAAATCACATGAAATTTAGAGGATAAGACCTACATTTATAAATGTGAAGTGTAAGAGAGAAATATGACAAATTATTTTAAATGATGTGATTATGATAAATTTTAATACATTCTGAGGTTTTATGTGAAAAAAAAAACTAGGTAAATGTATAAATTATTGATTTTATATTTAGACCTTTAAATGTTGTATTTAAATACTTTATATTTTTACAGCACTGTAAATTATATTAAATAAAAGTTACTTTCTTTAAATAACCTTATTTTGTCATTGAAAAGATAACTAATACTAAGAAATATATGTATAATTTATGAATGATGAGATACATATGAAATTTGCACAAAAATAAATGGAGGCTAAAGGAATTATGCTCCTCAATAGTCTTCTAAATGAATTTAAAATTATGATTCTTCCTAATAGCAATTCTCCAAATTAAAGTTAAATGATTAAAAATACAAAAATTCATTCTATAAGAGAATATCATGATTATTAGTTAACATTGCTTTAAATAGTATGTGATTTGAAATTTCTAAACAAACTTTGAATCATTTGTATTTTGAATCAGTATCTACAAATCCTAAGCTTTTACCAATTTCAAATCAATGCTTTTGTCTTTTAACTTTTATAAACAATCTTCCTTTAGCCTGTTACAAAATAGAGACAATAATTCATGCAAAGTATTTTCTTAAAAAGTCTCTATACTAAATATAGTTATCTAGCTGTCTATAAATCATAATAGAAAATTTCATAATAAGAACTATCAGTTTTCTATTTTTTTTCCATACTATAAAGCAGGATTGGCATGATTTAAATCAGTTGATTTAAATACAAAAAATATAATGATTTAAATCATTTGATTTAAAAAAAAAATCATTGATTTAAATCATTTTCTTTTTCACTTCTTTTAAAACCTATATTCTAAAGACAGGAGAATTGGGAATCAGCACAGTAATACCAATAAATAAATAAATGTAAATAGATAGCATGTGCTTTCCATGAATTTAGAGGTTGTTATCAGAAAGTACATAGTAGGGGTAGTACAAGAATTATGACTGGTGGAATTCATTTTATGAAATGGGAGGTAAAGAGAGTATTACAGAACTTGAAATCCTGTTTGTCTACCAAATAACAACAGCCATTGCTTCATCTGCTGAAATGGAAAGACAGTTTTCTTCTTTTGGTATTGTTCATTCTCGCCTTCATAACCAATTAATAGTGGATAAAGCATCAAAGCTAGTGTTTTTATTGAAACAATTAAATCAATAATTCGATGCTTAAAAATATTGAAATAATTGTGATTTTTTTTAAAATAAATATTTTGCGTTACAAGAATATTTAATTTGTTCTTTAAATTTACATCTTATTTAGTTTGCACTATCCAATTACAAAATAATGGAATGCATTGAGATTAAAATTTATATATTTAATTTTAGGTAATCAGTGTGTAGAATATACTAGATAAATAAGATGTTACTTCTTATAACAAACTATTCTATGTATATTGCAAAAAACATAAAAACAATTAAAATTAGTATTCCAAAAAAAAATCAAAAAAATCCGATTTAAATAAAAAAAAATCTGATTTAAATCAAATAAATCTGATTTTTTTTTATTTTTTTTTAAAAAATTATGATTTTTTTTCCAACCTTGTTATAAAGGAATACTAAAAGAAATAGCATTTTAAAAAATGCTAAAGTATGAACTTAATTTGTTGAATAATCCATTAATATAGTATTTTTAAACATAATTTAATAGAAAGATTACTTTCCTATCTTACTGCAAAGCTAAGCTTTAATGATATAATCTTTCAAATAAAGATTTAAAAAAAATATTGCATATAGGCAGTAAAACTCTTATCTATCTATTAAAGAAATTCTGGTTTACAAGTTTCTATGGCAGAATTAATTAACCATACCTTTCAATAATTTAAAAATGTATTCTTTTCATTAATTAACTAAATAAAATGAAATATTTTTATCAGAATAATTCATAGTTCAATATTATATCCATTGAATTCTTCAAAAAGTATTTTAAACAGAAAACTATTGTTTAAATTATATGTAAACAAAATGAAAACTATAATAATGAATCAAAAAATCATTGAATTTATTTAGGTTCTATGCCACTTTACATAAGTGAATATATAGCTCTAAAATACCAAAAATATTTTTTCTATAATTAAAAAATAAATAAAATAAATTTTTAAAAAACTCAATAACCTTTTTTTTCTTTAAGTTTTTGTTTTATACTTCTTATACAATCTTTATTCTAAATTATACCTATAATATCCCTAGCTATTAATCTACTGTTCATTATTCTATAATTCACAACTCAATAACTGTGAACATCTGTTAATACAGATCATACTAATTAATGAACTATAATCATCTTTATTTTTAAATTAAAATTATAATTTACCATTTTATCCCTCTATTTTTAATTCTCCATAAGAAAATAATTCTTCTAACCTGATTAAAAGCTTAAACAAAGAAGCAGATGAATATATGTAGTTGAAATAAGTGAAAATAAAATCTAAATATGATTAATAATTAATAAATGTTTAGTAACAAAAGAGATTTCTTTTAATAATTTGAAATGGATTTATGGTATAAATCAAAAAAATTTAAGTAGCAACATTTCAAATGGTGTCTAGAGTGAGTATTACAATTATATGGAATATATGTCTGTATATGTAACTAATATTTAACAGTTATTTAAAATTATACTCATATAAAATTAAATACTACAATAATGTTTTTACCATGAAACTTTTAAGGTAGCCACAAACAGATTAAAAAGATTGATGAGGCATTAACAAATTTACATAACAGCAAATTAATTTGCAAGGGGTTATTTCGAAGAAGTTAATTTTCACCAACAGCCACAAATTAAATCAGAAAAATCAAATTTTTGTAATATAGAACAGAGATTATTTGATACTATCCTTGGTCAAAAATATCAGTTCATGCAATTACAAGTCCTTTTTTGGGGAAAAAAAGAAAATAAATAGATTGTTATAATTACATCATCATTTAGTAATTGCATTTTAAAATTCAAAAAATTACTTTTGCTTTATAATGCATACACATAAAATCCCGCATGAAGGGTAAATGAAATCTGATTACAACACTACAGGCAACACATAGCGCATTTGCACGTTTTACATCAATAAAACGCAAAATCGACAGCAAATTATGATTGCATATGAAAAATGCATTATAAATATTAACTTACAATAATCTTATGCAGCTGCACAGTGGTTAATACTTGAATAAACATCAAATTAATTCGTATATTGCCGGTCAAGCTAGTGCTTTGTTTACACGGCAAGATGCAATAACGAAACTAATTGTATTGCCATCAACTCATACAAATTACAGAACAGTAATTATTTATATCTTCAGAAAGTGTTGGATTCTGAGAACAAGTAAAATGAAATTCAATTTTATTTTTTCATGGAAATTCAATCAATAATATGAAAGAAAAAATTATTTAAAATGTGGTTTTGACTTTGAAAATTGATTCTTCTTTTCTGAGTAGAATCTGTATGGTCAATAATTTAATAAATCTTAACCTACATCTTACAGCCGATCTTAAATAATTACATACATCTAAGAAAACAATGTAATTAATTCTATTAACCATAGATACTAGAAATCATTTTTAATCATTCAACTCTTACTTGTGTTTCAAAATGTTTTTCTCAACTCGTTCGTTTTACTAACATGTGTTGCATGTTTTATTTACCTCGAGAATGTTTATGTGATGTTTTTCTGGCATATTTTTCATTAAGTCCTTGTAAGAAAGAAAAACTTTAGAATCCATTATGTCATCTCACAGGCCAGAGCACGTTGCTCCTCCTGAAATCGTAAGACCTTTATAAGAATATTTTATAAAATATGTCGTAGCATTTAATTTTTTTCTCGAGTTGAAAAGTTTGATTAGTACTCTGTTTCTTTTTTGTATAGAACTTTATTAACTTGTTCTCCTTACGCGTATAATGTTGTTAAAAATATTTTCCCTTTTACTGTCACTGATTTAACCACTTTAACGTATTGTATTAATGATTTACAATTCTAAAAAATAATTTTACCTTGTAATAGACGAATTGATAGAAAGCTGCTTCATCCGATATCATATTTTGATGGGTCTCAGTTCCATTTTTAGCATGAATGTTTGAAGATGTTCGAAATTGGTGTAGTGAGGAAAATATAAACTATGTGACTAACCAAAGAACTAGACTATGATCGAACGATCTCTGTATTTCGTTACTGGAGTCGGAGAGTTCGAATCCCACAACGGATATAGATGTTTGTAGCCGTTTGATGCTGGCATTAAGAAGGTACTTGTGTAATAAGGCATTGTGTAGTTATGTAGTAAATGTAGACCATAGCGCTCCCAGTCAAACAATTTTTTTTCCTTGCAGTTTAAGTAAAATTCCTTTTTTAAGATTTCCACAAACTCTCCACCATTGCCTTTTATCTGATTAAACAGCATAGTTATCCACGTGTATTTAAAATTGTATAGCACAGACCTGTCAAACTCAACATTTGCAACCCAAGCAATCTCACCTTCGTTTCTAATTGTGGTATTATTGGGCTTCTGTTATTAGTTGTTTTATATATATATATATACATACTCAAGAGCCAAAACATTATGACCATCTGTCAATGACGAGTTGGCCCACCTTCAGCCTGCAACACAGCTTCAACCCACCTTGGCATGTATGCCACAAGTCCTTGGTAGATGGCCAGAGACAAATTGTACCAGATGTTAAAGCAACAGTTATGCAAATCGGAGATATTGCCAATTGGTTGTCTTTGAACTCTGAGCTGCCGTCCCATGACACCCTAAATGTGTTCTATCGAATTGAGATCTGGTGAGTTAGGTGGCCAGAACATTAACTGGAGTTCAGCATCATGTTCCTGGAACCACTCCAACACAATTTTATCCTTGTGACACAGGGCTTTGTCCTGTTGGAACATTCCATTTCCAGATGGAAAAACAGAGGCCATGTAAAGGTCCAACTGGTCTGCAGTGATGTTCAGATACCCTGTAGCATTTATGGTCTGCTCTACCATAATCACAAGTCCCTGAGACGCCCAAGAGAACATCCCCCAAAACATAATACTGTCGTCGCCAGCTTGGGTGTGGCCTACTATACATTGAGGGAGTAACTGTTTGCCTAGAAGACAGCGTATCCTGACACGGCCATCGGCATGATGAATGACAAACCATGATTCATCTGACCAGGCAACTCTCTCCCACTGATCCATGGACCAGTCACGATGTTCCCGGGCCTAACGTAGGTACAGTTGGTGATAACGCTTGGTCAGCAAAGGCACACGAGTGGAATGTTTGCTCCCTAGCCCCATATCCAACAGTGTCTGCTGAACAGTGTGCTTCGATACTATTCTACTTGGCCCTGTATTGTATTGGGTTGTTAGCTGAGCCACTGTCTGGCTCCGGTTTTGCTTCACCATGCGAGACAGTCTCCGATAATCTTTTTCTTTGATAGTGTGGGGACGTCCAACACCATGTCATCTATTGCTGGTTTCACCATCATTCATCTACATTACATAAGTACTAACAACTGTAGATCGCGAACAACCCATGAGTCGTGCAGTTTCCGAAATTCTTGTTCCGAGCCTTTAAATCATTACAATCTGCCCTCTATCAAAATTGCTCTGCCTATCCCATCACACACAGAAGTAAGTGAAAGAATTATTCTTCAGACTCTCCAGCAGCAGTTAAATACCACTTCCTGATCATGTGCCTTCCATGTCATCCAGGCGAGTTCATTGCAAAATGTAGGGATGGTCATAATGTTTTGGCTCTTGAGTATATATGTATATATGCACACACATACAACATTGCATAAGTACTTGATTTTATGCTTCAGTAGAGTTCAAATATCCCTCCAATTTTTAAAGTCCATTGAGCCATGGATAAATGTAGTCTGTAAGAACAATATACAATAAAAAGTAATTGAGATCCTATGTAATTCAGATTTGACTGTAAAATACATTGAAATTCATTTTTCTAATTGGTTAAATTATCTACCAAACCAGATTTGATAAATTGGTTGGTATACAGTAACAGCGAAAATTTGCTTAAATTTTGTAAATAATTTTATATCTAAACAAAAAATTTACATATGGATAGTAATTGAAAATACTTTCCAGTATTAAAGGCATTCAAATCTTTTGGTAGATATAATTTGGAAAAGTATTTCATAAATTCTCTATTTGGCTAAATTGTTTTTATCAAACATTCAGACTTATTTTAGAAACAATATTAGAAATTTAACAATGAAAAAATATTTTAGCAAAGACTCATTTATGGATTAATTTATTCTACTATTTTTACTAACATTTGCTTTCATTCATTCTCTTTCTAGTTTTATTCAAAAGAGGAGGCTGAAAAATATACATCTAAGTAAGACACTTTTCCATAAAGTTTAATTTCATATTTTTGAATGTATAAATTTATATTGATTATTCTGTATTCTTTTTCTTTTCTTTATTGTATAAAATTAAATATGGTGTACTATATTGTTCACTTTTTTACTGACAAGACATGCAATATTTTTTAAACATAATATTTTCTTTCATATTTCATATTAGTTAAAAATATATTATATTTGAAAAAAAAATATCAAAAGTTTGACTGGAAGATAACATAATATTGCATATAAAGTACACTGGTGGACAAAATTAAGAGATTGAAGACATTTTGCCAAATATCTCAAAAAATACTGAATATAAATAAATGAAATTTGGTATGGATATAGCTTATTCCTTGATAATAAAGTATGCAAAACAAAAATGAAAGTGCCATTCACTGGCAAGACCTATTGCCAATAAATCCAATGTAGTCTGAATGGAAGGATAAAAGATGACAATAAAAGTGAGGATTGTACAGTGTGGGTTGCCTCTAGTATGGTGTATGGTCACCCCTGACAGTCAGACAGTATGCACAACGAGTATGCATGCTGTTAATAAAGGAGTTAAGGAGGGGTTGTGAGAGACCCTCCCATTCTTGCACCAGAGCAATTTTTAACTCTAGAATGGTTCTTGGGGGAGGCAATAGCTCTCCCAAGAGCATCCCAAGCATGTTCAATAGGATTCAGGTCAGGGGATTTAGCTGGCCAATCTATTTGTTGAATGTCCTTGCTTTCCAGATATTCATCAACCATAAGAGCCCCATGTGCATTGTCGTCCATAAAAAAGAATTCAGGACCAACAGCTCCCCTGAAAAGATGCACATGGGCTCTAGGATCTCCTGCCTGTACCTCTGGGCATTCACGGAACCTTTGTCAAACACATGGAGAGGTCTGTGGGTATCTTGCATAATCCCTGCCCAAACCATGAGTCCACACACCAGCATAATGGTTCCTTTCGATAATGTTGCTGGGATGGTATCAGGTTCCAGGTTCCCTCCATATCAATAACCATCCAGAATCAGGTTGTAGACTGAATCTGGACTCATTGGTGAAGAGAACATTAGCCCATTGAAGCAGTGTTCAATTCTGATGTTGTCTGCACCATTCTGCACGTGCTCTTTTGTGGAAAGGAGTGAGTGGGATGCAAATAGCGGGCTTCCAGGCATACAGCCCTCTTTTATAGAGTCTTCTGGAAACTGTCTTACTTGAAATTGATGTTCCTGTAGCAGCTGCGAGGTCCCTAGACAATTGAGTGACTGTAGCTGTCCTCTGGCGCTTAGCAGAAATGAACAAATACCGGTCATCATTGGCCGTTCTTGCCCTCGGGCGACCTTGTCCTGGTCGTCTGCATACTGTCCCACTAGTTTTAAATTGACTCCACAAATTGGAAATGACGCTTGGTGTTATATCCAATGCCCTAGCAATCTGAGCTTGGGACTGGCCTGCCTCAAGTCTACCCACAATTCTCCACCTCATACGCTCTTCTAAACGATGATGTTTACTTATTTCACCTAAAAACCAGCAAGAAACAACACGATTATTCAAAAAATGCACTAAAATCTGCGACTGTATTGAAGAGTGGAATGAGATGAACAGCTTGATGCAGACTTTTTTACCTCCTGCTGGCTGAGCAATGCTGACAAGTATACGTAAGCCTATCTCGGGGCCAATAGCGGTACAGCGACCATGTATGGCAATCAACTGTCCAGGTTTTGTGCAGTATTTTTAGAAAAATGTGCAAAAATGCTTTCCATCTCTTAATTTTGTCCACCAGTGTACAAAAATTAATTTGAATTGTTTTGTGTTTCAGGGACATGCATATGTATTATGTGTATATACAATTCAATTAAAACCTTTAATTTTACTCAGAAAAAAAAAGAATAAAGAGCAGTAAAATAATTTTAAAAATTAAAATATCTAATTAATACCTATAAATCTAATATAACTTTGTGTTTGTATTTATTTATAATATATATTTTAACAGTTTAGTAGTTTCATAATTTTCTTTTCACTTTTCACATTATCATATTGTTAGGTTTATACTTCTTCAAGTTTTATTAAATTTTTCCTCATCATCACCATCACTTCTCTTCATGCCCAGAGGCATTCAAGTCTTCAGTTTAGTTCTTTATCCTCGCTTCTCCTCTGCAGCTCTTTTTTCTTCCATCCAACTTTGTCTCTCTTCTTTTCCGTCATTCATCAGAAATTGCTTACTCTTAGAAAAATATCTGTTAGTCATATAATCAGCATTTTTTAACTTCTAAATGAATTTAATTTATTTAACTTAATATGGACTAAACATTTTTATCAAGTCCTATTTATAAATAAATATATAATTTGTACAGTTGTTCCAACTCAGAAATAACGCTGAGGTTATTTGATAACTTGCTTGGCAAAAATAAACAACTACTGCTAATGATCAGAATTAGTATAAGTCTTAAACTATACAGTGAGTTCTTCAGTTTAGTATCAGTTTGGTGTGATTTAAATCAGTTGATTTTTTTTTTTTTAAATCATTGATTTAAATCATTTTTTTATTTTTCACTTCTTTTAAAACCTATATTATAAAGACAGGAGAATTGGGAATCAGTCAGCACAGTAATACCAATAAGTAAATAAGTGTAAATAGATAGCATGTGCTTTCAAAGAATTTAGGGGTTGTTGCCAGAAAGTATATAGTAGGGGTAGTACAATGATTGATTATGACTGGTGGAATTCATTTTATGTAATAGAAGGTAAAGAGAGTACTACAGAACTTGAAATCCAGTTTGTCTACCAAATAACAACAGCCGTGGCTTCATCTGCTGGAATGGAAAGACAGTTTTCTTCTTTGGTGTTGTTCACTCTAGCCTTTATAACCAATTAGGAATGGATAAAACTTCAAAGCTAGTGTTTTTATTGAAACAATTAAATCCATAATTTGACGCTTAAAATATATTGATATAATGTGATTTGTTTTTTTTAATAAATAGTTTGTACTAAAAGAATATTTAATTTGTTCATTAAATTTGCATCTTATTTAGATTGTGCTATCCAATTACAAAATAATGGAATGTATTTAGATTAAAATTTATATATTTAATTTTAGGTAATCAGTGTGTAGAATATTTTAAATAGATAAGATGTTACTTCTTATAAAACTATTCTATGTATATTGCAAAAAACATAAAAACAACAATTAAAATTAGTTTTCAGAAAAAAAAATATAAAAAGTCCGATTTAAATAAAAAAAAAATCTGATTTAAATCAAATGAATATTTTTTTTATTTATTTATTTATTTTTTTATTTTTTTTATTTTTTTTCCAACCCTGATCACAAGTATAGGTGTTTTCAATATAGGGGTGTAACTGATCATTTTATTTCATTGTATGAGTTACCTTAAAAACTATATCACTTCTTTTCTTTGTTTATATATTTATTTATGTATGTAATTAATTAAAAAAAGTACCCTAATAAGTAACCAAATTATTTATCCTAGTTTGAATTCTTCATTTTGATGAAAACATAGTCTCATTCTAAGAGAGCAATTACTTCCTGTTCCAGGAATAAAAATCATTAACTTTAATTCTTCTCCTATTTCTGTGAGATTCAGGTCACTCATACAAACTACAAATCCTCGGATGACCACTTTTCTTGACTATCTTGCATTTATAAAACCCAAAAAGAACTGAATCAAGATAAATCTGTCATGATGAAACAACTTCTATTGCTTGACAGCAGTATTACTTTTCTGGCACTTTGGTACCTGATTTTGATGCTGTGTGGTTGTCTACTATCCAAGTTTTGTCAGTGTCAAAATAAAATGTGGTTTTAGCAGACTTCTGGGCATGACTAGCTTTTGAGTTAGTAGTAATCTAATCATTCTTTTCCAGAAATTATATGTCCCAAAAAATAAGACACTTTATATTTATGAATATATATGTAAACCATTTTATATATATATATATATGTGTGTGTGTGTGTGTGTGTGTGTGTGTGTGTGTGTGTGTGTAGCTGTTATAAAAGGGTAGAAAAAGTATTATAAATATAAGTGATTAGCAGGAAAAGGGAAATTTTAATATGTAGTAAATTTGTTTGTTCTTGATGAATTATTTTATACTCACTCAGACTTTTACATATCAACTAGAATTTATAGTAATAGAAAAACTTAAAATCTTGTTTAATATTTATTTATATTTCACAGTAAAAGTGTTCCAAGTTATTGGTTATTTTTTTTCTCTCAATAAAATACAAAATGTAAAAGTCATATTGTTTATTATTACTAGCAAGTTATATAGTTAAATTACTTGGTTTTGACCTTTAAAATATACTTAATTAGTGGATACTGAGTTTTATAAATATATCTGGTGTATGTAATAATTAATATTTTAAACTTTATTTCAGCTCTCGGATGATAGAAATTCAAGTTCAGATGTCTGAAAGAGCTATTGAACTCCTTGCTTTACCAGAAGAACAGTCATGTTTCATTTTAGATATTGGGTATAGTATAAATATCTTATTTTGCATTAAATTTTTTAATTCATTCTCTGATTGTTTTCAGTAAAATAATTTTTTTTAACTATTAAATAAACATTTTTGATAGTTTGAATTTTTTTATGTTTATATGAGTATTGTTACATTTATAAAAGTAGTTTCTTATCAGTAAGTAATATTTTTATCTTATTAAAGATTATTTGTATATAATCAAATATAGTCAAATATTGTATAAATATATATCTTTTTATTCATCAAAATAGATAAATCAATGTTTAAAATCAATTTATATACTATAGGAATTCTTTGTCAGATCGTATTTTAAACTGTAACTTTATTTTTTATTTATTATTAATTTTTTACTGCATTGAGGCATATAATCTACCTATTATTTTCATCAGACAATGTCTTGCATATGTAGAGGGGATAAAAGGCAAAAAAAAAAAAAGTTATGGTAATTCAGATATCTTAGTCAATTGTGAATTGGAGATTTAAATCTTATTGCTATAAGATTCTTTCAAAAATACTACATCTCTAGCAGGAGTATTTTCTAGTCACCAAAAGAGTAATTAATATAACTAAATATATATATGTATATGCATATATATATATATATATATATATATATATATATATATAACCAGATCTTTGAACTAAACTGAACCAGAAAAGAAATATCAGTTTACTTTGATTAGATATATCTTCAGCCATTTTGTTACTGTAACCAACTTATATTTTCTAATTTAACGTCAACCATATAATTACTGTCACTACATGTACATTGCTTCTCAATTTCCTGATTTTATGTTCTCTAGTGCTTTTCTGTTTCAGTTTCGCATGAAACTTGTAGAAGGCAGATTTAATTCAATTGACTGCTCAGTTGTCAAGCATTGGCATTGTTATCCATTTGGTAATGGATAACAATGCCAATGCTTGCCGTTCTCTGTACACCATTTGTGTCTTACATGCTGGTTAATTGTATCAATTTGCATGGTGTACATACTAAAAAAAGAATAAAACCTTCTAAATTTTAATAGAATTATATTTTTAGTGCAAATAAGAATATACATAAGATAAAATTATTCACTTGGAACTGAACCAAAAACCATTATTTTTAGCAAAACAAAAATCAGAACTGAACTTTTTTTTTTTTTAAGTTGAATGAAAATAAAAGAAATTACAGTTTAAAGTTTCATAAATAACTATATATATATATACTGCTTGAATAACATATTAAATTATGCATACATTGATCCTAAAAAAATATCTATTTCTACCAATTATTAGTAACATGCTTAAAATATAGTCTTTTTTTAAAAAATCAATTTTTATAAATTTTAAGTACAAATAACAGAAGTAATTGCCAGACATATTAAAATTATGTAACTTTTAGTCTGGTTAAAAATTCCATTTAAAGAAAAATATTTTTTCTTCCTCAATAATATTACCTCTTATGCAAATGAGATTGATAATTTGTTTAAGAAACATTTAAAAAAAAGTTTAATTATTGCATGAAAGGAACTTTGTTTCCACAGACTTTTATCAGTCAGGAAAAGATAGCCTTTGGATTATTTTGGATTAAACATATTAGAACAAAAATTTGGTTTGAAACAAATGTTTAGTTATGTTGACATATTTATTTAACATATTTTGCTATAGTTGAATATGGCATTACATTTAGCATATTTTCAGTGCATTGAATCATAGCTAAACCAAAAACCTTGTTGTTATTTGTCTTAAAATACATGCTTCTTTCTTTTAGCATATATCATATTGATATTTTCTGATCACTTACCTTGAAAATTCTATGAACTTCTATGGTAGGATTCATAGTGTTACATTAATAAATTTACAATTACAGTATGTTACTATTTTAGAATTCATGTCTTTTATTACTTAAAGCTACTTTTTTTTTTTTTTTTTTTTTTTTTCCCAATTTTAAAGTTGTGGCTCAGGTCTTAGTGGTGAAGTGCTAGAAGAACAGGGACATAATTGGATTGGTGTGGACATAAGTGAAGCAATGCTTGGTAAGTATTTTAAACTTTTCTCATTATTAGAATTCATTGTATCATGAGTATGAAGTTTTAAAATCATTAGTAGATTGAGGATTTGTGTGTTTAATTATTTGCTTATTTAATCACATTATATATATTCATATACACCTTCATATTTAAATGCATTATGAAAATACAAATTTGTTTTACCCTAATTAAAGTAGAACTGTTTTTTATAGCAATTAAGCCTAAAACAAGTTTCTTATTCTATGAAATTAAAGTAAAAAATAAAACAATCCTCTAATATGGTGTATATATATATATATATATATATATATATATATATATATATATATATATATATATATATATGCTCTTCTTATATAAGTTGATGGTGCTTAAAAGTCACAGGCATTCAGATGTGACTAACAATTGAGAACCCTGATTGGCTGCCTCACACGCCTATAAACTGTCATGTACAAGTTTTTCACCCCAGAAGCTTTTGAGAGATATTGCTAAAATAAACTGTACTTGTTAAAATTTTGTTTTTTGCTCTCTCAACCACCTTGCTTACAAATGTACCCAAGCTAATGGGTATTCTCTTATCTTTTGATTCTCTTATCTTTTATATATTTTTTCGTTGTCATTAAGGTAACCATCTCATTTAAGAATTTTTTTTAAATAACTATTTTGGTTTATATAAGAATCATGTAATTCTTGTATTTCTCTTTTTAAAACTATTATAATTATTTTACATCAATAAGAAGCAAAGGTAAAGCTAATTAAAGTGATGCTACTTCCTAAGAAAGTAATCTGGGAGTTCCATTTTAAAACCAATAATTAGTATAAATTGCAGATTTGAGCTAATATTATTTCTGTATAGTATTAAGCCTTAGCCATTTGCAAAAGAGATTTCAAAATTATCTTCAGAAACTGAAAAAGTCAATCTAGAGAAAGGGAAAATCAACAAATTTGTAAATAAATTGAAAAATTTTCATGCCATTGCAATTCGTAGTAATATTAATAATGGCATGATTTCAAATTTCTATCATTGCAACGTGTTTTGATTGCTCCATCTATTAAATCTTATGTAAATCACTCAGCAGAACATCCACTGGACTCTCTGTATTATGATAAAAAGTTATTTAAAAATGTGTCTACATGACATGACACAAGATGCAAACTAATGTTTTAATCATTTGCAATTAAAATTTTGGGAAGTAAGTCTTCATTGAACTTTAAAATCTGCAGTATAATTGTTTTGTAGTTTAAATATAGTACTGTAGGTCTGTTGAATGAACTGAAGTTAAATGCTGGAAAATATCTCTAAAAATATAAGTCTTTTTTAAAATATCAGTGTATTAAAAAAAAATTCATCTATAAAATCTCAAAACTATTGCATGCTTGTCACAGTAAAAACAAGGATGATAAAGTATAAAATATAAAGGGTTTGATAATTCAATGTGGGGAATATTAAATTTTTATAAATAAATGTAGGATTTTACAATTACGAAAACCTTAACTACAGGCCTTTACCTCTTTAACTGCAGATAATTTTTTTTATTTTTGGTATACCACTACAAAACAAATTTTAAAAGTATAAAATTCTATGAGAATTCTGAACATAATTTCTACATCATTTGAGGTTTAGGGGATTTAAACATGTTTTTTAAGGAAAATTTTCCATTATCACGATATTTCCTGTAATACAACAGTCAATGAATATAAAGTCAATGTGAATAAGAAACAAAAAAAAAAGATTTAATCTTTTATAATAATCCAAAAAACTTGATGAAAATTTAAGGAAAGGGTTTAAGTGTTGTAATTGGGGTAATAAATTGAAATATTTAGTGTTGATAGATACTATTATTTAGAGTTACTTTTTTAAAAAAAGAATTGAACAATCTGTTAAAATGTATGCCTTAAAACATTTTCAGCTAGGGTGGTTTGCTTAACTTTGCTTTAAATTATTCCATGGGAATATAAGCTTTTATATTACTATGATTTTCTGCATAAAATCTATTTGATTGAAAGTAAATTGTCCACAACAATATTCATTTTGGGTTAGTCTAATGTGCATGCATTAAAAAATTATCGGTTTGAACCAGGCATAAGCTAAACCAACATATACTACTAAAACATTTCTCATACAGTGTTGCTCCTTTCATAATGAATATTTATTAACACCTCATGAAATATCTATAGAACGCCAATAGGTTCAGCTAATTATATGATGATAATGGTTTTTGTCTGTTATTAACATGATACATTTGGAATTCTGACGCATTGAATCAAGCAATATGTTTCCAATCTCTGTTGATCTAGTTAGATACCATACTGTGTACTCATAGAAGACATACACTTTTTTTCTTCAAAAGAACTGTCTAATCATGTTTTGATAGAGTAATGTAGATTCAGTTACATTTTGCAATAATTTTTTAAACTTTGTTTACTTTTTTTTTTTTTTTTTTGCTTTAAAATTAATATAGAAGGTTCTTTTATGTTCATTGTTCATTTATAGTAAACCTTTGCAAGTGTAATAAATAAGTGAGTCACCTTTTCAAATATTCTGTATATAGCATTTCTTGCATTTATTATATATGATCATCAAATTACATTGGTGCTATTTTTACTAAATATTCTGCTAATAATTATATGCCTTAGTCATAAGATAGCAGTCATCTTGATGTATTTATATTCAAAGGTTTTTTAACAGGGTGTAAAACAATACATTACATAGCATTGTAAATATAAATGATTTCAATGTAAATCAGAGTATGCTTTATATTAAATGATCTTACTATACATGTAATAAGTCATTGAATTTATTTTTAAATTCTTTTCCTATATATTACTTATTTTTGTTGTTATATATTTAGAAGTGTAGTCAAAGATAGTATTATTATTATCATTGATATTAGATGTAGCAAAGGAAAGAGAAGTAGAAGGAGATGTTATTCTTGGTGATATGGGTCAAGGAATGTGCTTTCGGGCTGGAACTTTTGATGGTGCTATAAGGTAAAATACATTTTTGCTTTTGACATAGATATTTTTTCATATAACATACTTTTAAAATTTTTTGCTTTATTAATTTATTCTACCATTATTAACTTATAAAGAAAATTTTAAGTTTCTAACTAATTATTTGAAATTAATATTTTAGACGTTTTTCAGTTATTAACATTTTTTCTAGTCATTTAAAATTCATACATTTATATCTTCCTGTAAACTATTATTTACTCAAATAGCATTTGCATCTTGTTTTCGCATTTTTGGGTAAAAATATATTTGAGGTTGTTTTTGTCCTGAAAATGCAACAGATTTTTCACTTTTCATCTTGTAGCAAGAGTAACCAGTAGTTGCTTCTTTTCAAACCAGAAAATCCATACTAATTTTTTTTTGTTGTTGTTGTTGTTTGTTTAAATCTAACAATTTTGTGTCCCTCTATCATTTTTATTATTTTTCCTCTGAGACATAAACATTTTTTTTTTATTTAATGATACTATTGCATGAAACAATATACACATCTAGAATGTCATGAAAAATAAATAAATAAAATATTTCTTATGTTATCTGTTAGGTATTTATTCTTTCTGCTAATCATTCTAATTTAATATTTTTGTTATTTTTTTGCTACAAAACTGCTGAATTTGTTGATTTTGGAATTGTTTTTAAACTTATTTCTCTTTTAATCTTCAAAAAACAACTGGATATTCATATTATATCAGGAATACTTTTCTATGTATTCATTCATCACATACATAGCTGATATGAAATGTGTTGAAAATATTAAATTCAAAATTTTTATGTACTTCTGCAGAACACTTGAGTAAAATAGTGAGTATTGCTGAATACTCTTTAATAAACGTGACTTAGCAGCAGGAAGTATGACTTCAAATCTAGTACTGTAAGATCAGCTGGTACCAAAACTAAAGGAAAAAGCCACAAGCGGGAGGGGATATATTTTCTGCTAAACAGGAGGTTAGACACACATTTAATGTACATCATATTCTCTAGAATGTAAAGGGACAATATTTTCAGTTCATTTAAAGTAATAAAAAAAAGTATGTTTACATCTGGTATATACATACATGTATGAAAGTCAAGGGGTAAGTAATCAAACCCCTTGATATCTACACACTGAAACCACACATACACACTTAAAAAAACACTCATATTAAAAGTTACTCTTACTATTAGGTTTGAATTAGTTGTATATTTTTTAACTGCTAATATTGAAATGAATATAAATTTAAAATTTCTTTATACATAACTTGTAATGAAACAATAGAAACCTTTTTTTATATTTCCAAAACTTTTCCATATACAAAAGAAAATATTTTTTGAAAATTTACCAGGTTTCAAGCATATTTTTAATTTCGATTTATCATTATTAGCATTTCAGCTTTGCAGTGGCTTTGTAATGCCGACAAAAGGTCTCACAAGCCAGCAAAAAGGCTTGGTACATTTTTTTCATCCCTTTACTCCTGTTTGGTAAGTATTGTTTATAGTCTTTAATGTTGTTTGTAATTTATTTTTTCAATTTAATTTACATACATTTGCTTATTAGAATTTTCATTAATATGAATTAACTTTTTTCTAATTTTACTAAGACTTTTAAAACTTAAGTATAATCTTTTTTATTTTAACAAAAATAAATAATTGCCTTTGTACTTATAGGAAAGTCAATATTTTTGAACTAGTAATCAGAATTAATTATTCAGATCTTAAATTGGTTGTGTACATAGGTATTAGTTTCTAAACTCTCTGTTATTGTTTAAAAAAAAACTTTTTTTTTTTTTTTTTTTTTAATTTTGACTAGTTTTTCAAGTCTTACCTTTGCAATTATGTGCAGTGCCTAAAATGTTTGGGCTTTTGCTTCTTGTTTACTTATTCAAATATGCATTTAAAAAAAGAGTCAACTGTGTTTGCAAAACAAATTTGAAATTAAATTTCGTATCAAATATCATTAAGAAAAGATTTTTGCAATTTCATTGACTTAAAGTACATTGAATTTAATTAAGTATGTTGCAAAAGACCATTGTTGTTTTGTTTTGTTTTTTTAGCAAACTGGATAATTTATCACATTTTTATTCTGTAAACTTAATTAGTTTTATAAATTGTTACATACATAAAAATTTTAATAAAACTTTGTTTTTTATAATTACTTTATAACCATTTCAAATTTTATGGCTTTGTGTTACAAAAATATATAATTAATATATAGCCTAATTCTATAGGTAATTTGTATGTAAATCCCCTATGCTACCTTAGAATATTATGTTCAGTATCAAAAAATCTTGTTTGTTTTCATGTTTTCAATTCCTTACTAATTTAATTTGTTAGCTTATTAATTTTAATTAAATCTTTATTTATTCGTTTTTAATATCTGTGAAATTGACTTTGGGTTTATCTGTGTGAATGTATGTACATTGTTTCAATATATTGTTTACATATATTTTTGCCTTTTTTAAGAAATGTGTGTGGTGAATGAACAGTAAAATTAAGTTAGATTAATATTACATATTTTAGATAAATATATATACAATTATTTTTACAGTATTTGGTTAGAATTTTTCTATACATAATACAGAAAAATTTTAGCCAAAAATTTTGTGAAGTTTCAAGAATTCACATACATTTTTATAAAGTTGATGGAATTGTTTGTCTGTTTTGTGTGTATGCACAGGAAAAAAAAAAGTTTCTCAAGAGCTTTTAATTTTTGTTTTTATTCTAGTCTCGGGGAAGCCGTGCTGTGTTTCAGTTTTATCCAGAGAACAGTGATCAAGTATATATCAATTCATTATCAAATGTATTTCCTATTTAAATCCAATTTAGTTTATTGATAGCTTGTTTCAAATATCTGAAACAGGTGGTATTTTAATTATCAAGTATTACAAGATAGTTCTATGTATAGGTTTATGTATGGTGAGTTATAGAGTTATACAAAATACACATTCAGAATAAACTCCTCCTCCTCCCCCCATTCTTTTTGTAAATTTTAATTAATGTAAAATGATTATTTTAAATTAGTTTTGATATGCACAATTAAGCAGTACAACCATTGTTAAACCATTCATTTGATTGAAATTTATATAGGTTTGTCAGTTTAACCTCAAATGTTTATTCTCTTAATAACTATACATTCAGACTTTGTCTCTTTACTCCAGGAACAGTCTGTATTGTATATCTCTGCCATCTTTAATATGTTCCTGTATAGTCTATGTTCAATTCATTTAGGGAACAGAATTACTTTCCCAGATGTCTTGTAATGGTTGAGAACTCACTTTTGAGTTACTTAGGGATGAGGACAGTAAAAATGCTCTGGAATCACCTTCATTGCTAAAGGTGCAACCTCCTGTTTTGAAAGCATCTCCTTTAAACACCTAATGTTTGGTTTTGACATTGAATACAAGGTTTTTATAAAAAGGAATGAGATCTATCTATTTTTCTGACACAACACTATGTTGCTGCAACTTGATTCTAGGTTTATTTAAGGGAGAAAAAAATTAACTTTAAATTGCATCTGTCGTCAGTTACAGAGAATTTGCTGAGAGGTATATATTGTTGTTTTAGTAGACATATGTCTAAAGGCTCAGTTGAAACTTAAAATGCAGTTTAGAGCCATTTGAAATAGTCCGTTTGGTAATTTAGTCTTTGAGTTGTAAGATAAAACTAAACTCTAAATCAAATCAAATGTTTACAAATAAATTTATCATAATCTTGTAGTTGTAATTAAGACTGATTTATTAGTTTATAACCCTTAAAATAAAACTAGTAATTTTATTTAAATTTTTTTTTTCTTTTGGTTCAGGAATTTCCTATATTGGCTGCTAGGGCACCATAAAGTTTTAATTGCTGAGACCCCTTTTCCTAGGGACTTGAAGTGTGGCCCTAGTGATCAGTTCAGATTAGGTGTTAAAAAAGGGGAAAACCAAAGAGACACTGATGGGGGTTTTCTTCTTTCTTTTGAAAACCCCTGATAATTTTCTTGGACCTTAGTGAAGCTTTAAATTGCTATAAATTTACGTTGGCATATTTCAACTCTCGGATTATGGGCAGCTTCATGACATTATATTCCTTAAAGAGCCATCTTCAGGGTTTTATACAAAATTTCTGATTTAGTTTACTTTCCCTTACATTATATATATATATATGGAAATAGTTAAAATCATCACGGTATGATCGTAAATGTTTATGTAACTTGATGTTTATTCTATTACAATATTTATTAAATCTTTTTAATTAAGGATTAAAACATTTTTGTGGGCAGTTTTATTTTGTGTTGCAAGATTTAGTACAATTTTTGTTTTTTACAGATTGAACTTGTAACTACTCAAGCTATGAAAGCTGGTTTCAGTGGTGGTGTTGTAATTGATTACCCAAATAGTTCAAAAGCAAAAAAGTATGTATCCTTACTCAAGCCAAGTTAGAAAATTTTTGCTTTCCATTTACTATGTTTAGTAAATTTTTATTTGGATATTTACTATAAAATTCTATTAATCCCATTAAATAATGATTTATAAAGGAAAAATATTTACTAATCATGTAATCAATAAGTAGGCTACTACAAAAATCCTCCAAATGACAATTAAGAAGATACTGTATTAAGAAAACTAATTTTCAGATTTTTGTACTCTTCCAGAATACTTGAATGAAAATTTTGAGATCTTTTAACACATTCGCTGCCGATCACGCGCCAGCGCGTGATCAACATAGAGGAAAATGCATATATGACGTCAGGTTCGGCAGCGAATGTGTTAAAATGTGCAATTATCAGATAATAGTTGGTGTCTGTAATATCTTCAGTTGTTAAAAAAATAATAATTAATGGCTACAAAATTAATTTTAACTACTTACAATATTTTCCAGGATAGGATCCATAAATAATGTTTTTGTTTTTCCCAGATATTTTGGATCCCCCTTTTGTCACAAAGTGCCACACTTCCGTATACCTACTGCCCCCTCCTCCTTATTGCATTTCTTGCAATATTACATCAACATATGCTTGCAGTTTACACAAAAAATTTACATTTAGTTTGTTATAGATCATATTTCAAATTTTAAGTATTTTAATGACATCTGTAAACCTAACAATAATAATGATTTGTGTACTTTTTTGTATGAAAGTAGAGTAAAGGCTTACAACGAATATAATTAATATACAATAGCAATAGAATATTAATATAAAAGAGCAATTGAAAACAGTAGTATTTTAGAATTTTAAATGGAACTTATATACATTTTGCTTTAAATTTTTATCTATATTTTATGAACACAATATTCAAACAGATTGAATTTTTTAAAAATGCCTCAATATTAGTTTTATTTAAATGGAATTGTGATCTCATTTTATTTGTCTTAGAGATATATGTTAAAATATTTCCAGATCTACTTTTCAGCTTTTTCTCCCCCCCCCTTTTTTTTCCTTGTAAAGAACATTCAATAATTTTCTTATAAGAAAAAAGATATGTACTAAATTCTCATTTAACATATTTAACAGATATTTTTTAGTTCTTATGACGGGAGGAATGCAAAAGCTTCCAGCAGCATTGGGTACAGAGAGTGCTGCAGAACATGCTCAGTTTGTTAAATCAAGGTAAATTTGTCACAGTGCATTGCTTTCTGATTAGTCTACTTAGTTTAAAATTTAATTTCCAATAAAATTAAAATGTATATTAATCTTTTACCAAAGATTTTTTTTTATTCTTGTTGAGCTGATAATCTTTTCTCATTTAATGTCTATGCAAGTGTTAATAAATTCATTGATGTAACATCTGTAGAATTTATCACCATATATATCAAACATAATTTTAATACACATTTCTAATTTAGAATTCAAAGTAGAGCTAAACATGGAAAATCAGTTAAAAGTAACAAGGACTGGATATTAGAAAAAAAAGAGAGGAGAAGACGACAAGGAAAGTAAGTACTGCATAATATTTCATATTAACTACAAGCTGCTTGCACTTTTGACCTGTTTTGTACATAAGTTTCAGAACAAAGCCTTTTTTTAGAAATAGATTTTTTTTCTTGCTAAAACTAGTTTTTAATGTTGATATCTATTTTTTTTTTCTAGTACTTCTAAAGTATTTTAAGGTTGGATAATATGTTGGCTTTTAATACCCGAGTCTGTTTAAATTCTGCTATGTGCATGTTTTTAGCCATTCAGGATTGACTTAAAGGAGTAGATCCCAGTCTTATTAGCCCTTGTTTAGAAAAATTAAACAGTGCTCTCAATTAGACAATTATTTAAGAGTAAAAGCATTCTTTTTTTCAAATTATCGTATTTGTATTATTCAAAAAAGTATTTTATAGTATATTAACTTCATATAGAAACATTGCAAACATTTCATGAGTATCAGCTAAAATGAAGAAATTATGCATCCTTAAATGTTGATTAAGATTTGTTAAATTTTGAATTCAATTTATAAATTGAATGATATGCCAATCCTCCCACCACACACACACAAAAAAAAAAATAGCATTTATACTTGTTTTGTTTATGGAAGTTATAGATGTACAAAGCCTCCTCCCACATAAATATGGTTTAAAAATTTCTTGTTTCAAAGCTTTTTAATATTAACACATTAGTCCCTGTAAGTATCAAAAGTAACTAGTACAGCAAGACTGATCTTTGAGCTATTGTTCAGTCTTGACTATCACTACATAATATACTGAGAGTGAAGCCTGTCCTGAAGAAATCTTGATAACACATTGATTGCCAACCATTATGTTACGAAATCCCATTCATTGCTTGCATGGCAAAAGATTCATTTTAAAAGGCATGTAAGAAAGCACTTATATATTTTCTTTTTAATTAAAACATTAAATTTTTATTTTGATATTGCAGCAATATATAATTACATAATGTTCTTTATTTGTCTCTACTGTTTGTAACATGTAAACATTATAACTTTATTTTTACAGGGAAGTTCGTCCTGATTCTAAATATACAGCAAGGAAACGAAGTGGAAGATTCTGATTCCAAACACACCTAATAAAGAGCTTCAAATTTGTATAAATTAAAACAAAGAGACTTATTTTGTCTGAGTATCTTTGCAGCCATTTTACAGTTGAATTTATTTTTCTTTATCCACAGGAAAGCTTATTTATGCAACTTTCAAACCATTCGTACTGAAAATATCAATTTTTTCAAGTCAAACAATGGTTGAGTAAGGAGGGTGCTGCCCTTTGATACCAGAGTACATTGGTTCAAATCTCACTTGCTGGCATGGGTATACAATGCCATTCAGAATCTGCTTTAAACAATAGGTGCCAGTCTCATATTAGCTTTCGTGTAACAAAAGCAGTTGAGAAATATAGGAATTTTAAATGTTAATATTCTTCATTATACCTTAAAAATAGACTTTAATCTCTTAATATTGTAGTAATTTATAATAATGCTAATATAATCTTAGAGCATTTATTGCTCTAATATTATATTAGCTTGCACTTGTGATAATTTAATCTGAGAAATTAAATGAACAGATAAAATGATTAAATAACTTTTAATTCATCGAATACAAGCTCATGAAAAAATTGTAAACTTTCCTTGGTTTGTACAGTTTTAAAAAAAATATAGATCCCATTAATTCTCACAATAGAAACAGATATACATATAATTCTTTTACATTTCAAACAATTATAATTTTTTAACAATACTATTAAATTTAAGTCAATTTATAATTTACAAATAAGTCTTCTGTCAGCCAATATATACATAATAAAAATTCAAACAATTGTATATTTTAAATGAAACTCAGGTGGGATGGTAACAAAATCAGAGGAAGAAGATCTGGACTTCAAAAATATTTGCAGTTGGTAAACGTGATGATTTTATTTTAATCTGTTTACTGGATGCAACATTGCTTGATTCCATTGTGAGCTTTCAGTCGAGATTTTGGACGGTATTTTTGTAGGTATGAAAGCTGCTTGGCATTGATGGCACCTCTTCTCTTCCTGAAGAGATAAAAAATTACATGTTAATTGAATGAAAATTTTCAAAGAATGACTTTTTCAAATTATGGAACAGTATTTTTCAAGGATTAATTTTTTAGTAGCAGTTATTTCTTCAACTGAACTAACTAAAACACTCTTATTATTTTCTCTAAAATACCTTCTTTAAAATATGCAATATAAAAGTATTTGTTATATCAAATAGTGCAGATAATAGTACTGATATTCAGTAAATTACTTCTTTCCAAGATGAAAAAATATTAATTGAATTGTTAATAAATGATTTCATCCATTTTTCTCTAGATTTAATTTCACAGTTTGGTTTATTGGGAGGAAAGGCTTTCATAATTAAAACTTAATACACTGTCAGATATCAAATAGTAATTTATTAAAATACCTAGACTTTATTCTTTAGAACATTAAATGAGTTTCACAAAAAAAGAAAAATGTAGATATTAAAATGGGTGGATTTTTTTTTTTCCAAGTTTACAAAATTGACTTACTGTCGGATGAGTTCTACAGCATCTTCATACTTCATTCCTAACTCTATAAGTGCAATGGCCACAAGTACTGGAGCTCTAATTAAAAGAAAATATTTTTTTTAGTGAAATACTACAAAATTATAAACAGAACATATTTTACTTGGATATTTTATTATTGCCTAAAGCAGCTGAATTAGTCTTGATATTTTAATTTGTATGACTAATATGGCTTAATTTTTTTTTTTTTATCTAATATCAATGTATATTTTTTCTTTAAAACACATTACTGCTATTATCTGTAATTCATTATAAAACAAACATGAGAGTCAACCTACATAATATACTTATTGTTTACATTTGAAAATTATTTTTTAAAGCTATTATAATCACTTAAATTTTTAAAAACCTTTATTCTAATTTTCACCTTTATTCTTAATATGAAATATACAATCACCAAAATAAATTCAAAAATTTGTAAACACAAAATAAGCAATTCTGAACCAAATAAGATTAATTTTCATTGAACTCACAAAATTAAAATATAACAAAGTCTGAAATGAAATTAAGAATACCATTAATTTCAATTATTAATGCTTACCTTCCCAATCCAGCTACACAGTGGACAGCAACATAGCAATCAGAATCTGTTTTAAATTTTGTTTTTAAGAGGTCGAACCAATCTTTCACAATTTTAGCTGGAGGAGGAGAACCATCATCAAATTGCCAATCCTATATAATGTGAAATATTTTTTAAAAAAAGATCAATAAATCTTTGTGATTACATTATTTTCAGAGGATACTAAATGTCAATGATAAATATTGCACAAAATTTAGATAATTATGACCAACTGACATGGCAAAATAACTAAAATATAATAAATAGCATTTAAAACTCAAAATATTTCTTCATTGCACAGTAAATAAAATACTTAATATAAGCATATATATTAGACACTTAATATAAGCAGGATTTTTAAAAAAGAGAAAAACTTACTAGTACTTTAATCCCATGCTTTTCAAGGATATCTGTTTTATAAGTAGGTTCACAAACTCTCACAACTTCAGTGACATTCTTCCTTTTCAGCTCCTATAAGAAAAAATGTCAATTTATTATAAGGTATATTCATTTGCATTAATTCAAAAATTTGTTTCAATACAGCTTGAGTCAAAAAAAATTAAATGCTGTTAGAACCAACTAAAACAAATTAGTTCTCTTTACACACAAAACTATACCATACATCCACCTGCCCTCCCAAAATCTGGATCTTGTATTTTAAGACACTGTAGTGTTATTTTTTATAAGCATGCAATAAAATTTCCTGTAAAATACTACAATATGAAATTTAATTTTATTTAATTACTTACGAATCTGTAGCATTTCTTGCATTCTTTACTGCATATGAGACAATATCACAAAAAAAAAGTTATTACACAAGGTAATATTTCACTTAATTTTTTTTTCTAAAGTCTAAAACTAAAATGAGTATTAAATTTAAAAATAACAATATGTAAAATACACATACTTTGTAAAGAACTAAAGAATATTACTCAATAAAATGAAAGTTATTTTAAATGTCACATGAATGAATAAAGATACTTTCTACTTTTGTTAAGACTAGAATTTAATGTCAAGGGAAAAAAAATTCTGGTTTCACTAGCTGCTATTACAAATTATGATTTTGATCCTATTGTATTCAGAGGTTAGGATAGTGCATTTTGTAATAAATGTCTGCTTTTTATTGCTTGTGAATGATTTTCATTCTACTAATGGAAAACGACTGACAAAATCTACTTGCCAAGCTAAAGAATTTCACATCAAAATAAGAATTGCGCAGAAAAATTTTCCCATTAGGAATTGTACATGTAGCGGAATTCAATATTTTTCTGGTAATTCCAGATTTATTAATTCCAAAAATTGAAAAAAATGGTTCCATCACTCTTTAAATTAGTTTTAAAGTTAAATTAGTTTCAAATTTAACCATGTGACTTTAACGCTTCGTGATTGGTTGTGACATCACAGTTCATGATATTCAATGTTAACACTTTTGTTAGCAAGTCTATTTCCAGATTGTGCTTTGCTCATATTTTAAAATTTTTTAGTCTTCAAAAATTATTTCTACTCTGACCTTTATAATTATTTTATCAATTCTAATATATATATATATATATATATATATATATCTACATTTGTTTAAAGTCTCATTTACTAAAGAACAATCACAAGAAAATTTACTGCATATAAATGTTTTCGTTTTTGGAAATAATTTGGATTTAATGGGAGCAAAAATACAAGGAATCAAAACCTAAAGATATGTAAAATAATTTTTCATATTTTTCAATTTATCTTAATTTACTTCAAATATAAGTGCTCTCTTAATACTAACCACAGCTATTCTGTTTATAGACACTGACAACATGTCGCACATATTTATATTTATGCACACATACACATTTGTTTTTGCAGTATTTAGTCATACATTGAGATAGAAGTAATGGTTAAATATAAAAAATGAGAAGTTATTTATATTTCTTTTAATTGGAAGTTATGTATGAATGTTACTTTGATATGGTAAAATAAAAAATATCTGAAAATTATTTTAATAATGTTGGAAATATATTAAAAAGAATTCTTGGATCAAAAAACTTAGATTATGCATTAAAACCCCCATCATGTATGATTATAAAGATCACCATTGTAAAAAATCCCCATTTATTATCTTTCCTAAGTTTACTTTTTTTATTGTATGCAAAATACCAATTATTTCATATTTACATTCAAAAAAGATACATCTCATGAATTATTTTTAATTAAAACAATCATGGCTATCTTACATTAAAATTTCTTTATTAAATAATTTATAATGAATAAAGAAATTTTATAAAATCATATTAGCATAAATTAGTATGTACATATAACAGTATGGCTTGTATACTTTTGATTTAATGTTAATTTTAGGAGTAGCACAGACTTCACGATTAACTTGGGCCCATAAATTTAAACAAACAAGAAACATAATAGTAAAAGAGTAAATATACATTGGCATATTTTATGTAAATAGAACCTGTTTATGATGGTAGATGGAAAAAATTATGTATAAATTTCTGAAAAATTAATACCTAGATTTTGTTTGTGTTGAAATATGAAATTGATATTGTGTGTTTGTACTTAAATTATAAATATATATTCCCTCTACTATTTATTTTTTTAAAAAAGCACATTACTTTTTGAAATGTATTGTTCAGATTCTTCATAGTACTTTCTTATACTTAAAGACTGTATTACTTTTGATTTATATATTAAATATTAATGTATTGCCTAACATAAATGTTAAATAAAAAATGTATATAGTTTCTGGAATTAAATTTGTATTTTAAATATCAGTAGAGTATTTAAAAAAATATACATTTTTTTTAAAATTAACCTCCAATTTAATTGAAAGATGTCACAGTGTGAATTTCTATATTCAAGAAAGTAGGTATCTCTGAAGAAAAAATTTAAATACCTTGAGAATACATAATTTCTTTTTAAGTTATGTATTAAATAAATATTGCAATTTATACCCTTCTTCATAAACTCATTATAAAGTAACTAAGCTTTATGAAAATACTCCAAAATGAGGGATTTTTTAAAAGTAAATACTGTACTGGTTAACCAACAGAACTTTTAAACATACTATTAGAAGAAAAAAAAAAAGCAAAGGTTTAATTATAGTAAAATAGTCTTAACAAATCTAAAGAGGTGATTTTTATGATAAATTGGGGATTAATTTCTCATATCTTTTCATAGCATTAGTTTGAGTTTTATGTATACTGAGATCTTTGGAAAGCTGAAAAATATCTTTTCATTACAATTAATTACTGTATTTGTACAGAATGGCACAATACAGTATTTAGAACGACTTAATATCACATATAATAAAAAAAAAAATTATTTATACGATTCTTTGAACAGAAATAAATTAAAAAGTCGGCTTCTCCCATGTAAGCAACATAGGTAATCGGTATTTTCATGATCTGTGACGTCGCAAACTTGGACGAAAAGTAGCGTTTTTGAGAGAAGTTAAAGAGTCCGCTATAAAACCCATTAGAAATCCCTAATTAGGGCCCCAAATGAAATGAAAAAGGTACTGTCCTGCTTATTATTTTTGTCTTCTATTGTTTAAAAATAAAATTAAAAAACGTAAAAATTCCTCATTTCCTTAATTTTTCCCGGTTTCCCAAAATTCTCTAACAATTTCTTGTCAGTTAGCCACATGTGACAGATATTTTGTAAAATACCTTGAATAAAAATATTCTTGCTCCTACGTAGAATTTATTTTTTTATATATATTTGACACATAAAATTATGTTTATCTATATTAATAAAACTATATATGTATGCGTCTACAAAAGATGCAACATGGGAACCAAAGGACTTAGAAATTTGGCGCCAAGATATATCGATTACTCCTAAAAACGCATCAAAACGATTTTTCTAAATTTTTTTATTCCTTTATTTAAATTTTATACCAAAAAATATATAAAAGACGCGAAAAAAAATCACCTAAACATTTAAATACCTTAACCGTTATTTATCGAATAAGTAATCGATGATCTTTATTTACGGACCGCAGACCATTAGAAAAAACTTATAAAACATTTCGCCCAGCTTTTAAAATCTTAAGAGTGGTCTATTTCAAGCGTGCAGAACCGGAGATTGCAATTTAACATAACTGAACCTAGTCCTATAATAATCCTAGTAACCAATAAAATTAAATCCAGGCCGGGTGCAAAAAAGGTATGAGAGCACCTCGAATGTCAACTTATATAATGTGATAAGATTTTCCGATAAGAAGCTTTGGAATGAAAAGTTTTATTCCAGTGTCCAAATTCCAAAAATCGTGACAGTGAACTAGCCAGAGTTTGATAAATAATTCCCGGTAATTAACAAAGAAGACATTTCTATCTCCTAAAAGCTAATTATGCGGCAACAGCATTACCGATTGATTCCTGCATACATAAAAATTAAAATAGCTTTTAAAATATATAAAATAAGTACCGAACTCAGGCACAGGCCCGAGTATTTGCATCGACCTCTTGACGGCCCGTTTACAAGATGATGTAGGAAGTCTTGGAACTTTAACACAAACCGGTAACCTAACATTTTCATATTGAAGACAATTCTTGAAAATTTATCATCAAAATACTTTGGTTTTAACCATGCAAAAGTGAGACAATGAGAAATATGACTACAGCAAAATGCCTATTAATATAAATACCTCAATAAATGCTGTAATGGTGGCATCAGTCGGCCTGTCCATGATCAGGAACCTCATATTCTTGTAAACAATTTCTGACGGGCCCGGTCTCATCAGTTTTTGCTTCATGGTCATGCGTACTTTTCAACTTGCAAATAAAAATATGGTCAACAAATCAACTTTTGGTTGTAGGTTTTGTGCACTTATTAAGATAAGTCTAATTTGGCATAAAACTGTATAGACCGGGTATTCTTAATGCTGAAATTTTATTTGTGTTGTGCTTGGCAATATTCTGCTTTGTATAATTCTAATAACTCCATCAAGGGATAAAAGACAGAAGATGAAATCTGAAATAAATAAACATCTTTTAAAAATTACACATAAATAAAGAACAATAAAAGACTAATTCATACTAAATTACATATTAGGTTTGGAGTTCTACTGTTTACATTTTTCACGAGGGCTAATGAGATCACCTAAGTTACATTGTCCAAGATTTTAATTAATATGTAAAAATCTAAAAAAGAAAATATTGTTAAAAAGAATCAACTAACAAAAGGGATAAAATTATTCAAGTTTTTCAAGAAAATGTAAAGTGGCATCAAAAATGTTGAAATAGAAAATGTGAGATTTCCCTTACTACACATACATTAACAACCATTGAACTAATATTTGGAGTATTTGCCTTATAAATTAAGTACTCAATAATATCCTAAATCGAAGAACTGAATTCCTTTACAAGATAGCTTTCATATTTTATTAATATGGAAAAAAAACATTTTTATAGAAACATTATTTAGCAGGCAGTCTCTCAATAAAACAAAAATATATATATATATATTGCGATTTCAGCTGCTTCAGACAAAGTTAGATAAAATACTAAATTTTAACATTCCTAATCTAGAAATGCCCTTAATAAATAACAATATATTTTTAAAAGTAAAACACATGGCAAAAGTTTATTAAAAGGTATTTTATTTAAAAGCAAAAAAATTCTACGTGACTATAAATACATTAAAAAGAAAGCAACATCAAAAACTGAAGAAAAATTTTACGTACAATCTAGCCATATTCCAAACTGTGCCTGACCGAACAGCAAATATGTGAATACAGAAAAGGATCTTAAACAGATAGTCATGACCCACTTTTATAAGCATAATCGGGGTCGAAATTGTTATGAATTACGATCTATTCTCTCGCACGAATGCCAAGTAAACATTTTATGAAATTCTGTTTATAACGCACGAAGTGCTTTATCGTTATAAAATTAAAGCGTTACAAGACTTGTACAGTATTCACTTTCAAAATTGCTTTATTAACAGTAATCAAAAATAAAAAATATATACAAAATCTGGGTTTTGAACAGTGAAAGATTCATTTTCGATTACTAAAACTAATAAAATAAAGAAGGATGATGATGATGCGAGTTATGGGAAAAACGTTTCGTAAACATCTTTGCATGTGTTTTACAGTTAATTACGTAGGACGTAACTTTCTTGGCACACAAGATTTATCTGAAAAACAGCGGAAAACATCTTAACAAATCAAGGTTATTAAATAAAATACTCAAATCTTATAACTGTGTGTATGTATGCATATATACATATACATTATATATACATATACATTATTTATATATATATATATATATATATATATATAAACATACATATACATATGTAATAATATATCAAAACATACTGTGTGAAAAATCTTCAAAATTCGCACAAATCATGATCATTTTTCTAATCTTTTTCAGCCACCCAAATGAAATCCGGGACGTGATTCGTTGAGATTGTATTGCTTCGAGAAATCTCAAAACTAAAGGCTGAATTAATGATTGCTACATGCGGTTTTCATACATCTTTTATGAATCAGATGTCTATTCTCCCAAAACAGTATTGCAAGTACAGATCACTTAAGTTTCACTCTCGTGTAAAATTATCCACGTGATTTCCCTCCTTTCTCAGGTCGGCATTTTCAAAAATCATCAAATTCACGTTTCTCTCTTGATTGTGAAAAACACGTCAATCAACTCTCCGTCAATAAGATGAAAATAACGTATAAGATTTTGCCTGATCTTACAATCTGAAGTGATTTTTTCCACAAAATTGCTGCATTACAATGTTGCCAAACCATCCATGGCTATTAAGAAATATGGGCTTCAACTTCATGTGTTATGGAAGAAGAGAAAGTTTTACTGGTTATTACATATAGTCATGTGCACCTCGATCGTTAAATGTATTTATATACAAAGGGAAGGACACCCTTGTCATTTGTGATGCGACAACAAAGGGGTCAAATTTCCGAAGGATGGACCCCAAACAGGATGACGCCAATTACCTGGCCACTTAAACGAAATGAGTCTGAATAAAAATCCACCTTTACAACAGCCCCCGCGAATCACCAGTGGAAAGGGCTATAAGAACCGTCACTCTGAGTATAACGATGGATGGGGACAAAGGAAAGATGGCGAATTATCAAAAAATTGATACTTTATGGGAACTAACTTCAGATCACAACCCTGTAAGATTTAAAATCCACATTAATTCCAACCTCTTCCCCTAGAAGCTTCGTTAATTGCAAAAACTATTTAAAAGAATATCCCACTCAGAACTTAGTAACATTTCGGACATTGATACACTGGTTGATAGCATTTCTAACGATATTCATACTATAAATAACACCACAATCAAACCCGATACAAACGCGCATTTTGAAGACAGACACCTTAAACTTTTAATCGTAATAAAACTTGCACTAGGCGCAACTGCCAGACCAACAAACAGAACTACTATAAAACTTATGAACAATGCTCAGCAAAACTTGGAAGCTGGGAAAATTAATGTATTAATTTTCCATTATTAATTAATATAACATCTCACCAATAATTATCTCTATAAAATCTATCTCCTAATTGACGCAATAATTAAATTTAGAACTGCCACTTAGTGGAAAAATTCTATTATTAATCCCATCCCTAAGCCTGATAAAAGTGATTGAGATCCCGATAATTATCGTCTATTGGTCTTCTTTGCGCTATAAGCAAAATTATAGAGAAAATTATAGCCAATAGATTAAATAACCACCCTAATGAAAACAATATATCTTATCAATATGGCTTGTGACAATATCTCTTATCAATATGGCTTGGGTACTTGCGTATTACTGAATTTCTCGTGTGTTCCAGATAAATTAGTTCTCCACTGCTTCTTTGCCTGGATACTGCCAGAGATTTTGATAAGATCTTAATTGATGAGCTCATTCATAAGCTTATAAATCTTAACACCCGCAATTATATTATTCATTCGTTAATTTCTTATCTTAAAAATATAAATTTTCAAATTAGTAATAGTTATTCTAGCTCCTTTAACATTAAGAGTGTCCCCATCCTTTTTAACATTTATATTAATGACATTCTCCAATTAACAACTACTAAAATAGCTATATGTTCTGATGTCTCAGCAGTTTTTGCTACCAGCAAGAACTTTAAATATGCAGTCAAAGCCATAGATAGCCACATGACCCTCCCTGATATTTAGCTTCAAAAAACGTTCTACATAGCCGAAAAAAAAAATTTTTTTATTTCACATTCTTCACTTATTCTGATAGCAATTTCAAAGAAATTTTTAATTCCTATTTTAGCATACTTAAGGGTATTTATTATTTACAATAATTTTAGGATTTTCAAAACAAGCACGAACCGTTTAATTAAAATTTAATAATATTATTCTTGTTTGTAATTTTATAAACTAAGTAAGACAACGTGCATTTCCTAAAAAAATTATAATACAAATGTTATAATTATCACTAAATGAAAACCTGGGTTGTAATTTTAGTTGGTCAAAACTAATATAGACCTGGATACTGGATAAAAATAGTTACCGGTTATAATTTAAAATTTGTTTTCAATTAAAAATAACGTTTAAGAAAAAGTAGCACAGAGAAGTTTGTGTGGCTCATTAGTAAAACCTATCCCACCTTTTTACCTCTCGTAATTGCATTTCAAGTAGAATCCCCACCATATCTGAAATATTGTTTTACTGAAGCGTTAAATATACAGTTGTGATGTCTCGTGAGCAATAATGAAGAAGCTTGAAAGCAGGCATTCATATAAAAATTCGTTGAATTCACATTACATCTACCTAATGAATTGGGGTGCGAGCTCTTTAGCAACAGAAAGATTATTTTCTAAGTTTGGAATCATCTAAAATAAATCATGAAGCCATCTAAATTCTTGCAGTTGTCTATTACAGAAACCAAAACATATTAATTGTAATCAGGTTTATTTTTTTTTTCGAAACATTTGTGTCGTATTTTATTTTCATACCATTTTTAACAAACGTCAACTTGATATTAACATGCACTAGTAAGATATATTTTGATTAGTATTCAATAAATTGAATAGTGAATTTCAGTGGTTCATTTCAGTGGTCACTACAAAAATTGATACTGACTAGGACAGTTACAACCGCTGGTCTAGACCTTCATGGTTAAAATCCTATACAACCCTGGTGAAAACAAATCTTAGTATAGCATTTTAAATGAAACTAACATAAAAAGGGTGTAGTTTAAAAAAAATCAGTCAAGCATGGATTTCTGAAGTAACTTCATTTTTTAAATGAAAATTACAATAAACTTTATCTAACTGTACAGTTATACAAAGTTTTTCTCCATTTACCAATTTATAGTCAGATAACCAAGTACTGTAACAGCCTAAACTTGATTACACTCGACATAAAATTTTGATAACAGATTATTCAAATTACAATATACTCATATGTACAGTAATATATATATATATTTAGAGAGAAAGATAACTTTAAATAATACCCAGAGTGCATTAAAATGTCCTAAACATATCTTTAAAGGATGAGCTGAAAGTGCAACTTGTAGCAAAAAGGAGGATATCTCAAAATTAAGGCCCTAGTAATGACAATTAAAACAATCGTTTTCTCGCTAATGTAAAAATTACGTACAATAAATTAAAATTTGACCTGAAAGTGGATTTTTTTTCAAGTGGCACGCCCGAAAAAGTTCGGGTGGGTTTTTTCGGATTTGGCCCACAAGGGCAAACCAGGCTTTTCCTCCTTAAATTGTATTTTTATATCGGAATTTCTTATACATTTTAAATCTTGACACTTTCTTCAATGTTCAATGTTGCATTTTTTACATTTTAAATAGCTTTTAACCCAATGACTTCTTATTAAAAAGTATATTTAGATTAATGTACAAAAAATAAATTTGACTTCATGATCTGGCTTCGTTTCAGAATACATTCAACTATTCACTGTTTTAATTTTGTTATTTATTCTCTAGAAATTAAGTTATGTGCATTTATATAGTGACCATACGATTTAAATGTCAAAGCAACTTCATGCAAACACAGCTCGTCATTCAATGTGAGTTAAAAATGCGTTGTTTGTGACGTACGGTAAATGCATCGAAAATAAATGCCCAAGGACGTATTCAGAATTCACCACCGTAAATCATATCCGTATACATTGATAATGATACTCCAATGAAATTCGTATTCTGGCAAGAGATTAATTTCGCATTTTCAATCATTAATAGGAACAGTTTCAAAATTTCAGTTTTAATTGTGAAAGAATTATATATTTTAAAGTAATGGCGTTAAAAAAGATAATTTTATATTTAAAAAAAAAATTATCGTCTATACTAAAATTAGTATTTCTAAAAAAAATTGTCTTATTCCACATTTTTAATTTATTCTGATAGCAATTAAAATATATATGTATATATGTACATATAAATATAATTCCATATTTTTAAAATTTCACATTTTTAAAAATCAAACAAGATTTTAGTATTCAATTTAATTTCTCGTGAGATATTAAAAAGAACATTTTTAAACTTTTTTTTTTTCTTCCTTACCAAAATCAGAGTACAAGTTTAGTACATACAGACTTTGATTTAGTATAGCCATATTATATATATGTATAAATTATTTCAAGAACGTTTGGCAATTAAAAACTATCGATATTTAAGGAAGAAAATTCACTCGACAACTACAATAGATAGGAACGAAATTCACTTAATAACTTGTAAAAAAGATGAAGCAATCACAAATATCGTCGATTTAATAAAAAGTCATTTTCAAATCGGGTTTTCATACTTGAAATGTATAAAAAGTATAAATGGCCAAAGAAAGGTAATCACAAAGATATATACGTATTAGGTAAAATTCTACCCAATATGTATAAAAACTTTGTCATCACCTTGTCCTTAAAGGGAAAAAAAAAAGCCAGTGTGGTCCCACAATATTACAGTCTAGGATAATGCAGTTTAAAGTTAAACAGATGTCAATCGAAACAAAAAAAAAATTATCGAAAAATGTTATTCTTGAACACTTTATTTAATAAAAAACTAGCGTACGAAGTTATATAAATCCTGCACTTCTTCGTCAAACCACACTGACTTAAAGAATCACAAAAACATTCTTACATAACCCGGTGTGTAGTTTATTATCCCCAACAAGCAAGTGAGCTGCTAACAAGAGTGAAGAAATGTAGACATTCTAATCAGAATAACAGTAAATCACCAGTCTCCATAAAAGAGATAAACAATATTGCACAAGCAAACTCGTGAAACACTCCGACGGAATTTTCTAGAACAAATATTTCTCCAAAATAAAATTAACAAACACTGCCCACACACAATTTCAAGTTCAAAAATTAACATTCTTTACCATGAAAATTGAATAAAAACTTGCAGATTCAGTCTTATTTAGTAAATAAGACAATCTTACAATTACATAGTCTAGCCAGAATCTGCTCGGTTTAATATTACAAAGATATATAATTCAGGTAATTTTCAACAATTTACTTATTTACAATTTTTTTTATTATTTTTAATTAAATATTAGTTAAGAAATATTTTACTCTCACAGATTTAACATTGACAACATTTGATAGTGTAAATCTAAAACTTCCATCGTACAACTACAACAAACAATTACGACAGTTAACAGAAATGAGTATATAATATTTAGCAATATAACTAGGAAGAATAAACTAACACTAAGAAACAATTTTTTTTAAACAGAAAATACGGATAAAAGTATTTTCAAACTACAAGTTAAAATCAAACAAGTAATATCAAACTACAAGTTAAAAAATTATAAAATTAGTTTTACAAAACCAAATTTGCAAGCACTCTATACCTTCACAACCATAAAAATAATGGAAGGTAAATTTTTGGAATGTGGATGTGTCGCTTTCAAAAAACGAAATAATTTGGGTTTGAATTTCAATGTTCATGATACATTCCAAGACCGTAGGCAGGGGGAGGAATTTGGGTGACTGGTCCCCTCCCCTGCGAAATTTTGAAAGACCATTTTGTAGATAGACAATGTCCCACGTGTGTGTGTATACTATCTGCATAGCTATTCATGAACATAAACAGTTATTCTCTTAAAAAAACAACCACTCAGACCATAAAAATCTTCCTGTGCAGCTGGCCGGAAAAAAAACACTGGAATACAGTGCAGTACAGTCCCGAAGTACAGTTCTTTCCCTTTCATCAATTGAAGCATTATTCACATATAAAGATGTCTTTCTCCCTTGGTCCCCCTCCGAAAATAATTTCTGGCTACAGCCCTGATACATTCCTAAGACCATGACATGACATGCAGTCGTGGGAGTAAACATATCAAGTGAAAATATTTCTATATTATTTAAAATGGAACTTTGTACTTAAGTAAACAACTTCATTATTTAAGAATTATAATTCGTTTCGATATAAATAAAATTACACGACCATATTAAAGTTTCTTTTTTTTTAGTAACGAAATATTTATTCTATTTTATCATCCGCTGAAAGTGTTACCTGTTTCAAGGTGTATAAGCTCGCAGTACTGCAGAATTTCAAAAAAACATTTATGAAGTACTGATTGTTCACTGTGTGGTGTTTGCTTTTCATTCATTCATTCGAAAAATTATCCTTCACAAAAATATTCGAATGCCCTAGCAAAAGTTCATTTTATGTAGTTAAATGATGAAAATATGAAGAATTTCAAAAGTACTAAAGTGTGTTTACAATGTTTAAATTAATGTTCGTAAATTACAGAATTCAATAAATCTTTAGATTAAGATATCTGCGATTGTAATATAGTTAATGTATTGTTTATTATGTTTCAATCAAGAAAAATGAGAAACAACGAACTGTTACGTCAGAATATTAATTGCCAATTTCTATGTTACATTTGTATAATTGTAGTAACAAAAAAAAAAAAAAAAATCAATAGTACTTTCGAAAGTGAATACAGCAATATGCCTCGCGGTGTCAGCACTGGGTGTAGCCGAACTAGTCGGCTACACTCAGTGATGACACCGCTACAATAGTCAGTACAGTAATAAATTTCAATTAGTACGCCAATAAGTCGATTTCACGCAGGCGGGCGCATTTCAAATTATGACAATTCTGGCTTTAGTTTCAAACGGAAGGGCAGTTTATTGTTTGTCTATTGGCTGTTGTAAACATGAAAATGAATGGGAAGGGCGTTATAGTAGTTTGTGACGTTGTGACAAATTGCTCTATTATGCGGCTTGAAACGCTTCCACGGTCTAACCTCTTTCTAAAACGCTCTTTGATAATTTTTTGAAAATATCACATCCAAAATGTTATTCAAAATAGACATGCGAAGAAGTGAAATATGAAAACCGCGAGGAAATTTGTTTTACTTCATTGTGTTAATGATTTTCGCAACTGCGATCCTTAAATGGATACGATCTCAGCAAACAGTGAAACTTCGACATGATTTACGCTTTGACTCACTGGATGTTACAAATGTCAAGGAGTGTATTCAAATGGACTCAGAGTCTAAATGACGCATTTCTTATCAGCATAGAAGAACAACGGGCTTAAGACGAAGACAGCGAAATTGATGAAAATATGCGAATAGAAATAAACTTCATAATTATTAATCTTGAAGAAATATTCAATGCCATTTGAAAAGCACGCGATTTGATTAAAGAAAATGATCCAAATGAAAAGCAATAAAAGTATTCCATTATTTTTTTACTTTTTATTACATTTCATTAATTTTGATACACAAATATTTTATTTTACAAAACTTTGATAGGAACGAATTATTTATTCCACTATAGAAATAACATTTCACTCAGTGCACATCCATTTAATAAGGTACTTTATAGAGCAACTCATTCATAGTAATAAGGGAAGTACTTTATGTATTTCATTATTGATTGCACAACCTCGAGCGGCAAGAAAGATTTCGTAAAACTGAAAACTGATAAGCACATCACCCCATCCCAGTCATATTTTTTTCCTATAAAACTATGTAACTTTAATAGAGTTGCCGATAAATTTACGTGAAACTAGAATGTACGCATTTTCTGTTTTATTCCTCCGAGAATTCTTCACTTTGTTAGGGCATTCTGTTAAATTACACACCATTAAATGAAAAATAAATACCACAAAATTTCTTTTCATTGTTGTTCATTAATTTAGAAAGCCCGAGGCTATTTAATAGTAAGTGAAGCATTACAGGATATGATTCGAAAACGGTGAAAAAATTACGTACTTTCCAAACAGCATATCGATTAATTTGAATCAACTTTTTGCTACTGTCTCGGTTCGTTTGCTAGAGAACGATTCCGAACGGCTACACTGTACTCATACCAGTCGTAGGCTGGGGAGGACTAAGCCCTAGTGCGGGCCCTGGGCAATCCAACTCTCGACCCCCTCCCACCATCTCTACATTGACATATAAGAAATTCCAACATTTATGAGTAAACTTTTATATTTTACAAAAAATAAATAAATAAATAAATTCTAATTGAAAATTTCATTATACACTCGAATACATGAATTTTGTTTGACTCAAAAAAAAACATGGTCATAGCCAGATTTAAAAGAAAATTGTTACACTTATTGGAATGCAAATATTGGTTACAATAACTTTTGAAAGTCTTTTCAAAAATTAATTAAAATAAAATAAAACTAAAAATAAAAATAAAATAATACTATAAAAATAAAATAAAACTAAAATATTGTATAAATACCGGCAAAAAAATTTACAAATAAATTCTAACTAAATAACTCTATTAAAAATATTTTATTCCTGTTAATATTATTCATGTTAAGTGCAATCGTTAATATTTTTTTAAATTTATTACTAGAAAAATATGAATGCTCTCTATAAATGACCGATCCTTTCTCCAAATTAATTTGCTACTGAAACTCTGATTTGTAATAAATATCAATAATTTAAATCCGTTTTTTTATACTGTAGATATGGGATCTAGATTCACCCACAGCACCCAGGGCAGTTGCCCCACATGCACTTGACTTAATTAGGCCCTGATATTGGTATATAGCCGTTACTTTTAGTGAAATGTTAGGGAAAGGGAATAATGATCTGGATTTAAATAAAAGAATTTTTTTAATTGCAACTGCAGACTACACATTTGAACATTTATTTAAATAGATTTTACATAAATATTGTTCATCTGCGAAAAACTCAATATCATTCTCGTATGTGATGCCAAATTTTTGTACAGAGAAAATTATTTCCAAGTCAAATAACAGATAAGCTAGGATGTTAACATTTATAACCAAGCTTTTAAGTCTGAGTTCTGCATCACAAGCCTCTAGCCATGTAAAATAAGCTTTGATCAATAAGTCCCACATTTATTTAAGATTTTGTTTGATAACAGGTGCACTCTTAATTAACTTCAAAACCAGCAATGATATTCATATATATTTTAATATCTTAAACATTGCTTTCTATGATCTTTTACAGTATATACAAGCTTACATACACATAATATGACCTTCCCGTTTAATAATCTAGCTTAAAGGAGAATTAAAATTCTTTAGAGGACGAGTCAAATCATAAGAATAAAAATGTAATTTTTGTTCTGCGAATAAAATATTATTACTTTACCAACATTTAAAGTAGTGTTTTGTTTAAAATATAGTACAGTATTTGCAGTATTAAATGTATTCAATTAAATGCACGAATTGTTCCAATCTTTCATAATATTTTTCTTTTCAAAATTCATTTACCTATAGTAATCAAACATCTTGTGGGTGATTTTTTGGTTTTGATTTTGCAGAGTTACAGTCAATCTTTTGTTACATGAAAGCTATTTACAAAGGTATAACAATTAAATTTAACAGTTTCATTTTTGTACCATATTATGTTTAACATGGATATAGCCAGAATTTATTTCAGGGAGGGAGGGGGATGCTCAAACTTAATTGAGCCAATTATATATTTCACAACTTTTCACCCAATAAAACACAAGATTTAGAAATAGTATAACATTCAATACTAATATTAAACATTAATTTTAGCATTAAAAACTTACAAAATTTTATATTATATTTATATGTATAAATATGTATATACACATGGCCAGGGCTAGTAGTTGTGCAGTGCATGCATGCCAAATCTCTAAGGTTGCTAATAGAATATGCATAAGCATTGATAGGGGAGCAGCCAAATACTATGTTGCATACATGATTAGGAGGAGGTCAAATGCTACTTAGCACTCAGGCAGCTAATAGCTCAGAATCAGCCCTGTGAATGTGCAAATATATACATATATACATACACAGCAGTACATCAGTCTTGTGTAACATGCTTCAGTAAATGTATAAAATCAATTTGTATCAAAAATATTAAAATTTTAAAAAGTAGATAAAAATTTTGAAAATTGAAATTTTTATTCAACAATTAAACTTGGATTAAGTATGCAATTCTAAAATTACTAGCATATAGCCCGTCATATGACGGGATCAATAAAATTTTCAATATTCCAGAATTGTAAAGTACCCTTTAAGGCAGGTAAAAAAAATGGTTTGTTGTTTGGCTGAGAATTATTTTACAACAAAATATTACCTTAAGAAAATTATTTACGTAATATCTAAGTTTAGTGATAAAACGTATGGAAATAATGCAGAAGATATTTAAATAATCTAAAATAAATGATTAAATGAGATGATTAAAGGAATGATGTCATAATGCTAGAAAATTTTTTTATTTTTACCTATTTATTATGTGATAAATCGATACATTTAATCACCTGCTCTTAAAATGGAGCTTGATATAATAATGGTAATACGTGAATTTAATAAAAAAATCATAAAAATTTGAAAAATTTAAAAATAATAAAACAACTTTAGAAATAAGAATTCAAAAGAAAAAGCAGAAATTATTAAATTAGACATTTAGAAAAATTCGGTTACGTCGGGAGCAGAACCATTAATCTGAGAAGTACGACGATCAAATGGGCAGACACTCTACCCCATGTGCCAGCTTACACGTGGTGAAGGAAATGGTTAGAATATATAAAGGTCAAGTAAAAGCAGTCCAGAAATTTAAATATTGCACTCTGCCCTCGCCATCCTATAATAATGAATTTAGTATAGAATAAGGCTTGAAATAATAGCATTAAATGCTCGAAAAGTAGGGGATGAGGTGGATTTCGAACTCGCTTTAAATTTCACTAACCCTAACTCATAAAAAATCCAATATGGATGCCTGTATGTATTCCAGGTACAACCGCTTCATAAATTCGAGGACAGACAACTTAGGCTATTATTATTTAGGGGATAAATGATGTTCCATTTTACAATCAGACTGACTAAAAATTATTCGTATAAAACTTTACTCACTTTGAATTTCCCTAACCCTGATTGATCAAGAGTTCAAAATGAATGTCTTATCGCGTATTACTACGATATTAAATTAATTATACACTTAGTTTGAGCTATATTATATTCTTATCCCCTAATCAGGCATAATCCAATTAAAAGAAACGAAACATTTTCCAGTCTTATTAGAACAACAACTTTTTATTCCATACTAATTTTTATTCAAAACTTTATATCAAAAACCAAAATATGCAAACGATAAACTTGTAACAAACTGCAAATGATTTTTAAACTAAAAATAAATCATTGAGTCTGTGCTACCACAGTCTCTTTACATTCAAATTTCGGCGCTACAGTATCAGGAAAAAATTACTTGGTTCGTTGGCGCCATCTATTCACTAATATATTAACTAAAAAAAGGTCATATTTATAATAAAAATATTTCCCATTCATTCCACCATCCTTTTGTGATGATTTTAAAAATTTGAGTATTCATGTAACATTGCAGAAAGATAGAGTTTGTTGACAATCCATGTCATCCATGCCGTGGCCCAATTTCTTTTAAATGAAGCAATGAATACAAAATAAAAACCAGAAAATAAAGAAAATGAGTACAGTCAAAATCTTTTAGAAGAAGCTTTTTTCAAGGTTTTCCCAGTACCTCTGAATTTGCAGAAGGCCAGGCATATGTACAAAACAAATTAGGTAATATTTCTGCGTGTCAAAGAATGCCATTTTACAGATGAAGAAAATAAGATCCATAAATATTGCAATGCCATATTAAATGTTTGTTATACAAAGAAAATAATAGTAAAAGCATTAAAATAAGGAAAGCTTCTTCAACTATAAATATTAAACAGAAAATCAAGAAACAAAGTCGATATTTCTCCACTCGAAAATAAAGATAGATTGGAAGCATTTTAAAAAATCCAACTGTAGAAGAAATTATAAATATTAAAGAAGGTTTACCGTTGATTACAACAGAAATCAATCAATACAAATTTTGATTACACCTATTGTAGCTGCAATAAATAAGATTTTTTTTTTATTTGTATGGTCTTTTACTTTTTTTAAAATCATTAACAATAACTGGTAAAAATATGCAATAACATTGCATTATTCAGACAATGTTTATTCTCAGTTTATTTTAATGAACAGTAAATAGCCCAATTTAAGCGTGAAAAAGTTACGCATTGAAATATCATTCAATATAGTAATTTAGAAGCTTATATTTTTCTATCAAAGAATATTCAGCAATTCTTTTTTACTCTTTACTAAGTGAAATAATTATTAAATATTGCTGTATACTTTTGAGAGGAATAGTAAAATTTAAACTTTTGAATATTCTTTGATAGAAAAATGTAAGTTTCTACATTATTATATTGAATAACATTTTTTTAAACAATGTTTTATTTTTAAAAACCAGTCTGTTTACTTCCCATTATAGAGAGCTTGAGGTATAAAGTTTATAATAGAAAACATTAATTTTAAAAACTTTAAAAAAAAAAGATGAAAATTAATTTTAAAAATTGTCAAAAATGTAAATAAAATATTAGAAATGAAGCAAACATTCTAAAGCTCATTTCTTAGCAAAAATTAATTTTATAAACTTAAAACGACAAAAAGTAACAAAAATGAAATTTAAAAATTTAAAATTCAACCAAAAAAATAAAAAAAAAGGAGAAAATAGAAAATTAAATTAAAATATTGTTAAAAATAATAAAAGAACTTTAAAAATAATAAAACAGCTTTAGGAAAAAGAATTTAAAAGAAAAAGCAAAAAATATAAAATGAATTAGACATATAGAAAAACTTGGTTGCGCCGGGGACAGAACCTTCAAGTCGGCTGTTACGAAAATAAAACGGGCAGGCACTCTAACCATCATGCCACGCTTTCACATAAGACAGGTTCTAATTAAAGTATATGAGAATTAAACTAAAAGAGTATATAAACTTAAATATTACGCTCTGCCCTTGTCATCCTATTAAGAATGATTTTAGTACAGAAATTCATTTGCTTTTACTTTAAACATGAACTGGTGAGAACTCTTTCTATTTACCGACCGTATGTTAGTTGCCAGCTTTAGTTTATCTTGTCATATTACATGATAGGATGGAGAGCAGAGGTTTTAATATTGACAGTGATTATTTGGTGGTATATATGAATGGTATCGAAAATGATAAATTTAATTGCCTGCTTTTAACGAGGAGAGAATAAGGCTTGAAATAATAGCATTAAAAGCTAAAAAAAGGGGGGATGGCTTAGATTTTGAACTCGCTTTGAATTTTGCTAACCCTAACTCATAAAAAATTCAATATGGATGCCTGTATCCGTTCCAGGTACAACCGCTTCAAAAATTTGCCGACAGACACCTTAGGCTATTATTATATAGGGGATTTTTCTAACCCATTTTTATTCCAATGTTAAAATACAATAGAGTAAACCCTGGGTTTTTCTGGTAGGGGGAATTGTTAGATATTAAACAATTTATACAAATTCATTTACAGCATAAAGTAACAATTTTACTTAAAGTTAACTTGATATCCCAAAAATTAACTGAAGAGAAAGAACACTTTACTAAAATAGACATTAAGAAATACTATGATTTTTTTCCATTAGTTTTTAAAGACGCATACTAGAAGGAGAAAAAAAAGGCTTGAACTTGTATTTGCAATAAGAGGAAATTTTTTTGTCCCATACAAGAAGCAGTAAAATCTGCTTTACAAAACTCACTAGCTTTGTAACCTGCTATGCAGATACTATACTTAGAAAAGTAGTAATGCAAATGCCTTTCCTTTTTATGTAAAGCATATGTATAAAGTTATTAATAGTTTAATTTGAGAGTTGAGAGTTCATTCTGAATATATTATCTATAATATATTCAGAATGAACTCACAAATAGAAAACATGTTTATTTTCCTCATTATATTTGGGGTAGGGGCATAGGCCAGTTTTTGCCAGAGGCAACAAAGCATCTAGTTCTGGTCCTGTTATTCCAACAAATTATTAGTTTGTACTATGCATTATATATAGTCCAAAATAGATTACTAATAACTTTTCAACTATTAAATTTCAGACTTGATATCCATACCTATATTACAAAAATAACAGTTTTTTTTTTTTAATACTTTGAATCTACATTCAGAACTAATAATTTTTATAAAATTAAAATATGTTTTAAAATAATTTTTAAATGGTCAAAAACAATATTAACATGAGGTCATAGAACAAGGATGGGAAAACTTTTTCAATCATAGGCCAAAAAATAAAAATAAAAATAAATTTAAATTTGGCGGACCAAGATAAATTTTTCTAAAATTTTAAAAACAGTATACAAGTATTACGATTTAAATATCTTAATGAGATGAACAAAATTGCAATTTCATAATTAAAACTTCCTTATATTGAGGTTCAAAGTGAGATGTACCAATTTTAAGGAACGGGGATGAAGGCTTATTTGTCAATCTACTTCTGAAATTATCATTTCTAAGGTTCATAGTTGAAAATACTTGTTGACATATATAAGAAGCAAACATAGCGCTGATCTTCTGGGGGCGAGATAATACATTTGGGATACAATATTTAAAAAAGTAAAAAAGGAGATGGATATATAATGTATAAATATGTATTTCTTTTAATTTGTCTCACACCGGCAACTTAAAGTTCCATCCGAGGGCCGCATAAATCCTTCTGGCAGGCCAGAATTGGCCCACCCTGTCTTAGAACATTACATTATGCAAGTTCAATACTACATCCTCAATTATATTAAAGATGAAGATATAGATATTAAAAAACAGTTCCTATAAGGCTCAGAAACATTACAATAAAGAGTTCTAGAAAAATTTTTATTGCTAATTATCCATGCATTTAAACCAATTTATTAAAAGTCAAAACTTTACTCAAACTTACTTAATCAGTAAAATACTTCTACAAAAAAAAATATCAAAATCATACATTTTCATTACTATACAGCTGTTCAAAATTAGCTAAAAGTATTACATTAAAAATTGTTTTTAAAAGACTTTAAAGCTATTTTAAAAACAATAAATATTAAGCCTAGCCATCAATTTCAAATTAAATATTTTATGCAGAAATGTAATTTGCACATTTAACTCTTCATCATGCGTAATGGCCCTAAGAGATCCTGCTAAAACATTTGCTTTTGCCCCTCTACACCTGTATATTGTAGGCATCTGTCCTTACTAGTAGTCAAACTTATTTAAATTAAATTTTGAAAACCCTACTTAGTTAACCCTTCCACTTTGTGAAGTCAGTTATTGCCATATTAATATCACAAGGAAAGGGTATCTGAATTCTAGACATGTTTCAATATTATCTAATCTTGTCTTTTCTTAATCCTAGTGTTTATTTTGCTCATTTCCTGTTCCTCTGTTATTGCTGTAGTGTCTGCTTCTACTTGGTTTAGTTAAATCAAAATCAGACTATTATGGGCTTCTCATAAGTCAACAGAAACTAAGTAGACACTTTAACTTGCTTTCATATAGTTTCAAGTCACTCAGAATCATACAAGGCTTTTAGGCCCTAAGTTGAAATACAAATATACTCATTTCATGACTGTAACATAATTATTTCAGATACTGGCTTCCCAGGCTTATGACACCAAATTTATGGATCAAGATGGTGAAGAGAATGATGATGAAAATAACTGCATTTTCTTTTGAAAATTTTATTTTCCTCATTAAAGACATTGAGTAATTTTTAAATACTAAATTTAAAATTCATGAGTATTAAGCATTAAAGATTGATAGTTTTACTTGGGCTTTTCACGCCTATTGTGTCCAAACTTGTCGCTCCAAATATCACACTTGATGAAGGATTAAAGAATACACAATGGATCATTTGGTCAGAAATATGACAGGCACCAAATTTTTCCTCTATATTTGGTTTGTCGTCCATCCAGTCAATCTCTTGAGCTATTTCCAAATCATCATGCATGCAATGCAATAATCAAATATTTCATCATCTGAAGCATCTTATTTTCCTCTTTTACTTCTAAATTTTCCAAGTCTAGCAGATTTTGCTTCTTCAATTTCCCTCTTCTCAAGGGTAATCAGTTAATATCTTTGTTTTCTCTTTACTTTTCTTCACTGGATTCCTACGTTCTACTTTAAAGAATAACTATTTGTCTGCAGGACTAGGTGGCAAAATCTTAGATGAGGATGGCATCCAACCATTCATATTAACAGGATTGTCAGGTAGGTTCTCTTCTTCTTCAGCAGCGCTACAGCCTGGTACAGGCCAAGGCTTTCCTGTCTGCTTCCTCCAAATGGCACGACTTTTTGCAAGGTTTCTCCATCTATTAATACCCATGGTCTCCAAATCTTTCTCCACACAATCCGACCACCTTGTTGCTGGTCTACCTCTTCTTCTTGTACCCTCAATCTTCAAAAAAGTTAATTTTTTAACTGGGTCCAAATCTGCTCGTCTGAAAACATGTCCCAGCCATCTAATTCTGTTGGATTTAATAACTCTCAAGATGTTACGATGTCTGTATTTAGTGTATAATTCATGGTTATATAAACCTCTCCATGTATTATTTTCCTTTACTGCTCCAAATATTGACCGAAGGATTGTTCTTTCAAAAATGAGTAGCCTATTTTCTTCTGTTTTGTTAATTAGCCATGTTTCAATACCATATAAAATGATCGGTCTTATGAGGGTTTTGTATAGGGTTTATTTTTGTATTGATGCAAAGGAGTTTAGATTTTATTTGGCTCTTTAAACCAAAATAGCACCTATTTGCCTTCAAAATTTGGTTTCTAATTTTGATCTTTATCTCAATTCTACTGGTAGTCAGGTAGGTTACACATTGAGAAACTGCTGTTGTTTAATATTACATAATGATAATGTTTAACAACAGTAGCAGTTTTTCTTTACTTCAGATGAATTATATTCTAGTAAAAATATCTTGCTCATTTATATCAAAACTGAACAAATGAAATCAGGTTTAGAAGAAGGGGCAGGAAATTGCCAACATCAGAACAAAAAATCACTACTGATGATTTTTTCATATGGTACATCCAAAAATGGACATCCTTATAAAAGAAAGAAAAAAAGCTTTGCACAGGACCAGAAATTCAAATGGTCTTTTCAGTGTCAAAAAGAAAAACATAGAATTTGTTCTTCTGTTTGCTTTTTCTGTCTCTTTACAATGAAATAAAAGGACTAGATAAATTTATACATATCTTACTTATAAATATGAAACTGTTGCTTTTTTACTTTTATAGAATTGACTACAGAATGGGCATACACATTCTAGGTTATGCAGTGAACATTTTCTATACTGTACTCTTTTCTGAAATTGCCTTTTAATAAGAGAATTACCATTTTCGTCTTACTTTAATATTCCTACATTTTTTTGCACACATGTCAATTAAGAATTGTATAATCTATAATAAAAAAATTAAGGTAAAAAATGCTTATGTTTAAATTTTCTAATTCACCTACACATTGATTACCAGTGTCATAATGAAAACTGTCTCTTTACAATGAAATAAAAGGACTAGATAAATTTATACATATCTTACTTATAAATATGAGACTGTTGCTTTTTTACTTTTATAGAATTGACTACAGAATGGGCATACACATTCTAGGTTATGCAGTGAACATTTTCTATACTGTACTCTTTTCTGAAATTGCCTTTTAATAAGAGAATTACCATTTTCGTCTTACTTTAATATTCCTACATTTTTTTGCACACATGTCAATTAAGAATTGTATAATCTATAATAAAAAAATTAAGGTAAAAAATGCTTATGTTTAAATTTTCTAATTCACCTACACATTGATTACCAGTGTCATAATGAAAACTGTGAACAAGAGCAATGAATGACCCCAAAGAATAAAAAGTCACCTGATAGAGTAGTAACATCTAATCTGTACACTGTTAAAATAGGTTAAAACTTCCTTTGACTACAGAATATTCTATACAGACTTAAACAATAGCCATCATGTAGTAATCCAATTGATTTTAAAGCTATTCAAGAGATAAGTATGCTTGCACATATATTACAAACCACCAACTTTTTCTTCTTAAGTCTTCTGAAGGTGCTTCAGTAAAAATGTCTGTCTCTCTCTTTATAATATATATATAGATATAGATATATATATGCACACACACTTTAAATTAGATTTAAAAAATGAAACTAACATTTAACATTAGACATAACTACTATCGAAAATATTACTGAGGAAAAAAAAAGATGTGTGACTATAAATATCATATACTGAATTATGTTTAAGTGCTGGCTGCTGCTTTTTCACAAGACTATCACAATTTATCTTTAAATTAAGTATTACTTAATTTAAAGATAAATTTGAAACCAAAGATGGTAAAATCTGTAGCATATCCCTACACAACATATATATAACATATACCATAAACGGCAATGGTAAAATAATAGAATCATTTAGCTCCTGATAAATTTTATTACATTCATGTAGATAATTAACGACCATTTCGTACACTTACCAATGTTATTCATATATTACAGTTCCTGTAAAAATTATTCTTAATGTCTAGTAATATCACAGAATAAAAAACTGCAGAAATAAACGTAATGCTTTAGAAATCCTCTAAAAGTAAATAACATATTAACAGTACTGACAGTTTAGATCATCTGAAGGTAGTATAGTTTTGATGCATAGCTACAATAGGTCATATGAGTTAAATGTCTTTACATAACTTCAAGAAATATAGAACTATAAAAACAAAAATGTTATACCTAAAATGTTTAGAAATAACCAAATCAACAAAAATATCAGTAATTATTCTTAATTCCTGAATTCACATATCAATTTCCTATGTATTTACATAACACATAAATTAAATTGCCCGTTGTAAGTTATTTTATAAAAACAACTTAGGTAACTACGTACAAAAAAAACTTACCACAAAAACGATACACATCGAAAGTAAACTTTCAATAAATTGCGTTCCACGTAAATGTCAAATGCGACAAGTATGTCACAAATTTGTGCAACTTCCCGTCCAATTGGAAAATCCAAATTTATGAAAGTCTGTTATAAAATTGTTATTTCCACGTACTTCTATGGTAAATGCGCATGTTTGGAATTCAATAGTTGCGCACACTATTTTTTGGTCACGCCTTCCGTTACTTTCATGACTCACCTCCTCTTTCATTAATTTGATAGGACAAATAAAGCGAATAGACCCATAATCTCTCAATAAAACTATTTTGATTTATAATGGAATGTGCATTCTGGAGACTCATTATATTATTTTTCCTCATAGAACAACAAGTAAAAATTATTTCATATTCATGAATAATGTCACTTAACAGCCGAAATCGACATTTAAAAGAATTTTAATATCCTCATTATTCTTAAACTGCAGAGGCATTGTTTTAAAATTATCAAAGAAAGCTTCAATCAGCCTTTTTTTCAAATTTTAGTCATTAATTACATTATAGGGAAGAGAAAGGACTACGATGCTTCGATTTTAAATTGGGAGCTTACACTCTAAGAACTTTACGCACAGATTTCATACCATCGCAAAACACTTTTATCAGGTAATGAAACATTTGTTTCAAGATTTTTTATCTTGTGCTCAGAAACTAGTTCAAAATTTCTACTTTTTAAAGTATCAAACATATGTTAGGAAAATTTGTTTAAATAATGTATCTCTTCAACAAATCTTTTATATAATTAGAGTTGTCTGCAGTGGAAAAAACCCGGTTTAAACCCGGGAAAAAAACCAGGTTTTTTGGGAAGGGAATTTTGAAAATTTCCAAAACATGGGAATTTTGAAGTATTTTGTTTACTTTTATCCTAATCTCAGAAGATAATTTTTACATTTCCCATATTTTTATTATTACATAAATATTAGGTAATAATCTGTAGTGTCACAAAACCCATAAATCATTTTTCTTGGATAACATCTCTCTCTTTCTCTCTGTATATATATAATGTGTGTGTGTGTAGGAATTGAACACAAAATGCTACAGTGTCATTTGATTACACCTTTAAATGATATATGCATTATAAAAAGTAATAAACTGTTATTTTAAATTTAAAGATATTTATTTTTATATTATAAAAGAAGGGGGAAGAGTTTAGCATAAAGCTATTTACATAATAGATAATGATAAAAAATAATGTATATATTTATTATATTAAGAATTAAAATTGAAGCAACCAGTTATGTGTTTCATAAGACTAACAGGGTCATTAATGACATAAGTACTACTATAAAATCATTTAAATGCTCATTGCTATTATTTCTTGAATATATATATATATATATATATATATATATATTGCCAAAAGTTTAAAAAAATCTCTTAGAAATAATATGCTAGTTCTTAAATAGCCACTGTTGAAAAAATAAATGTAAACATTGTTAAAATGATTTCTTCCCAAAATTCCGGGTTTATTCCCCAAAATTCCCGGGTTTATTCCCACCTCTTCAAAATTCCGGGTTTTTTACATCTCTACTTAAAACAAATGATGCGCTCATGAGCAATTTTTGTACACATTGTGCGACCATTTATGAGTCAAAACTTTTCTCTAATATGGTATGCATTAGGACCCACATGCAAATATTTTTTGTGAAATGAAAACAATTAAATAAGTAAATTTATGACCTTTAGGTAAAATTATTGGGTGTCTATGAGAAATTCAAAATTTGAATTAACTAGACGACCTCCAACTCGAAGCACACCATCCTAATCTAAAAAAGGATTTAAATTCCTTAACTTACTTCTCTGCGGTACACCTTTGTTATGTTGAAGATGTTGTATATCCAAAGCAAATTCCTCAAGCTGCACTTTTTTAATGAGGGATGTCTCGGCTTGGAGTAATTCGCTGGCCATAATGTGACCAGAGACTCTGCTTCTGGGATTTCGCAGAGAGAACACAAACCTGAAAACATAGCTATAAATACGCAAAAGTTTCACATAATTATTGGTTATACCGAGAAAATCACTAAGAAATGTTCCGCCCGTAATGTTTAGCATGCAATTAGAGTCGCTAGTTTTTTTCCAGTTCTCTTGAAAAGACTTCTACATAAGCAGATTCAGAAATGTCCCTGTGTGGGTACTCTTTCTCAGACAAGAAAAACGGTCCTGTCCACCAAAAGTCGCATTGAAGAAGTTTTTCATGGTCCAATCCTTGGGATAGGGGATCGGCGGGGTTCATTTTGCTCTGAAAATGTCGCCACTACTTTATAGATGATAACTCTTGGATTTTAGGCACTCTATTAGCAAACAAAAGTCTTTTGCTAGTTATCAATTTGATAGGACAAAACTACGTATAGGACGTATAAATAGGACAAAATTACATATGCGTGAAGGCAAGTTAACCATCTGCTTGATTCGTGTAAGTATGACTTCAGACACACTTTTTTTACTCATAAATTCAAACTTAAAACTTAAAGGTTTTTCAGTGGTCATTTTGTAGTAATTCGTTATTGAGGATATTTCAACCCTGCAAAAGATATTTGTATTTTACGATCTGCAATCTTTCGCTATCCAGTTTAAAACAATTTGCAATTTGCTATATCAATAGTTTCTGTTACTATTGATTATTTGTGGCAACAAGCTAAAAGTTTCTCTGCCATCTCTGCCCACTAAAGTAAACGGGAAATTTTTGATAGAATCATGGCTGCTATTGTTTCTGTAAATCCTAAAGCTGAAATCGCTCGTCAGGCCCAAGCTCTTGCTGTAAATATAAGTGCAGCAAGAGGACTACAAGATGTGTTGAAGACAAATTTAGGGCCCAAAGGCACTATGAAAATGTGAGTTAAAATGACACTATTTAAAACATACCTCGGTTACTTTCTAAACACGTGTTAAAAAACTTTTATTTTAGGATTTTTCCTGTGTCTTTATGTACCTTTAAAGCCTTGTTTCTAATTTTGTAAGCATTAAATAATCCGTTCTTGTTGAAATATTTACATTTACTTAAGAAAATTAAGGTATTGTTTTTACCGGCATTTCGTGAGTATGTCATAGTGCATGAAATTCCTTAAAATTCCCGAGATCATTGTAGACTTTGTTCTAAGAATAAAATATATGTTAATTTGCATGGTGATGTGTGTATTAGAAGGTCTTTCAAAGAATCTTGACGTAGAAATTAATATATATATATATTATCTATTGTCATAATTCATAACACATCCAAGTATGTTATTGGAGTTATTATTTTTAAAATTTTCATTGTAATCAAATTACGATTTTAATCGTTTTATAAGTTCGTTTAAACAAATACCTTTGATCTTGTACTCTCTTGTTCCTCTAAGGTTAAGGATTCTTATTTCATCTACCCACTAAAAGTTTTGTAATTGTTAATTTGACTCATTTATATATGTATGTAATCAAAACATCTGTAATTTACAATAAATTGTTCTTATCCACTTTTAACAGCATGGTGAATAATTTATATTAATGGTTTACATTAAGTATATTTAAAGGGCATTGTTAAAGTGACTTTGGTGTATGAAGAATTAGGTTGAGTTTTACTGATAAAGATTATGATTCATAATATGCTTCATTATTTTTTAAATTAAAATTGTATTTCATTTTCATACTTTTTTATTCTCTCTTAGGTTAGTTTCTGGTTCTGGTGATATTAAGATAACAAAGGATGGAAATGTGCTTTTACATGAAATGGTATTGATTCTCTATTATTAAATATATATATATTTCTTCTGAATACAAATATAAAAAAGTATAATTTTTTTATGTATGTCTAGTGATATTCTCCACTTATACAGTATTATTGAAGACCCGAGTAAAAGGGTCAGATGCACACTGTTACAGCTGTGGAATGCTGCTGACATGGATGTTTAATGAAGCTTCAATAACTTTTTGTAGCAAAGTATTAATTCATATGTGTTTAATTAGTTCCATGAAGGGATAATTTAAGAACATTCAAGTTATCCCTACATTAACTTATCCTGTTGGTCACCAGTGTTTGATCAGTGATGGCTGAACAACTATAGCTTTATTATTTGAAGCCTGTCTATGATATCAAGTTTTACTACTACCTTTGGTGTTCTAGACATTGGATCTGACTTTAAGCTACTAGTTTAATAAATAGTGGAGAAAATAAGTATTGAGGCTATTACTCACTAAACTTCAAATAATGATATAGAATGTTTCTCAACATACCTATCCTTTACTAAGAAAAAATAATTGATTTGAAATTAAAAGACATAGATAAATTAAGATAAAAGCAAGTATTAGCTGTAATACATAACTTATCTTGGTATTACTTAAAAATAGGGTATCCCTTGGGCAAATTTGGTAAAATTACTAGCAAAACATGAATTTGTTTACAAAACATGAATTCATAAACTTAATTCATTTGTAATTTTGACTACCAAATGCAATGCAATGGAATGGAATGGAACAGACCACAAAGAAACCACATTTAGATGGAAAAGAATACTAGTGTAACTGCCTTGGATTTTCGGTAAAATTGCCATTGCCATGCTTTTAGCCAATCAATTTAATTTTGTAAAATTAATAACAAATAAGACTTTGACACTTTTAATATGTAACAAAAGGGTTTCACAAAATTCTCGTTTACATGTGCCCAAAGCAGCGTAAAATGCAGTTTAGATCCATGAATTGTACTCCCCTTTCAAGAATTATCCCTAGCTAGGGAAAAAATTGAAGGGTAGAAAGAACCCACCTTTCTACCCCGGTAATTGCAGAGTTTACTCTCCTTTCCCATCATCCTTTGCTCTTGTATGATGTTTATTCATAAATGGCAAACTGCTGCTGCTAAAGGTGTAATAAAAATTGAGCACTGGTCCGAAAAGGAAACTTTGGATTTAGTGGATTTGTACCACCGACATTTCTTAACTCAATAATTTGATGGTACAGTCTGAGATAACAACATGTATAAAAAAAAATATCTCAGGATCTGGAGAAAAAATGTGTGTATAAAAATTACATGCAAGTTAAAATTAGAATAAAATTTTTAAAAATAATTTCGTGAAAATATATTAAATAAAAATAACGAAATTATTAATATTCTTAGATCCATTGCTAAAAAATAAAAGTTGAATATGCTAAAATGTATCTTTAATTGTCAAATAACAGTTTGAGAACACTTAATATCTAAGTAATAAGGTTCAATAATATTTTAAAACTTTTTTTATAATGTATGTTGACACAGGGCTAATGGAGCATTTCAGTTTTTGTGGTGTAGCTGTAGCATTTTGTAAACAGTAGCTGATCGGTGTGGAAGTAGTATAAGCACCGAATGATGGGATTACCTTTCCGTATGATCATGTGACTTCTAGCGACGATCCCAGCGAAATGGAGGATAGAAATAATTGACCATGTAAACGAGTTTCTCTGACTCTCCAAGCATAACCCCTTTACCTGGGTAAAATGAAGGGTACTTGACTGGCACATGTAAACGGGGCTATAGATAGCTGAATGTTAAAATAATAAAATATAAACATGAGTTCTTTGGTCACTGCAAGATCAGGAGAAAACTATGAGGTTGCGATGATTAGAGTTTTATCGCCAATTTGGCAGGGATACCCTGTTCTTAAATCAAACTGTTTTAATGTTTTGTGGAGTGTTTAAGTAAAATAATATTTTGAAAATCTTTATCTCATTCTAACTTCTAAAAAATAAAACACAAAATGTGAATTCTGTGAAAATTAATCCTATTTGAACATATATTTTAGTCTTAACGCTTTTGAATTTAAAAAAAAAAAAAGTCATCTTTTGAAAGAAAATAGTGAATAACACATTTCCATAAGTTTAAATTTATGGAATGTATTAGGGTAAAACACAAATGTCATTTACTGAAATATTGAAAAAAATCCATTTTAAAATTCTGTAATACTTGTCATTAGATATGTTTGATATATTTTAAAATTTTGTTTTTACTGTAGCAAATTCAGCATCCTACTGCAACTTTAATTGCCCGTGCCTCTACAGCTCAAAATGATGAAGTAGGAGATGGAACTACATCTACAGTTTTATTAATTGGAGAATCATTAAAGCAAGCAGACTTCTATATTGCTGAAGTTAGTGTTTATAGATTACTTAAGTTAAAAAGTATTTTCTGATTTGTTTTTCATCTTATAAAAATTAAGTTCTTTCACATCTTAAAAATGTTGTTTTAGTGTCTTAAGTACAAATACAGAAATGCAATGTGGAGCACAATATACAGGAAAGTAATTAACATTGAGATAAACATATGCTATATGAGATGTGAGTATCTTGTCTGCAGTACTTTGAAATTACAAGACATTTAATTACATCAATTAATGTTAATGTATTGGATTCTCTATATAAATTCAGATAAAATATTAGTCATAAACTATTCTTTAATACTTTTATATCATTTTTTAGCCTCATTAATTTTTTTCCATTAATAGTAACAATTTTAGCTCATTTTTATATTTCAAAATTAGCAAAACATATGTTACTTCTTTTATGCATTCTTCTTTGGCGTTACAGGCCAAGGCTGTTCCAATCAGTTTTCACCATTGATGCCAATCTGACACCACAGCTCTCCAGTTTGCACAGCCTAAAATCCTAAGGTCTTTCTGATTGTTGTCAAGCCATCTAGTTGGAGGCCGACTTCTTTTTCTAACACCTCCAGGCTTGCTAGATGTTAGTTTAACTGAGTTGAAATCTTCCAATCTAAATACATGTCGAAGCCATCTAATGCAATAAGCCTTAATGGTCTTAACAATGTCATGCTCTTTAAATTTCATGATTGTAACATATCTGCCAGCAGGGTTGGAAGAAAACATGATTTAAAAATAAAAAAATCAGATTTGATTTTTTTCTGAATTCTAATTTTAATTATTGTTGTGTTTTTATGTTTTTTGCAATAGACATAGAATAGTTTTTATACGAAGTAGCATCTTATCTATCTAGTATACTCTACACACTGATTACCTAAAATCAAATATATAAATTTTAATCTAAATATATTCCATTATTTCATAATTAGATTGCGAAAACTAAATAAGGTGTAAATTTAAAGAATTAAATATTCATTTATAAATAAACCATTTGTTTAAAAAAAACAAAAACACAATTATTTCAATATTTTTTAAGCATTGAATTAAGGATTTAACTGTTTCAATAAAAACACTAGTTTCGATGCTTTATCCACTCCTAATTTGTTATAAAGGCTAGAATGAACAATACCAAAAGAAGAAAACTGTCTTTGCGTTCCAGCAGATGAAGCGACGAATGTTGTTATTTGGTAGATAAACTGGATTTCAAGTTCTGTAATACTCTCTTTACCTCCCATTACATAATATGAATTCCACTAGTCATAATCAGTCATTGTACCTACCTCTACTACATACTTTCTGATGAACAACTCCTAAATTCTTGGAAAGCACATGCTATCTACACTTATTTACTTATTGGTATTTCTGTGCTGACTGATTCCCAATTCTCCTGTCTTTAGAATATAGGTTTTAAAAAAAGTGAAAAAAATGATTTAAATCAATGATTTTTTTGAATTAACTGGTTTAAATCATGCCAACCCTGTCTGCCAGACATGATTTTCATGGATGACTTCATAGATTTTTCTTAGTATTTTCCTTCAAAAATCAACAACCTATCTACCTCTAACTTATTAAGTGTCCAGCACTCACAGCCATACAATATTAAAGGTCAAATCAGGGTTTTATTCATGTTAATTTTTGTGGTATCCTAAATGAGCCTAGTTTTGAGTAAGTTTTTTAAACCATAACACCTATTTGCCATCATGATACAATTAATTTCAGTATTTATTTCATTTTTGCCAGTAATTCATAAGTATTTAAATTCAATAATCCTTTCAAAGCAATATCTGTTTGTTTCAATAAATTGTAGGTGAGTATTTCTCCCAGTTATTTCCATATACTTAGATTTTGTTGCATTAATAGTCAGGCCAGAGTCTAGATGCTGTCTCGAGCAATAAATGCTTCAATCAATAACAGCTTTCCTAGTTCTTCAAATAATGTCCAAGTCATCATCATAGGTCAAAATCTGAATAGATCTCTGAAAGATATTTCTTGTGACAGTGATCCCCACATCTCTAATAACCTTTTCAAGAGTGACATTAAACAATAGGCAAAGTATTTCCCTTGCTCAGTGTGCTATCAGTGTAGGATGCCTCTCATAAAATGTTCTGTTTAATTGTTCCCTTAACTAGTCTGGCTAGCTTTGAAGGGATTCCAAATAGACTTTCCTCTAATTGAACCACCCCAGTAGCATCCAATTGCTTTTGTTGTACGCCAATGATGTATTAAATGAGATATTGGAGAAAATTTTAAATGCAGTGTTCAATAGGGTGATACTCCTATAGTTTCCACATTCCATTTTCTTTCCCTTCTTGAAAGTTGGACAGATAGAGCCTTCATCCCATTCAATTGTCATTCGTTCCACTGTCCTAGTGTAGCTTATGATTTCATTTTATTGTTTTTATCAGATGTGGTTCTTTTATGTGTTAGCTAAATATTTAAAAAATAGTTTATATTCTTATGTAATAAGAAATATTGACAAAAAATAATTTAATAGAATTTTTTTTTATAAATGTTTTGTTGTACTTCCTCTGTAATATGATTAAAAAAAATTATATTTTAGGGAATGCATCCTCGTATACTCATGGAAGGTTTTGAATTGGCCCGAACCAAAGCACTCCAGGTTTTGGAAGATGTAAAGATATCTGGTGAAATGAGTAGAGAGAAACTGATTAGTGTTGCTAATACATCATTACATACTAAAGTGAATCCAAAGTTAGCTGATTGTTTAACAGAAGTAAGTTGCGTAGTATTTTTACTAAATTATGTTTAAAAAAAATATATGCCTTATATGGTAATTCTCAATGGTTTTCATTAAATAAACACCCCAGTATTCTTTATATTCAACATACTTTATTTTGAAATCATTCTACCATGTTCTTATTTTTTCCATGTATATATTTATAACTTTGATAATGTATTTAAAAGAAAAATAGATAGTCGTAAAAATTTTACAAATTTTCATGTTTTTCTAAATTTTGCTGTTTAATATTTGATTTTTGCTAGCTATTATTGCACTTTTAGGTCATTTTATGTATATGAAAAAAATTTTAGTTAATTTAAATTTATAGTAGTTTTTTTATTTTAATAGGCAGTGGAACACCTTGTGCTATGTAATTCTTTTACAGAAATTTTACTTAAAAGCCTTCTTTGTTCCACTAGTCTTCTTGCGTGGTAGTAATTTGATTTCTTAAGTTAATATAATGTATATATAAGTTTGGTGAATCAAATAAAACCTGAATAGGTTAGGTGCTGCGGGACTACTTAAGAATTGGGTACCCCTGCTATTTTTGGCAATTTTTTAATGGTGCCAATCGCGCCAACTCCTTCGCGTGGAGTTACCAGAAGGCTGACGTTTTGAATGGGAGCAAATTTCGGCGTGACTAAAATAACTGACTTATGGTGAAATAATATACTAATTTTGCAATTAATGACAAAATAGTTGAAAATTGCGTAAAATGGTATTTATATTAATACAAATTTTGTTTTTTCACATTATTTTTTTAATATTAATTGGTTGTTAATTTTAAAACATTAAAAATTGATTATTTTTGTTTATTAATATTCTTAAAATATTTCCTGATTTTAAACATATGAAACAATTAAAAATTTCATTATAAAAGATAAATCAGAAATAAAAAAAATAAAGCATACGCAAAGATTTTTTTTTAAATTTTCAAACAATATTAAAACGTTAGTACTTTCTAATATTTTAAATGAATTTTTGATTTATCAAAAAAGTTTTTTAACCAAGGGGGGGCTCTGCCCACTTTGACCCTAAATGTTATAAACAATATAAAAATTTATTAAAAATGTAATAAATTTTCATTATTATATAATTTTTCATTATTTTTTTATTAACATTCTTAAAATATTTCCCTATTTTAAACACACAAAATAATTTAAAATTGCATTCTAAGAGATAAACCAGAAATAAAAAATAAATAAAACATCCACAGAGATTTTTTTTTAATTTTCAAAGAACATAAAAAGGTTATACTTTCTAATTTTTTAAATAAATTTTTGAGTTATCAAAAACTTTTATAACAAAGGGGGGCTCTGCCCCCCTTGACCTCCCATAAATGTTATTACAAATAGTATAAAAAATTATTAAAAATATATTTTTATATACATATGAAAAATAAAATAAATACACACTAACTGCATCTAAAAAAAATGCTTAAATCCGCAACAGTTAAAAAAAAAAGCCTCAAAACCTTCCTTCATTCCACACGAATGAGTTTACAATTAAAATAACATGAAATATCACTTTAAATAAAAAAAACATAAGCACTTTAGCCGTTGGATGCACTTCCATCCGGTCTATATTTACGTTCGACCATATATATATCATTCTTACACACCAAACATTCATATTTATTACTGATAAGCCCTTCATTCACACACACAAAAGCAAAACAGAAGTGCATCAAACAACATCCTCAGGCGAAAATGGCAGAAAAAGAGTAACCAATTTGAATGTTGCGTTAAAAGTACCGTTAACCACAGAACCTATAAAAATTAGCCGCATTTAAACACAGAACCAATAGAAATTAGGCGCATTAAAACGTAAGGAAAGAGTTACATAAGAAGAGCAGGCTCTGAAATGAACATAAGCTAAAAAATAGCACTGCGAGGAGAAGAGAAAGCAGTCTGGATTACCATACTTGGCACTTTATCGCCACTTGGCAGGGGGGACCCAATTCTTAAGTCAACCCAGGTGCTGCTTTTTGGTAGCAGAGTTTGCCAGCTTGAATCCTGCTGTTGGCATGCTGTTCATAGCCATTCGTAATAAGTTTTAAGCAGTAAGTCTTGGTCTTAATGGCCATTGTGTAGCAAAAGCAGTAGACAGTAGCACTGCCAACTAACCTTAACCTAGGTGATTATATTTTCTTTGGATTTTGTGCCACATCTTCTTCTATTTTGCAACTAATAGTTTAATTATCTTTCAGATATGTGTAGATGCTGTTTTGTCAATTATGAGACCAGGTGTGCCTATAGATTTGCATATGGTTGAAATAATGGAGATGAAACACAAAACTGAACTAGATACATCTCTCATACGGGGTTTGGTTTTGGACCATGGCGCACGTCACCCAGATATGAAGAAAAAAGTGGAAGATGCATATATTCTAACTTGTAATGTCTCTCTTGAGTATGAAAAAAGGTATACAACTTCCCATTGTATCTCCCCCCTCATTTCCCATCAATTAATTAAATGAAAAAATGCTTTAAAATGTATAAATAAAAGGTGAATTTAGGTACTAATAATATATTGTTTTCAACTTTTATGTTAATTTATCAATAGTTATTTTCACCTAAGAAAGGCATCATATTTTTAATTTATTTTTTTTAACAATGAATAGTTAAAATCTTCCCATATCTTAAAAGTTAAAAGTAGTTTTTGGCTACTTTGCAACACACATTATATATGTATTTTTTTAAAAGATTATTTAAAAAAATGTAAGTAAATTCTTCAATTGTATCCCCTAAAATATCAGGGAAGGGACTTAAAGCAATTCAATAGACATCCTGTTTATGTAAATCCAGGAAGTTGTTCATGTAAATATAATTTTTCTTTCCTTCTAGTGAAGTAAATGCTGGATTTTTCTACAAAACTGCTGAAGAACGAGAGAAGCTTGTTAGTGCTGAAAGAGCTTTCATTACAGAGAGGGTTAAGAAAATAATAGATCTTAAGAAAAAAGTTTGTGATGGTACAAATAAAGGATTTGTAGTTATCAATCAAAAGGTTTGTTATACTTACATAAGTATTTGGCTATTTTTATATCAGTAAAAAAAAATTTTAAGATCATTTTACAATTTTTTGCTAATTTAATGTTTGAACCTTTTCTTAACCTTAAGGTAATAGTAAAATTCTTGTTATTTTCATGAATATTATTGCATTCTAAAGATTTATTTGAATCAAGATTCTCTAATATTGGCCGAACGATGGCCGAATGGTAGAGAGCTGCTCTTTTGAACCGGAGTTCGCGGGTTCGAATCCCGCTACTGGCATGGATGTTTGTAGCCGTTCGGACTCGGCTTTAAACTGTAGGTCCCGGTCTCATTAGCCCTCGTGTGCAAAGCAGTAGACCGTAGCTCTCCCAACCAAAACCAAAATTCTCTAATATTGAACTAAAAGTAAAATAATTATTTATTAGTATTGATATTAAAAGAAAAAAAGATTCTGTAAAGTTGCTTTTTTTTTTTTTTTTTTAAATTGATTTTGACATTGATAGTTTTCTTGAAACTTGCATTCTTTATTCAAAGAAATTTTATTGGTAGAAACCTTTTTGAAAGAAAATAGTTCAAATTTTTTTTTTTTTTTATTCCATTTCTATTTATGCTCTTTTATTATTTTCCAAGTATTTTCGGATTGAAATTTGGAAAGTCATTCAAATATAAGCATAGCTAATATTTATTTTTAACCTTTAAATTTCATTATCTCTATTTTTCAAGTATTTTAAAATTTGTCAAAAATTAAATGGCAACTTCCCATAGTTTCATAAAATTTATTACCATTTAACAACAATATAATTATTTAGTTAATTGATGATTAACTTGCATGGTATAAAGGAGACTTGTCCAGTCTTATCAGTTAGCAAAAGGTAACTGGTAGTTGAAAACTTCAAAATAACTTGCCATTTGTGATTAGCTGTAATCAGTTGTTTTAAGCGAACAGTTGAGTGTTTTACAGAGAATATTATCAAATAAAACTTCCTGGATTTTTTAGTACAGAGTGCTGCATACCTTATAATTGTCAAATTTTAATTTTATTTAACAAATTTCTGCCAATGCTGTCTAACTCTTTGAATAATACAATTTTTTCTTATATTTCTCAGAATGAGTTTGAAATATTTTCATTGATATTCACAGAAAATTGATTCTTTATAATTTTTCTTAAATTAATAAAATCTTTCTTTCTGTAACATAGGGTATTGATCCTCTCTCACTTGATTTGTTATGTAAAGAAGGCATTGTTGCTCTGCGAAGAGCTAAGAGAAGAAATATGGAAAGGTAAGCTTAGCAAAACTATTGTAAAGTTTAATGTTTCTAAAATATTGGATGTATTTTTATATGGATTACTGTGTTCATAAGTAAATTTAATGAAAATCATCAAACTTCAGGACTACTAGATTGCACTTTAATAAATTTAATCTTAACAGTTTAATTTTGAGAAAGTATAATGTTCATGATGCATTTAATTTTTAGGTTGAGTCTGGCTTGTGGTGGTGAAGCTGTTAATTCTGTTGATGATCTTAGTCCTGAATGCTTAGGTGAAGCTGGTATTGTGTATGAACATGTTTTAGGTGAAGATAAATACACTTTTGTTGAGGACTTAAAGAACCCTCAGTCTGTGACAATTCTTATTAAGGGACCTAATGCACATACTCTGACACAAATCAAAGATGCAGTTCATGATGGTTTAAGAGCTGTCAAAAATGCTATTGAAGATGGTAAGTTAATATTTCTTAAGAAAATGCTTTATCAGTGTATGTTTTTGAGAAAATTTGTGCATGCTTTCTATTTGCTCTCCCATAAAACTTTTTTTTATGTAGTTGTGGATAAAAATTATGAAATCAAGTTATTTTTTCAGGGATATTAGAACTAAGAAATTGCTTTCATAAAATAATTTTTAAAGCTTTAAGAACTTTAAAGAAGTGACATGTTGTCTCTCACCCCATTTATTTTTAAAAATTATTTGTATACTTAAGTTATGCACTGTCCAATAATTGAGGTATTTCTCCTTTATTTAGTTTTAGACATATATTAAGTATAAATAAATTTTGTAGGCTGTCTTGTTCCTGGTGCTGGAGCTTTCGAAGTTGCAGCCCATTGTGAATTGCTGAAGTATAAATCAGAAGTTAAAGGACGTATTCAATTAGGAATTCATGCTTTTGCAGATGCATTATTAGTAATTCCTAAAACTTTAGCATCTAATGCTGGTTATGATCCTCAAGAGACAACTGTTAAGCTCATTCAAGACTATGAATCAACATCATCTTTGGTTGGACTTGACATTAATACAGGTAATTTCCAGAAACTATGATTTTGCATTTCTTTCTCACACAAGATATGTATACTTGTAAAATTTTCTACCTATTAATTGTATTTCATTTCTGCAGTTGTTTAAGTTAATGCTGTATATTTTAAGAATGTTACTCTATCCACAAAATAATTTAGATGTGAACTGAAGGTACTTAGACTTATCCCGTTTGCTTAAATTTCTTACTGTTATATCTTAATTCAAACCTCAGTCTTATTATTTTCTTAATTTAAAAAAAAGTAAGTATAAATTGACCAAGGTTTTATGAATTTTAATTTTAAAAGATGTATGTCATTTTCTGCAATATATAATGTTTAAATATTCATTATGTGTATTAAATTTTGTAGATATTTTTTCACCACAATTCAAGTTTAAAAATTGTCATCATTTTCAGTTGTATCATTTATACAGGCTTGTAATTCCGTCATTTTTCTCACCTTTAGTCACTTTTTTTACAATTTATCTCTTTTAGTCACTTTTTTAAGTAAACAGTCACTTTTAGTCACATTTTTCTTGGTGTATCACAGCAAAAGTTTAGTGTTGAAAAAAAATCATAATTAATAACAAAATATTTAAAAGACCAAAATGGGATGCTCTAATCTTATTTTTTTATTAAATGTAAGTAGTCATGGTTTCCAGAATTTAGTGATTTTAAAAAGCCGCAAAGAATTTCCTGAAATGTGCAGCATTTAATATATTAAAGTAATTTACGTCAAAGCACACACTTTTCTTTCTCTTCACAATTTTTGTCTAAATACTCTTATCTCGCTATGTACATATTTCAAAACATCATTAATATATGCAGAAAATTGTGATTATAAAATTAATGAATTGTATGTATTCAAATCTAATTTATAGATTTTCTTGAATAAAAAACAATGTTGAGGTGAACAAAATTTTTAACCTATTTTGTATTTGATGCTAAAATCATGTTGTTTGATTTAGAGTTAAAATAAATAGAAAAATCTTAATAGCATCTGTAATCAAGAGGAGAAAAAAATCACTTTTTTTTTTTTTTTAACTGTAATGATGAAATCATTAAGTACATACAGGTGGAAAAATTGTGCTAGCCATATACCTGAAATTATACTATTTACTTAAATGCTACACATGATAAACCCTAATTCCTGTAAAGGTACAACTTCTGCAGGATTCAAATGTGGCACATTGCCAAGAAATGTTTGATTGCAATATTTTAGTTAATTTTTGGAAAATTATCAAGCTACTTTTCCCATTTTCTGTGTATATATATATATATATATATATATATATTTTTCATTTAATTTGTAACTTTCTGAGAGTTTAGAATAATATGCATCTCAGATCTGATGTGCATGGCATTTGCATTTTTTCAAGCAATGTATAAAAACTAAAGTTTATGGTGGGGGGGGGGTATCCATTTGATATGTTAAAATCAATTGAATTTTTGTTTTCTAGATAATCAACACACACACACATTTATATGTATATGCATGTTTTTATTTTATACAGCTACACTTTTATTTAACAACACTAATAAAGCAATATATGAATTAGAACATTTCTAAAATATTCACATTTTGTGAATGGCATATATTATTTAATTTCGAATATCATCCAGCCCTTCTCTCTTCAGAAGGGCTTAAAGAAACTGTGGGTAGTTAAAATTTCTCTTAAATTTGCATTAGAAAGTTTGAGAAGATGATTATAAAAAAAGTGTGTGAGAAAATAAACTTTTTAAAATAATTTTCTGTCATTTAAATTTTGTGTGTAATGATTTTAATTTCTCTATTTCAGGTGAATCTGTTGTTGCTGCTGATGTTGGTATAATGGACAATTATAGAGTGAAAAAACAACTACTTAGCTCCTGGTAAACTTATTTTTAATCATTTTTCATGCTCTATTAAAATATTTGGGTTTTATCATACCTAAAATGTTTTTTTTTCTTTTGAAAGGGATAATGCTATTATGTGTTAAATGGTAAAACATGTAACTGCCAAAAATTTCTTTTCACTAATCATGCCAGAAGTAGCCCATATGTTTTGTGTGAGGCTTTCAATGTATACTTTATGCAGTCATGCCAAGAAAGGCACTCACTTAGAACTCTAAGACCAGATGAATACTGAATAAAGCTCCTATTTTCTCCATTACATAGTTTGAGGGATGCAGACAAAGCTAACATATTCAAAAGTCACTATACATCTGTGTGAACCCATGAGGTGGATTAATCAGTGGTTTATCTTCTCTTGGGAGAAAGCTCTAGGTAGTGGATTTACTGTAGTTGAAAAATTACCATGATGATTCAAAAATGCACACCTGCAAAGAAAATGGATGATGTCTTAGTTTGTTTTTTTCCCCCTGGGATAATTGACAACTGGTTGTGAAAAAAGTCTATGTAGCAGTTATTCCCTTTTTTTTTTTTAAATATAATTCTTAAAACTCATTTTAGTGAATCACATCATCACTTGATTTAATTCAGCTTACTGAAAAAGTTTATATTAAAAAATAGAAAAGGAATTAAGAGAATTTGAGGACTATCAGGGGCTATAATATTTTATGTTATATATATGTATACTTAGTTCATTTTAGAGGATATTTAATTTTATATCTAAAACAATGTGTGTATAATGTTAAGAAACAACTGGATTTTGTGATGTAGGTTCAAGACAGCCAGTCAAGTCCTAACATACAAATAAAAATGTATGATTGTTGCAATTTAGAATCATAATTTATAAGCTGCATCCCCTGTTTTTGTCAGCTGAAGAGAGGGATTATATATATGTGTATATAGAGAGAGAGCAATTTGACTGTCAGAGGGTCTAATAATAATAAAAAAAATTGGGGTAGGAGTGGCTTTCGAGATGGAAATGTTACACAAATCCATGATAGCAGTCCTATTATTTTCTGTACCTAAACCACTACAACTCCAAAAGTTTTAGTTTTCAAAAATGCCTTTTAATTTTCAACTGTTAATTAAAAATTTACTGAGGTTTTTTGGAGTTCACAAATATTTTTTATCAGAACATTTTATATATTTAACATTTTTAAAAAATACAATTTTCTTTCACGGTTGTGATGTTGATAGAATAAGGGTTTATGATTTTTGTAGTTTATTTAATACTGATTGTTGCATTCTAATATTTTGTTTTTAGTTCTGCAATTGCTGGCAATTTACTACTTGTGGATGAAATCGTAAGAGCTGGACTTACTTCAACTAGAGGAAAGTGAATGTAGAAACTAAATGTCATCTCTGCATTTACATTTATCATTATGCTTCTTTTCTTTTCATAACTCGATGTATTACAGCAACCTCTAAATACAGCTATGAACTTTTTTTAAAAAAACAATATATACTCTGTTCAATTGTATATTTTCTGTCCTGCATTAAACTAAACAGAACTGGAGATTTTGTATGCTTAATAAAACTGAATTATATTTTGCCATTTAAAATCACATTGTTCTTAAAATTTTATTATTAAAATTACTTATCTCTAATTTTAATGTGTGAATTTTTTTAAAGCCATTATGATTTAATGGGAATTCCTCTGGTATTTAGTTTTTGTTTTCAAAAATAGGAGTCCTTAAAACTCCTTTTTATCACGTTTTTTTTTTTTAAATTTATAAGTCAAACTTGCTTGTAACACTCACCAATTTTCGTCTTTTCACCTAGTGCAAAATGGTGGGGGAGCTACTAATCTGTGATTGGCTCTAATTCCTGAATATATTGCTAGAATATGGCAAATATAAAGTTGGTGAGTTATGCATCTTCATATAAATACATATACATGTGTGTACTAATATACATAATAAAATTACTGAGCAATGATTGATAGGGATTGATTTTTTTTTTTTTTTTAATTCACTTTTGACTTAGAGGTTTGGAGCACTAGGGTTTATTATTATGTTACGTAACTACTAAAGACATCAGAATTTACTACTTAAAGCCGATTCTGGATTGCTACAAACAATTTGTCAGTAGCAGTATTTGAATTTGAAGCAGTGTCTTACCGAATCAGTTAGCCTCCTATTGTAGCCATTTGATTTGGTTTAGAGCTTTATAGTTTACTTTTAGCTTTATGAGGGCTAATGAGAAGAGAACTTTCTATTAAAGCCCATTCTGAGCATCGATGCAGACAGTGAGAATTAAGCCCTCAAAGTTCGATACTGAAGGACAGAATAGGCAGAATGAATGCTGGTTTTAAACCCTTGTTTGGCATTGGGAGAGGGGATAAAACAGACTGTAGTGCCCTGAGATGAAGCTGAAGCCAAAAATGAGTGTCATACTACAATATCAGTTTTTTTAAATTTCTCTCTTTCAACACACTGTTTTTCTTCAAACAGAAATTAACCTATCCGATATATTCAGAAAACTACCCCTTCTAATTGATTTTCTCCTTTCTTCTAACCACTTAAATGTACCTTTGACACCCAACACCCCAAGAGTTGTAAGAATGTGTCATCACAAAGTTAAGCTAATACAAATAAATCAACACCTGTTCAAAGTTCAGAGCTCATAGTTCAGCTAATCACCTCTTCTCTTCAACCCACATGATGACATGCAATGCTGACTGAAGTAAAATATTCGCTTTCTGCAGCTGAAACACTAAACAAGCTTTAATAAAAGTTCACTAAACAATTGAATTTTGTTTATTTTTTTATTTATTTATTAAATTCAAACTACCCCAATACAAAGTTTCAACCTGCAAGGAATGATAATTTCCAAACCCAAAATTCTAGGTAACTCATTGGAGCACAATCACCCAATACAGTCAGAAACTTAAAATTTTTGCAGTCACTTGGAATATCTTTTAACAATGAGTAAATTGTGTTAGATTTTGCAAAACACCACTTTAAATCTGTCTCCAAGTACCTGCATACTTCTCTGTGCATAAAAATTTCATTTAAATTTTCTTGTTCTAATGATATGATGGTAAGCTAAACCAATACCTGTATATAAATATAGATTGTTATGAGTAAATTTTTTTGTTTAATAATGGCAAAGAATCTTCCTAATAAAATGCAAAAGTGCTGGCAAATGCATATGGCTTCAGATTCAGAAGATTTTATGGGTGAACTTTGACATTTTTTCTTATTCAGAATGAATGCCCTATCACTGGAAATAGGCAATTTTGGCATAATGTTAAAACATTTAAAAAAAATTTTTTTAAATATCTAACTGTATGGCAATAAGGTCTCTGTTAAAAACTATTTTCCTTAATCAATTTATGGTCACAAATGTAAAATTCTGCCATCTGGTTGTCTGCAAAAGTAATTTGTGTAAAATATTGCCAGAAACATTTACTGGGAAAGTTAAACTCTAGAAACATAATTTTCTACCATTACCAGGGCTATTAGTCCTGGGAAAATCCAAGAATTCTGAAAACTTTGTACTAATCTTTTCCAGATTTATTGAGAAATGAAATTATAAATTATTTTCTCTTACTCGTTCCTCTTAACTTTGGAAAAGAATACAGCCCATTCTTTAAAACTCTCTCCAATAATTTAATAAATTATAATAATTTCTCAATTGTCTAATTGATGATTGTCTCATCTACTGGAATCTTAACATATTCGCACCAGTACATACATACACCAGTGCGTGATCAACATACTGGAAAATGCACTTATGACAGTGGGTTTGGCAGCGAATGTGTTAAAATAACAGGTTGAAACTTTGAAAGTTATAGCACACTGCAGGAAAGTACTTAAAAAAAAAGGGAAATAGTCATCTACAAATTTGAAGGGTTGATATACTTGAAGTCATGGAATCTATAACACTGTAACAGTAGTTGCTGGTTAAAACTAAAATGCCATTTTCACAGGACATGGATGAAAAATACAGGTAGTACACAAAAGGACATTGTCTTAGCAAAAGAAATTTAAATGCTATTTTTTATGAAGTAATTTAAGAAAATAGCTTTCTTTTATCAAGAGTAAAATTTCATTCTTTAAAACATGTTTAGTATAATTTCTTATATTTTACATACAGATGATACAGATAAATCAACGTGATTTGGAGCATTTTTACTTCTACAGATTTTTTTTTATACGTATATACACACACACCTTCAGAAATATATATTGAGCTAACATGTTATATGCTATTTATTGTATTTTCTTATATAGGTAGAGCTATTCATAACAAACAAGTTTTTATTTAGATATTGAGCAAAAGCCTTTCCTGAATAATTTTGTTAAACAGGAAGACAACATATAATTTTCTTATTATCTATTTATAAGAGTGGATTATGTTTTAACTTAAGAGTGAAACATACTCAATCTTACCCAAGAATTTGAAAATATGTATTATTTACCTTAACTGCTATTGTGCAGGTTCTATGGATTTCATTCTTAACCATTTTTACTCCTTGAAAAAATCAATTTGAACATTTCTCAATATTTTTCTGCAATGTGCCATCAATATCACTAGCAAGTTGTAAGCTAGTTCAATATTAAAACCTCAAGCTAGTTATATATCTAGCAAAATATGCCCACAGTAATCAAAAGTTAAGTATTTCCTTGTGATAGATTCTGTCCATACACCTTTCTAATCTATGTACACAATTTATAAACTGTACTTTATGTCATTAAGTTCCTGAAATCTCAAAACTTTAAGACTTAATTAGTATATTTAAAAGTTTTTCAGTGAAAAAAAAATTTTTTTATTTACATAATTTTGTTTTCATACATCAAGAAATTTGTATGAAGTGAAATTGTGGCGTTAATGTTTTAAAAAATGTAATAAAATTAACCAAACAAAACTCAACATTGTAGTTTTCACTGTAAAAGTTGAATTAATTATAAAAATAAAAATCATTCCATAGATTCTGCTACTTTTTAAAAGCAAAGTTTATTAAAATGAATTGTTAATATTTAAAACTTTCTGTATAAGATTTATTTTCATTTAATATTAAAAATTTTTTATATTGTAAACTACTACTTTTCCTTCTCATGTAGGGTATAATTTCTACTTTGGCCAGAAGGTTTTCTGGTTTTGATGGGTATTGTGAAATATGTCAGCACTCCACTGTATGATGAGCCAGTGTGAAGTTACAAATTTGTGATTAATTAGTGTTTTAAAATTGAATAGTGAAGTGATGTGTTCAAGTTTCGTGTGTTTTGCTCGTCTACAAATAAATAAAAATTGTTGATTCATGGCAATATATACAGGCAAAATTATGCTGTAAACATTTCTGTGTATTCTCTATCTTCACATATAAATGTTTTAAGTGCAGATGGACCATAAATTTCTTTAATAAGACAAATGTGTCATAAGGAAAAAAAGTTTGAGAACTACTGGCCGAGAGCATTTTCTAATTATACTAACTGTATCAAGAGATATGGGGCTGCTGAAATCAGGTAAGGAATACTGTAGTTGCACTTCACAACTAAGTACCAGAAAAAAGGGGGTAGGGAAGATATACTGAAATACTTTTGGAGGCCCATTGGGAAGAAATCTACCCCAAAAAATTGGCAATGTTTCGCATCAACAGGGTTAAATACTTTTTTCAAACAAAATAATCGTATGCTTTGAATAGAAGTCTCATAAAATAGGATAGTTAGATTGTAGTAATAATACAGGTGATTAAACTAGGAGAAATGATTAAGAATTAAAGTATGTGGACAATTTATTCTGTTGTGGGGAAAGCTACTTTGCTCAAACCTTTAGTATATACCTTTATTCTTGGAAACCATCCAATCATTAAATATTTTGAAACACAAACAACTGTGAATCAAAATGCTATAAATTTACTTTTTGAAAATACTATAATGATATAGTATGTAGCTTTTTTTTTTTTTTTGTAAACTTTTCCTAATGGAATATTAATAAATCTATCAAATACAAGAATATATTTAGATGAAAGTGAATTATTTCCATATCTAATATATGGATCTATTCAAATTAGTTTATTAAAACACTTGGTCTTGAATACTTTTAATTTTTTTAAATAAGTGTACTGAAGGATTGATTATTGTTTAACAACTTACAGTATTTAGAGAAACTGATGTTTGAAATCTATCAATGTTAAATTCATAATATAAACAAGACATGAATGAATACACCTACATTTTCAAACATTCTCATTTTAACAATAAACCAAAATGTTTAGTTTTCAAATTGAAAAACAAATTTACTTTACTACATTATTTTGCAAACTTACCTGTATCATACTTGTTATGTACCATAGAGCATACTATCATCTCACAAACTTCAAAATATTTATGAAAATTCAGAATGTCATATGAGAGCTCTTAAATGTTTCTAAAATTAAAAAATATGCATCAATTTTAATGTAAAAAAAGATTTATGCCCTTAAAAATACTTTAATGTCTGACAATGAAATTAATAATTTTGATTTTTTTTTTTGTATGTATAAAACTATTTTTTAAATCTGCATTCACAATCACAACTGATTTTAACAACTCTAATTTTCTCTTTTAATCTTACAAAACCTTCGACTTGCCAATAAATTCTTTTTCCATAAAGCATATATTTAACTGCACAACACTTAATAAAAATTTATAGAAAATTTGTTACAAGTGTATTTTAATAGACTGCCCTATTTTAGCAGCAGTAAAAAGCAAACAGTAGTAAAGCATTTCACTTTTTACTAATGCTATTTATGAATAAGATGTCCAATTATTGTTATATGTTCTGTTTATCTCTAGATATATAGAACCTAATGGCAGAACAATGCAAAACAATAATCAGTACTGTGGATGTTATTTATAATTAAAATATGGCATTAAGACTCATACTCTTAATTAACAAGTTAATAAACTGAAACATACAAGAACCTTTAAATCAGTTCCCTAACTTAACGCAGTTACTTATATTGTTTGTCAATTGAAATGCCCTTATTTGATAGTAGATACAATACTATACATTACACTTATATAAAATATATGGCCTAATGTTTTGTTTGCTCAATCCATTTTATAAAGTCATTGATATTTGACAAATTGTGAAGTAGATGGCCCATTAATCAGTTATATAGCAAGTTGTAACAAAAGAAACCAACATTTAACAGTAAAAAATTAACATTCCATTCATAGTGCAAATATGATTATACTGTATAATCAATTTTAATAAATTAAATCATGAACAACAATAGACTATGTACAAAACTTTTATTCAAAAGCTGGAAGCAACAGTATTAATTTCAAATACGTAACTAGGGTTTACAGTTATGCAGTTCGTAAGTAATTAGGCAGTCACAAACATCATCCATAAAAAATAAATGCACAGGCATACTTGCATTACACTGATACAATATTTTATATGAAAACTTATGGAGATAACATAAGTGCTTCCAGTACAAATTTACCCTTCTACATAAAATCAAGTTGCAGTGTATAAATACTGCATTAAATAAATCAGTTATATATTCACACATCTAGTTAAACTATAGAGAATAAATACATACAACTTAAAAAAAAGAAAATATATGTACAGTAGCCTATGTACAAAAACACCACACTTTCAAAATTAGGAGCGTAACTTGTAAAACTTGTCAGTCCTTGAAGGCAGATATGGTCCTTTCAATGTACTGTGATTCAAATTTCCAGGATGCTTATATTTACATTTTCTATTGTATAAAATGATTTTAATGAGTTATAACTCGTAGGGGAGGGACTAGATTTCAAAACAAAGAATTAATATGTGGATTAAACTATCTGTTATAAAATATTAAACAATCGTACACATGATGACATTAACAAATCAATTATTTTTAGTTCTTATTGATTGAGGGCAGAAGTATTTTTATTTTCCTAAATTATAACATATGAGCTACCTTAATATCAAGGTAAAATGTCCCTAAGAATTGATTTTGCACTGTCTGATAAAAATTCAGGAAACTTGATTTCAAATGCAACAATTAAATCTCCCTTTTTAGTAGGATCTTTTGGTAATGGAAGTCCTTGACCTTGAATTTTATGCACAAAATTTGGTTTAATAATGTCCTTGATCCTTAATACTCTCTTTTCACCATCAAGGTTTGGAACTTCAATTTTAGTGCCACACAATGCCTGAAAAGAAATAAATATAAATTCAGTTTCAAATGAGAATATACATAAACATGTCTGTCGTGAAATTGACATCATAAGTAAAATCAGCTTACAGATAACCGTACATAAAAAAAACCAAATTAATGGTGAGAAAAAAATACAAAGATGAAAAAATTCATACTGGATGGAGCTCAATTCTTATTCAAATGTTAAATACAATCTGCACATTAATAATACTTCTCTTAAGATTTAAATAACAGTTTAAACACATTTATAACATCCAGAGAAATGTTAATATATTTAAAAAATAAGACTATCAAAACTGACAGTTACCTCTTTAAGAGTCACTTTTGCTGTGTATCGTATATCACTGCCTTCTCTTTTGAAGAGAGGATGTGGTTTATCCCTTATGATGAATGAAATATCAGCTGGTATACTGTTTGGCGTCTGATCTCCTTCTTTCTGAAAAGTGATTTTAGTACCCGCTTTCCATCCAGGCTTAACATTGATTGTTAAAACTTTTTCCTCACGCTTCGTTGTCCTTCCATCAGGATTCAAAACTTTACGGCTAATTTTCATCTTTTTAGTACACCCTTTAGCTACATCTTCTAAAGACACATACAGATCATGTTCAAGTGGAGGGTCTTGTTGTTTAGGCTTGGAACGGTTAATGTTTGGAGAACCAGCTGTAAAGCTTTGGGACCGAAATGGGTTACTGCTACGCATACCAAAGTGTGAGGCAAAAGGATGATCATCAACGTCCATATCATCATCACCATAGAACATTGTTGTAGTACCACCATGTCCACCAAGTCCCATTCCACTACCCATAAAGAAAGACTCAAAGGGGTTATCGGTCCCGAAAAATTGTGCAAATGTAGCGCGCGGATCTCCGTGGAATGTGTATGTAAACTGTGGACCAGGACCACCTCCTCCACCACCACCAATACCTCCTTTTAAACCTTCCTCACCATACTGATCATAAACTTCTTTCTTCTTTTTGTCACTTAATACCTCGTACGCTTCTGCAATTTCTTTAAATTTTTCTTCGGCTTCTTTAGTTTTATTCTTGTCGGGATGGTATTTCAAAGCTAATTTCCTATATGCTTTCTTGATCTCATCTTCTGTAGCACCACGACTAATGCCTAGGGTTTTGTAGTAATCTTTACCCATCTTATATCTAAAATTAAAAGAATATATGTCAAACTTTTGAAAATTTTATAAGTATGAGAAATTATTATTAAACTAATAAGTATCGCGTCAAAAAAAGTGTAAATAACATAAAAATAATTGCTTATTCTGTACTTGAACCGAGTAATACAATGCATATACTTTCATTGCTCTTTATATACCCAAACAATCTTGAATATATGAATAAATATTTTAAAGTCACAAATATAATCGCTTATGCCTACGCGTTTACTGGAGATTAAAACACACCCATTATATTGACACTGTAAAAGGTTATCATAACTTCCTATTTAATCAATACTTACTTATACTTGCGATTGAAGTAGCAAAATAAAACAATATAAACACAATTTTAACTTAACGAACAACTTTACAGTGCAGATCACTGACACAGACTGTAAACTTTCCAAATCTGGTGATCGGTATTGCGTCGCACTATATACGGTTTCAGGTCAGATGAGCGACTATTCACGAATGTTCTACAACATTCTGCTTACGTCATCGAGATACATTACTGCCATCTAGTGACGGCGACAGCGAAAATTGAGATCATGGGAAGACTGCTCAAGCAAAATTGTGTTCTAATATGTTCCAAAATATGGTAACTAAATAATTAGTTTTAATAAATATTCAACACAACCCACAAAAAAAATTTTAAAGATATCCACAGTTACTTACATGTTATTATTTCTGACCTTTACAAAAGTGCGCTAACTTCAGCGAGCGACCGTCATAAAACAGTTAAATTGACAGTTGAGTAGACACTCACAGAGAATTATCGAGGTCATTCAGGAGGCTTCATCGATGCATCGCCCTCACTATAAGGCAATTTGTTGCAACGTCAAAACCTACTATAATGCCCTTCCCATTCATTTTTATATTTACAACATCCAATAGACAAACAATAAACTGCCCTTCCGTTTGAAATTAAAGCCAGAATTGTCATAATTTCAGAATTTGCCCTACTGTGTGAAATCGCCTTATATCGCTAATCTAGGAAAGAGATTCTAGGTATGTTGATCCCTGTTGAGGAATTCAACTCAAACCTTCGCTCGCAGAATCGCTGTTCAGCTTAAGATGATTTGACAGATCTCACGTCTGTGAACTAATCACATTCTGCAATGGTCAAAGCACTATTTAAAATTAGCTGAATTACATTTTTGTTATCCAATTGGGGTAGTGGAGCAGCTTGATATTTTGTATGGAGACTTTTTAAACTCTACTTTTATTTGAGAACTCTATAATTTGAAAAATATCGATTTAAAGGTTTCTGTGCTCAAAGCTAGAATTAAGTTTCTTATGGTCAGGCTGTCCCATACTATAATATGAGACAGTGAAGTCATTCCCATGACTTTAAGGGTGGCATAAGCAATGGAATAAAAACATTTAAGGAGTCGTCGTTTCAAAAGGAATTGTAAAAAATTTCCATGTAAAAAGCATACTACACAATCTACCGAATTATATGTATGCCGATACAAAACAGTACGTTTAAAAGCAAGGGCATACCCAGAAAGGGGGGATAGGTTTCGGTTCCCTCCCCGAAACTATATTATTTAAACAGAAATTTTCCATTATAAATATGCTAGATATTTATAGACGTTTTGTATAAATTATTATATTTTGTAAAGAGGAATTTTTCAACACTAACTTAAATAATTCTCTAACATATACTTCTACAAGAAAAAAGATCGACCAAATGAAGATTTTAAGTTTTCGACGGCTTAGCTATAATTGTCTCCAGTTGGTGGAATGGCCAACTTTCAATTACATCTCTTTCTCAGGACCCTTGAACTGTAGTTTGCAGTAGATATTGTTATTTGTGAGAATTTGCAATACATGGATCAGTATGTATTTTCTCAAATTGGCTCCAAAATTGTAGCCAGTCTTTTATATCACAATCAAATTTACGTAATTCTAACTTTGATGATCTAAATTTGTGATTGTTCAAATTATTAGGTTTATCCTTATTGTTACTCGATTCTAAAAGTGATGAAGTAACAATAGACGGGTTGGCTTTAACGCTTATTATCTTTTCTGCTCTAAATCGGAACCACAAAGCTTTTTCTCGAAAATCTTCAACAGTTTCATATTCATTTTCAAACACTTTTTCTGCTGTCAAAGCTAAAATGTTCTCGTGTGTTTTTTCTAATCGTTCGTCAGCTGAAATAAACAACTTTAGTTCCATTTCCAATTGAAAAACGTCAACGTCTAGTTTCAAAACTAGCTCTTATAATTTGTTATAAGCTTTTGTAAAACCAGCACGTACCACCGGTTTGAACCTTTTTTTTAGTTTTTCCATACTATAAAAAATAATTATGGTACCTTACCTTGCAGTTTTCAGAATTCAAATATTTACACCAGTCCTGTCGCGAATACCACATAAATGTCAAAATGGGATATTGAACATGTTGAAGGCTGGAAAATATTCTACCAGTATTCGAATTCGTAGATGTGTGTAAATTCTAAAAAATTAACTCTGACGACCAAATATATGACACAACATTTATTAATGCGCACTTTTATAAATTCTCGCTGAACTGATTTACCATCAAACTCATCGCCGGAATTGTTTTTCCCTTTGCCATACACACAAAGACATTTAGCATGTGAACCACAGAATCTAAGCCCAATAATTGCGATGGTTTATAGTCATTTTTATGCATAAGGGTAATTTTAAATAGTTATTAATTGGATTAAAAATTTTGGCAGATGCAAGGGCATTGAAGATAACACTCGCCAAAGAAGGCATAGCACAATCTAGGTCATCAGGGCCATTGATAACACTGTCAGGATGTCAAAATACATAGTGTAATTTTGTATTTTAAATGTATTGTAGTTATATGATCACACTTCCGTCATTAAGATCAAATCAGCGGGTTGTTCCACGGATGTTCAGAGGCAAAATCCTGAAGCTCATCAATCTACGAAAGGATCGGGGCAGCCAATTTTGGTGCTACAGTCTCAGGGGGAAAATTACTTGGATTATTGGCGTATCTATTCACTAATATACCTATTTAAGTAATCGTGAGCTCCTGTCGAGGATTCTTAATACACTGTGTTAAACAATGGAAGGTGAATACAACAGAAATTACATCAATCAATACAGATTTTGATTACACCTATTGCAGCTCTAATAAATAAGATATATTTGTTTTTATTTGCATATGTTAACGCACCGAGCGGTGGCGCTGTTTCTATGTCCGATGTCCATCACACCTTAGTCATTTAGGATATGACTTCGCCTGGGAGCAGGTATAAGGAGCAAGTATGTAGACGAAATAATCAACAGTAGAGGATTTCAAACTTAACAACTGTTCATTTATTTAACAAAAAGCATTTAAAGAAATATTAAAGTGTATAAGTAAAATCGTCCAGAGAGGAGATTACTCTAGACAACCTACTGTCTTCGAAGTTCAGTCGGGAGTCCCCTCCCGTTTCTTCTTTTCCAAACAGGAAACCTCGGTTTTAGGGGAGATTGACATCCCCCCTCTTTGACCTTTGTCCTTAGAGTAGTCGAAACGCCCTTTGGCGCCTATCCGACGCAGTCACACAAAGCCTAATTTCTTTTCTCTGTCGGTGCGTTGACAAAAACGGCACACTTGACACCTCTAATCGTCCGTGCGTCAAAAAGACCATTACTGGTGCAATACTGCCGTTTTCAATTGTTCAAAAAAATAAAAGTTCTCCTGACCACCGACAGAGACGGACATGACTCTTACAGCATGGTCTTTAACTTTTTTAAAATCATTAACAATAACTGGCAAAAATAGGCAATCGTATCAACCTTGGGTTGGAGACCATTGACATGCCAACTCAAGATCCCAAGTGAAGATTCACGGACTGCAAATTTGCTTCAACTTATTCGCTAGCCAGCGCAAATCTTGGATTTAAACTTATAAGTGATCATTGAAGGTATGTCGAAGAGGAACTTCCCAGAGTACAATTTTTTTGGGATCGGCTTTACTGAAACTTAAGATTGTTTATTTAATTCATTGTATTCTTTAAATTTACTGAATTTATATACTTTGAAGAATCCTTCCAAACGCACACACTCCACAATCAATGCAAAAAGAGCACTATAACACATTGATTAGGATCAACTGGCTGGCGTGTGGCTGATAAATTAGAATTATATGATGTATAGATTTTAATTAATGATTTTATGATAAAATATTAATATCTATTGCTTAGGGATTTACCAATTTTAAATCACTGTTATTTGATTCGGTTACACTCGTTCCGGTCTATCCATCCCACATGTATTATTTTGATATTTGTTTAATGTTTTGGGTATCTAGAGTGGGTCTGCTACTCGGTTTTGTCAGTAAATACGAATGTACTGAATGTTTGTAACTCTGTTGAGAGATAATAGTCAAACTGTGCAATGTGATATAATTTGTATATGACAAAGTAATGGGTGAATTTTTAGTAGATTTAATAGACAGATAATAAATTTTTAATTTTATTGATTTTGTTAGTCTAACAAATTAGAGCTGATAGTATTCATGCAAAACAGGCATCAAAGTAGTATTTCATTTCAAGTTGTATCATGGCCAATCATTATGACATTCCCTCCTGGTAAGAATATCTGATATATTCCTCTCTTTGCTAATGTATGTATTGTATCATGTAATATGTTCTTTATTTATGAATAATTGTAAATTTAATAATCAAATTTAATTAATGCTCCCAAATCTAGTATTGTTAGCCTAAGTATATCTAACAAAAGAGTGAAAGTGTAAATAACTTAGTTGAAAGATCTTTGAATTAAGTATGTGATTATTGCTTAAATATTATTTTCCCATTGTAGGTTAACCCTTTAGCGGACAGTGGTTTCGTAGCAAAATCACCTTTTAAATATCTTTCTTTTAAACTTTACTTTTAGGAGTACTTTACTTTACCTTTGTATAATTATTTACGTCTCTAACCTCATACATCTGTGATGTATGAAAGCCAATAATTTAGAATCAAGAGCTTCTGCAATTAAAAAAAACTTTATAGAGACATGGATGATTTTTCAGTTTTTTTATGTTTTTGGCATTTTAAATTTACAACAGATGATAGCTCTACATTTAATTTGTTTTTTCTTTTGAAATATATGCAATTAAACTTGCTGTACCTGAGAAGTCAGTAATTCAATTTATCCTTCTTATGACCCCAAATAAAAGTATCTATACAAACCTCACTTATAAATTCTTAAGCTATTTATTTATCATATCATTTTCAGGATTGTTATTTATTGTTCTTCTAGTATAGTTAAACTTTTAAAAAGTATAATGATCAAGCTGTACAAGGGGAGGGGTTAGTCAATTAAACCACTCCTCAAAACCTCCTTGTCTAACGATGGCCGATTGATTAGGGTGCTGGCCTTCGGGACCGGAGTTCGTGGGTTCGAATCCCACTGGGGCATAGATGTCCGTAGCCGTTCAGAATCGGCTTTAAGCAGTAGGTCCCGGTCTCATTAGTCCTTGTGTTGTAAAAGAATAGATCGTAGCACTCCAAACCAAACCTTCCTTAGGTATCCTCTAAGGCAAACCCTCCTAAGGAATGTAAAGAAAATTTTACAAGCTTCATAGATAACATTTATAAACTTATTACACTAAATTCCAATGAATTTTTTTTGGTGACCTTTAAAGGGTTAATGGGTTACATATTGTATAAATGAGTTTGTTTTCTGATAAACTCACTTGGGTTTTTTTGATGAGTACTGAATTTTAACAAAAAATATTTCTAAAAGGATATATATTAATTATTATTTATAGGCCCTGTTGATTCTTTGATTTATTTTAGAATCTGTCATTGTTTTGATCCCTGCTGTAAAAATTCATATTTTCTGTATAAAAGTAATTTTCGTGAAATTTGACATGATTTAATTTCCTGCTTTTCATAATTTCATGACAACATTAAGATTAAACAGAAGACATAATTGATTTTTGGTAGTCTTTTGTGCTCTACTCTGAGTGGCAACGTAGAGGGATTTTTTTTATAATATGCTAATCAGGGTTAGCAAAAACCTGTTTTTTTTTCAGAAAAAACCCAACCCAGTGGTTTTTTCAGGTTTTATCAGAGTTTTTTTCTATACTTTAAAGGGTTTTAGATGCTTTTTTGGGGATTTGAAAACTATTCAAGTTTTTTTGATATATAAGAGGACAGGATATATAATTAATTGTATGATTAAAATAAATTTAAAATGTTAATCACTTTTTAAAATTAGAAATTTTAAAAATCAATTTTAAATTATGCAGAAGAAATTTTTGTCTAAATTAAAGAAAATTTTGAAATCTTAAAATAAATTTTTTTCAAATTATAAAATTTTCCTAACATTATAAAATTAGTTTTGAATGGCGGTTATTTTATACTAAAAGTTGTCTTTGAAATAGTTGCATTTGAATTTTTTTCTTTTCAATAAAATGTATTAAATTATTGCTCTATATTTATTAGCAGTATTGTGTTATTAAAGCATTCAGAAGATATTTTTTTAGTTAATTTGTAAGTTATTTATGATAAGTAGCAGAATTATTTATATATATTATCAACATGTTTATTATTTGCAGTTGTTATACATATTTTTTACCCAATTTTTCTTGTCCATTTTTCGATTAATTTTATCACATGTAATACTTCAATATTCTTATTTTTTTTCCTCATACATTCTTATTAACTTTGTTTAATTTAGATTTTATTGTATTTGTTATACAGATAACTATTTTTCCCTGGAAAGTTTTTAAGTTTTTGCTTTTTCTAGCAGTTTAAACTCCCTCAAATTAGAAAAAATTCTAGGATCATTGTTAAAGATGAAATATGTAATATATATATATAATAGATTTAATTCAATATATTTATTATTAGTTAAATATGTGGAATTTTAAATAAAGGTTTTGAGAACCCAATTTTGAAAAAACTCACTTGGGTTTTTTTAAAGAAACCTGCCTGGGTTTTTTCGGGTTGGGCTAATGAAGCCAACTCTGATCCTAATGCCCTTGTTGATGTTTTGCATTTTGATTGGGGATGAAATGGATATTCAGTAGCTGTCTGGTATCTAGACTATCAGGTTGAATTTCAGCTATATGGTACATCTGCAGATATCTAAGCTAAAAACTAAATATATGGATATGAAAAATGTTGGTCTCAATCAAAAATTAAATTTTAAAAATTTAAATGAATTATGAATATTTGAAAATTTTAAATTTAAAACAAAATTGGCTAGAGGATGTCTGAAAAATAACAAAATTTTACAAAGCAATGACAAACTGATTGATAAATACCTACTATTACTGAGAAAACACATGGGATAAATCTTAACTTGAGGGGAGGGTTAAGGCCAGACAGGATATTTCCTCTTACTCAGAATTTATAATTTTGAATTTTGAAACTAAACCCCACTGAAGAAGGCTAGTATCCCTCTTTAATAAATTTCTGAGTTATTCCCAGATAATGTAACCCCCTCCCTGGCGACTGTTTTTTGATGATCTTTCTTGTGCCAAATTGTCATTTTGGTGTAATCAAGGTGGTGGGAAAGATGGTCTAAGTCAAGCATTGGAACTAACTACAGAGGAAGCAAAATGCCTGCTGAAATTTTTAAGAAAAAAAAGTCGATTTATTGTTGTTTCTTAATTGATTTACATTCAATGTTTTTTAAAGAATTACAATGTTCGAATATTAAAGTTTGAAGTAAAAGTTAAATAAAAGATATAAATTATTAACTGCAATTTTAAAAATTGAACTAGAAAAACCTACTAATCTTTTATTTCTATTTCCTGTCTTTCTGTATCTTTCCTTTTCTTAATTTTTTTATAAAATAAAAATATTTAAAAATTAAATTTACGTTTTTTATTTTATTAATTTTTTGCCATTTTAAAGCTGAATTTTGATATACAACACAATACAAACTGAGAATTAAAAAAAATTATTTTAAATTTTTTAAAATTTGCCAATTAAAAATAAATTAATACAATCTACATGTTATTTGATTGTATGAGATGTAATTTGGGATGATAATGGGTTTACTTAAAAAGGGGATTTCAAATTCAGTTTTAGGCAAGGGTCTAATGGGGAAAAAGGTAAAATAAAAATAAATTTAGTATAAATTTTTAAAATTTTCATTAATATCAATAATGTGACGCCTTCAATGTTCTTGAGGGAAGAAGGATCACGGACTTAATCACAGAATTGGAAATCACTTTTATATACTGGAGTAAAAAATTTCTATATATAAAGGGATTTTAATATCCCAAAACAATTCAAAATGTCAAGGATTGTGGCTTGGATAATATATCAACGATAATCACAGTCGTAAAAGAGAATTAACTATTCTCACACGATGGGGAGGCTTTTCCAGGGTCAACTCGAACTCAATCTATCCCCCGTTCAGTGTCCAAGACCCTGCCGTTCCTTATATGAGTGGACCTTACGAGTCTCCTGAACGTAATTGCTAAAAAGCTGGCTCTGGTCAAAAGTCGCGGAAGCCTCCACGAGGTCAACATACCTACGTAAAAAAATGTCAAAAAGTCTCGTGTCCTAAAATTCTTGGTTTTTTATACCTGGAGATCAGTTACCGTCCTGCAACTGTTTTCTAGTCAGTTACGATTCCAATTACCTGAGAACTCCAGCTAAGGTTACAGCTAGTTTATTAGTTGAATTCTCATTCGCTAGCTGTCCATTTCTGGAATTCTCAATGCAATGCTCCGGAATCATTACCCCTACTGATCAGGGTGTGACGGCTATTCAATCGAACTGTCAACATCCCAGACACTGCACTACCACGCTATTGTAGTTCAGTCAAGCAGGTGGGATCCAGTTCGGCCGATTTCGGTTATTAGTGTTCTGAACAAGAGGGGTTCTTCACAATAGTAATAGTTTTTCTGCTATTTAAAACCATTTATTCAAACATTATTTGGTATTTAATTCATTTGTTAAAAATTTAAGGGTATATAGGTTGAAAAATTTTTTTCAATTCATCTTGTTGGATTATAATAATTCTCAATACAATAAAAAGTAATATTTAAAAAGGTAATTTTAATTACCTGTACTATAGGGTGACATGATCTCATTGCTCAGTAATGAAGCTTTAAAGAAAATTAAAAAAGCATAAAAGACTCAAATGTACTCATAGTGTGTAGATTTTCCAAAAGTTACAGTTTTATTATTAAAAGTGGTTGGAGTGCTACAGTTTACTTTTTTGCAACACGAGAGCTAATAAATCCAGGACCTGCTGTTTAAGTTGATTCTGAATGACTATGAAAATCCTTGCCCAGAGTAGAATTTGAATTCCCAAACTAAGTGCAGCTCCTTACTCATTCACCCATTGTTCTTCAAGTATTTGTCTTAAAGTTCATAGCTATCATTTGTCCAGTGTGCTGGAAACATTCAATCCATTTGCAAAGACTGTTTAATCCTGCTGAATATAAACTGTGACAAACTATTGAAGTCTTTAAAAATTAAATCAAGCATCTAGAAGTGTGATTTCATATCTTGACACAGATACATTTAAGATCATGCTATGTTACATTTGATGCTACATAAATGAGTATGCTTATCAAAATTTGTATTTATATTTTTATGTAATATCTTATTGTCTGTGCTTTTAGTTGTGGATTTTTAAACTTCATGATCATAAGACCTAAAGTTTATTGTACCCAAAGCTAGAAAATAGAAACTAATGCTTCACAAAACTATGCTGTACAATGTCCAAATGGGTAGAGTGCTGATCTTCAGTACTGGTGTTCATAATTTTGAATTCCACTGCTGGTCTGGGTGTTTGTAGCTGTTTGGAATAGACCATAGCACTCTTAACCAACCTACCATCAGTTTTTAAGTTGTTCTCTTCAAAAACTGTATGTTCACTTACAGTTGTATGAAAGTTTTGATAATCTCATCAATAAAATTATCTGATAATGTGAGGCAGGTACCACTATACAGATACTGGCAGTATAGTGATGACATCAGTTAGTTTTCCTCTTTTATTTTGAGCAAAAAACTAACAATTAAAAGTAATATATTTGTATCCTGGTGGTAAGATGGTAATTTCCTTTTATAAAATAAGTTTCTAAAATATACGAGCTCCCTTAGCTATATTTATACAGTGTCTTAATTATATATATAGTACATTAATTTTGCATATATCTTACACTTATATATACATATATATAATATCTTGTAATATACAGATATATTATTTATGTAATTAAAAAATAAATAGAAATTTAAAAAATTAATAATTATAAATTTGTAATTATTTATAAATTTAAATAACATATGTATATATCTTAATATAAATTAGGTAAAGTTAATATAATAATTTAAGATATTCATTAATTAGTAGGTTTTTCTTACTTTTGAGTTTTTAAATTGCAGTTTTTTAAATAGTGGAATACAAAGTTCCAATCTCACAGTCATAGCCTTGGATTACAGTATCAAATTATGCAAGAAGAGCAAGACCAAGGGTTGCCACAATTAGAGAACCTAGAGCTAACACTTTATTGCCCAATTTTATGAGTAGCAGAGTTCACACTAACTGGGTTACATTAACTGGAATAGCATCAATTTCTGTTGTTGGGAGTCAGACACACCTTTAAAAGCAATGCCTAACTTTAACAATGGATTGCTCTCTATTTTCATTCAAATTTATTTTAACTTAAGTAGTTAAAATAAATTTGAGTATAAGAATCTTTAACAGTTTTTTTATATCAACAGAAAACTAAAAGTTACTTATAATTAAAATACCATTTTTATTTATTTAATATGTATGAACTAAAATATTATCATTCAGAAATAAAATACTTGTCCACTAGGGTGCATTAACAAAATTTTGAGTAATTTATATTTCACAATAACATATAATACAAATACAGAAAAATAGACTATTTTTATTTATTTTATTTTTTTCTTGTGTTGCATTATTAATAAATATTTATTAAAACAGACACCTTACAAAGTGATGTCAAAGTGATTGATTAAACAAACATCTGCTATGAGAGACGAAACATGTGAGCTAAATCTTAAAGTGGGAGGGGAGATAAGACAGAGAGAATACTCCTTCTGAGAATTAATTATAATAGAATCTTGAAACTAAACCCTGCTAAAAAAAGCTAGCAGCTCTCTTTAATAGGCCTCTGTTGTTGGAAGTCAGGTAGACTTTTAAAAGGAATTGCCTATCTTTACCAACCATAGATTGCTTACTATCATGGTTCAGCCGGGTGCTTAAAATCCTTAAAAAGTGCTTATTTTGTAGATCCGTTTTTAAGGTCCCTAATAAGTCCTTAAAAAGTGCTTAATTTTTTTTTGTAGCCTTAAAATTTATAAATTTTTCCAAGTGCTCAAAAGTGCTTATTTTTCCCCAAATATCGATTGCTGAATTTTTACTTCCCTTGGTAATTAATCGTCAATCTATTCAACAAAGCTAAAGATAAGAAAGAAGAGTTAAACCAATTAAAAAATGTATAGAAGAAATGAAAAATGAACTTTAAAATTAGACATATTCTCTTATTCCCCCCCCCTTCCTATATTTTTGGGTTCTCATCTTCTATTATGAATGGAAATAGTTCTTCAGTTACATTTTAAAAATAGCATTGATAATTTCTTGAATCTTGTTTTGAGTATGTCATAATTAAACCTTTTTTAGTGTAGATACTGCATCTTCTTTTCTCCCTGTGTGTGTGAATATTATATTTACCTGTTTATAATACAGAAGTACTTTTTATTATATTATTTTACATCTATGTTGCTGTAAAAATACTGTTGCTATGATGTGAAACTTGTTGATCTTCCACCACAGATACTACTTTCTTAACTTTACAAATATTTCAGATTTTTTTAGGGAGGGGGGGGGGCATTTGATCAATAAGGACTATTGCTGTTCTAAAATTTGTTTGCAAAGAAAGATGTCTTAACATAAAGTATGAGATATTAACAATTGTGTTTAATGAAATTATTAAATTGAACTATATATATTATTTAATGTCATTTTACAAATCATAAAGCTCATGAAAAGCTTCAGTTTTTAAGCTTTAGTTGTAGGTTGATCATAGTACAATGAAAATTAAGGTGCTTAAAAAGTGCTTAATTTTTTTTTCTGTGGAAAGAGTCTGAACCTTGACTATGTACCTTTTGTTTGCTTAGGAATTTTTAAAAGTTTTTTCAAAATCAAAATAAAACTAAAAGTTACTTAAAATGTTTTAATTAAATCATTCAGAATAAATATTTGTGAACAAGTGTGTCAAACTTTTAAAATAAGTAAGAGATTTTAAATATGTCTTATTTAATCTTTATATTATTGTGAATTCTATTTTATATGGAAGCAAGCATATTATTTTCACCCCTTTCCATCAAAAATGTCAGTACGGCATGAGTGCATCTTGTGGCCTATATGCCATCATATGAAATGGCTATCCATAGGGTTAAAAGATTATCTACCCCTGCACTCTGGGTTGTATCAGTTGATGATTAACCCCATGATTAACATGGGGGTTTAAACAGTGGTTTTAACCGTCCTGGTTAGTATCAATTTTGACCAGTTTTGACCACTGAGATTAACTTTTCCATATATTTAATACTAATTGAACATAGTTTACTAGTATATGATAAAGGCAAGTTTTCATTGCCTGTGCGTTTTCAAAGTGCAAGATTTCAAGGTACATTTGTTATAAATGTCATAATATAAATAACACCAGAAAAAAAAAACAAATATAACATAACACCAAGATTAAAAAAAAATTTACTTATTTTTTTATAAAGCTGTTTTATATGTAATTTATGTTGAAATATGCTGTTTTATATGTAATTACAGTTTTGTAGTTGTCTCTAAATTTAAACGATTTCGTGATTTATTTTGGATTACTCCAAACTTTAAAAATAATCTTTCTATAGATGAAGAGCAGGCACAACAGTTCATTAGATGTATTGTAAAATCAACAAATTTTATGTTAATGCCTTTAAACTTCTTCATTGCTGCCTACCAGACATCAAGTCCAAGTGTATTTTATGTTTTTTGGTGCAACTGGATTATATTTTTACAGTTGCATGTGCATGGTTCATTTTTAACATTCAAACATTCTTACTATACTGTATAAGCATGTTAAATCTCATGAACTTGTTAGTGTAATATTTTGTTGAACTACACTACTATTTTTATTGTTTATTAAAAGTCACTTCTAAGTACAAAAGATATTATATATTAAAATTAAAACCATTTAAAACTATTTTTTAACAATTCTGCCCATTTCTGACCATTTTGGGATGGTTTTTATCCATTTTTATCCAGTGTCCTGGTCAAAATTACAACCCTGCCTGCACTATATCTACTTGTTATTACTGATCATTTATCATGGTTTTAAATTTAGTTAGATATTTAGTAAAATCTGTTGAAGAAAAATGATATAAATATAGCATAGATTTATAATTAATTATATACATATACCACATTAAATGTGGTATATGTTATTATATTTAAGCTAAGAGTGCAATTTTCCTACAAAAATTTACCCAAAGTTCAAAATCTATATATAAGCCAAAGTGAAAAATAATTTCTAGAATGTACAAATACATCTCCAAGCAGGTAAATTGGGGGAAATACTTTGAAATTACATTGTTGAATACCAGACCAATCCTTCTTCTTTTTTTTTTTTTTTTTTTCTGCAGCATCCAATTTAACTACTGTGGTTTAGTTACACTTCGAGACAAATACTAAGACATCTCTTAGTATGTTTTGAAAGTGGCAAGGATAAACAATTAAGCAGTTTAAATTTTAATTAAATTCATGCTGTCTTAATTATTTTCACAATTTTACACTTAGTACAGTTTGATTATTGTAGCACTAGACAGTGTGACCGATGGTATATTTACTTAGATGCTAATGACAAGTTTTAATTCTGGTAACCCTATATAAAGATAACTTTTTCAAAATTTAAGCAATATAAATGTTTTAAAAAAAGAAAAAGATTGCATTGTTTGGCAATTTATCGATTCTCTCCAATTTATTTTGCTACTATTGTATTTTCTCTCATCTCACAATTTTTGTAAACTTTATTTACTTTTTGCTGTTATGCATTTTATTTTTAATACTTTACTGGTTTTTTAAAACCACTTTAATAAGTTTTGCTGATTTGAACTTTTTGTCACCAACGACAAAAAATGTCACCAAAAAACACATGTGTTACAACTGTTCCATGGATCCGTATATAAGCTGGTCTTTAAAAAGCTCCAATATTCTCTGCTTCTACACAGAAATATACGGTAGCTTAGATATATAATAAATACATTTTCAGTCGTAGTTTAAGAGATCTAATATTGTAACTTTGTTTTGCTGTTTTTCTGCCATTTTCTCAGTATTTATTCGGTGTCATAAAAACATCATAAGAACAACATGTATTCAAGTCCTCCAAACTGCTATGCTTTATTGAGTGGTGAGTGTTTATATTTTGATGGAAAATAGAATGTTTATTATGGTTAGAAAAGAGAGTAGAATTGTTGTTTGGAGTTTTCTAGATAAATATTTTATTTATTTTGCCACAGTTTTATTTTAGCTATCATGGCAAAAAAAAGTGAAACATTTAAGTGGGAGCAAGACTTTTGAATTGATGAACATATCAGCTAATATAAAAGAGGAAAGCTATTTTTCTAATACAAGTGATATTGAATGTGTCTACTGAGATCACACTGAAATATTTAATAATGAGGATAATAGTGAAAACAATTTAAGTTCAAATGATAGTGAAACTGATATAAAAGATCTACCATCCTTAGAGTTATATCTATTTATTAAATTAGTTAAATTTATGAACTTTTTTTGCAATATCACACTTTACTGCTGATTAAAATTTCCATTTTGTCCAATGGGAATATAAATCTTATTAAAATGAAATCACTTATTAAACTAAAAAATCTAAATAATACACAGTCCAGTTACACTAATGTGACCACCTGTCAAAATCCAGAATAACTACTTTTCACCGAGTGGATTGCTGTGAGACATGCAGGGAGAGAGTCAGGTAGGTTCCTGAAGGTGTTCACTAGGATGTTGAGCCATGCTGACTCCAGTGTCGCCAGCTGCTCTGGGTTGTACGGTTAAGGATCCATGGTGCGAACAACCTGATCAATGTAGTCACACAGATTCTTAATTGGGTTCAAGTCTAGGGAATTAATTGGCCAAGGGAGTACAGTAACCTCTTTATGGTACTCTTCGAACCATGCACATAAACTGCAAGATTTATGAGAAGTTGCATTGTTCTGCTAGTAGATATCATCATCCTGAGAAAAATTAGTTTGTAATGTGGGGGGTGAACATGGTCTGCAGGGATAGTGCATACTTGTGTTGATCCATTGTGACTTCCACAATGGTGAGTGAATCCAGAGTATGTCATGAAAACATTCCCCAGAGCTGGAGGAGCTTGCTGCAGCCCAAAACGTAAATATTTGGCAAATCACTAATTCTCCCTGGTATTTCAGGAATAGGGAAATTCGTAATGAAATTAAAATTCCCTCTCTTCCAAATTTTCTTCAAAATTTAGCCTCCAAGTTTAATAAAAATTTCAGAATTGATCATCTTTTAGAACTAGCTCAATATGACTATGCAAACTCTAATAATCATAAAAGACCAATCGCCATCTTAACTCTAGACTATGAGTAATTCTATTCGCTAGTCACTCTCCCCTTCCATAAATTCTATTGGTCCTCCCAGGATCTTGTCCCACTGCTATGACTTCCTTCCCCTCTTAATGTTTTTCTTCTATTCCAAATTCTGAAGCAGTGCTTCTTGTGGCCACATCTTGGTGGGTCAATTACTAAGATTGCCATTAGTTTTCACCACAAATTTGATTCGCTGAGATTTTCTCTTCTGAATCTCCTCTGAATCATACTATTTCTAATGTATTTCTTCAATTTAACATCTCCCAAGACTTGTGCTCTCTCTTAAACTCCTTGGGAAAAAAAACAACTTTTATACAACCTAACTGTGCCTTTCATTTTATCTCCTAGTGTTTCACTAGCTAATGTATCCCTTCCATAACTGGATACTCACTTTCATTTTTTCATTTTACCTTTTATTTGTATTTCTTCTCTGCCTAAACTCCAGCACCCCTTCCTTTATTTTACTATCTTTTTTAATTCCATGTTTGAGCCAAATAAATCCATATGTTGTTTGCCAAACTTCCATGTATTGTAGAACTAGAGGGCTCGGCCCAAGAATTTCTGTAACCACTGCATCCTGTGATCCTGTGATCAGATAGAGCATAAAATGGGTTTCATCGGAAAAAGCCACTTGTTTCCACTCAGTGGAAGTCCAGTTGCAGTACTGGTGTGCAAATTACAGCCTTCATTGATGATGGCTGATGAATCCAGGCATTGTTGATGATGAACAGCAGTCAGCATAGGTGCATTAACCAGGTGTTTACTGCAGAGGCCCACCTTTAGGATTTGATTTATGTGGTACAGAAGTAGTAATTTCAACTGTAATTTGCTTTTATCTTCTAAAGTATACTTTTTAAAAATTGAATGGGTGATTGGATAAAGGATAAGATTTCTAAACAGGGAAATCGATCCTCTACTTTTAAATCCTAATATTAGCTTTCCATATGTGTTTTTTGGTGATTTGTTTATTACTCTTATTTATAATATTTTAAATTATCTTTTTTTTATTCTGATTAAATTATTTTTAAAATAGTCATATGAAGCAGAAAATTTTGTTTTTGTAATTTAAAATTTTTCTTATTTTCATGCTCTTTTTAAATTCTCAAGTGATAACTATTTTATACTTATAGTATAAAATGGCATTTTTTTATAAAAAGTTTTTGTTTGAAGCAATCATTAAGTTTTCTTTTTTTTTGATAATGATTTAAATACTTTATGAAATGAAATTATTTTAGCCTTTTTTGTACTTCGTAGGGCTGGAAAGCCTCCAGTTGGTTTACATCTTGATGTTCTGAAGATTGATAAATTAATACAGGTATTTGTTTTAATTAAAATGTTTAATTTTAACATATTTTGAGAATTGTTACAAACTGATATTGTTTTTATGGTTAGTATTTAATTTATGCAAATATTATAATTACTTAGCATTTGTTAATTTCTTACTCTTTTATTCTTTAAATTTTTCTATATTTTTTGTGAGATGGCCTAGATACAATTTATGTCTTAGCTTTAGGCTTATGCCATGATGATAATGCTTTATTATGACATTGTGAAAATATTTAATAAAAACTTAATTCTACTATGTTTCTTAGATATATTTTTTATGACAGAATATTTTTGAGGGTCAGTTTCTTTAAATGTTAATTACTGGATTCTTTGCTTTAGGAATTGTTATACTACTAAAAGAATGACATTTTGGAAAACAATGATAAATTTCTGAAAATAAGATAGAATGTTATTTAATTTATTCAACTATAGTAAAAAAGGAAGCTCTTTTAGGATTTCTGCACTTTGTCTTTGATTTCATTGTATCAAAGTTATCTACATTATTTTTTTAAATTTACATACCACAGTAAATAAATTTACCTTTTAAATAAAACTTTTTTATGTCTTAAGGTATAAATTTTTTCGTAACTTGCATTTTTTGTTTTACTGTAAGAATTATAAGCTATTCTACAGTATATAATTACTTATTTAAATATAAGTTATATTGGGAATCAGATTGAATCTAAGAATTGTTTTACAAGCTTGCATTAAGATATTTTTCTATTTTATGTATTGCAGAAGCTGATGATTGATGAAAAAAAATGTTATTTATTTGGACGGAACCCAGAACTGAATGACTTTTGTATTGATCATGCTTCTTGTTCACGAGTTCATGCTGCTTTAGTTTATCATAAACATCTCAATCGTACATTTTTGGTTGATCTTGGTAGTAGTAAGTAAAAAGATTTTTTATTTACGTTTTTTTCCCTGTATAAGCCAAGAATTTTTGGGTTCTTTTTATGGATCTAAAGTGCGGAGAATGGTTTATATATAGATCAATGGGACAAATGTAATATGTGTGTTTCTTGGTGATGTTTTTTTGCTGTTGGCTTCAAAATAGTCACCAAATTGGCAAAAATTAATGAAACTTTTTTTATTTTTAAAGAGGGAGAATGAAGATGTATCATGGCAAAAAGCATATAAAGTTTGCAAAAATTTTTAAATGGGAAAACGAAAATTTATAAATAAATTTTAAGACTCTTATCTCTGTTATAACCATACCAAAACAACAGTACTATAACTGTAGCTAATTTTCTAATAAACATAACATAAGCCAAAAGCAATTGATAAATTTCCCAAAATGGAATTTATTAAAAAAATTTATGAAAAAGTTTACCTTTAAATAGGGTTACCAGAGTTGAAACTTGTTTTTAATATCAAAGTAAATATTGGCCACATGATTAATTATTAAACTGTATGCTTCGGCAGTAATCTAGATAAGTTACAGTAAAATTGTAAAATTAATAAAGACAGCATGAAATTAGTTAAAATTTAAATTGTAAGTTGTTTTTTCATGCCAATGTCGAAATGTGCTAAGAGATGGCCTTGTATTGGTCTTGAGATGCGGCCGATTCTCTACATCTACAGTACTGAAATTGGATGTTGCGATGAAAATGTTTTGAGAAACCTTGATCTAGTTTCTGGTTTGTTTTACTTTAAATCAATTTGTTTAGAAAATATGTCTTTCGTTTGACCTATTTGGCAATATTTTCTGCTTCTTGGCAAGACAGTTAAGTGTTACAGAACATTGTTTAGGTTTACATACAGGGAAATTCTACTCACTCCATGCTTTAATTTTGAGCGAAAAAACACAAGGTCAGGTTTATGGTCAGATTTAAGAAACAGAAATAACTTGAGAAGTCCATTCCCGTGGTCCTCCCCCCTTCTAAGAAAGATTAAATCTGTTATCACTTTTGTATTCTCCCCACACTCTTCAGATAGGGAATCCCTATTGCACCTCCCACAGAAACTGAGGGAGGAACTGGACAATCAAACATTGACGGTGTCCTAGGGCCTTTGTTTAGAATTTCAACCGGTAAAATTAAGGAAGAATTGCACCTCTGTCAGCAAAAATGTCATTCATGCCAGTTTCATTTCATTAGTTGGTCAGGGTTCTGAGTTGCAACAATGTCGAAATGTGTTTTTGTAAATCTCGAGCAAAGCATTGAAGTTCTGCGTGAATATGAGAATGGCAAATTGGCAACAAAGTTAGCTGAATTATTTAACTGCCAAAGAACATAAATTAACAAAGTCATCAAAGAAAAGAATTTGATTTTGAAGGAGTACGAAAGCTACAAAACAAACAGAAACAAATTGTAGCCTTAAAAAAAAAAAAATGTAAAGGAGCATTTTATAAAGTACTATTTTCTCCTTAGATAAGTTTTAAATTTCATTTACATGATGTCAAACTTGTTTATATTACGCATTATAGTAATTATCTTATAATAGTAAATAAAACCCTTCAGAGTGGCCAAATATTCTCGGTATGGAGGGGTGGCCACTCAGAGAGGTTTCACTGTATTGGTATCGAGTAAATAAGTATTTCTTCATGTCACAAGATTTTATTTCTTCGTATTCTTGGCTCTTTTTGTCAATTTTGTATGGAAATTACACAATAACTTCATAATATAATCTTTTTTTTTTTTTTTTTTTTTTTTTTAATCTGAATGCATTCATTTTACATTTTTCATTAAATTTAGTTATACTTCTTATTTACATAATTTCTTGTTATTATATGATTTTCATAGCTTATCTCAAAATTTTTATCAGTGTGTATAAATTAACTTCTGATGCAAATTTTTCTGTGGTTTATATTTATATACATTTAAAGAAATTTGGTATTTAGACAAAGGATAAAGTTTAAGCAATTAGTTTTGCTTATTGAAGCATATTTTTTAAATTTATTTAAGTTACATTTAGAATTTATGAACATTTGTTTCCTTAAAAAAATGAATTACAATCAATTTATAACTTTAATTTTATGTATAATTTTACAAAGAGAAAATTTAGTTTATGTATATCTCTTCAATTTTTTTACTGTGATCTAAAACTAGTTATGTTTATTTTAAATTAACTAGATTACTAAATTTGCCATATGGTTCTATTATGAAAAATTATGTTTATTTAAAGTAATATGATTAATCTCTCAGTACTATCAATTAAAATGTGCATGTTTTTCAGCTCATGGCACTTACATTGGCAGTATCAGGTTAGAACCCCATAAACCAACACAGCTTCCTGTCGATAGCAAGTTTCATTTTGGTGCCTCTACTAGAATATATATTTTAAGAGAACGACCTCAAAAAGCTAGCCGCTCTGCTTCAGATGATCTTGAAAAAAAAAGTGAAGAACTGGAGGGTGGATTATTAGGATTGCCTGAGACAGAAACTGAATTAGATGTAAGAATATTTTAGTTTAATCACCTTTGCTCCATTTTTTTCTAATTTTATTATATTTTATATTGGGAGATACATTTTCATATTCATCATTTTATTTCATCATTATTGTTTTAGGTTTGTTTGTTTTTATCTTGTTGTTTTGTGCTCTGTCTAATTTAGCTCAATGCTGAACTCATAGATTTACTATTATTCACTATTTCAACTCAATTTGGGCCGAATGATGGCCGATTGGTTAGGGTGTTGACCTTTGCTACCAGAGTTCATGGGTTCGAATTCCACTACGGCATGGATGTTCGTAGCCGTTCGGAATCGGCTTTAAGCTGTAGGTCCCAGTCTCATTAGCCCACGTGTTGCAAAAAGTAGACCGTAACACTCCAAACCAAACCAACTCAATTTGGTACACATTTTCTCAGGTAAATCTTAAATATTTATACACATTATGTAACCAAGTGCAAGGCTTGTATCCATTGAGAAGGTATTGAACATTGAGTACTTACCATAGTAGAGAGCTTTATTTTAGCCATTTTAATACCCAAGTAAAATAATTTAATCATTTTATGTCCCAAATTATTTAAATAAACCTCATGGAATATATTTATTATACTCAATTAAAAAAAACGAAAATATTTAGATTTATTTATAAATATTAATGATTTATTATTACATTAAATAAAAGAACTGGAAAGTCCGATTAGGATTCATAAAGTATTTTAAATTGTATTTGATTTTATATTATGTGAGACTTATAAATTCCATTGGGACATTAAAGGTTAATAGATAATGTTACAAAACTTGCTTTTTGTTATGCATTGTTGAAAAATAAAAAATGTGTTTTGGTATAGAAAATGCAATTTTATTTGATGAGATTTAACTATTTTATGTATTATTCTTTTATTATTAAAGCCTTAGTTTGATATTGAGCTATACTATTTTTATTTTACCTTCATATTTAAAGTTTGCTCTGATAGCATACCAAAATTGGTATTGCTTCTCTGTTAAGAATTAACGAAAATAAAAGAAATGTTTATGTAATAGTTACAACTGTTTGATAGCCTAAACGAAAACCAAATAGTTTATTGATATTTACACTCACCTATTTCATCTGCATTTATAGTAAATACTAACTAAATCAGCATACAAACTTAATAGCATATGATTTAGATTACTGTTTCAGTGATCCATTGAATATTCCAAGTAAAATAAATTAAAATTTTATATATTACTGGATTAGAGTTAAAATTAGTAAAAATTAAAATAGTTATTTTTCTGGTATTAAAATATTTTTTTTACCACTTTGGTAAAAAGTGGCAAAAATGTATTTTTTTCCTGTATGTTTTTTTTTTTCTATCTTTGGCAAAAACATGCTAACCCTATTTGTGGATGTATGACGTTTTAAATTTTTTAAAGAGGAAGTGTTAAAGTAAAATCTGCTAAATTTCACATACCAATAACAAACTGTGATGAATTTTTATCATAAAATTTTAAGAGAGAAATCATATAAATAAAGCCTTATAAAAAGATTATTAGACAAAAAATTCAAACTTTTTTTTTTTAGTATTTAAGTTAAGATGTATAACTGTTTGAAGTTTTTAGTGTGGGAGCTATGATTCTAAGATGTTTAGGAGAGTGATTTAGGATAGTATTTTAAGCATATTTTTCATGTAAAAAAAGCAATTTCAATTTATTGGATTCATCAGCTGCTTATTAAGAAACTAGTTCAAAAGTTTGTTGAAATATTGGCAAAATTGCCAAACACATTGAAGGAAGTAAATAGTTGCATAGAAACCATATGGTGTTTATTTTCATCAAAAACAATGTATTTAGCTATGGTAAACAATACAAATATCTAAATGTCAAAGATTTCGTTATATAAATTTTTGTTGAAACAGACAGAACTGTTTCTACACCTATTATATGAATCATATGAATCATGTATTTTATGTAGTCCTTGATTTTTATGATATAGGGTATATATAAACATTTTCTAGTATATATATATATATATATATACATGTGTGTGTGATGCTGTTGTGTCCAACATTAAAAGAATTTAAACTTTTTAGAACTTAACAGAGTTTAATACAGCTCATAATAGAAGAATAACTATGCTTGGAATAACTGATGAAGAAATTAAACCCCCAAATAGAAAACGAAAGAATATATCTGTACGGTTCCAGCATGAGGAAGAAATAATAAATCCTGGTGAGATTATAAACAAAAAGTTCTTTCATGTAGTTTTGGGGTTCTAAGTATTGTGTTAAATTTTTTTTAATATAGTAAGAAGGTTGAATATATATATATATATATATATATATATATATATATATATATATATATATATATGACATGGTCCAGTGTTAAGTCAAATGGAAAACAGTCTTTCTTGATAATAATAAGTTTATTAAATCATCGTTTCATTGAAAGCAAAACTTGCACCATTTTCATTTATTTGTCAAAGATATACATAGAGTGTGTTGACAGCTCAGTGTCTAAGTGCTAACTGACTCATATCGGTTTGCTTAATCCACAAATTCTCCAAATATCTTTCTGCTTGACCAGATGATCCCAAAAGCTTACACAAACGTGGATCTTTTTATTTATTTTATTATTATAAAAGAGTTCCCTTTTTAAAATCGCTTATAACATACATAATTTCCAACTACCCCTTTTTTAGACCTGACATATATATATATTAAAATTTTATTTATATTTGACCAAATATTTTCAATATTAAATAATGGATAAAAAGTAGAAATGAACTAAATTATATTGTTTCTGCCTTTGATAAGCTATAATAACTTAGACATGTAAACACACACACACAAAAAAAAAACCCTCAAAAATTAAAAAAAATTTTTTTTAATTTGATCTGCTCTTACTTAGCTAGTGTTTTATTAAAAGGTTTCTACCTGAAAATGTTTAATTTGAAATGGATGCCTGCAATACTCTTACTGATGTAGCTTTTATTAATATTGACAAAATGTAGCAATTATATCTCAAAATGTTTGATTATATATACTATAGCTTTTCTTCTGTCCAGTATGTTAATGGCAAACATTGCATGTTTCATTCATTAGTATTATGGTTAGGGAAATTTTGATTGAACATTTCTGTAATCAGTTTAACTTCCATATGCTTTGATCAGAACTTTCTATTTCTTGGCACTTCAGGATATCTCACAAAAGTCGTTCTTCTGAAGTAACATTGTACAAATTATACAGAATTATGAGAATAGATTAATTAACCTTTTAAAAGTAAAAATGAGATAAATGTGGCAAAAATTAATTAAAACCTTAAAAAAATTTCTTGGGTATTTGAAGCATAAAATTTTTATTAGTTGGTAGGTATCATCTGAAATTACATTTCATATTGATATTACCATATAGAAAGTTTTGAAACCTTTTAATTATATATTAGAGCTGGACATTGCAGAATAGTAATAGTAACATGTAATAATACTTTGTTATAAGAGTGCATTATTATAGTATATTTTTATTTACTTATTGTTGTCTAATTAGGCATCTTTGTGTTTATGATTTGAGATGTCTTCTGTTGAGATCTAATTATTTCGTAGCTTAATATATTTATAGGCTTTATTTTTCATGTAAAATTTAAAGTAAATGTTTATCCATTTGAAGATTTGTGTTATATTTTTTAGATATTTTCAAAAATGACCTTTGCATAAATGTAATAAACAATTTTTGAGGAAGTAATTATTCTTAACTATTTAAAAAATACGAAGGTTGCTATTTATATTTTTGGCCTAATAATGAAAAATCAAATATGTAGGATCAAAATTGGTTTTATTGTTTTTCAAAATATTCTCCATGATGATCAATACACTTTAGCATGCGTTTGAACCAATTTTCAAAGGACTTTTTCCAGTCTGATTGAGGTAACTCCAAAACATGTGTTTTGAATGCATCAACCGCTTCTTCAGGGGTCGAAAATCGTTGTCCACGTAATTTATTTTTGATGTGTGGGAATAAGTCATTGTGTGCCAAATCAGGGCTGTATGGTGGATGACCCATCAGTTTGATCTTTCGCTCCATCAGAAATGCCTTTGTTTGAGTTGATGTGTGAGAACTCGCATTGTCATGATGAAGAATGATTCGCCTGTTCTTCTGCTGTTTTCGAATTCCTCCGATGACTTCTGGCAAACAAATGGTCGTGTATCATGCAGAATTGACCATCCTGCGTTGCTGTAATGCCACTGTTGCCTCATGACTGTTAATTCCGAAGAAACAGGCAATAATTTGTTTCGATGTGCTTCTTCCTCGAACAACTTTTGTTGGTTTTGCCTCGTCTTGGAAGATCCATACAGTTAATTGCTGTTTTGTTTCCAGTTCATATGCATAGATCCATGATTCATCACCTGTGTAGATGTTATACACAGCCTTTGATGTACCTTGAACGTATTTGTCCAACATTTCCTTGCACCAACCAACACGAGCCTTTTTTTGAGTGTTTGTCAGATTATGCGGATCCAATGTGAACAAATTTTTTTACGCTCAAATGTTCATGCAATATTTTATTGATGCTAGTCATACTAATGTCCAAAGACACCTCTATCTCATGGTATGTCACATGATGATCTTGCTTTATCAGTTCACGCACAGCATCGATCTTTTCTCGCATAACAATGGATTTTGGACGACCTGCACAGGATTCGCCCTGGATCGAATATCAACCACGATTAAATTCGTTATACCAATTTTTTTACAGTGCTGTAGGACGGCGCTTTATCGCTGTATAAAGAATTAAGTTCATCGAAGCACTCTTGTTTTGACAATCCACGACGAAAGTTATGAAAAATAATGACACAAAAATGTTCACTATTCAATTCCATTTTTTGAAAGAGAAGAACTTTTCAATTTACTGTCAACAACACAAATAAAGCTATAATGGTAAATCATCTGCTGAATTTATGTTTAAAAATATCAAACTTTCGATTAAAATCCTCTGCTGATGCCTAGCAACACTTACTGTTGCCAAGGCCAGAAATATAAATAGCAACCCTCATAATACAGGGTGTTCATCAACCATAAATTATCAGGAAATTCAGCAATTCTGTAGATATCAGGGAAATTGTGAAATTTTTTAAAAGTATCTGGAAATTTTCTGCAAAAACAAAAGTTTGAAAAAATAATGAATTCTACTAGTCAAGAATTAAAAGAAAAATATTCTTGTGCATTCTTTTAAGCATACTTATTCACTGTTAAATTAAAATACTGAGAAATGAAAAAGGGAATTTTCAGAAAATGAGGTAACTTAGAGCTCAAAAGAAAAAAATCAAAATTAATTAAAAAGCAATTAGAACAAAAAATGTCTGTAATCAAATTAGATGACAAGGAAATTAATGCTAATAAACTGAAACTTTAAAGCAATAATGTGCAATTTTTTATTAATATATGTTATGTTACATTATTTAACTATAAATAAATGTGAAAAAGCAGACCTGCAAGAGTTGTTATAGTATTTTTTATTATTATTTTAATTAAATTGATTAATTCTCTGTTCATCATGCAGGTTATTCTGAACACTCCAAAGGCAGAAAATAATATTTTAAAGATTTTATTTGTTTATAATAAAATTTATAAATTTATTTAAATATAAATTTATATTTAAGGCTAGTTTTATAAAAAAAATGAAAGAAATTATGTATTTAAATAGTAAGAATTTATTAGGGAAGAAATTGTGAATTACAGAAAATTATCAGTGAAATATCAGAAAATTTCTAAGTGGTTCCCTCTTAGACATTCTGTAATAGTTTTAAATATATATATATATATATATATATTTTTTTTTTTCTGTATTTTTTCATTTTTTAACTTCTTGAAATGTATATTTTTATAGAGGATATAGATCCAACTGTTGGCCGTTTCCGAAATTTAGTTCAGTCTGCAATTATTCCAAATAAGGTAATATTTTAAAATCTTTTATTTTAAAAGCTCTTATGATCAGCAATTTCAAATGTCCATTTTAGAAATTCTTTTAATAAGATTTTAGGGGGAAATAATGTATTTATTATTCTATTGATTATTTATGTCTCATGTTTGTTTGCTGGTCTGAATGTGATTCAGATATAAGATATCCAGAAGTATAATTGTAAGAAAAAAGAACTTTAAGCTTTTCTAATGTTCACCCTCAAACGTTTTATGTACACTTCTTGTCTATTAGTGTGTAACAAGTGATTGCATTATTATAAATTATATTCCATCTTATAGCTTAGGAAACTTACCTTTAAATAAATTTTAATTGAATTGCAGAAGAAATTTTTCTGACGTTGAAAAAGAATTCTAAAAAAGTAGTCAGTATTTGTTCAAGTCAGAAATTCATTTTTAAATCGTAAATCTTATCAGTAATACTTTTATAATAAGCTTTAGAATGTATATTAATTTAATATTGGAACATCCTTTCTGTTTTAAAAATTATCAATAAACATTTATTACTTAAAATTTTTCATGATTTTTTTTAACTAGTAGACAATTTTGACAATTTTTGCTTCAATAGTAACTTTCTCTTCTAAGCCTAGATTATGTTCTTTTTCTGTGGCAACTGTTACATTTATTTGCTGCTTTCAAAACAGTATAGCATAGTTAAAAGGTTATTAGAAGTAACCATTTACGTAAACTGTGACTCAATAACATTTTCCAGTCAGCAGAATCTGTCATTAACCCTGATAAGCTTACTGGCCTATTCTTTTGGATTAGCATGCAAGAAGACGTGATAAATCAGTAAATAATAACAATTTTATTGTCATAACAAAAGAACAACGCATAAACACTTAAATTACAATTCTAACACGTCCTAAACTAAGCTAAACAGAAATTAACTCTTACTAGAGGAGGGGAGGGGGGAACAACCTGATAAACATAACACATATATATACCAACACATCTCTCGAGGCTATATATATACTTATTTGCATAACGCTCACTCCGGAGCCAAGTATGCTACAGCCGCTAAATTTCCCGATTGGCTGTGACTATTACGTCAATAGTAGGAAGGGGTGTTTCCTGGGATCGGAAGGAAATTAAAAATAACCCAACTGAAAATAAGTGATTTTAAGAAAATTAAGTTGGTAGTTGGTAGTACACTTAAATTACAATTCTAACACGTCCTAAACTAAGCTAAACAGAAATTAACTCTTACTAGAGGAGGGGGGGGGAACAACCTGATAAACATAACACATATATATACCAACACATCTCTCGAGGCTATATATATACTTATTTGCATAACGCTCACTCCGGAGCCAAGTATGCTACAGCCGCTAAATTTCCCGATTGGCTGTGACTATTATGTCAATAGTAGGAAGGGGTGTTTCCTGGGATCGGAAGGAAATTAAAAATAAACTAACTGAAAATAAGTGATTTTAAGAAAATTAAGTTGGTAGTTGGTAGTACACTTAAATTATAATTCTAACACGTCCTAAACTAAGCTAAACAGAAATTAACTCTTACTAGAGGAGGGGGGGGAACAACCTGATAAACATAACACATATATATACCAACACATCTCTCGAGGCTATATATATACTTATTTGCATAACGCTCACTCCGGAGCCAAGTATGCTACAGCCGCTAAATTTCCCGATTGGCTGTGACTATTACGTCAATAGTAGGAAAGGGTGTTTCCTGGGATCGGAAGGAAATTAAAAATAAACTAACTGAAAATAAGTGATTTTAAGAAAATTAAGTTGGTAGTTGGTAGTACACTTAAATTACAATTCTAACACGTCCTAAACTAAGCTAAACAGAAATTAACTCTTACTAGAGGAGGGGGGGGGAACAACCTGATAAACATAACACATATATATACCAACACATCTCTCGAGGCTATATATATACTTATTTGCATAACGCTCACTCCGGAGCCAAGTATGCTACAGCCGCTAAATTTCCCGATTGGCTGTGACTATTACGTCAATAGTAGGAAGGGGTGTTTCCTGGGATCGGAAGGAAATTAAAAATAAACTAACTGAAAATAAGTGATTTTAAGAAAATTAAGTTGGTAGTTGGTAGTACACTTAAATTACAATTCTAACACGTCCTAAACTAAGCTAAACAGAAATTAACTCTTACTAGAGGAGGGGGGGGGAACAACCTGATAAACATAACACATATATATACCAACACATCTCTCGAGGCTATATATATACTTATTTGCATAACGCTCACTCCGGAGCCAAGTATGCTACAGCCGCTAAATTTCCCGATTGGCTGTGACTATTATGTCAATAGTAGGAAGGGGTGTTTCCTGGGATCGGAAGGAAATTAAAAATAAACTAACTGAAAATAAGTGATTTTAAGAAAATTAAGTTGGTAGTTGGTAGTACACTTAAATTACAATTCTAACACGTCCTAAACTAAGCTAAACAGAAATTAACTCTTACTAGAGGAGGGGGGGGGAACAACCTGATAAACATAACACATATATATACCAACACATCTCTCGAGGCTATATATATACTTATTTGCATAACGCTCACTCCGGAGCCAAGTATGCTACAGCCGCTAAATTTCCCGATTGGCTGTGACTATTACGTCAATAGTAGGAAAGGGTGTTTCCTGGGATCGGAAGGAAATTAAAAATAAACTAACTGAAAATAAGTGATTTTAAGAAAATTAAGTTGGTAGTTGGTAGTACACTTAAATTACAATTCTAACACGTCCTAAACTAAGCTAAACAGAAATTAACTCTTACTAGAGGAGGGGGGGGGAACAACCTGATAAACATAACACATATATATACCAACACATCTCTCGAGGCTATATATATACTTATTTGCATAACGCTCACTCCGGAGCCACGTATGCTACAGCCGCTAAATTTCCCGATTGGCTGTGACTATTACGTCAATAGTAGGAAAGGGTGTTTCCTGGGATCGGAAGGAAATTAAAAATAAACTAACTGAAAATAAGTGATTTTAAGAAAATTAAGTTGGTAGTTAAATGGGTTATTTTATGTTTAAAATTCTGAAAATACCAACAAACCCACTAATGCCTTTTTTTCCTTCTTCTTTAAAAGACACTTGAGAATTTGTTTGTAGAATTTTTATCTTTTCTTGGAAAGATTTTTCCTTTTCAGAAAAGTAGATGGCAATTTCTTGAATTTTCAAGTTTTTACTATTATTTATAATTTTATCATTTGGTCAACATTTTATGATTTTCAAGTCTTTCACAGAAATTTACTTTTAGTTCAAGTACTTCAAACGAAATTGTTTAGGTTAGCTATATCTGTTATAAAACTTCACTTCACTGTATGGTGTTTACATATAACATTAAATAAGTATTATCACAAATTTTCTTTTTCTTGAGGGATACCCTATGATATTTAAAATTTCAGCTTATCACTAAAGAGGATGGTTTGTATCATTCACAGTTGTTTAAATTTCATAGTTCAATTTCTTCTGGAAGTCCATAATAAATTAAATTTAAGGTATTTATCCATATACATACAGCAGAAATGATGCATTCTGTTAGGAAATTAAAAAACATATAGATTTCTTCCTTACAACATGACCTCATTATTAATTAATTATATTCATCCGATGTGTTTAACTTTCAGTTAGTTTTAACCGTGACTGAAACCTGCATGTAAATTTCCTACCGCATGTGTATATTTAAGCCTGTTCAGTGTTGTTAGCTGGGGGAGCATTTCTAGCTTATGCTGCAGGTGAATAGCTTGTCTAATTTACTTGTTAAGTCAATGCATGTTTAATTTTCATAAAAATTTAAAACATTAAAAGTAGAAGTTTAATGAAATCCTAATACTTCATCAATCCTCTGACGACTCTGCATATTTAGAAGTGTTGGAAAATTATATGAAACTTGATTAATTTTCCATCACATTCATTAATGGATTAAGCATGAATTATTAGTAAAATTCCAGTTTGATTATAGAATACAAATTAGGTGTCACAAATTACCAATTGTAAATAAACACTGTAAATTCAGAATACAAGTTATCAAACCATATATGCTGGAATAAAGATTGCTGTGCTCTTACAATATAATATCTTCTTGTCCTTTAAAATAATAGTTATTTATGAAAGAAGTTCTACTTATTTAAAAAAAATGGGAATTTTGTTTTATAATATAGAAATTTAGTGAATAACTTTGATAAAATTAGTATTTCATTAAAAAACCATAATTTTGAGTATATCATACAGAGATTTATAATCTTTCTGAAAAGACATGTTTCTTTGATACTGCTGATTGTAATATCAGAAATATACTGTAATTTCGTGTGTATAGTCTGCGGAATATCTGTGTTTAAAAAGCAAATTTCTTCAGCTGCAGATTATCTGCTGGTTGTTCATTGCTAACATCATCAAAATCGGAAGAAGGGAGGGAAAAAGCACTTTGTGTGAAAGGCCGATGATCAAATGTAAACAAAAGCACTACTTCTGAGATGCCAAGTAAACACCGTATCGTTAATAAACCGTGAAAAAAATACAACCGATAAAGCAGAACGAATCAGTAGTAGCACGTAGCGCAATCTTAAATTGTGTCCTGGTGTACCAGAAAATATCGATAGTCACTATTTACAGCTTTGTTTCTTCCGTTAAAATTTGTTTCCTAGGCTATGGCAGAAGAAATGATTTCAAATTTTAATGGTGGAATTAATTGAGTTTAATCCAGCTTTTTTGGACTCTACTGTAATTAGTTATTATTCTTAAAATGATTTAATATTGTCATATTAAAATACATATTTTTGCAAGTATAGTCTCTAGATTATCTAGTGGTGTAGATTATCTGATGATTTACAAATTTTTTAAATAAAAAAAACGTGCCCGTGGACTACACGATAGTGCGGACTATACATGCAAAATTATGGTAGTTTAATATTTAAGACTTTTAATTTTTATAGGAAAGTAACAATTGTGTATAATTTAATGTAACTATTGCATTTTTTTAGCAATTATACTTTGTTGCTGTCAGTTAAATATAAAGAAAATATAATTTTATAAAATACTAACTTTTTATTAATTTAATTACAATGTGAGTAAATGTATAATAAGTGAGTTAATACCCATTATACCCATATAGCAATTATACTTTGTTGCTGTCAGTTAAATATAAATAAAATATAATTTTATAAAATACTAACATTTTATTAATTTAATTACAATGTGAGTAAATGTATAATAAGTGAGAGTTACTACCCATTATATTTAATACCCATCCAGTAACTTATGCATTTTTATTTTTAAATTAAGCTTAAAAATGTTAAAGTTATACTGATTTTTTATTTATGAATTCAATAAAATATATATATGAAGTATATTGAAATTGAGAACTGAAAATTTCAATTTTTTCTTGCATTATTTTGTTTAGTGTTTTAGGTTTTTGAGGTATTAAGTACATCTCAGTTTTTATTTTTTGAAACTATTTCATTAAAATTTTCTTTTCTTTATAATTTTATCCTTTTATCTGACTTGCAATAAAATGCATTTTTTTCTTTATGTATAGAGACAAAGAGAAGAATCTGCAAATTTATTTGGTAGTGGTTTAACTTCTAACCCTGCAAAGCGCATGGCTCAATCATTTCATACTGCTGGTGATATTGCTCGATCAGACTCAAGTCATGGTCCAATTAGCCCACTTTTTACACCTTCCCTTTCTGTCAAACTGGGTTTGCATTTACCAAACCCAGCACCTGATATTGATTTAGAACCTCCTGAAGTAATACCTGATTATACTTTGACAGTAGCTAATTCAAACGTATCTAACGAACCTAATATGGCACAAGAACCAAAGAAAAAGAAGTATGCAAAAGAAGCATGGCCAGGGAAGAAACCTACTCCATCATTACTTGTTTGAATGTGTATGTTGGTCATTTCATTTATAGTCTTAGAGCTGATTTTAACTATCACTCATTCTCTATTTCATTCAGCTAAGACTGTACAAAGGTGAAATACTATCTTCATAATTAAATGTATCTTAGTAAAAAAGTTACTTTGAGTAGTTTTTAAAAATTGTTCTGTATCTAAATTTCTAACGTTGTAATATTTGGTGGATAAACCATTTTGAAAAATTCAAAAGAAATACTTTTCTTACACTAAGAATCATATCTATCATACAGAATTATTTATACTTATAATAGTGCCACTTGGTAGCTATAAGGACTTCCATCGTTCTAATTGAGTAGAACATTTTGGAAATATATTTTCTGCCAAATTACAAAGATTCGTTTATCTGCCCAATATTACAGTGTTTTAAAATGAATTCCATTTCAATATTAACTACTGAGGCATTAAAGATGAAATATTTTTGCAGTTATTTCATTCATATTTGACATTTCTCACAAGAGCTCAGAAATATCTCATTAGTTTTTGTAAATATATTTTGGTCTTGAAAAAAAAAATTACCTTTTTTTGAAAGAGTAATATTAAAGTAATTTTATAAAATGCTCTCTCTTTTATTATTTGAAAGGAATACATACATTTTTTTCTACTCATTTTATTACAAGAAATGGTAACTCTGAAAAAATGGTTAGCTTACTACTATTTTTTCAGAGCATGAGGCATATATCAAATGTTACTATACATGCCATCTTACTGTAAATTGTTTTAAAATATCAAATGAGGGGGAAAAATGGCAACTGTAAATTGCACATTGGTCTTATAGTTTTACAGTAGTAATTAATGTGTTGAAAACTAATTTTGAATGGAGGGATATCTAATTATGGAATTAGCAGTTTTAATTATCATGTAAGATTTTTTTTTAAAACTTGGCATTCCATTTTATCCTTTAAGGATTATTATAAAACAAATAGTTGTTGTTTACTAGAAAATTAATAATAAACTAATAAAACAGCTTAATGCTTGATATCAGACTGAAACAAAATTGATTTTTGTGGAAATTTCTTTATTCTTAAGAACAGGGTTGTGTGAGGCCATTATAGAGAGAGGCAGTCATACCAGGTGGCACTTTAAGAGGGCTGTATAAGCACAGAAATCAAAATATAGGGACATTTCAAAGACTTGCATCATATTGAGAAAATCTACTGCATGATTTAAGAATAAAGGTATACATTATTTGTTAGCATTATTTATATAGTAACAAACTGACTAGTCTGTACAAAAATTTCCCTATATAATTGAACACCTAAAATTAAAAATTTGTTGATACAATTATTGTAAGATCACCTCTAAACTTTAATTCTTCTTGGAATGGATTTATAAATATTTTAGGTGGTATTTGACTATTCTAACCAATAGATGACATAGATTGAAATGTCACATCCACCTATTCCCATCACAATGGCTCAATATTTAATTCTAGAAATTAGAATTAAAATGTATTGATTTGAATCTTTATGTTCTTTAACCACTTAGTAGTATAAAAATTTTTTAAAAATACCCCAAAATGCCCATTTTTTTTTAATGCTGAAATTGTAAGAAAATTGCATATTTAGACAAAATTCAGTAATAACATTTATGAACCCAAAAGTAAACTAGAATAAATTAGACTTAACAGTCAGGAACATGCTTTAAAAATGTGGTGTCTGCACCACTTATGGGCAAATTTTACTGTACCAGAAAACTTTACCCATATGAAGTATAGGTAAAACTTTTAAGTGGTTGAATTTTAAATTCTAAGTGGAGAAATTTGAATTAATGAATAAGAGCATTATTTTGAAAGATGTGTTTGTGTAGAAAGTAGATGATTTGATGAACCAGAGTAGCTTAGTTGGGAAAGGCAGCAATCTTGTAACTAAAAAGTTTCAGGATTGGGGCTTGATCCGGCCATGTTCGTTAAGGGTGAATGGGGTACCTAAAATATGTTTGTAGTCACAACATCCTCCAAGTTTTCAAGCAATATCTTTGGGGTTGACAGGCTAAGCCTAGGGGTCTTCTGCTTGTTCCTTGCTTCTAAATTACGAGGACCCAGCAGGGGCAATGTTTCTAGTGTTTGTACTATTCCCTAAGCTACACATACTCCCCAGGTGGTGCTAAATGAGTTACACACGGTTTCCGCACACCTGGAAAGTCAGGGAAATTCATGGAAAATCATGGATTTAGACAATGGATTAATTTTGTCATGGAAAGCCATGATTTTCTAAGTAAAATGAGTAAAAGTCATGGAAAGTCATGAATCCGCTGAGATACCAATTAAGAAAAACCAAGAAATGCCTCTGCAAGTGAATTTCCTTTCTGTTCAACAAGGAAACTCAAAACAAGCAAGCTTAATAGGTGGGTAAATGTGTAAGTAAATTATTCTGATTTTTTCTTAAATTATAAATTAAATTTTTATTAATATAATAATAATAATAATTATTTAATAAAAATTAGTTAAGATTTTTCTACAAAATATAAGCTTATCTTTAGGGCTATTATATATAAACGTTATAGGGTTATCGTGTTTCACTATTATTCTTGGTCACCTCGATAATACCTAAGTATTCTGAATTCAAATAGGAAATTTTTTGATTGCATTCAGAAAATTGCTGTTTGATTAAACTTAGGTATGTAGATACAACAATTTATTTATATATATATGAGTTTATAAACATTTATAAATTTTTTTTTATCATAAATTTTTGTAATTTCTCTAAAAGAATATATTTTATTTGTATGTATATCAGAATTTTTATTCATATGTATTTTAACAAAATATTTTTAAAGTCATGGAAAATAATCTTCTAAAGTCATGGAAATTCATGGATTTGAAAAATTTTATTTTGGCGAATACCCTGGTTACAGCTTCACAGCCATGTTTGGCATAAGGATCTGTATTCCAGTTGCACTAGAAAAAAAAAATGGTATCTTTGCTATCAAATCAACAAGGTTGCTTGAAATGGTTATGTAGTTAATGCTATTTATTTTGTGCTATTAGTTATTAATTTTACCTGCTGCAAAGTACAATGTGACTGTAGAATAATGATGTAATATTACTGAATCATCATCATATATTTTGTAGAAAGTCAACAGCCTGGATTGTAAGCTACTGTATGGTTTACCTATCTCTCTATATATATCATTTGTGTATGTTTTTGCTATGCATCCTGAAATGGCTGTACCAATCAGGGACAAAAATATGTATGATGATTCAAGTCAACCTTGGTAAGTTTTAGGTAGATCAAATTTTTCAGAAGTCAGGGGCATGTGGAGATAAAACACTTTAATCTAATTTGGGTTTGGCAACTATTTTGATGCCATTTCCTTTATTTTTCCTTTAATTATATGCTAAAATTATTATAATCTTTTTGTGACTTAAATCATCTGATTAGCGTTTAAAATACGTTTTAATATGATTTTTCTTGCTTTTTGACCATATTTATTTAATTGTTTTTATCAATTTTAATCTGGAATGTTTCAGTTTAAATACAGTTTAATCATTTTTTAATCTTATTTTTTTTATAGCAATCTTTCCTGATTTTTTTTCTTTCCATTATATGGTAAAAAACCTTATGCACTTTTATGTTAATCTGTTCAAGGATAAATTGCTGGACATATTCTTTTCCCTTTAGATTGTTTCTTAAGGTGATGATAAAAATTAAATAAAGGAATGCCTTATTTCTTTTATGATAATGACAGCTATGATTATGCTCTGGGTAAACCCCAGAAAGAGGGATTTTGCATTAACCATCTCTGGATTTTCAGAGAAGTAAATTTATGAATTAATTTCCTTTTTTCTTCGAAGAATACAGCACATCTTTGACTCTCAATCCATCGATCACTGCTGTGACATGGTCTGCAAGATCCCAGGCTAAAACTGAAAGCTACTTTGACAGCACACTGCAAGAAGGTACTGAAAAAGGCAAGGGTTGTTTATAATTTTGAGGAGTAGAAATGCTTTGGGATGAAAGTCATAGTCTGTGGCACAATAGCAATTAAAGGTTAAATCTGCAAAAGAAATGCCATTTTCTTTGAATGTGGAAATACAGGCAATGCTCAATAGAGCATAGTATCATAATTTTTTTAAAATTGATCTGATATCATTTAAAATGTGTTTTATTAACAATAATTTTTCTTGCTTTTTGACCATGGTTCTGTTTGGTTTAGTTTGTTAAGTGCTTAATAGACCATACTTACCATATTGGCCAAAAAAAAAAAAAAAAAAAAAAAGAATAATTGCTTTTAAATAGTATATAGTAGTTATGGTAATTAAGATAACTTGTTTTTATTTATTTTTGCTAGAGTGGAATTTAATTCTTTTAAATATTTAACATACCATCTAATCTTTAAGCCACTTTTTAAATTTTTTTGAAGGGATTTAATTTTCTAATCCTCCTTCTCTTTCCAAAATGTTGTTCATTAATACATGTTTTTACAACTGTCTTGACATACATGAATAATTAAATAAAATATCCTGGGTATTTTATGTGGCCTCACAAACACCCATGTAATGAGTTGTTTTATCTTCAAAATTGCTTTTATTGTTACTGTAATATAATCTAAGAAATGATTTGAATTTTTAAATAAATATAACCTTGAATTTTTAAATTTTAATTACCTAGATGGTAAGTTTGGCCACACAGTGGCTGGGTATATTCATAAACCAGTACTAACATAGGAAATGGTGTGAAGGGGATAGTTCATCAGCATAAGTTACCTCTTTTCTACGTTTTGTCCCTGAAACTATTGAAGATTTATTTTGTAATGATTTAAACTACTACTATAAGTACTATGCATTTACAGTTTTTTTTTCAGATTATATGCACAGAAATTGAGATATGAAAGTGATTATAAATCATAAGTTATTTTTATCAGATAGGTTTTCTTTTTATGTATAACAGTCTTTAATATAGAAATAAAAGTTACAGAGGTAGAAGTATAGTCTGTCAGTTTTACCTTTCTTTGGATAAGTAGCCATGATTGTAGACTTGGTTTTAGTTCTGGTATCTGACATTGATTACAAGATGATTTATGTTTAGTTTAGTCTTTAGTGTCACAGCTAATGTTTTCGTAACAAGATTGTACTGGGTTCTTCTGCTTAGAACTGATTTCAAATGGCTACAAACATCCATATTATTCATGACAGAAATAGTGGATTTTATATTAACAGTTCAAGTCCTTATCAAGAACATATAAGCAGTCATACAGTTTGCATGTATGAGTATTAACTTCAATCCCCCAAATTATTGTATAGTCTTTTTTTTTTCATCAAAAGTAGAAATTATATTTCTATATGTATATGTCAAATAAGATTATTATCTAGTTTTATTGTGCAGGAAACTGACTGCACAAGTTTTTTTCTCAAATACAACTACCCATTTTTGAATTAACTTTTAAACAAATATGAATTATAGCATTGTAAAATGAATTTCTACTTAAAAAAAGCAGTAACTGATTCAAGTCATTCATTTTTCTTCATTATAAGTAAAGTTTTATAAAATACAATTGAAATTTACAATTTTATAAAACTTTAGGAATATATAAAATAACTATAGGGAATAAAATCCTACTTTTAAAAGCAGAATGTAATCTACCTAAAAAAGTATTCTATTTAAAAGAGAAACTGAATAAACATTTTAACAAGTGTTTTCCTTATTTGAGACTCTTATAAAGCATAAAATTTATGATTTAATGTGTCAAGTATAACTTTAAATATTGTCAAAATAGAGAAGTACTGGGGAATCTGTTACTTTTGTTAATTACCTTAAATTCTAGTTTGTGGTAACATAGAATGCCAACTTTAATATACCTTTCTGAATTGTGCCTATGAAATACTCATACTTAAAATGTTATAATAGTTTTTATTTATCAACTTTTTTTTATAAATGCTTCTGCCAGTTTAGGTTAGTAAATAATTACAGATGTTTATTTTTATTAGTTAAACACAATTTTGCAAGTCTCCCTTTTTTAAAGGCATTATTATTTCAAACAGATATAAAACATTATTGGCCTTTTTTTCTTTTTAATATTTATTTTAATGTACAGAAAAGGCCCTTTAATAAAATAGCTGAACACAACAAGACATTGTTAACTCTTTGGTTTTGACTTTCTTTGAGTATTCATTGTGTTAATTTTCTCATTAAGCTTTTTTTGCAAGTAGGAGCGTTTCAAGGGGTCAACCTTTTTTTCAGGTTTTCCACTACCAGGATGTATAGTACCTTCTTTACGAATCTGACTACGGGCATATTGTTTTGCTTGTTGTCCACAGCCATGAGCCTCAGGAATGAAATGACTAAAGCAAAATCTTCCCTTGCAAAACTGACAGTCTTGTGAGATAACAGCTACACTTTTCTTGCACTTATCAAATGAACATGTTTTATCAGCTTTTACAGCTGCTTCTAAGAGGGTATTAAAATCATCGGTTTCAATTTTAGCTATTGATGATTGTCTGACATCAGTTTTTTTTACTTTATTATTCTTAACTTTTTGATTAACTGATGTCTTTTTATCCTTTATCTTCTCTTCTCTTCTTTCCTCACATATCTCCTTTATGCAAACAGAATCTTTGAAATCTGATTCTACCTTGCTAATTATAATGCAACGTTCTTCTCCTTCGCCCTGACTTACATGATTGAGACCAATCTCTTCACAAAGCTGGAAGAAATAAAAAAAATATATTTATTTTTAAATTGTACATAACTCATATACCATATAAACATGTTATTAAATAGTGTTGTCTACTGTCACAAAAATCTGGAAAAAGCTATGAAAATGGAAACTGTATCAGGAAAATTAATTGCATGCAATGTTTTTTTAAATCATTTAGAAAATATTTTTAAAAAAAAGGTATTGGGAAGTTTATCTAAACAGTTCTCTAAACGAATTTTCTGTTTGCTTGAAATCAGTTGATTAAAATTACCACAATCTGTGCAACAGTAGCATCACTCATTAGGCCATGTCTGAATGCAGTAACAGGTTAAAAAAAATTAATTTAGTGAAAAGATACAAAGACAAATTAAAATTACAAAAGCTAACTAAATAAAAAAGGAACACTTTTTTTCTGAAAAGAAGTTAAATAACTCTAATTAAAATTAATAATACTTAGAAGAAAGATGTATAAAAGAAAATATGATTTTTAGTATTAATAGTTTTTTTATGCCCTATTATCTATTGTATTTTCAACAAGGATAAGAATATCATTTAAATTATAATTTATTTTATTTTTTAACACTGAATAGTCTTCAGTTTTTCACATTTTAAAATTTTAAATATTTCCTTCTTACTGTAACACACATATACTACTTATGTAATTTTTATGAAGATAATATATATATATATATGTCAGGAAATTCTTTAAAAGTGCCCCTAAAATTCACAAAATTTAAAAAGTCATAAAATGGACTTTCAGTAATTCAGCTGACACCCTGTTAAATAGCATATAAAAATATTTATAAAATACTAATAGTAACAAAGGTTATAATTTAAATATCAAATCACCCTTATTAAATATCTCTAAAATTTACAGAGTGTGTATCATAGGGTTAAAATGGTGAACTTAAAACCAATAGTGAAAAAATTCATTTGATGTTTATTTCAATAACTGCTGTTTCGATTGTTTTGTCATTACAAAATAAAAATGCAACATTTAGGAAACATTTTGAAATGTATACATTTCTTTTTAAAGTCTGAAAGAATTTTTATAAGTTTTCATTTTTATAAGTGTTTAATTTAATGATTATCATTAGTTTTATTTTTTAAATATTGATTTGAGAAGCAGACATTCACTTTGAAACATGTTTTATATGTAAAAATGAATACTTGGCAAAAACAAAAATGGATTATGCATGGAGAAATAATAATTAAGGAATTACTTAAGTCAAAAATCAGTAAGTGTATTTTCTTATATTTTAATGGAAACCAAATTATGAGACATTAACTTCTCAAATAAGCTGAATGGAAATTATTAAGCATATCAAAAATCAGCAGTATAATCTCATGACCTACTCTTAAAGAAATTTTATTAATTTGGCTTGTAGAGCTAATTAAATTGAATATGAATAATTTACCTGAAACAATAAATGATAGTAAGCTTGAATATTATCTGAATTTTGGATAATATAATAATTTTGTAAAGATTCATTTTTTTTTCATTGCAAATTTATATGCCTATTCTAAGAGAAAAAAAAAATTCTTGTCACACAGATATATATGTATATATACACACTCATAAATTCAATTAATGTATAATATTAATAGGGAAATTGAAAAATGTACTATTTTATAATTACACTATTCATTCACACATTTTCAAAAGTAACTATTAAATTAGATGAAATAAAAGATGTATATTTTAAATGTTTTTATATAAATGTTAAAGTTACATGTTCAATAAACTTGTTATTAATTGTAAAATTATTCTATATGCTTGCTATCTCAAGAATTACAATTCAAATTTACATTAAAATATATTTTATGATGTATTTTTCCTGTTTTCCAGTTTTTCTGCTTAAGAAATTTAAATTTCTTGGTCTTATGGAAAACACCTTAAGTGGATGTCACTGTGTGTGTTAATTTTTAAATTTAATGCTTGTTGGTTATTTTAGAATTCCAAGGTTGATGTTTCATAATGCACAGGGGTAAAATCAGTATGTACTACTTAAAGCTGATTCTCAATTCCTAAATCATCTATGCTAATATTAATACTTAAATGCACAGACTATTTTTACAAATATCATTGTTGTATTCGATTACCACCCAAAAAATTTTTCAAAGGAATATGCTAAATAAGACTTTTTTAGATTTCAGTTTTCCAGAGTAGCTGTACATCACAGAATGACCAGGGTACTTTACAATTCTGGAAAATATCAGGATATTTTTCGAAATTCTGAAATTTTTTTCCAAAAGTTCATGATTTCTAAGAAAAATCTTTTCATCTGCCAAAAGACCATATCACATGTCAAAATTAAAATTTCAAATTAAAAAATAGTAGTTTTACATTTTAGTAAACAGCTTTAAAGTATGTTATCATTTTCTTTTAAAGTAATGTTATTTTCTATTTTTATTTACAGGTAATGTATTTTTCTTTAAATATTCATTATGTATGCTAAGTTATTTAGATTTTTTTTTCACTCCAATTCAAAGTTAAGAAAAAATTTCATCGTTTTTAGTTGTACCATTCATACATACATTGACTTAAATTATTTAAGTGTGAAATTGGAACTGTAAAATACCCATTGCATATGGAAGAGAGACCTACCTTTGATGAATTTTGACTACTCTAACTGAGAAAGTAAAATCATCCAGATAGAAAAATTGTGCTACCATATGCCTAAAATTATACTTTTTACTCATATAGAAGCAAAAAATTAAAAAGCAACAGGATCCAACAGAGGCTACCCTTTTAGGAATATAGCATATGATAGTATAAAAATTTAGCACATTTCTGAGAAATATCTCATGATTGCATTCTGTGTCAGAGGATTTGGCCAAAATCATCAGGGAAGTTCTCCATGAATTTTGTGACCACCATGTTTTTGTATGCAATGGCTTCAATAATTATAGTTTATAATGTAATTTGGCTGTTATTTATAAAGTAAGCATTTACTTTACAGCATTAATACAAGGCGCATCCTGAAAGTAAGTTTATTGAAGTTTTCCCCTTTAAAGTAAATGTAATTAGCCATGTCAATTGTGCATGCATAACAGATCTATGACGTATTAATCATATGCCAGCTGGACAAGTCCTGATTCATGTCAGTAGCGGGGTAGCAGTGGTCTGAAATGGAAACTCTAATTCTTTCTCCTGCTGCCTGAAAGGTTTGGTCGGTGATCTTGAATGCACAAAGCATTGTGCCTATTGAAATTCATTGTCAGCTCTGTCAGGTCTATGAGCCAAAACTGACACCCGAACACAAAATTCAACGCTTAGGAGCAGCACTGACATTTCTGCTACGGTATCACGATAACGGCGACGAGTTCCTCGACAGGATTGTCACAGGTAATGATACTTGGATTTCGCACTTTACTCCAGAAACCAAGCAGCAGTCAATGCACTGGAATCATAGTGGATTTTCGGTCAGGACCGAATTCAAACAGACACTGTTGGTACGGAAAGGGATGTGCACAGTGTTCTGGAACAGGAAGGCTGGTTCTATTCACAGGTGGCAGAGTTCTACGACAGAGGTATACAAAAGTTGATCCCACAATACGACAAGTGTCTCAATTCTGGTGGTGGCTATGTTGAAAAATAGCTGAAACATTGCTGTACTTGTTTCCAATAAATATGTCTATGAAAGTGTGAATTATTTTTGTCTTTTAAATAGGGAAACTTACTTTCTGGATGTGCCTAGTATATATCACCTCAAGAATGAAAATTTTTACTTCCAGCAAGTCTGCAAAAATTCAAAATTACTTAAAACATATTACCTCATGTACAATTTTTCTTTCAAATGCTGAGAGTTCAGGAGGAAAAGAAAAAGTAATGTTTTGACTTTCAGCAAAATCTTGAATAGTCTGCCTTAATATTTCTTCTGCAGAGAACCTAAGGTAAATATATTTTGTTAAAAACATTCAAAATTAGAATATCATGTTAGAAGTTAAAAAATATATATTAACTGTTATCATGGACATTTTGTATGTTTATATACATTTTGTCAAAAATTATTTCACAAATGATAATTATTAACAGAATAAAATAAATATTTCTTATATAGAATGTAAACATTAATATATTTACCATCTGAAAAAAGATAAATTATAATAATTTATATTACTCATTATTGAAGAATGATACCAAATCAATAGAAAAAATATATTTACATTCTTTATACTACAATGACATATGCATCTTCAAATTTTGTTATAAGACTATAATAAATTTATAGTAAAAAAATTCTTAGTTAAAAAGAATTTTGTATCGATGTTAAATTTTAAATAAATAATTATATTGAATTAGGTAGATTAATATAAAGAGATGCTGCAGAAGAGATTGAAATTGTTTCATTTTCCAAGAGAATGATATAGATTCACTTATTGGCATCCAATAATTTCGGGGGAAAAAAAAGAGAGTTAAAAACAATTTGTGCAAAAATTACTTCACTTAGAAATTAAAAGAGCATAGGATATTCAGGGATAAAATTAATAGAAGCTTTTATTTTTTTTAGTATACAGTATTATTTAGCTTAATGTCAGGAAAATGTCTTTAATACTTATTCACCAAAAGACTACTTTGCTTGCAGTGTTTAATTAATTTTAGAACATCAAATAAGTAGTTTTTCGTTTATTTAAAACTAGCATATAGACCATCATATGATGGGATCAGTAAAATTTTTAATTTTGCAGAATTTTAACATACCATATGAGGCAGGTAAAAAAATAGTTTGTTTTATGACAGAGAATTATCTGGTACACGTTCAATGATTTATCTTTACTAACAGTATGTTAGTTGCCAACTTAATGTATCTTGTCATACTACATGATAAGATGGACAACAGAAGTTTTAATATTGACAGTGATTAATTGGTGGTATATATGAATGATATCCAAAATTTAGCAAATTGATTGCAAATTGTGTGGTTACATATAAAAAACATACAAACGAACAAACTTCTTAATTTTCGAAGATATATAACAAACGTTAGATATTTATTAGTCTGTGAAATAGACTGCTAGACTTTTATGAAAAGAATTTGTTGTTAATACCTGTGATAAAATTTTCATTGCTACAAAAAATAATTAAATTTAAAATTATCACATATGCACCTAATCTATTATTTAAGCAAAAAAAAAAAAAAAAAAAATAAATTTATGTAACATCTAAGTTTAGTGACAAAACATATGAAAATAATGCAGATGATATTTAAATAATTTAAAATAAGAAATGATTGAATGAGATGGTTTTTAAAGGATTGACGTCATAATGCTAGAAAAAAATGTTAATTTTTATCTACTTGTAATGTGATAAATTGATGAATTTAATTGCCTGCTTTTAACAGGGGGAAATAGGGCTTTAAATAATGCCATTAAATGATAAAAAAATGGGGGGGGGGATTTTGAACATTTTCGAACTTGCTTTGAATTTTGCTAACCTTAACTCATCAAGAATCCAATATGGATGTGTCTATTCATTCCAGGTCCAACCACTTCATAAATTCGTGGACAGGTGAACAGATAACTTAGGCTATTATTATATAGGGAATTTAAAAAATAAATTTAAAATTCAAGAAAAATTTTTGAGTTTCAAAAAAGTATGACAGAGAATACAGCCAATTGATATTTAAATTGTAATATTTCCAAGGAAAAGAAAATACTACTAATAATCTAATAGAAAAAGTTTCTATAATGTATGGGCGATTATAAAATTAATAAGGCTGAATGAATAAGGCATTTAGGCTAGAAAAAACAATGACATTGACATTTAATTGAATAATATTTAATTTTATATAGAAATCTTGTATATTTTTACTAACAAGAGTTTGTAAATTTTTCGATAATGAAAGATATTTAATCTTCAATTTTATATTGACTTAGTAACTATATTTTTGGCAAAAGAAAACATATCTATATTTATAGACTTATTTTTAATATCTATTATTAATCTGATAAAAAATAGTAGGTAGGATTATTTAGAATAAATCAGTAATAATTAAATCTTAAAGTTTGTTAATTAGGTACTTAATGCTCTGAACTTTAAATTTAAAAACAAACATGGGTTCACTCATATTCATTTAGGGAAGTTATTGATATATTAAAAGAAATAAGCTTACAATAAATATTTAATTACCTTTTCATTTCATCAACTTGTTGTCTATTTTGCTGTTTTTGTGTACTTTGATGTACATTAGATTCTGTACTTTGAGGTGGAATTTTTTTCTTTGATTTTGGATGAGGCTGTTTTGTTGTTTTACTGCTTGATTGTTTTGCAGCTATTGGATATTGCCCAATTTGATTTTCATATTGAAATGCTGATCTGACTTCTCCTTTTTCTTCACAATACTCTATAAAGGATTTCAGAAAAGCACTGTTTGATACAGTACTGGTGTTACAAATAACAGTCAAGTGACGTTTTGCTCGAGTTATAGCAACATTGATACGTCTATCTTCTGATAAGAAACCAACTTCTCCTTCATCATTTGACCGGACTAATGATAAAATGACTGTCTCTTTTTCTCTACCTTGAAAGCCATCAACAGATTTAATTTCTACCTTAGGATATTTTTCAGAACACCTTGATTTAATAAAATCTACTTGTAAGTTATAAGGTGATATCACAGCAATATCAGATTGATTTACACCTGATTTAATCAAATTTGCTACATGGACGAGAACTAAATCTGCTTCACCTTCATTTCCTTTGGACTCCTCGTCTTCAGCTTGTAATTCATATAAATCACACCCAGCAGTATCAATTAGAAGCAAAGGAATTATTGTATCTTCATTACTTTCTACATTTGGCAAATCACTTAATAAATGAGACTGAACAGATTCATGAGCAACTAATTTATTTTCATAGAGTTGTTTGGATGGCCATCTCATAATAATTTCATGCATTCGATACTGAAGAGTAAGCATTTTCTTTATTGAATCCCCACAGAGTTTCAGTAACCTTTCCATTAATGTAACTGATAAACCCTCTTTAGCTGCTTTCTCTGATATAATAGTGGGAGGTAATTGATTGTGATCGCCAGCTATAACACATTTTTTTACTAATGATAAAGGAATCCAACAAGCTATTTCAAGCGATTGTGAACATTCATCAATATAACAAATATCAAAATGATTTTTCTCTAGATGCTTTAAAGGACCATCTAGTGAGGCTGAAGTTAATGTAGACAATACAATATCAGCATTTGTTAATATTTGTTTAACAATTGATTTTTGACGCTCTTTCATTTCTTTGAGCAAACTTCTATTCTCAGCCCATAAAGATTTTCTTGTTACAGCTCTTTTAGCATTTTCAATTTTAATCTAAAATATAATAAAACACTGAAATAAGAAAAAGTAAGCAAAATAATGGTAAATATACAAAATTAGCAATTTTTATTAGTAACATTTAATAATAATTTGTAAAAGAAATTAAAAAGCATACTGATTCCTCATTAAACATTATAAACTATTTGCAGTGGAAAATGACCTATTTAGGGATTTATCATTTTTCATCAGTTTTCCAGTTTCTTGTCTTTTACAAAAAGATATAAAAAAACTATTTATATTAAAAAAATATTAAACTACAAGCACAGCATTTCTAGCTGAAAATCAGATAAAGACAAGTGAATACCATTTTATCTTAGATAGTCTGTTTTACAATTATTTCCAGAACAAGAGGCGAATATAATAATAAAAATGGTATTTTGGACAAAAATTTAAAGAGAATACTTAAAAATCAACAAAATGAGGTCTAATTAAATAAATCTAGGGTCTAAAAAAGTATTAAGTTGATAATATTCAGGGAGAAACTACGGATAAGAGGTGAATGAAACAACATTTAAATAGGTCTAACTTTACAAGGAAGAGTTTACATTGCAATGAGTTAAGGATGATATATAATTAAATTAAATCTTAGGTCTAATAAAGTAATAAGAAGTTGATAATATTCAACCAGAAATAGCTAAGGGTAAGAGGTGAATGTATGCAAACTGTTATTGGTATTAGATAAATGAGATGGTACTAAATGAATGAATGAATTTAAAAAAAAAAGATCTATTTGATCAGTTAATCTCATTGCTGAGAAATTAGACATCCTTACACTTTATGTGCATATTTTAAAATGAACAACTTGAAACACAAACAGCATAACTAAAGAATAGTAAAATGGTTTTCCAAGAAGAATATCTGTCAGAATAGTTGACTGAATAATTTATGACAAATAACAGAGAAAGGCTTTGAATAGGAATTTAATTATATTTATTAGCTGGTTTTACAGCAATCTACAAATATGTTGCTATGAAATGTATATCAGATTATAGCTAAACTCTAGCTTCCAATACAGTTAATTAAACACAATTATTATTTGATCTTGATTAACAATACAACTGATTAAAGACAATTATTATTTGATCTTGATTAATTTTATTGTTAATTAGGACTTATAAAATTGGGATCTGTTGCTTAAAGCCAATTCTAAAAGGCTACAAACATCTACACCTGCAGGGGTATTCAAACACCTTTATCAAAAAGCAGCATCTTACCTGCTCAGCAAACTATGAATTAAAAAAAGTGGAATATACATATTCTATCAAATGATTTTTTTTAATATAATGTTATAAAAAGGGAAAGGCTCTCTTTTATATCTTTTCTATTATTTAAGAAGAAAGTATGTGTGTGACAGCATATTTGTATTTTGTGAAGTTATTGAATCTGATACCTTTATAATGACACAGAGTGTTATCATTGGAAAGAGACAATTTTAAGTTCACCTAGCAAAGATTTTCAAGCATAACTTTTTATTAAATAAGATTATCAAGAACAGGGCAATCATTTTTTTAAACTGTTTTTTCATTAGGACAAATACTCCAATGCTTAATTGGTATAAATTTCGAAGCATAATTGATGACAGATATTTGCATCTAGATTACAAAGTAAAAATTACATATTTTTATAGAAAAAGTGGATATCTGAAACAAAAAATACCCAGCATCTGAAGTTTACAGTAAAGTGAAAACTAACTTTCCAAATGTAGTCTTATTGTCATAATATTTTGGAGTACTATGATCAGTTTTTTGTAACATAGAGCTACACAAGGATCTATATTACGTAATTTTGAAAAGGTAATTTTTGCAAGACAAATAATTTTTCAAATTAAAAAAATACAAACTTTGACTTTGAAGGGAAGGAGTGTCTAACAGGACTTGAACATTTATTTTGTTTCAATGAAAATACTTGAAATTTCAAACAGTAGTTATATAAGGTAGCTATTTACACTAGAAGTGTGGGAGGTGTTAGTTTGACCAAAAAACTATTTTGTGTTTTCTTTAAAGATTTATTTTTTCTGGTAGTAATAATAGACATAATATAATACTCATTAAAATATATTTTCCAAATTATCCCCAGAAATATAAAAAAAATTTATATTATTTTTGTTATTGCTACCTGTAAAAGAATAAATCTATTAAGGTAACACAAAATAGTTTTTGGGTCAAAATGACCTCTCTTGTATTTACTAGAGTACTCCAAACCAAATCTTCCTTTAGTATAAGAAAACTTGGCTTAGTATTGCTTTACTCAGTGCTGATTCTGCTATAGTACAGTAAGTAATTTTAGTAGTAAATATGAATAATTACTGATTGAATCACTATTATAAAGTTTGGAAATGGACATTTGCATTGGCAATAGATGCAATTGAAAATGAGCTTTGTTCACAATTTAGAAAAATTATAATATCCTAAATGCTACAGAGAATATTGGATATGCATGGAAAGAAGTAAGGGAAAATCAGGGCTGTAGTCATGACTTAGTTTTTCCCCCTTTGAGGTGTATGTGTGTGTGTTTAAACTGAACTAAACCAATTATATAGAATTTAATATCAATATTTACAATTAATAATAACATTAAAACTACATAAAATTAAATGTTATACATATCCAAAACTCCATGCATAATCTTTTGTAATGTTTCAGTAAATGTATGAAACAAATTTAGAGAAAATGAAATTTTGAAAAGTAGACAGAAATTCTGAAAGATTGAAGTTTTTATTTAAGGATCAAATTTTGATTAAGTATGCAGTTTTAAAAAATTATATTTGAAAATGCACTTTTATATCAATGCTAAAATGCAATACATTAAACTCAATTTCAGAGGATGGGAGGAGATCAAGTTACCCTCCACCACTTCCCTCTCTGATTCGAACCCAGTGAAAATAATATTGAAACTGTGAAGTATGTTTCATCTTATTGCACTAACGATTTTCACAGTTTTGATCCTCAAATGGATAATATGAAACTTACAACATTGACTTATTGGAAGCTGCTGATGTCATGTGTGTTCAAACAAACTTTTTTCTTTATAATAAAGAATCTTCCAATCAGCACAGAAGAAAAAGAAAAGGAAATTGCAGTAAATTGGAAAATAGAGAAAATTTTCATATTAAATAATCTTGAAGACTATTTAATGCTATTTGAAAAGCATGTGGATTGATTGAAAAAAATTATTAATTTGAAAAAATAACCTTTGAAACAAGGCAAAGATAAAAGAATAGTATTCTGTGTTATAGTATAATACACAAAGAATAAAAAAATTGTCTGATTTTCGAGTAAAAGTAATGTTTTTTTTTTCACTTTGTAAACTTTCAGCAATAAAAGTGTTTTTTTTTACTTTTCACTCTTTTATAATTTTTGATTAATGTTAAGCAGATATATGAATAGTTTTGTTTTAAAAAAATTTGATAGATCTGAATCAGGTTCCTTATTTTCTTACAGAAAAAATGCTTCACAAAGTGCAGATTCATTTACTGTAATATTTTAAAGTAACTTATTTATAGTACAAAGCAAAGAATTCATGTACTTAATTTTGATTACTTAGCAGACATTTATGAAATTTTTATTTAAAATATTTTTAAAAGGGTACGATTATGTATATATACTTCCTAAAGCTAATGAACTTAATGAATATTAAATTAAAAATATAAAGGAAGCTAATTTTTATAATTTGATGTGAAAATAACAAATTTTGGTCTTAACTGAAACTTACTTTGAGCTTTGAAATTTCTGATTGCATGTCATCTATGACATCACAGCCATCATATTGTGATACAATAGCATCTAATGAATACTGTTGAATACTTGACAATAAACGAGCTGGATGTCCCAAACGTACTATTTTGATTTTATAAGGAGCAAGTTTTTCTATTAAATTATCAACTGCAATATTTGAAGGAGCACAAGCAATGACCTAAAAATTGGAAGATTTGAATAAAGGATGAGATTAAAATTTAATGCACTTAAACACAATATAAGATTAAATATATAAATTAAGTAGAATTGATTTCAAAAAATATGTTGTTGTGGTGGGTCTGCATAAGGTCAAAGAGACATACATTTCAGTTTTAAATGCCTTAAAAAGAACCACATTTACATAATATCAAATGCAATCTTTTAATAATATATAATACATTTTCAGTTTTATTAAAATGATATACAAGTCTTAAGTGCTATATGGAGTATATGTAATGATTAAAACTAGGAATTAAAAAAAATAATTGTTTCAAAACTTAATCTATAAAATTATAATATAATAAAAATATATTGATAATGTATAAAATATTTAACTAAGCCTTTTGGTCACAATTGAAATTAAATTTAATGTGTAAAATTTGTTCAAAATGTCCATAGAAGGTCTGTAAAATGATTAGTCAACTGCAATGGGTTACCGCAAATGATATTTTGATTTTATGAAATTTGTTGTAGAGTACAAAAATTCTACCAATAAGTTATATAAAAAAATTGAAGTTAATAGCTTTCTTTAAATGTGTCTATTTTGATTATGGTGAAAGTTTCCAGAACTTTTGAAATAGATCTATCAACACCTCTTTAATTTCTAATAAGGAAATACAACATGGAGATTCATGTCCTCCAGCTATATTTTCAATAAGTATTATTTCCCAAACTAATTATGTATCTACAAAATCACAAATAAGTGGATTTGCAAAATAAACTTAAAAGATACTTTTTCCCCTATTTTTGTAGTTTTTTAACACCTTTAAAACAACGCATATTCTTACTTTTCCTGATTACTAAAAGTCTGTTTTTCTCCAGACATACTGGTGCAACATAAGACAGTGACATGTTTGAGACTTTATGTCCTTTTAAGCTTTCATTCTTAAATAAGTATGTATGTTCTGATAGTGCTCTAACATATAAAGCTGTTTTGTCTGCATTGTATACATTTCTGGTGAATATTAGGCAGTCAGTTTTGGCCACTTGTCTTGTAGCCAGTTTTCTGCTGCTGGCTTATCAGAATCTTTTTGTTCACAGGGAATTCTCTTGTAAGCAATATTTTTTCATGTCTTCCATTGCTGGAACCAACTATTTGTTGCAACAAAATCTTTTTTCCCCATTTTAGCAGCTAAACATTCTGCTTTTTGTTGCATACAGGGTCCATTGACTGGAGCATCACGTTCTTGAACATTTTCAAACCAAAGTCTTAGAGCCTTTTTAATTTGCTCATCTTTACCCACTCTATTACATTTGCATTCGGTATTTTCATTTTGTTTATCTCTTCTAGTAAGTTCATCACAATTTTTCAAAATTTTGCACAATAGAGGCTGAGAAATGTTTAACTGTGCGCAGCATTACACTGATTCATTTTTAGTAACCTGTCATAACGATTTAAAATTTCAAACTTTTATTTTAATGTAAATCATTTCACTTTCTGGCTGCCATATCAACAAGCTGCATGTAAGTGAGCAAGGTATAAAATGTGAATATGCTCCTTCTCAGTTCTGATAAAAATGTGTTGCCTTCTGCTTATCTGACAACCATTGACCACCATCAGGGTGTGTGTACTTCTGAGAAATTCCAGGAATGTGTAAATTTCCACTCTTTTGTTCATTCCCAATTTCCCTAGGTGGAAGTGGAAGAATTCTCAGAAATTTTTTAGATGAAATAATCCTTAAAAATAAGAATTGAAAGATTATTGTATTCAAAATTAGCAAAGTACAAAAATACACCAGTCTTCTCATAAGTGGTTAAAAATATAAGTATTCATATAAATGTGCAGGCAAGGAAGAGCAAAAACTAACATTCAATAAATCAATGAGAAAAATGCATTAGAATACTAAATGCCTTATTTTCATACAAAATATACTGCATAGTAAAATCAATTATAACTGTACATTGATCCTGCTTCGTAATGGTAAGCTGATTTTTTTAGACATTGTGTATATATATATAACTAAATTAAAAGTTTAAAATAACATTTAATATAATCTTGATGATACTACTAAAATATAAAAATACAACATTAAACTGCAAAAATAGAAATAGGAGAGTACAGAAGATAGCTCTTTTCAAGCTATAATAAGCTTTATCAATGAAATACAATAAAAAATGGACAGACATCTAAGTGGAAGATCAGGAATTTTTGTTTCTATTCACATCAAACATTTTACTTTTAATTAACAAACAATAAATAAAATTTCTTATAAGTTGTTTACTAATAACTCTTACTTTTTGCTTTTGTGCTATAGATTGTAATATGCACTCGACAAGAGTTGTAGTTTTTCCAGTACCAGGAGGACCATGCAAAATTGCAAGTTCCTTTTGAGAAATAGCAAATTTAACAGCTTCTTTTTGGGTATCATTCAAATTTTGGTTATAAAATTCAATACCTACAAAAACAAAAAGTTATTATATTCAACAAGTAAATAAACATGAGAAAATTATGTTTTCTTATGTTAATCATTTATTTCTGATAATATTTTACATTACAAAATAATCTACTTTTGTACTATTATTAGCTTGAAGAATGTTTTCCATTTCTTTATAAAAAGTTTATGTAGTAAAATATTTTCCTTCCAATGTTTACAGAAATATTGTTTATAAAGTCTTAATTTATAATATACAGTAGAACCTTGATTATCTGAAGTAATTAGGGCCAAACCTACTTTGGATAATCCAGCATTCATCAATAATCATCTAGTTTAATATGTAGTATCGTCATTGAACTGTTATTATGACTACTTTTAAAGTCAAATAAATTAAAATTATAAATGAAAATAAATTTCTGAAACAAAAACTTACAATGGTTTTAATGGAAGCCATGATGAAAAAGAAAACTTAAGTATCAAAAAGTAAGAAAGACAACGCTAAGCTCTATGAGATCTTCTGGCAGGTCAAAACTACCAACTTCTCTGATAGAACCGAAGAAAAGAAAACAAACAGAAGAGTGCTGAAATTAAAAAAAAACTTCTCTTAAACCATGGATTTTTTGGAATTTTGGCCAGCTGCCAAAAATAGTCATACCTAAAAGATTGTCCTAGTAGGCATAGAAAGAGAATAGCAAACCGGCTTTTCTTTTTTTCCCCCCTCTTTTCTGGAATAAAACTGTCCACAAAGGATAAGTGACACAAAGTGACTCATCCCCCCCTTTCAAATTCTGTTGCAATGAAAATTTCTCTGCTCTTAAGATGACATAAGAGGTTAAGATTTTTGCACTTGTTTACAATCGGAGGGTGCAATAATATTCAATTATTCTGGAATTCAGCAGTATGACCATCCAAATTTTTAAATGGGGAGTGTTTTTGTTTAGAACAGGTATGTTTGAAAGTGGAGAAGAGTATACTCATACCGAGAATTGAGCTTGGGAGAAGGTATTCTTAAAAAGGGAATTCTAAAAATATTTATCTGCACTCAACAAATAAATAAACATGAGAAAATTATGTTTTCTTATGTTAATCATTTATTTCTGGTAATATTATACAAAAGATTTATTTCTGGTAATATTTTACATTCTTTGGAAAGGACGACTTGCTTTCAAAAGGAATGTGGAAAAAGAAAACTTTAAAAATGCATGTTTGTACAGAGAAAATTTTGGATGATAGTAGGAAGTGGAAAAAAAAGTGAAAAAGAAACTAATTTTGATTAACGGAAAGTATTGGTTAATCGAGATTCCAATAATTAAGATTCTACTGTATTTAAAATAAAACAACTGTGCTCATAACATAAAATTTTACAACACAATTTCAAAAAAAAAAAAAGAGAAATATTACTAGTATAAGATAAATTTTCCATTTGTAAAGTACCATAAATACTCCTGAAAAACTTATATTTAATTGTGGTACAGTAAAGGAAGATTAGGATTAAAATCACTCTATATTATATATCCATTATAGAACTCTGTTAATCACAATATTGGCATATGAAAATGCAATTTTTTTTTATAACAAAAATCCCAACATAGTTATCAGGGCCTTCTGGAAAAATTTACCAGTATTTTAGGGGTGCAATACAACAGATAAACAACCCTAAAGAGCAAATGTTTCCCAAAGCATCAGATTTCTTTTGCGAAGCATGCTTTAGATCAAAGATAGCAAACCTAAGACATGCATGTTACCACATCGCATGTGACTGGTACATATTAAATTATTTTTATTCACTTATAGCTATGAAAACAATATAAAAAAAACTTGTCCAAGACTAGAAACCATCAAAAGGTGGATTCACAAATGAGTTTGAGCATAAGCACTATTATGAAATTTTGTAGGACAGAAGGGTGACTAATGTCTCCTTCCACCATAGATTTCCCTTTAGGTAACCCTAACATTTTCTTGAAAAATTATACAAGTGGGATGAGCTATAAAGATAGAACCCAAACTAAATTGTAAATTACAACATAGTTTTGGTTTTTTATATTTTAATATAAAGTTAGTATGAAAGAAAACTGATATTTTCAGATATGGGAGAATATTTTTTTGAGAATGAGAGTACTGATGAATGCTATTGCCTCCTTTGCTAATTGAGTTTAATTTGATTTGGCTTGGAATGTTATGATCTACTGTTTTGCTATATAAGGGCTAAGGAGACTGAGACCTACTGCTTACTGATGATTCTAATTCGCTTTGAACGTCCATACCAATAGAGGAATATGAGCCCATGAACTCTGGTTCGTAAGTCCATACCCATTTGGTCTTTATTATATGAGACAATTTGATTTTCTAATAGTCTAAAATGTGACAATATAAAAGGCTTCAATACTATACAAAAAATGAATTTTTATATAAATGTCATTTTCACATTGTGACAAGAGAACAAAGAATAATTTTTAAAAATTTAACATTTTTATGTGGATTATAAAGATGATTTTTAAAAGAAATATAACTAGTGGTATACAGAACACCTGAAAATAATAAACCATAATTGAACTGGTACACTAATTGAAGAAGGTTTACTATCTATGACTTAGATGAAAGTAGGTATATGTTGGTTGAGAGCTAGTCACTTTTTGCTGTACAAGAGCTAACTGGACTGGTCCCTACTGCTTAAAGCTGATTTCGAAAAACTAAACTAGCATAATGTTGCTAACTTGGTATAAAGGAATTATGATACCATGAAGAATCTTTGCAATTTTTATCATCCTCAGGGAGAGAGATTTTCTCCTCATTCGATACCTCACTCCAATGGCATACCTCTCAGTGAGAGGATCCACATATTTAATACTGTTTCATGTTTAGACTTAAATATTTATCCTGCATATTCTGTGTATAATAGGAGATGTTTCATGCACCTTCTAGGCTGGAACATAATATTCTGAGACTCTACAGCAAAGCATGATCTCTATTATGTCATCTTATACCCATTTTGAACAGCTAGAAACATTATATCATCAATAACATTCAAACCCATGGACTCCTGCAATGACAGATATGACTCTACTAGCCTGGTCATTATCTGACCAAGGTAACAGTTAGAATAAGGATCATGTGTGTGTAAGGCCAATATAGAAAGAAAAGAAGGGGCTGTTAGAGCAACTTATCTCTGAAGGACATACAGGCATACCATTTCTTTCGTGCTAATTTTTCAGTCAGTTCTCATAAACAAAACAATATAAATATTTTAAAGTCTACTCACTATCAGTATTATCAGACTGTAGAGTAGATGGACTTTTAAAACCAAATAGAACATTTATTAAAGGTACTTTTTCTCTTTCAGATTCCAATGTTTTTAAAATCCTACAAAATAAGATAATCAAGATATTTTATGTTAAAACCTTTTGACAGAAAATAATGAAAAGTTCTATAAAATATTTCATTTAACTTTCAAGTATAACCATCAGAGCACCTATTCATACATAGAGTATAAATAAGTTTTCTTATGGTGGATAATACAAACACATATGAAGTATTTTCCTTGCTTGAGAAATACAAAATATACTCTCCATTTTCTCGACTAATACTCAATGACAATTCTTATATTTTTGATGAACAATAAGTAATTTTTATAGACTATCATTCTAACAAGGAATAAAAAAAGGAAAATGACATCAAATTAATTATCTTAAAAACAGCAGTGTTAAAAGGAAGATATATAATGAAAACAAATGCTGCACAAATTCTTGAAAGTTACAGATTTATTTTAAAGGGTATAGATTTGATTTGCAAACCATTTAAAAATGAAATAGATAACACATTTTATTAATATCACAATGTTACATGCACTTTGTTAAAACAGCCTTTGAAAAGTTACTAGGTAATTTGAAAATTACTACAGCAATCATATATAATAAAATTTCTGTTAATAATAGATACTTGGTGTTATTAGATAACAATACATTACCTCTTTAGGCGTTTATAAGTTACATCATTTGCAAGTTTTATAATGCTAAAAACTTCATGACATTCTAAATCTGATGAATCAGAATCTTTTTCTAATGCAACTGTTAAATAGGATTCATGAATATATGATACAACCCCAGATATAACTATTGTAAATTTTCCATCTGCATTTACTTTCCCAATTCCAACAATATCACCTAGGTAATAAACAGAAAAACAAACAACATATAATGATGATGTGTGGCATAACTTTGTAAATATATTATTATAAATGAATATATTAATAAAATGACTATTTGCAAATAGTTTGTTATAAAATATACATGTTTATCAATAAGATGTCTACATAGTTTCCTACAACTATTTATAAGCACTTCTGAAAAAAAAAAAAAAAAAAAAAAAACTTAATACTGGATACCAAAACAAACAAGTTCATATGGATTTATAAGTTTTAAATCATAATTTCTATATTATGGAAATGAATCAGTTCTAACAATTGATAATATACCAATAAATGTTATTAAAGACAGTCATTCAGACAACAAAATACTGTATATACGCACCTTTAATAAAAGTACAGATTTGTTATCCTCACTATAAATAAAATAAGACTAATTTTGAAAAAGCTTTAAATGTAAAATTTTTTTTATCATCACACACACACACACACACACACACACACACACACACACACACATATATATATATATATATATATATATATATATATGTAATGATAAAAAATTAGTGCAATAAATTATTAAACTCTAACATTCACTTTTCATTCAAATTCAGTGTAGAAATTTATTCAAAGTCAAAAACAGATAATGCAAAAGCTTAAACTTTGTTTGCAAGGTACCACGTGTGCATAAGCATAGATGTGAAAATGACAGATTATCACTGTTTACTAAAATGTTCTTTTAAGTTCTGGGAAATAAAAATGATTTGGCCATGACTGTCCAATTTTAATTACTAATGTGCCTTGTGCATTTTTAACATTTAATTAATTTACATTATGGATAAGATAAATCTAAATCAATACCCAGTATTTTCTACATGAATTTTTCGATGCGTTAAGCATATGTATTTATAAATATATTATTCTACAAATTTCCAAACTTATGCACATGATTAATAGTTAATATTTACAAAATAGGGAGAAACATATGCTTGAAACTTGTTTAATGACATATTAAACAAGTTTCTCCGAATCAAAGTATGATTTTAAAGTAACTACAATAATATTTGGTGAATTTGATGGGTATGTTATTTAATATCTAAAATTTAAATGAGCAATACATAAAATTTTTGTAAAAATTAGTTTTACAAAAAGAATACCTGAACTAATACTGTGGGCAGGAAATGTTAAACCTGGATGGGACGGTAAAAATTTTATTACAATCCTTCCAAACAATCCTGCTGAAATTTGAGATATTCGTAATTTCGGTAAACAAACTCCTTTCTTTTGAAGGTTTTTAAGAGAAAGGCATTCTTGAAGACACCTTCAAATAAAATACAAAAATTAATACTTCACTCCAAATTATTCATAAAAATTTTAATAATGATTTGATTATTAATTAAACTCTACTTATTCTCTTCAATTTCAGCATCTCTCTCTATTTCCAATAATTTCAGTTGCTTTGTAATGAAACCTTCAACATTTTCTTTGAAACATAACCCACTGTCATCACATATTTCAGTCATTTTTAATGGATGACCAGTTTTTATAATAGATAGATATTATGGGAGCCACAGACTAGATAGTATATGATGGGAACGAAGTAACAACTTTGTATATTAGAGTAAAAACGGTCTTTTTACTTTACGATTAGAATTTAACCGAGCAGACCAAAACATGACAGTTTCGTTATGATGCCTACAATGCATATCGTTATGATGCAAAACTATTTTCGTTTATAAGTTGTTTTAGAAATTCATATTGGGACAAAATTTATCAAATAAATATTATTGCTTTACTATTATGCATTTTCTCATTTCAATTAAAATTGATTTACAATCAGAACTCATTTTTTATTACATTTTTAATTAATTTTATTCTAATATACTATTCAGGTTTGGCAACAGAATGTACGATGATTGTACATGTTTACTAAACACAGGAATCAGTACCGAAAGATTAACTCCCCACCACTAGTGAATTAAACTTGTGTAAATAAACTCACATGGACTTGAAGAATTGACTACATTGAATTCACTCCGGCTTCACATTTTTCTTTGTTTTGTTGTAATGGGTTTCGATGCAATTAGTGCGTGTTATGCTCTCTCAGTCGCTGCTGGAGGTGTAGTTGGTTATGTCAAAGCTGGTATAAATCTTATTATTGCTTGTGTGAAATTTGTTAAAGTTAAATGACTTTCAGATTTTTAAAATATTTGTAGTTGGAACTTATTTTACCAAAATAAATTTTTTGTTTCAAAATTAAAATATATGACATCTGTAAGATTTGTAAAATGTAGACTTTTGATAGTACTATGATGCATAATATTTACAGAAACAAATTGTAAAATTATAATTTCTTATTTTTCTAGTGTTTCAGTAATTAGTGCAATACGTAGATTCAACATTTAATATCATGTAGTAATTTAAATTATTTAAATTGTTCTTATTATAGGAAGCACAAGTTCTCTTATTGCCGGCCTGGCATTTGGATGTATTTTAGGTTATGGAGCTTATCAAACGTCTATTGATGAGAAAAACTTTTTGTTGTCTTTAAGTAAGGCTTGTTAAATTTATAGTTTGCTGTTCATTGTTTACATAAAATCTGTAAAAGGATTTTGACAGAGCTCATATTTTACACACAGAAATCAGGAAAATTATTTCTAAAATTGAATAAAATTTATCAAAAATGAGATATATTCAAGGTGTATTCAGTCAATTTTGAGCAAGTCCTTTGAATAATAAGTAGTTTTATTGCTGAAGAGTACTTTTTTTTTGTTTTTCCTAATTACAAACTAGAAATTAGAAAAAAAGGTTTTAATAAGTTTTCAGTTAACATATTGAGGGTCAAGTCAGTTGTTTTTTAAGTATGCATAAATACTACTCCATATTTTTTTATGCAAGGTACAAACTGGTTAAAGTACACATTGTCGAACCTATGAAGGCATTATTTCTTATAACTACATCTTAATAAAAAGACAACAAGCTGTTATAGTATAAAGTGTACTTTTTATTCAGTCTTCTTGAATAATAAACTGTAAGTTGAAATAAGAAAACTTAAACACTAGTATAAGTATTTTTATTTCTTTGATATTGCAGAACTGATGACTGTTTTTTATAGTTCAAGGGCAAATTATTATAAAACATCACTTGAAATAAATAGTTTAAAGACATGATTTAAAAGACGTTTTGAGGATTAATACCCTTTAATTATCTAGGAATTATGTAAATGATATATTCTTATATAGTAACTTATTACTAATAACTAATGCCACTTATATATATATATATATATATATATATATATATATATATATATATATATATAAATCTGGTTAATAATTGAGCTTCAAATTAGTTGATTAACTTTTTTATTTTTGTAATAATTTGATTCAATATTATTCACATATGAAAGGCATTCACAACTAAATATTCTCATGCTTATGAGAGAGATTCTTAAAATTTTGGAATCATTTCTTTTGTGAATCTCTAAGTCATTTTTACCCTGTAATAGATACCTACTCATAAGATTTTTTGGTCACTTGGTTCGTCTGTTTTTCTTTTAATATGCAAAGTAGATGCTAATTTCTAAAGAAGAAAATATCTCTCATGTGTTTACTTAAAATGTACTGCATTGTAAATTGGATTTAGTCCAATTAAGTCTGATGTATATAAATGTTGCCAAAATTACAATTTTTAAAGGCACAGTTTATATTTATCAAGTTTAAAAGGATACACTAAAAAATAAATAAATAAAAGCAAGTAAAGTATTTAAAAAATAATGAACAGTGTTAATTTATTGTATTTTCTGTCAATGAAATAGTTGTGTATGTGTTCAAATACTGAACAAAAGAGTAAATTACTATGTTGTGCATATTATTATATTAGTAATGTTCATATGTAACATCAAATCTGTAAAAAGTAAATTTTGAGGTACATGAAATCTTGGAATGATCAGTATAAAAAATTTTTTTAGGCAAAAATATTAAAAAAAAGGTGAATAAGTAGATAACTGAATATATATTTTTTTAAGTAAGATTTTGTTTTATTTTATGGTTTTAGCATAAAATGAAACAGTTTTATAATTTTAAAAAAAACCCTCAGAATTTTAATAATGTTTGTAATATTTTGCTCATTGCATTATGAATTTTATTTAATTTTTTTTATAAAAAATATATTTATGTCAATGTATATCCTGCTTAAAATTGTATTGTATGCATCAAGATATTTATTTTTTTGTTACAAATACATTATTTTTTAAAACCAATACTTAGTTCAGTGCAACCAAAATAAATATGAACTGAGAAAATTCTTTTATTTATTACGATCTTAAAATTTACAATTTGCTGTAAATGATTTTCTAAGTGGTTTTTAAGTAATTCTTCTGTATAAAAAAGTAAACAATTTATTTACTATTAGTTTCTCTTTACAGTTGCAACATCAACTTTAGGAGGAATTATGTTTATGCGGTTTTATAACTCTGGAAAATTTATGCCTGCTGGGTTAATTGCAACTTTAAGGTAATTTGTAGTTTATAATTTAAATTCCTTAATATATTTGTTGAATGTCATTGAATTTAAAATATTTGTTGAATAAAACCATAGGAAAAGATTAGTATAATATCAATACTTATAAAAATTCTTAAATAACTTTCCTTAATTTTACTATGCATTTTAAAATTTTATAATAGAAAAATATTTTATTTACATTGCAACATCATCTGATCAATTGAAAAAATAGGATTATTTGAAATAAGATATATAGATTCATAGTAATATTTTGAAATACCATTGTTGGCAAATATTTAATGCTTATTAAAATGTAAAATATATTAAAAAATTTCTTTAATGGATTTTTGGTTATTATATGCTCATGGAATTCACATTTAAATTCATCTTAAAAATTTTAATATATTTTCTAATATAATTAACTGCTATTTGCTTTTAATTGTATTAAAAATATAAAATATTTAAATTGCTTATTTCTTTTATCAACTTTCTAATTATCTGTATTTATATTTTTAAAATGACATATTTATTATCTTTAGTTTTCAATTACATTTCAATTGTTAAAGATAAATTATAAGATTATTTATGTCAGCTTTTCCTTTATTCGCTGTTTAGAATTCAGATAAATTTTATATTATGCATATGAATGTATAGCATTTATTTTTTTTCACTTTTCAGTGGAATTATGATTCTTCGATTTGCTTACAAGCATGTGTTGACTACATAAAAATATGTACAATATACATTCCAAAGATTCCGGTATCAATCAAATGCAACAAATTTGACTTTTAATTGGTAGATGAACCTTGTATATTATGAATAAATTCATTTCTCTAAAATATGATCCATTTTCATTGTGTTATTTGATGATACTGATGAAAAATATTATAGTTAGTCATATTATTAAACATTTAAGACATTTCAGATGTTTCATGAAAAAATATCCCATAATGTTAATGGTTTTAAAAAATTTAAGAAATAATTTATATATTTCTGTAAAAATCAAGTAGATAAATGAAATTCAGTTGAAGTTATAAATATATATTATGGCTTTAAAATATGTATTTTAATTCGGGTTGTTAACTATATATATTAAAATTTAAAAGCTTTTATGCTTTATTCCAATCCTAATTTATGACAAAAGTTTCATTAATGATAAGTAGAATTTTTTTTTATTCAAACAAGGGAAAGTAAAATAATTTACCTCAATAAAACAGTTAAGGATCTGCTGTAATTGCTTCAGATATTGAGCACTTTTTGTAAATTAATTCTGATGTTGAGGTACATCATAATGTTCACATAAAAATGAAAATTTACTACTTTGCTTAGTTCAAAGTTTACTTTACACTTGGTGGCAAAATTTTGTTCTTTCATTAGATCTCACTAACATATTAAAATATTGTTTTGATGTGTGACAGAGCTTCCCATAGTCCTACTTTTTTTACAGTCTGATGCTATAATTTTCTTGAATGCTGTTCTAAAATCTGACCAAAAATATTAGTTCCTCAAAGTACCAAATGTTTGGTAATAAACATTCACACTAGAAGCATTCTATTTTTGCTGGACCCCTAATCTTTTTGTAGTCTTTCCTAAAAGCGGATCTGCTATGATTATTATTCTTTCACAACACACATCCATATGCAACTTTTTTTTTTTTTTTTTTTTTTTAAATCTGGTTTGAATAAGCATTAAGCCTTAAAAAATATTTGTCAAGGATAAATTTACATTTTAAATTCATGAACAATGAATATTATTAAAAAGTAATTACTCACACTTTTTGTACACATTAATATCTATTTTACCCATGAAAAAGAAATAGCAAAGCAAACCATTGTTCAGATATACATTATATTTTCTGTAAAAAATAGTTTATAATAACAAGCAATTTTAAGCATACATAACCACATGTGTCCTTAATTTAATTCATTGATAAGGTGATAATTTCATCTCAGATTTTTGTTTGAAAAAACATTTTCTCGCAATAAATCTCCTGGTTGAAATTCAAACATTAACTGCAATTTTATTGCTCTTGGTAAGTTAGGTACCTGATAAAACCAGTTCAAAATCATTGGTTATAATATAATGTGTAAAAAGTAAAACCAAGTTTAAAATGTTCAGAAATACTTTGATTATCAGACAGAAAAAACAGTTTACAGAGAAGAGTTTAATAAGTAGAAAATGCACTTAGCTGTTTGGAAACTATTTTATGTAGAATTTTGCTGAATAAATGTTTGAGTGTATTTTTTATATCCCAAAGCTTTAAAAGTGATTAGTAAATTTCAATAAAAGCAAGAGCTCTTTTTTTTTATATAAATACCAGCCATGTCAAAAACTGAGTAAACTTTAATTATACAGTTAACTGCAAAAAAATAAAGTGATCTTGTGAAAAAAAAATAAAGTCAAAGATTTCATATAATTGTAAATATGTATATTAGAAGATCTTGCTTTTTGGCTAAAATATTCTACTTTACCTACATTTTTAACATACAAATCCATGTGAACCTCTGGTATGACCATAATTATTTTTTAAAAGAAACTCAACACAAATTGTACCTGCTTGTTGTCATTAGAGCAGATATAGAAATGGCTTTTCAGCAAGGAACATTTTATAAGTATTCTCCAAATTGCTGTCTGTATATGATGATAAAGTAACGGTAAATCATCTAACTATTTGGTAAATACCAGAAATATAAATTTGTTATACTTTTAAACAATGCTGGAAATACTGATGTAACAGATTAGAACTAGTGTTCAATAAAAAATGTATAATATATAGTCAGTGATATTTCAGTTTAGATTATTTAGTTTATCAAATTTTACCTCAAGCTTTATCAAACATTTAATTACTTTGAGAAGAATTTTTTTAACCGTAAAATAGAATGTCTTCATATACGTGTATTATAGCAAAATATACTTTTTAGATTAACATTTATATTTTGAAAAATTTGTAGTAGAAATATTGTACTGCATAGATCTTTTTCATCTTAAACCAGTGATATGAAGGAATTTGGTGAAAGCTCTTTTAAAAGATTATTATATAAAATTAAATATTACATTAATTCCAGGAATTCAATAAATGCAATATGCTTCATAAAGTATTAAAATTATATGTTTTTAATTTTGGATAAGCATATTCTATAAATTACTTTCTTTTATCAGCATACACTCATAATCAATTACATGTATTGATATCTAATGTTTAAAAGTATTAATAAAAATATTTTAAGACTAATAATATTTGAATCTGAAAGCATACCTTCCTTTATATATTGAAGTGTAACAAAAAAATTAATGTATGTAAAGGATATCACTAAATACGATAAGTTTTGTATATGATATCTTTGATATCAGCTGATTTTTTTTACTGTATTTTGAGAAGCTTAAGAATTTCACTTGGAATAAATTTGAATTTTCAAAGGCAAAGTATAGTAACAACAATAAAATTTTTATTTAAAAATTTTGTAACATAGGCAAATAACAAAATTTTATAAATACTTATAAAAACAAGTAACTGTATGACTAGATTAAAATATTTATAAAATGAGAATAAGTATTTACAAGAAAAAAATACTTAATAGGAATAATCATTAAAGAAAATTTAATATATTTTCATTTTACAAAGAACAAATTGCTGAAGAGGAAGGGTGGCGATATATGGGAAAATTGTAATTAAAAATAATTCTTATAATCTAATATTGAGAGATAACATTTGCAGCACTTGTTAAATTTAGTATTTACATTACATAGTCAGATCTTGATTTTAATCAAATACTGAAAATAAAGAGTACTAAGTAGTTCTAATAATGCTGTTTATAAGAACTGCAGAAAAATTTTCATTTCTTCTATAATATATGCATTTTATATAAAACATCTCATGGTACATTTCTAATTCAACATAAAATATACAAAATTAAATGACAGAAAATGATAAATTGTGTAATTTATAATGTTCTTAGTTATTACAAATTGTAATTAATTACATTATACTTATTTAATGCTTATTTTGTAAACATACTAGTAATTACAGGGTATCTGCCAAAATAAAATTTTTCAAATCCATAACTTTTCATGACCTTCCCTGATTTAGCAGATCATTTTCCATGATTTTAAAAAGCTTTCGTTAAAGTATATATGAATAAAACTTCTGATGTACATACAAATAAAATATATGCTTTTAGAGAAATTACAGGAATTTTATCATAAAAAACTATAAACTTACTTTATAAGTGTTAATAAACTCACATATATAAAAATAAATTGTTGTATCTACATACCTAAGTTTAATCATATAGCAGTTTTTCAATCAAAATGTTTCCAATTTGAATTCAGGGTACTTTGGTATTATCCAGGTGACCATGAATAATAGCCAAATATAACCCTATAATATTTATATATAATATCCCTAGAGGTAAACTTATATTTTGTGCAAAAATCTTAACTAATTTTTATTAAAAAATAATTATTATATTAATAAAATTTTAATCTACAATTTGAGAAAAAAAACAGAATAATATACATTTACCCACCCATTAAGCTTTCTTGCTTTGAGTTTCCTTGGTGAACAAATTTTACTTGGCAATAGGGTCAATAGGATAATACATAAATACCAAACTCAGTAACTTCAGCTAAATGACAAGTAAAAATAGAATTAAACAATTCAATGCATTTTTTTAATGGATAGTTTAACAGATCCATGACTTTCCATGATTTTTACTCATTTTACTTGAAAAATCAAGACTTTCCATGACAAAATGAATCCATTGTCTAAATCCATGATTTTCCATGACTTTCCAAGTTCGTAGAAACCATGTAATTACTATTATGTATACAAAACTTTTTGTAGTCAAGTATAAGAAATTCTTGAGGGAAAACAAGTTTTAAACAATTTTTTTTTTCAAAATTTGTAGAATGTACTTTTATTGCAATGTTTGATGATTATTTTTGTGAATAAACAAAAAATTGTTTAATTTTAGTAAGAAATCATGAAAAATATAAGCAGAAAAAAAGTATAAAAGTTACAGCAAAACTCTGGAGAATATCAATAATACTAATAACCTTCAAAGAAAGAACAGTGAAGATTATTAGTATTATTGATAAGTACAAATTATTGAGATTTTAAATTAACTTCTAGCAAGGATGGCCATAGCATAACTCTTGAAGATGAACATGTGGCTCTAATGCAAATAAAATATACATATGAATATGATAACCAAAACTATTAATGCCGAAAATGACCTATTCTATTTCTTCTTAGTTATTCAAAATCATACAACAATTAATAAATTTTACTAATTCTATCAAACAGTTTTCAAAGAAAATCTTTAAGATTTGCTTGCTGATGCTGTATAAATGTTTTCCATCACAGCAGTTAATCATAAAATGGCATTGTAGCTGAATTGGAGAGAATGTTACATTATATCCTAATGAAAAACTTAGGTTTTAATAGGATACCATGATTCACACCAACTCCAGGTCATATGAATAAGATTACATTAAGTTGGTACTGCACAAAGCTATACTTGGCTCTTTATATAATGAAAAATTACAATACTACTCTTTTTGCTTTCATGTGTGGTCTACCCTGATATATATATTTTGTATAAAATGCATATTTATTCTATCAAATGGCAAAATATTTTAGAACAGGGATTCCCACATTGGAAAGGGAAAATTATTTAATTACAAACATAATATTAGTTTAAATGGATTACAAGAAAATTTGCTTACCAGTATTGAAAGATAACATTTCAAATTAATTTTCTGAACTTACACAGTTTATATATTAGCAAACACCAATATTTAGGTTTTTAATTTACATATTAATGAGCTGTTTTACACTGATCATCTGAACCCAAACTATTTAACAATTATTATATACCTACATCCATAGTGGCAGTTGATTTATTAAAGTCACATTAATATTTTAGTCATTAGTTAACTTAAATTTTAAAATAATTCATTACTTTGTATTTTTGTACCTCAAAGTTTATCTAAACACAGTAATAAATACAAGACTATACATCAGTAACTAATATTGTATTTGGACTAGAGAAAGACTTTTTTTTTTAGCCCATGCAATATAAATTACAACCGAGCATTACCATTTTCAATTTGTATTGTAGTTCATGGAAATACGATAATTGTTTCTAATTAAGAGTACTTCAGATGAATATTTGCTTAATGTGAGGAAACCCTGTTTCAAGCAATAAAGTTGATATGAAGATATAAAAATTTCCCCTATTTATAAAGATATTTTTAGGTACTTAAGCATTGAATTAACTTAATACATATATGATATCTAATGGTTTAAATACATATAAATGATATATGTATGTTTGTTGCTTCACTTTCTAAAAGTTTCTAAGTTTTAAGGAAATTGATAAAATTTTAATTAAATATCATTTCTAGATGCTAACATTGCAAAACATCAGCATATTAACTTAAGAAATTCATTTGTAAAAAGAAAATCTTTCATGATATGTATATTACACCTTCAAAAGAGTACTAATTCATCAACAATCTTTATGCAACTTACTGCATTTTAATGATCTATAATACACATAATTATTTTCTTTAATACTGATCTGACATACATTTATTTATCATGCATAGGTTATGACATTGCTTCTTTGAATATTGAAAAAATATGTACTAATTATGAATTTAAATGCATTCTCTGAAATTATTCAGAGCATCTTTACTACTTACATCATTTACAAGAAGGGAAAAAAACTCCTTCAAACATAAATAGAAAATTACAGAGTAGTAGTACAATGGCAGAAGCTACACATATGAAATACCAATTTAGTATTCAGAAAGCTGCAATTCTAACCACCTTTCAAATCTTCACTTAAAATGAATGAATATTTTTTTAGAGAGATTTTAAGAGGCCTTTTTAGAGAGATTTTAGAAGCCTTATAAATTACATGAAAAATATAGCAACATTTTATACAAAATGAAGATACAAATTAATAACTTTGTAATATAAAATGATATACTTCATTCATAACAAGGAAAATATTTTGTATAGTATTTTATAAAAGCAAATCTGAGAGAAAAATTAAACGACTCCTTTTATCATAATTAAAGTTTCATTAAGTGTTATGAATAAGTTAATCACAATGGTAAAAATCACAATGGTAAAATAAATACTCCACAAACCAATTTAACAATGACAAAAACAAAACAAATACAAAATTTGAAGCATGAAAGTTTTGTTTCAAATATGACAAGCCTGTAGTACCTAGCCTTCTACAATGTACTGGGTACTGTAGCTGCACCAATATTTTAAACTTCATGAATAAATTGCTGTTAATATTATTTCCAGAATTAATAAATAAAATTGCAAATGGAACAATTGTAATGCTTCCTATAATGAGCCATGAAAAGCAGAGTTATAGTTGCTATATAATATTTAACAAGTTTGTTTTGGCAGTGTACTTTTATATAAAAAGTTTAGGTAATCAGTTTTAAACATAATATTCAACTTAAAAATTAAGTTATGAAAAACTTCCAGCTTGAAATTCAATTCATGCTAGGTCCTCCATCCCACCAAAAACACATCCACATGTATTCTTTGATTAAACTAGAGATATTAATGGTCTCAATAGATATTATAATTTAGTCATTAAGTTTCCACATTTTTAATGGCTAAATCTTACAAATTTAAAGGGAAAAGTCAAATGCATAACAACATGATAATTAAGTACTGAGATAATGAGTTTAATATTATAATTTACGTACCTTGCTATATAATATTTAACATTTACATACCTGCCAACATGTTATTTTTTAACTATTTTACTATTTAACTATTTTTAGACCAAAAGTACTTTCAGGTTTAACTATAAATCTTAATGCAGAACTTATTCTGGAATTCAAGTAAAACAATCTTTTAAAATTTAATTGCTTTCTATCTTTAATACATAATTTACATAAAGCAGAAAAATACTAAAATTACATGAAGATAACTATATAAATGAGCAAAAAGGTTTTTAAATAGAAATATTATAAAATACTGTTTATTCAACCATATGAATAGTTAAATATAGTTTCATATATATTCATCACCTTTTCTCTCTCCCTTACAAAAAATTCCAATTCAAAATCATACAGTATCACATAATTATACAATATAAATATGATTAAAATATGTACAATGTAAGCCAAAATGTATGGATTGGCAGGTATGGATTTACAAAATGAAGAAATATATGTACATCAAACTAAATTTTTCTGTTATTAGATCCAATACATAAATTTACAAATTCTATGCTAGATACATCAAGTGTAAGCTTCTGCACTTGTATGAAGTAATGGTGATTAATCATCAAGATTGCCTATAAATATATTCAATTTATTACTTTTTATTGCTGTCTTGTAAACTTTAGTCTTTGTAACAAGTTTTCAGTATTAATTTTAAAATAATGCACATAGAGTAAAATAAAATAATGCCTCTGCATTATAGTTAAAAAGCATATTTTATCAAGTACCTAATTTTGATTAACATGATAAGTAACAGTAATTGAGAAGGAAGAACTGAATTAAAGATATTAGGGGGAAAATTTTTAAAATGAATTCTAAGTTAAACATATTTGTAGATTTTTTTTTATCTAATGCTGTATACATAATTAAAAAAAAAAAATAACTGCAGATAAATATTATTGTCCCCAAACAGTACATTTTATGCAAAAAGAATTTTTTAAAATACAAACTTTTCTGTCTAAAAATTATGAAAATTTATACATAATTTCAAATTTCCAATAAACAACTAAATAAAAAACAAATACCAATGATTAACTTTAACGAAAATCTTTCAAAAAATAAATTTTTGAAAAAAAGGCTACATTTACTTATATATGTTTAGTGTATATATGGAGTCAACTCTAGATATCTCTGCATTATTTATCTTTTCAAAGGCCTGAATTTACATCAATGTAAGTTTTTTTTCCAGTATCTTGAAGTTACTATGCTTTTCTCAATGCAGCAAGCAACCTTCGTATGCAGTACTTAAGAAATAAAAAAAATATATCAAAGACTGTTGATATTAGTTGTGCAATATAGGCATTTACTGTCAATTTAAAAGCAAAAAAAAAAGGATTAAAAAATATAAATGTTTTGTATAGAAATTATTTATTTCATGCACAAGCTAAAATGAATTAAACCTTAAAAAAATATTTAGTACTTCAGTTTTAATTAAAGTAAGGTAACAAAATAAATTTTTATTCATGTTACATATTAATCAATTGTAGTATTATTTTTTGTGACCAATTTATGAGTTTATCAAAATGAATGTAATGCTTTGTTTTGCTTTTATAGCATATTTTTACCATTAGAGTCAAATACTCCAGTTTAAAATATGTGCTATTTTTTATATATTGAACTTAGGTTGAATATTTTTCATAGTATCAATGTTTTTAGATATCAAGAGCTGAATGCATATACTTTAATACCTTTATAAATATTACATGAGCACCCAAATTGTTATATCAAATTTACTTTCTGGAGTTAAATAAAAAATACAAATAAAACAATAGTTATCACAAGATTAGAAATATTGAGCCTTTTGATAAAACAAAATCCAAATGTTTTTAACACATTAAAAAATAATCTGGTATAATTACACACATTAAATGGATATACTGACACAGAAAAGGTTGTATATTTTTTAGCTTCTTCCAAACCCCAAAAAAATCTTTGAGGAAACAATCTTTGTATAAACAATAACTTATCTAGTAAGACAATAAAAATTGCATGAATTCAGATCAAATGAATGTGCCTAGATTTGAAGTTAAGATAAAATAGCTCTCACAGATTGTGAATAGTAAATGTAATAAATTAGTAAAACTCAATAAATAATAAATTCAATAAATAATAAAATTTAAGACACACAAACTATCAATAAAAATAAAGTAGTTCACTATATGTAGTAAATTAACTGAATAACATAAATATTAATATATTAAAGCTCTCTGATGTATTTAAATTCAAATGAAAAGTAGCCTGGCATTTATCTGTGAAATATTAGTCATCAATATACATCTTTATTTAAATCTAATTGATTTGTTACTGTCAAATTTTACGCAATAATTACATAATTTTGAAAAATTGCAGATTTTTAAACTTAAAAATACTTATTACTGAAACTTGAATTCATAGAACACAATAAAAACTGCTCCTAGCTGGAAATTGATTAAAATATTCAACATATTCTTCATGTACAAAAATATATTTAGAATTATCAATGTTTTATGTAGATGTACGTAAATTAAAGTAACAAATAATTTTTCACTAAATAAATTAAAATTTTAAGGTATTTGAAAATTTATAACAAATGAAAGTTTTTATTTAAAAAAAGTACCCTTTTATTGCATATCCATTGAAACAAACTTAAAAGAGCTATTTACTTAGCATTGCCATAATAATTTGTAAAACTTTTTATGGTAATTGAAAAAAAATATTTCAGCTGTAATTTTTTTATAGTCATATAAAGCCCCTAAAATCTTTAGTTGTTTGCTTTCAACTTTTATCAACTATAAATGGAATGTAAGTAGAAACATGGAATGTATTTATGGGACAGATTTCAATAAAAATTTTGAGTAAAATTTGGGTACTAGGGATTTATTATAAATAAACCACTTTACATTTTAATATTCAGATTCTGAATCTCTTTTAGTACAGTTAATAAGCTGACTAGTTCACTATAAACCAGCTTTAAACCATTTAGGATTACCAGAAGAATTAAAAATATTCCCGTAGATATATTAAAATATAGTAGCTAACATTTTACATTATTTCAAAATTTACATTTTAAATTTAATGTAATAAATAAAAATGTAAGAAATTTAGAAAAAAAAGTATGTTATGATAAAATAAATATGTTATTAATTCATAAACAAAACTACTATATTCTGAAAATACAACAAAATCCACAATTGAATTTTAATTATTTGAGAGCAAAAATGTAAAAAGTTAAAAAAAGTAAAACTGTTATTAAAATAAAAGATGAAAAAAAAAATGCTGTAGAATTAATACTTAGTTTTTACGTCTTTTCCCTCATCACAAAAGGCAAAAAATTAATACTGAAAGAAAACAACAACTGAATAATTCTCACATTATATGTGCAAATAAGATTTCAAAAATATAAAAATAAGAGTTTTTTTTAAATGCTTAATAAAAAAATAATTACAATAATAGAAAATGTATGATATACATTATATATTGGAAATTAAACAAATTGACAGACTAGGAATGAATTATAATAGCTAAATAAACTTCAAAGCAGAAAACCGAAAATATAAAAATATTGACTTTTCATTAACAAAAATAAATATAATGAGTTTCCATTATAAAATCTTTACTAACAAAATTTTTATATTACTTGGCACTTTACAAAAACAATTACATCAAGAAACAATCATTGTTTGAGGCTGGTATATGGAATCCTTTGGAATAATAGTTGGCACTTTACACTGAAACCCAATTCAAATTATGTCACCTAAACATCCAAGAGATCACTAAAATTACTGATATAAATATCTTAGGTGAACAGAAAATATTTGTCTGTTCATAGGAAAATTTCACCATTATTAAATTATTGTATAATAATAATAATAAAATCCACCCTGATATATATTTTTAAATGTATAAAAATACTAACAGAAATAATAAATATATAAAAAACAGTCACTGAAATAAGTTAAACTCCCCAAACAATTACAAAACATTGAAAAATAAATTATCATTTGTATACACACATACACACACAAAATAAATAATTTAATTTAATCTTAACATAATTAGCATACAATTTGATATAACACAGAGGCATAAACATGAATTTAAAACAGAAAAGGCTTTTATAACATTTAGTTTAAAGGTACAGTCAAGTATCCTATAACGTGATTCCCGTATAACACAGCTTTAATATAATGTGATTTATCTTATTTCTCTGCTTCTCCTAACACAGTTTCCACAGAACTCATCATCTTCTGATTTGAATTAATTCTGAGTTTCTTAAAAGTTGGTTTCCATATAATGTAGAACAAATTAATTTAATTATAGGAGACTTGACTATATTATGACAAAGTTGTCTATAATTATTATGCTCTTCTCCTTTCATAACCCAAATGACATTTAGATTTTTTATACTTCAAAATCTTAAATGAGAACATTTTTTTTTCAACTTGCCTATAAAATAACATATACAAACCATAAAATGTGTTTCAAATTAACTTAGTATCAACATCTGATTTAATATCATTTGCGATCAGAGTTCAACAATAAATATATTGAGTCATTATTGTTACAAAATTTACAATCTCAAAATGAAAAAATAATTACAAACAATTGTATAAAAATTAACAACGTATACTAAGCAGCTATTTTTAATATTTTTAAGGCAAAAGCAAATAACTTATTTGAAGTGAGTTCTTAAGGCTGAAATCTAAATGTAAAATTACAAAGATATAAAGCACATCATATCACTTAACTGAAATAAATAAAAGCAAAAACAAATGATGAAAAGTAGGCACCACAATGTATGCAGTGTGATTAAATATTATTCAATTTTAATAACTTGTAAATCAAGCTTAAAATATTCATTAAAAGCATACATTAAAAGTAAAACTTAAAGGGAAAATTACCAAAATTAATTTTAAAAAGTGCTTAAAGAATCTGAAACATTTTCCCCAAATTTTTTAACAATATTATTATAAACTATAACTTTTTGTAACAGACTCCGTGGGAATAAGCAAATTGAAAGGGAGAGAATATTCATTTTGGTTATAATCTGTATAAGCATAAAAGTTAAAAATTAATATTGCTATGCTACAGTATATTGATATTTAAACCCGCACATATAATTATATATATTTTTTATATATATGTATATATAAAATGATGATTATGAGCAGAGAAAACACAATGAATGATTATGATTATAGCCTTTCTGCATGCAATGGATGGTTGAGAAAGGCCTTAAAAAGCAATCTTCTCTTCAAATTACTCCTCCTGCAAAAGAATGTACAAAAGAATTTCAAAAATCATGTTAGATTATGCTTTAGGAATTTATGTGTTATCAAAAATTCAATTTACATAGTTGAGTATTCCTTAGTAGAAAAAGTTGTTTTAAAAAAGTAAAATGTTACATTGTTATTCTGTTGATAGTAAAGTAAAAATATAGTAAGAGTAAACATGCTCAGCTATCATATTTCATAAATATATTACTGACACTAACAACAACACTACACTAATTCATTTATGTAACGAGTTAAAGAAAAGAGTTAAAATACACAGAGAGACAAGAGTGTTAAAATACATTTTTAAATACATTTTATTTTGAGTTCTCTCTAGGACATCATATTTGTATATGCTGCCAAAATCAGAATGTCTCTGCCCTATTTGAGAATTGGTGTTATAAGTAACATTTAGAGTATTTAGTGCAAAACCCCAATTTATACCAGCAAGTCTGTTGAAAATAGGTAATCTTTTTTCAACTCTAGTTGCAATATTCCAAATGTGTTCTGAAAATTTAACTTATTACTATTTATGACATCAAGTTATTTTGTTCCACAATTTCCATTTAGTATTAAATTATCTATATACAAAATCAAAATTTGAAGCAACATGTCTCAAAGTAAAAAGTGTATTGTCTTCGATTTATTAACGATCATATGGCACTTCATAGTCCATGTTTGAAGGATCTCTAAAGCTTTAATTCTAAAGTTGTGCCTTTGTCACTGATAGTCTGGATGGCTACCAGTTTCTGTTCAAATCACTAAATCATAAGCAACATGCTCACCTGATATTCTCACTTTCTTTCAATCCCTTAAGATCACTGACATAGATGTTGCAGAGTATAGGGCTAGTTTTGAACTGTCTCTGAGATAAAAATCTTTTAATCTAGCTAAATATTCTTTCCTCTATTCCTTGCTCTCGTTAATTTACTTAGTTTTTTCTTATTTATAGTATCGCAAGATCCCTAGAAGTTCACAAAAGCCACCAACAAGTTTCACTTAGAATTCAGGACAGATTTTGTATGATGCACAAATTTTATGACATTGTTAGAGGTAGACATCCCATTTCTAAATCCAGTTATGCTTTTCCTGTATCACTTCAGCAGATTCCAAGAAAAATTTAAGTCTATTAGCAAGCATACATTCAAGAGTTTTTGTCATTACTTAAGCAAAAAAGTCAAGGAAATAGGTCTGTAAAACTCAATGTCCTCTAACAGTTTTTCTTTTTTATGTAAAACTTTGACCATAGATTTGACTCAACCAGATGCAAACTTACTGTTCTCATTCCAAGACATATAGTAAATTAACAGCAGCAAAATTTGGGCTGCATCTCTGATGTTTTATGGCGATAAATATGTTCTCTGTTGTTTTATTGGCATTTTCATCTAGCTTTGTACATTTGCAGATGCGTATTCATAACTTTTATTCACTAAACACCATGTTCCAATGCAATGCAAACTATATAACCCCTCTACTACCCATAAACATTTGTCTCTCAACAACATATTCATAACTGCTTCTGTACCTTTTTTTAAAAACAATTTATTAATGTCAGAATTCAGAACATACAATCACAATTAAAGTTTGTCTTCTAGATTGTAAGAATTTTAAATTTTGGAGGAAAAAAAATCTATTAATTATTTAATCTTTGTAAAGCTCAATATTTTCCTCGTTCTAGAGAATGTTACCATCATAAAAATATATTTTGTACAGGTTTAAGGATAGTAAATTTGGTATCAATCACATTACTTAGTTATTTGAAATTCAACAACAAGATAGCTTTTTTCTAAGAAACAAGAGGTTTCTTTTGATAAATGAAGAAGAAAACAAATGAAATAGAACTATTAATATGTTTACAAAAGTTTATTGTTCCTATACATATATACGGAGCTCTCTTTTTCACCTATTAAAATATAGACAGTTTTAATAGCTTTATAACCCCCTTCAAAAAAAAAAAAAAAAAAAAAAAAAAAAAAAACTGACACAACAAATTTTATAGAGAAATGTTTTACATAAAAAAATCCATTTAGAGATTGTTTAAACTTTTCAATAACAGTGCCAAATTTTTCCTTATATTTTTGAAGTAAACATACTTCAGAAGATTTATAAATCAAATTAATTCTGAAACATCTCAGTTATTATTTACTCAAGTACATATCTTTCATAAAAATAATGATGATAACTTTTAAATACAACTGATATTTTATCATACAATCTTTTGTTTGATTTTAATAAATAAAATCAATATAAATACACAATTAATCCATATTAGACAGAACAAAATCTTTTTGCAAAAAATATAAGGAAGCCGATATGATTAAAGCATAATTTGAAAAGTCTACAGCCTTTTAATAGGCTCAAAAGCAAGCTACTTCAACAAAGTGGAGGTATTTAAAAGTTCAGCTGAGCCACAAAACCAAGGCTTGGTTGAATTTGCTAGGTTCTTTTTCAATATAGCTTCTATACAAATGCACATTTTAAAATTTCTGTTAATTCATCAAATTACTATCTTTCAATAAACTCTTCCTTTGAAGTAATTTATCACAGAATACTACTTTTATATGCACAACAAATATATGTTGGTAATAATTCTAATATAAGGAAAGGTTTTTAATTTTTTATATACATAACAAACTATAAGCAATTACACACTAATTTATTTTCAATATTAGTTATAAAGATATATGTTAAATACAAAGGTATATCACTTTTAACAACCATTACAAATTTAAAAAAAGTAATACCTTTGGAACCCCAAAATGATAAATTCAACTTTTAATAGCCATTTTGATTAATGCTTAGTGAAGGCAGCTCTGAAAAAAAAAAAAATATTCATTTTGAAATTATCTTTATTAAAACATGACATTCAACCCTTGCATACATACATTATCCATAATTCATCTTTTACAATAAAATTATACTGAGATGAAAATCATAATAAATTATGTTTAAATTTTTTTTGTATATATATATATATATATATATATATATATATATATATATATATATATATATATATATATATAATATTGTACTTCAATAGTTTAGCAGTTCATTAATTAAAAAATTTAAGACAGAAAAAATTATATATAATGTCAAAATATGCTAGAAATAGTTATGGCAACCAGTGATGAGCAAATACAGTGAAACCTCAATCTACTGGTCCAGTACTATTAATTTTTCTGCATTCATTGTTCAATTTTTTTAATCCAAAGTTTATTCCCATTTAACCATTGTTATTTCCACCACATTCATTGTTCTTCGATTATTAATTTCTTGGTGATGCTACTTACTTGATTTCACTTTTAGGGATTTAAGTTAAGCTGCAAGTCATTAATCTCTTTAAAATTAAGAGCTAAGGACTCTTTTTTTTTCCTTTCCCCAGAAGCATTTAAAATTAAGAAGTTTTTTTTAAAGAGTGTAAGAATTTTTAAAGCAACAAATAAATAGAGAAATTTAAAAATTATAAATAATTAATTTTTTCTGCTTTGCTTGATGAAGGATTTAAATTTAAAATTATGAAATTTGCCTGAAAACTGCAAAGTATGCCAACCTTTTTATTTTAAATTTTTTAATAAAAGATCTTAGAGTAAAAGAAAGTTATAGCTGAAAAAAATATAATACGGTTGTATTAATACTAAAATTTACTTTAGTTTCCTTGCAACATTTCTCCAAGAACGACCAGTTTCATTCACATTTGAACTTTCATTTAGGGTGGCAGTTTCTGTGCTAGAAGATGCTTGAGCTTGAGAAGTTGTTGGGGAAGTCACACGACTGGAAGACTAAGCATATAAATGAATGAGATATGAAAATAAAATTGTAAAAGTCTAGATCTAAAGAAAAGCAGTTATGATTGCATTAAATAATAAAGTCATCAACACTATCTGCTAAAAATTATATAGAGATAGTTTAAATTATAATAACTTTTAAGTTTCTGTAAAATAAATAAATGTAATATGTCCCTACAAGATTTTGTGCCAATAAACATCCTGAAAAATAAATATTCAGAATAGTAATAATACATAAAAGTATTTTGGAATAATTCTTTATCAATTTTGAAAGTTTAAATTAAGAAAAAAGATTTTTTCTTACTTGTAAGGTAAATTGTAATAGTTTTTAAAACTTTTTTAAAAGACTGAAAAAATCAGATAAACTGGAAAAAATAAATTTGCAGAAAACAATCTTTTTAAGTTTAGGACTCTTTGCTTTGTAAATAAATTATACTCCTCTTTGCAAAAATTTTTCACTACCTTCAAATTTTTTTAATCTGTATATAATTTAATGTTTTAATTTTCATCAATGTCAAATAATAAAAATAATAAAATTAAAGCTACACAAAACAATATGTGGGTTTGAAAAAGTTAACTCTGAGGGAAAAAAAATGTTTCTTTTGCATATTCATTTTAGTAGAGAAAAATTCACTAACAGGAACTGCAGTAAATGATGTAGGGGGTGACTGGTAACCATATTTCATTAACATTTTTTGCCTTCTTTCTTCTCGTCTTTCAGCTATACTCTCGGCTGTGCGTGGAGGTCTTTCAGCTGCTTTATTTGTTTGTATATTTCCTATAAAATTCATATATACACAGTTACAAATCGTAAGATAAAAAAAATTAAAATGTAAACAGAATTGTAAGATATATTTTAAAATAATGTCAAGTATTTCCATACCAAACTTAACATAGTTCTCAGGTACATCAAAACAAGAAGTGTCTATTTCACAGGCAAGGCAGCCATCAATTTTATATGGAGATACATAAGTAACAGGTGAGTCTAAGGCAAATATATTTCCAAATGTTACCCGAGCTTGCAAAACACGAAATAAAGGGACTTCTGCAAGGTTGAAAGAAAAAAAAAAAACATTGTTAGAATGAAATAACTTTTTTATTGATGCATAACTGCTACAAATATAAATTTATAACATTAACTAAGCACATCTATGTACAAATACAGTAAAATTCATTAGTCATTTGTTTATAAATTGTGTGCTTCAAGGTTAGTTCTAGATATATGACCATCTGTACTTAGTCAACATGTGTATATAAAGTCATAAAAAAATGAAAACAAATTTGTTAAATGTTCTTGTAATATTGTCAATACAGTCAAACATCGATAATCCAAATATTAAAAGGTATGTGATATAAGATTAGATTTTATCAAGCAAAATGGTATATCCATATCAAAGAACAAAATAATTAATAGTTATAAAAATATTCAAATTGCATTAATTTTAAAAAAATTAAAGATTATTGCTACAGTAACTACTGCTGTGATAAAAGACTTATAATTTACCTTGAAATTTAGATCATTAATTTAAATCAATTTAATTAACAAGTAATCTTAATGTAATAAAAGTATATGACTCATAACTTAAAATACTTTTTTTAACAATTACATTTAATTAGTAATTCTTCATATGAAATAATTCAGGAAGAAAATCAATATAAGATCTTTGTTAGAACTAGACATGCAAAAATACAAGAAGTCAGAAATACAAAAGTCAAATAAAACTTTTACAGGAGAGCTTTACATGTAAATGAAACATCTTATTTAATTAAAGAGAACTTTCTTATAATAGATAAGAATTTGGTTGATTTAAAGAATATTCATTCTAATACGAAAATTAAAATGTATCATTACTGCATATTAAACAGACTAGATATTTTTTATAAAAGAGATTCACTGAAATATATATGTGAAAACTTGATTTAAATTCAGATTAGGTAAGATCCTCACAGTGAATTATTATTTATGATGTACATATCTCTAATTTTTTATTGTTTTACACTTATTTTATTTCTAAGATAACTAGAAACTGCATGAATCTAATTCTTAAATTCATATATACACTTTTATACCTCACCCATTTTAATAGGAAATCCGGCTGGTAATTGATGCATAATGAAGTCTCTCAACTTTGCAAAATGACGATTACTAATAGCCATCAAATCAATTATAGGTATAAGCTAAAATAAAATAAAAATAAATATTTTTTATAATTTTAATTATTTTTATAAAAGTACTCATGTTTATAGCACAATTTATTATTAAAATTTAAGTAGTAAGAAAATTTTGATATTTTCCTTTTAATACATTATATGCGGGCTTAGCAAATGCGGTAATACGCACATTGCGGGGGAATGCCAAGAAAAATGATCTCCCTTTCCTGTCGATAACACACACTCTGCGCAAAAGGGAGATTACTCGCTCCAGCAGATAACGATTGGCACGCCAAGTGGGTAATCACCCATTCCCGCATGTAATGTATTAAATAAATGTATTTCAAGTAAAATTTTTTACTAACTCAAACTATTCATTTTAACAGTAAAAAAAATTCATAAAAACATAATAAAGAAAAAAACCATGTTTTAGAAATCTATTGAATATGTAATCTCTAGAGGATACTGATGACAGCAAATGCTTGTAGAATTTTAAAGCAGATTTCCCTTTAATACCAAATACATGAAACATTTTAAAGGTAGCTTCAGCAAAGTCAAGCTAACAAGTGACAGGGTATCTGCCAAAATAAAATTTTTCAAATCCATGACTTTTCATGACTTTCCCTGATTTCGCAGATCATTTTCCATGACTTTAAAAAGCTTTCGTTAAAGTATATATGAATAAAACTTCTGATGTACATACAAATAAAATATATGCTTTTAGAGAAATTGCAGGAATTTTACCATAAAAAAAAACTATAAACTTACTTTATAAGTGTTAATAAACTCACATACATAAAAATAAATTGTTGTATCTACATACCTAAGTTTAATCATATAGCAATTTTTCAATCAAAATGTTTCCAATTTGAATTCAGAGTACTATGGTATTATCTAGGTGACCATGAATAATAGCCAAATATAACCCTATAATGCTTATATACGATATCCCTAGAGATAAACTTATATTTTGTGCAAAAATCTTAACTAATTTTTATTAAAAAATAATAATTATTATATTAATAAAATTTTAATCTACAATTTAAGAAAAAACCAGAATAATATACATTTACCCACCCATTAAGATTTCTTGCTTTGAGTTTCCTTGGTGAACAAATTTTACTTGGCAATATGGTCAATAGGATAGTACATAAATACCAAACTCAGTAATATCAGCCAAATGGCAAGTAAAAATAGAATTAAACAATTTAATGCATTTTTTTTAATCGGTAGTTACAGATCCATGACTTTTACTTATTTTACTTGAAAAATCAAGACTTGCCATGACAAAATTAATCCATTGTCTAAATCCATGATTTTCCATGACTTTCCAGGTGCGCGGAAACCATGTATTTAAACCTTCATTTTCATTTCTAAAAGCATTGGTGGCAGCCTCTATTCATGCAATAAAAAATCATGCTTAAAATTCACAAGGGAAAGAAAGTTTTGATTTAAATCAATTTTAGTGAAATCCAGTGATTTAAATCAAACCAATCCGGTATAACACTAATAATTAAAATTACCTGCTCTTGAAGTGAAAGAGGGTAATTTTCACATAGCCACAAGGTGCCTTTGAACCTTTGAATTTTTGTAGTCACTTCCCTGGGCCGTCCAATATCTCGACCTTTCAAATCAGTGTAGGGATCAAAGTATTCCTCTGGAGTAATCTGGTTGGGATTTGGAGAATTAACTTCCTGCAAAATAACTCCTCTGTATTGGACAAAAATATGAATTTAAATGCTGTAGAAGGTCTCTAAAGGGTTTCTAGGAATCCCCAATCTAATCACTGAAATGACTAATAGAACTGGAAATTAGATAAAAGATTGAACAAAAGTACTATAAACAATTTTACCAAAGATGAGGTCACCCCTTCAAATACAAAAAAAGATAGAAAAGGATCTAGAGAATAAGTCATAACTTAAAGCAAATAAATAAATTCAATAAATATTGTCAACTGTTCTTTTGAAATACCCCATATATGAGAACTCAGCTGAACACAAAATGCATCCATAACTTTTTTAGGCATTAATTTTAAATAGCATAGTATTAAAATAACAAAATGAAAATAAACCTTTACAAAGCCACTTAATTTTTTTAAAATTAAAAACACAAAACAAAGGAGGGGAAGTGATAAAATTTTTTTCAAATATACACTTTTTTTTTAAGTATAAAAGCCAGATCAATATTCACATGCATTAAAGAAAAAATAATATAAATAAAGTGTTTTGGCATTTGTAATCAGGGGCACATAAACTTACCTATTAATTTATGCACATTAAAGTAATGTAAATAAAATACTGAACATATTCCCTTATCTAGACAAAATTGTAAATGAAAAGTAAAGCCCAAATCACAGCAAAAGTTTGAACTAAATAAAATCATGCTAACAGCTTCTGTATGAGATAACAGTTTGTCCATGCTGGTATTGAAAAAGAAGTCTACAGCTTACGTTCATTATATAAAGATAAATATTGAAATCCAAAAAGTGTGTAACCATATACTATTCTTTATATGAAAATTAATCCAAGCGAATCTGTTTCTGCTTTTTAATTTTCATGGTATTCAATAACTCCACTGTGAATAAAAATGTGCAGAGAAAATCTGTAAGCATTATCCAGTATGACTGAAAAGCAGATTTGTATGATAAAGCATCATCACTGTGATTCTTGAGACTCAAAATTGTGAAGATGATAAAGTATGACCCACAATGAAAATTAATATTTTTATTCCAAAAACAAAGAAACAGTAAAACTAATCAGATTTGAAAAAGAAGATTGTAATCTTATCCAGATGATAAAAACTAAACTGTGTTACAATGCAGACAGAAATCTGATTTAGATTGAACTTAAATTATCAAAGAGAATCAAAGATATACAAAAATTTAAAAAAATGAAAGATTTGAAAACTCCAGGTGGAAATCAACTCTACATATGTATGCAATGTAGAAAGATCAGAAAACTTCACTAATAAAAACACAGAAGATCAGTGAAATTTTAAAGAAATACTTAAAGCACTTGATGTCAATTTTTATATAATCTCCTTTGATGAAAGATAAACCTTTGTTAAAATTCTAATAGCTTATTCTAATCCTTAACTCTATCAAATTGTATGGAATCATTTAAACATTAAAAATAAGTGACAACTGCAGTTTTTAACATGATTTTTTATACTAAAGTATTAAATCTTATCAGGTATCGGGCAGAAAAAAACGTTTCATTTTTTAGGAATTTAAGATATAGATAAATATTAAAAGTTAAAAAAGATTTTAAGAGTTATTAATTGCAAAAGGAATGATATGACTATATAAAACTAAAACATTGACACATATACATGCTTATACATATGCAGATATGTAAGTATGTATGCATGTATGCACACACACACTATTAATTCTTTGTATAGTAAACTTCCACTTAGTGAATTTGCCCAAATAACAAATATTTTTATGTAACCTTGAACTTAGGAGGTGTTTCATATGAAATGAAACTAATTTTATGAACGTTCCCTCTAGCAAAATTTTTTTGGTTAGGGATCATTATTAGAAATTCTTTGGCCAAGAATATTAAGAAAATTTTCCTCCTTCATTGTGTACCTGTAAAGTATAACTTTGTGACACAAAATAATAGGGCATCAAATTTTATTAAAAATATAGCTATATAATTCAAAATATACAAGAAATGGCTCAAAGCATTTTACATAATAGGTAAGCTTTTGAAAGAATTCCTATGCTACTTTTTTTTGAGGGGGGGGAGGAATCTTGAGCTTTTGTTATATGAAGTCTTGACTGTATCTACGTATAATATATATGACCTTGGAGCAAATACAAAAATATGAAAATAAATATCACTGCAGAAATTTATATAATCAAATTAATAGTTTATTAAAACTAAAGAACCTGTATTATCAACTATTACAAATCATTAATTTTTTAAAATAATGTTTAATATTTATATTATATTACACTATTCAAATTTATTGTTTAATGTCAACAGCAATTAACAATAGCAAAATTATTTTTCCCCAAGAAAAGAAAAATAATAACCATTAACAACAACAGACTGCTCAATAAATTCAATCATATTCAGTCATTCATGCCCCAGTTATGTAATGGCATTTACAGTATTTTAACAAATGAAAAAAAAGATTTTCTGTATGTTAACTATCTATGTATAAAATTCATAGTAAAACAAGACTTTAAATTAATGCCTAGCAATGATTATGTAAAGTTAATACCATACTTTATAGCACATTAACTCAGGAGTGAATATAATGTTTTTCTAAAATATAAAATTTACAAATTATTCATCTTCTTGTTATAACCTATAAATTTAATATAACTTAACAATAAATTTGCTCAAAGTGCTGAAACATTCATTAAAACGTATTAAGAATTTTTAGGAAAAATATTTTATGATGTTTAGTATGAATATCTTTAGGTGATTACAAATGCTTGATGAAAGAAAAAGAATCATATCAAATTCAAAATCAATCCAATCATCATTAAATTCTTTTTACATCAAACTTTATAGCTCTTCTTTTTTATAATTTTATAAACTCTAAAATTTACAATTTTATAAACTCTTCATATGCTGAGCAGTAATTACCAAAATCCTTATGAATTGTGAATCTATTTTTTATTACTGTTTTTGGAAACACTACAAATATATACTTTGGAATGCACAAATATGTTTTTCGTTTTGACCAACTTCCCTATTGCAGTAATGAGTGTTTACTAAAAATATAGTATTTATGGTCAACATAAAAAAAAAAAATAATAAAAAAAAATACACAAATGTTTAAGACTGCCTAAGTATGTGTGCCCATGGCTTTAAGTTTCTATGGTATTTGTATTTTTTTAGCATTGGCAGTAGGCCAGAAAATCTAAATTAGGCTTTGAACAACAAAACATTGGCTACAGCAATTAAAACTAACCCATTTCGTACGGAAGAAGATATGTATGAATGACTCTCTGAATCCAAAAACAAATGACTTTTAATAATGAAAAATATAATGGTTATTTAGTAATATAAAAATAAAATTTGTTGATTTAAATGAAGGAAAATATGCTATTAAAAAAGTAAGTAAAATTGAGCTTTCAAAATTTATAATTTTTTTATACATAAAAAATTACAATAACTATTACTTCCAGTATACAATACTTTAAAAATAACAGATTAAATAATAGATAGAATATTTTACCCCAAAAACTTGCATAGTGTTTGTACGTTCATCAACTTCCATTATACCCAAGAATGACTGGAAAGCTGAACGAGATGCCTTATACTTTCTCTTATCGTTATCAGACAAATGTTCTGTCCTGGTCTTTGTTACTAATTCAACATTGTTAGCAACATAAACCTAAATTAGTAAAATACACGATATTTTTAATAAAAAAGAATAATTAAAAATCATGAATAAATTATTCTTACAGAAATAGCATAAAATATTAGAATGAAAAAATAAGTTTACCCGACATTCATATCCATTTACAATAACAGGTTTAGAACTTTTCCTTTGTAATAGTCCAGATTTTAATCTAAAGTGAATAAATCAAAGTAAAATAATTCTTTTAAAAGATGGCATTGTAGAAGTGAGTAATTTGATTATAACAAAATACATAGAATTAAAGCATTTAAAATAGTAAATATGAAAGATATGACTCAAGGCATTTTCTATTTGTTACACCAGGATTTAAAAATTGAAAGCAAAATAATTTTAAGTACAAAATGCTAAGCAATATTTATAGTCATTCTACAAATTATTAAAATAGATAAAAAAAAATTTTCAATAAAATTCCACTTAATGTCACATATATTTAAGAAAGCATTGAATATTAATAATAAAATATATTTTATGTTACTACATTTCATTGATAACTAATAGGCTTTCACATAATTCTTAAATAAACAACTACTGTTCATCATATAATTCACATTTTAGTGATAACTAAGTTGAATTCTTCATATTTTATATCAATGACATAAGTTAACACTTATCTTATTTTGTCTGAAGGTTTATTTACTTTTTTTAAAAGGGTTTTTATACAAGAAACCCCCCTAATTTGGTACACCTTTAGTAATAAAATTATTTACCATATTTTTACTTCAGTCTATATCAATTAATTTTTTATTTTTACCAGGACTTGAGTGCTGCTACAAAATACAATTAAAAATTAATAAGATTAAAAAAAATTAACATGCATATTAAGTAAAATGTTCATAGAAAAAAGCATCAAGGGATGGGAAGAAATTGAAAGCTTGCTATAAGAGTAGGTAATCAAGGCAATAACTGTAAAGTTAGGGCACAGCCTTAAAGGCACTGTTTTACCTACATAAGTACTGCCAAACCATAATGACAATTTGTGATAATTAATAGCATGGTGAATGCTAGAATTTGAGTTCAAATTTCCCATGTTGGCATGAATGGTTATTGGTATTTAGAATCAGCTTTAAGTTATAGATACTGTTTAATTAGCTTTCTAGTTGAAAAAAAAAAAAAGACTTCAACAAAATCAAATTAAATATTTTATAGTAAAATCAAGTCCACTTCAATAAATACAAATAAATAAAAGCAAATGACTAATGATCTAAAAACAAATATTGGTGGAATTAATGATAGATTAATGACTGAACAATAAGCAATTTTTGCATCCATATAACTTTTAGCTTTTCATGAAGTCAGTGAGTCAGTAAATAAAGGTAATAGTTAATATACATTCAGCAATTTAAGGAAAGTTTATGCCCTCTATGAAACGAGATATTTCAATAAATACAGAATTAATAAATGATAAAGTCATAAATGAAGATGCCTCTAAGTTATTAAAAAAGAACAAATAAATACAATAGAGTAGAGATAAACTTGAATAAAGAACTTTCCTACATAAAATGAAAAATAATTTTGATTATTAATGAGTGAAATTTAAATTAAATATTTTATAATTTGTACAACTTTAATTAATATAGTAGTGTTTTATAAAATTAATAATTTCACAACTGTTTCAGCATAATGACTTCATCTAAATATCCTAATGCTGTATATAAATATTAATTTCAATTATGAACATCACAAATATCCGGTATTGATTAATACTATTGTAACACAGCTTATTTTCAAATGTTCAACATCAAAATTTGAAAGTATTTTACATCAAAGGAAAACTTTTTAATTTCCCCCAAATTTTAAAATGGTTCAGTGTTAGAAAGTGAGTCTTTAGACAAATTTTCAAAAAGTAAATCAAGTGAAGATACTACTGAAACAAAAGTTCCAAGTTTTTGCAAATAAATAAAATAATAGAAAAGATGAGAACTAACCTGTCAAATCTAATTTTTTCTGTATCAACATAAGTTGTAACTATAGGTGCCTGAAATCGCGAAGCTACTTGTTCTGGTGATGGAGAGAGAGCAACCATGACACTCATCATATGAGCAGGAAGAATTTTCATTTGTTCCATGTAAACTTTCTTAGAATCATGATTAACTTCCATTATTACAGCACCTTCATCTAATTATATGTAAAAATCAGTCAACAAATTTGATAAATTAACAACTAATTTGAACAAATTCAACTCTTAAAATAGTAAAAAATAAATCCCTTTTGACAAACTACAATACATAAATAAAATATAAAAAGGAATGTTAATTAAGCAACTTGCACACAAACTAAGCAATACTTCTCAACAAAATGATTTAATTGAATTATTTTAGTGTATATCATCTGTTAAAAAAATGGTTTTTATATGCAAATTTTAAATGCACAGATATTTATTTAAAATAAAAATGAGAAAGAAAGAATCAGAAAAAATTTAAATAGCCTTTTATCAAAACATACTGTAATAGGGGAAAAAAAGGTGACAGAAAATTAAATATCATAGAGGGAAAAAGTTCATGCTAAAAATCTATCTTTCCACCACTCAAAATATTGTATCTAAAGTATTTTAAACTATTATATTACTGTTGTTGGTAAACAGAATATAATATGAAAATATTATATTTTGAATTTAATTACATACCATGACCCTTAAATATATAGCTGCGATTCCCTCTTTGCCACTTTGATTGATAAAAACCTAAAAGAGTTGTGTCAATGCGGACACTAGAACCTAAACAATACATAAAATTAGTTTAGAAAATATTTTTCACTAATAAAAACAACTCAAAACACAGATGTATTCATTGAAATCATGAAAAATAACAAACATACCACATTTGTATACTTTGTAAGTATCACTTGGGCACATGCGTGACAGAAGAGGCACTAAAGGGAAGAGAAAAAATATTTTTGTAAATTAATCTTTATGTAAGATTTTTAACAAAACAAGTCATAATTTTCTCATTTTTTAGATTGTAAATCATGAAATTGAAATTTTGAAAGGGAGCTAACTAAGAGGTTAAACTTTTACATACATGCATAGAAAGTAGTAAAAAAATAGGAAAAAAACTCTTTCTTTATTATCTACAAAGTTTAAACTTAAAAAGAAGAGAAAATATTTTAAAGTACTATTATAATAAGTTTCTAAAAGCTACAGAAGACAAGTACTAGGTAAAAAATGTACTGAAGGAAAAAAAAAAAAAAACTATATAAATGAATTGTGTGACAACCCTTATTTAGAATAGAGCAAAAAATACAACAAAATCTTTTTTAAAGGCATGATTTTGTGCTTAAAAATTAATTTTAAAGTCAATTCTTATATTGCATATTTAGATAATGAAATATTTTTTTCTTAGGTACATTATGCTGTTCAATTTGCCTGCCTATCAGATATGATTAAAACAGGAGGTAATATCTAAGTCACTGAATATTATGAGTATCATAAAACAAATATAAAATGGGTTGAAAATCCCAATTAGCTTGGTTGAAAATCATAATCAAATATGAAGGAACTATGTTTAGGCTATATTTTTCTTTGAATTACAAATAAGTAGTTACTAAAATGTAGACACTTTTCACTTTTCTCCTTATTGAATGAATACATGTTATACTTCAGGTTACTGAAGCTAAATAATGATATGCCAAAAACAAGATGATTAGACTGTAGTTTAAATAGAATATTGGTTATAATTTATAGCTATTAGGTTTAATGCTATATACAATTCTTCTAAAACATTCTCTAAAATCATTCATATGTTTTGGCACCCACAGTTGCCTGAAAAATCATTTTTCATTAACCCATTAACTCCTGAGTCACCTCTTCCAAATATATATTGCTGAATATCTTAAATAATCATTAAAGACTGCACAGAGTACAACAAATTGGTTATGTAAACTACTTTAAATATTAAAGCCTAATCTCATTAGAGAGCAGCTGTTATTTTAAACAGCATACAATGCCTTTTATTAAATAGAAAAAAGCTGATATCAGAATCAAAATAATCATAAAGGTACATAAGAGAGGCAGTATATATGAAATGTATTTACAAATTACATCAAATAACTGTGTAATGAGTTTTACAAGTACTGTGAAACAATAATTGTGATTCCTTGTTTAAGAACTTCAAATGACATCCTTCTATGTTTTTTTAAATTATACATATTTTTTGCTTTATTTTATTTTATCTTATGTTATCTGAATGTGAGATACAACCCTCCAATTCTTTATTAAAGCGGAGAGTTATAAAAGTTCTTAAATATTAGTTTCTAATAACATAAAAAAATTGTACACTATTAATTCAACAATAGGTATTATATATTAGTTCAACAATGAATAGAGCTTAAATACTGATATTTGGCAGAGACCAACAGAATTAATATCTGTAATGTTCAAATTTTTCCTTATATAGTGAGCTGATTGAAATTGAAAATTTTTTTAATATCTAGTTATGTAAGAGCATAACTAGATATTAAAAAAGTTCTACACATAAAATTTCACCATTACACATTTAATATAAAATTTGCACTTTCTACTACCAATTGTTTTTTTTTAATCATATACAGCAGAGTTAATAGGCTATATTGATATTTTTTATTATACATTGAGTAGATTGCAATCAAAAAGATAAGATATACAACTAGATGCTACAACAGCCCTTAATATAAAATTTCCGCATTCTACTTCTAATTATTTTTTAGTTATGTGAGATCCATATGTATGTACAGATGTCACATTGAAACTAGTGAAAATTTACTCAAAGTTGGCTAGCCAAAGTTTCCTTGTACATACATATATATAGAAACAGATGAAAATTGATTCAAACATGACAAAAATGGGCATTTTTGATTAAATATAATAACTGAAAATTTTGTGATTACAATATTTGCTTCACTTTATACAAGGTGGTAAAAATGAATTATAAAAATTACCATATATTTCCAAATATAAGCTGAGGGTGCGATCTTCCTTCAAAAATTTACCCAAAGTTCAAAACCCATATATATAAGCCAAAGTGAAAAAAAAATTTATAGAACGTTCAAATATGTCACCAAGCAGGTAAAATGGGGGAAATATTTTCAATTACGTTGCTCTAAACTAAAACACTAGATAATGCTTCTCAAACCTTTTTCGCCACAATATTCAAATTGAACAATGCCGAAGTACAGGATAGGTCACAACTTGAGATAAATACAAGGACATATTTTAGGACGTTTTGAAAGTGGTGAGGAGAAATAACTTACATTTTAAATTTTAATTAACTTTATGCATCTTAGTTAATTTCACAATCTACACTAACTTTGCCATAGAACATAGTTTGATAATTGTTACCCTTACGACCAATGGTATTTTTACTTAAATGCTAAGGACAAATTTCAGTTCTGGCAACCCTATATAAAGATAACTTTTTCTTAAATTTAAGGAGTATAAACTTAAAAGAAATTTTTAAACTTAAAGAAATTGCTATGTTTGTCAATTTATTGATTGCTTCTGGGTTATGTAGAATTGTGTTTATTAAAAGATTAGCCAATCCATTACAGTTATTGTACATCTGTTCCATGGATCTGTATATAACCCCCCCCCCTTTAGGTCTTAAAAAAAAAAAAAACAACTCAAAATTCTTGGCTTATACACAGAAATATACAGTAAGTATCCATGTGTACTTAGGTAATGAATTTTTGTTTTGCATTATGCAGCAGTTAAATTTTTATTTGTCAATGAGGTATGATTCAAAGGAGTTAGGGTGTAAATCATTGAATACAAAAAAAATCAGAGCTTATTATATATTGCCCAAATCATTTTATCACAGCAAATTCTTTTGAATGTCGTCACAAATAGCAAAGCAAGATAATTATTGTAATATGATACTTTTAACAGCAAAACAGAAATTGAAACAGAAAAGTAGCAAAACATTGTTAAAATTTTTCTTTACAGTGCTTTCATTAGTTCTTTAAAAGAAACAAACAAAAGTGTTAGAAATTCCTATAAATTTTTATGTATAAAATAAAAAATAAAATTGGACAAATAAAAAAAAAAACTTAAAACTTTTTTTTTTTTTTTTAATTTAGTACTTATATGGAGGAGATAATTATGAAAATCAAAATTACAGGAATGGAAAAGATTCTTTATAGTTACATAAGTTATGATTGTAATGGAATGTAATTAAAATTACTATATCATATACAACTGTTGTAACACTATGAAAATTTGAGTAATTAAAAGTATTGTTATTTATTTAGTAATTAACAGGTTTTTAATTTTAATACTAGCTAATTTTAAGGGGGAAAAAGCCATTTAAAAACATTTAGTTTTTTTTTATAATTGAAAGTGTCAACAAAAATGATTTTATAATTGTTAAATAAGTAACTATAAGAAACACAGGATAAAAATATTATGTAATACAATAATAGACACACAAGATGTAATGCAAATTTTTAAAAGTTTCATGGCATTTTTTAATAAAAAGTAATCATGATATTTTTTAATTCATATCATTTTTTATTTTTACTTAATGTGAAGAACTCTTATCTAATAATCACAAATGTCAGGGAATGTTTGTATAATATTAAATGGAATATATTCAGTGTGTCTACTACATTTGAGAAAGTCAATATCCATGACTTTTCATGAGTTTAATAATATTTCATGAACTTTGAAATACATACTGCTTAAATGAAATAAGTCCCTCTCCCAACTATATTCAGCTTATTATTAAGTTTTTGCCAGGAAAACCTAATTTTTTAAAAGTTGGAATTATAACCAAGCAATACTTACTTGTTTTATTACTCTTATACAAATTCAATATATGACTGTGACTCAAATACCTATGAAATGTACTGATGATACTGAAATAAATTGGAACTGAAGGATGCAAAATGAACCAGTCTATTAATTGCGACACTTTTAAGGAAATTACATCAAATTTAATGATATGAAATAATTTTTTAATGATTCTATACTGATACTGCTTTTAAATAGTTGTGTCCATGTTTGTATTAATTTTTGCTTTAATTGAGGAACTTTCCTAAGCTAATTTGTAAAACTGAAAACATCAGAATGAAGAATAATAATATGAAAGGCTTTGTTATTAAATATGAAAAATTAAATAGTAATAGTCCTGGCTAAAACTATAATTTTTAGTCCACTGTAAAATATTTGTTCAGGATATTTCTTTGAATTTTGCTCTTGCTGAGGGAAAGTCTGAATAATTTATCATTGTACCAAATAAGAGAAAAGTAATTACTTTTTGCAAGATTGTTTAAAGAGAATAGAGGTATCTATAAAAATTAAAATATTAACCAAAGTCACCAAAGATTTCACCACAGTCAATTAGAAATAATCAGAGATTTTCTGACATATATGTATTTCTACACTATTGAATTAGAGTATAAATAAATGTTAATATATATGTGTGAGAAACTATCTTAGTCTCACAACAGCTGAACAATGAAATGCACAAAGGATGTGAAATAATCCAAAGAAATTTTTTGAAAATAAAATTTCAAAATGATAATAAGGTATTACACAAAAACAAAAAAAAAACTAGTGGCACCATCTATACTGTCATCTATAGTTTCAACTCTCAACCTAATTCAATGAAAGTGTGAGAGTAATTATTAAAACAACCTATTTTTATCAGTTTGATATATTGGTTGAAGTCTCACAAAGAATTCAATTTATTATCGCTAGCATCTATTCTTATATTTATAAACTACATAATGTTTCAATATTATGTAGTTTATAAATATATTCCTTTTGATGTGTTTTTCAGTTAAAACTGGGATATCTAACATAGTATGGCTATTTTCTCAACAAAATTACAATTTTTGTATTTTTTTCTGATTTAAAGTAAGTCAATTTCAATGCATTTTTACAGATGCCCTTTTTTTAACTGCCCTCTATCTCTTTATTCTTACCAAGCTCGAATGAGTTTTATACTTGAAAAAAAAAATGCATGCGTTACTTTCTTCAAGCATGAAATTTAAAAAATGGAATTTCTCAAACTTTTTTAAAAAACAAATTTAAGAAAATTACTTGAAATTCTACATTTAATAACTTTGAAATTTCTCAAAATAACCCATGAAAAATTTTCTACATTATTTGTGTGTGGACTAAAAATTTTAAAAATCCTTCTAAAATTGCAGATTAAAAAAAATGTGGTTTTCATGTAATAACCTTTTTTTAGGCTTCCTTCCTTTACACAATCTCTTTCATATATTCTTTTGGTTAAAAAAAGATACTTTGGGTTTGGGTTGGAGTGCTACGGTCTACTATTTTGCAACACAAGGGCTAATGAGACCGGGACCTATAGCTTAAAGCCGATTCCGAACGGCTACAAACATCCATGCCACAGTGGGATTCGAACCCACAAACTCTGGTACCGAAAGCCAGCACCCTAACCAATCGGCCATTGTTCCGCTTAAAAAAGATACCATATTAGTTATCAGAGTGGGAAATTTGGATGATTTTACTTTAAAATTTCCCAATATTTAAAACTTTATATATTTGCAAAGTATTTACTAATTTAGCAGTCATCATATGAACCTGTCTGCCTAGGAGAGAACAATATAGAGAAAGTTGGGGTATGAAGCTAGTCTTGTTGAAAAGTTGCACTATTTACCTAGAGGATTGTTTCAGTGACAGTAATGAAGATTCCATCCCCCATAGTGGATTCTATTATAGCATCTTCTTAGGATGGATAGCTTGTGAAGCAAATGCCTGTTTTTCATTGGTTGCAAACAAATTGTATTTTAATAGTAAAAAACTAACATATAGCCTGTCATATGACGGGATCAATAGAATTTTTAATTTTCCAGAATTGTAAAGTACCCTATGAGGCAGGTAAAAAAAATGGTTTGTTTTCTGGCTGAGAATTATCATGCAACAAAAAATAATCGATGATTAAATTTAAAATTATCACATATATACCTAATCTATTATTTAAGCCAAATATAAATGAAAATTATTTACGTAATATCTAAGTTCAGTGATAAAACGTATGAAGATAATTCAGACGATATTTAAATAATTTAAAATAAGAAAAGGTTAAATGAATGACGTCATAATGCTAGAAAAAAAATGTTATTTTTACCTATTTGTTATGTGATAAATTGAATTGCCTGTTCTTAACCGGGAAAAATAAAGCTTGAAATAATGGCATTAAACATTCGAAAAGGGGGTAAGGGGTGGATTTCAAACGTTTTAAAGACGACAGTAATTTTCGCTGTGATATGAAACATATTTATACAAATTTATTTTAGAATCGGATGGATTGTGTAAAAGAAGATAAACTTTACCCCCTTTGAATGTTGCTAACCCAACTGGTAAAGAATTCAATATGGCTGCCTCTATCCATTCCAAGTCCAACCGCTTCATAAATTCGAGGACAGACGTGCAGATAACTTAGGCTATTATTATATAGGGGATAACTGGTTAAATAGCAGTTCAAAATAAACAAAGCTAAATAAAAAGTTCTTGGTTTGGAGATCTATTTTAATTTTTTTGGTATCTTAAAAATCCTTGATAATTCCTGGACCCTTAGTCACCCAAAAATGGTCTTGAAGGACATTTTATAAACCATATCTTCCAACAAAAGGAGTTAGATTTCCTACTAGCTCCATCATAAAGACAAAAATTGGACAAGTGAACTGGAGGCAGAGAAAAGTTCATTCCCACATTGGGGCAGAATACATGCATCTCCTTATTGATCTTTATGTTTTTACAGCAGTTAGAAGAAATTTTTCTGTTCTACATTATATCAATAGAAGAATTTTATAATTGAAAATTTGTGATCTTTCCTTTTAATTTCATGACTTTTAGCACTGTTTTCCCATATTGTAATTTTTCATGACAGTAGATACTCTGACATTTTATATTATACACATCATAAAGACTAATTATCAGTTTAACAATTCATAACACTGAAATTTTAACAGTTGAATTTTTCATGCAGGACCTAAGACAATACATAAAAGGCCTAGATAACCATATTAAACAACAACCACAGAAAAATCGGGGTTGTAATCATGATATATATGTATGTTGCACTGCAGTATTACATATTTTATGCCTTTATAGCTTAACCATACTAGCTAGAAAGGAAGTGATTACAAGATTTAGAAGAACACAAAGTTTCTCAAATTTCATAGATGAACCAATAACTTTAGTAACATTTAGAATTAATCATCACTTTAAGGACATGCATCTTGAAATGGAAAAAACGCTTTCATGCTATAATTTGTAATTCGAAAAAAATTCATCTGCCATTTTTTTTTATAGGAAATTACTTTAAATACCTTTGCTTGATTATAAGCTTGCATAAATAAAATGTTATAAAGAAAAAAAAGTAAAAGGTTACAAAATAGTTGCACAGGTAAATTATAAAACAGTAATAAATTATACATGCACAATCAAACAAAATATATTAAGTTATACAAAATAACAATTTATGAATTTGATTTGAAATAAATATCAAAGCGATTTAATATGCAAATATACAAGAATTGACATACCCCAACTAATGAATTCCCATCTTATTTCCACATAGAAATCTGGAGTCTAGACAAGCAGACAGAAAAGGAGTAAATAAGCATAAACAAGAAAGACAAAGCACTTTAGAATTGGGGAAAGGAAAAATCTTAGTAAAGGTGGCTGAACTGAACTTAACTGATAAACACAAAATGCAGATTTTTTTTAGTAATTTTAATTTAGTATAATCCATTTTAGATAAAGTATTTATTATGATCATTTATATTATAAAGAAAGGGGATTAATATAGCTATAAATGAAAAGCTATTGTAAATAAGGCATGAAGAGAAAAACATGATTTAACCCTTTAACGGACAGTGGTTTCATAGAAAAACCACCTATTAAACATCTTTTTTTTACAACTTTACTTTTTGGATTACTTTACTTTATCTTTTTATAATTATTTAGGGCTCCAATCTCATACATCTGTGATATATGGAAGCCAATGATGTAGAATCAAGAGCTTTTGCAATTAAAAAAACTTTTTGGAGACATGGATGAGTTTTTGATTATATATATATATATATATATATATATGTGTATATATATGAATATGTATATACATATATTTATATATACACATTATACATTTTATACATATTAAAAATACATTACATATTTTATACATTTTATGCATATTTTTGATATTTTAAATATATAATAGATGATAGTTTTACGTTTAACTTATTTATTTCTTTTTCTATTGAAATATATGTATTTAAACTTTCTGTACTTGAGAAGTCAGTTTCAATTTATCTTACTATGACCTCAAATAAAAGTATCTATACAAATAACACTTTGAAGTTGTTAAGCTGTTTATTTATTATACCAGTTTAAGGATTATAATTTATTGTTCTTCCACTATAGTTAAACTTTTAAAAAAGCATAATGTTCAAGCTGTACAAGGGTAGGGGTTATTCAACTAAACCACTTCTCAAGCCCTAATTTGGTATTCTCTAAGGCATACCCTTATAAGGAATGTAAAGAAAATTTATATATTTTACATATACAAGGCTTATAGATAACATTTATACACAAATTACATTAAATTCCCATGAATTTCTTTTGGTGACTTTTAAAGGGTTAAGGTAAGTTATATAACTACCAATGATCTGAGCTATCCATTAAAAAAAAAAAGAAAAAAAAAAGGAGCAAATCTTGGTGGTCAGAGCAGACTACGCAAAGAGGCAGAATTCTTAGTCTGCTCCCCTTGATACAAAAGCTTTATGTACTTTTATAACAGAACTAATTTTAGAAATAATGAAATACATTTATAAAAGATATAACAATTACTCCATTTAAAGTTTTTTTCTTTGCTTAAAATTAATATACCTACAAATGTCTATACTATTAAAGAACAAGATAATAAATAAATTGAAAGCTGTTTTACTTGTGTACATTTTTCAAAATTTTATTTTATTAAAATATTGAAATAAGTCCAGAACAATTTCCTAAAAGAGGAGCAAAAATAAAGCAGAAAAATGTGTGATATGATAAATAATTTAAATAATAGTCCAAACAAATTGACCTATTTTAAAACTGTAACTTATGCATTACATGCTTAAAAAAGAGATGAATGATGAATTAACTTATTTGTTTGCATTTTAATATCTTAATGACTTTCAGTCAAATTTAAATTTAAGCCAAATTTAGAATTTTAGAGTAGAACTTCAATCTATTGCAGTTTCTAATACATGGGTCTGATCTGTAATAGAAAAATCATAGGCTGGTATCTATAAAAAGAACTAAAAATAATGCATTCATTCAGAACTTAAAATAATATATCCTTTTCAATAAAAATTATTTGACAACTGAAATCTTAAACAAAAGTAAATTCCTCTCCAAACATAAAAGTTAGGGACCATTAAAAAATAAATAAATAAAATGGTAATAAACATTAGTCAGCAAATCATAAAAAAAATTAAATTAAATAAATTTTGAAATATAAAAGAAATGTAATTTACAAATTTTTCTTTAATGCTAAAAAAAAATTATAATAATTTGAAATTGACAGATAATGCACAAGACTGTTGATAGCCATAATGACTAAAAATAAACCATGTCAAACATAATCTTTCTTTTTTTTTAATAAAATAAATTTTTATTCAAACTTTAATAAGATATTAAAATTACAGGAATACCTAGCTTAGTATTGTTTCACCCAGTGGTGACCTACTATAGTACAGTTAGTAATTTTAATTTTGGTAATTTCATTTAGTACCAACTGATTTCCTATTTTGGAAAAAATATTACAAGCTAAAATGTTCCCTTTAAAATATTGACACCAAGATAAATGGAACTCATTGGGAAACACAATGAATAGAGTGGGTAAATGTACAATCATGATTGTCAAAGATGGAGCTCCTGCTATACACACTCCACAAAAATAATTTACCTACAACTATTCTCACAATCCAAATCACATCACATGATTAGCTCTTTTTATTTTAATTATTATATATGTCATTTCTTAACCTATTTAATGACGAATAAAAAAACAAAATCTGATCCTAGTTGTGATGTGAAAAACCAAACAAACATAACTTAAATTTACAAGAAAAGTTGGAAATTACTAAACTATTTACTATTTTGTATTTAAATAATTTTTTTTTTAAATTTTGTAAACATTCAGCAACAAAAAATTTCCATTATTTTTCTTTAGATCCTTGTATTATTTTATATTTTATGTAAAAATACAAATATTTTTGTTTTAACAAAACTTAATAGGAAAGAATTGCTTCCCCCAAACCTTACAGAAATAATATTTTATAAATGACATACATAGACATTATATTTATATAGATATAAATGACACAAAGCTATGTAAGTTTCTTTTCTGTATCATGTATGATTTTTGCACTCAATATGTTTAAGGCACATACAGTAATTTACTAGTCCTTTATTTCTATTTCAATCAATTGTAAAGTTTAAAAATAAGAACTAAAAAGCTAATCATCTATCATACTGACTGATACTAACAAAAAATTAACTTAAAATCTCAGAAATATAAATGCATATAATAACATAAGCAACTAAAAATGTTTTTTGCTTTATCATAATAAAATAATGGATTATATGCAAATATTCAAAAAATTTCTAGATATTTCAATATTTAAAATATTCCTTGTAAACTAACTCCACTTTTACAATTAGGATTACAACTAGAATTATTTTAATTGCACTAAATTATTTCCAGTTATGTGTTTCAGATTCAGAAAATGAGTAGATCAGCAAAGTTAATTCAAATCATATGGCAAGATTACCTATTAATTTAGACAAAAAAAATTATAATAGTTACTCAATTTTAAGCCTTAAACTTCTATACAAAACTGTATATTAATAAAAGAAAATGCTAGCAGTAATGCCTAGATGATTTCTGTTGTATTATGTTGGGCCCTGGTCATATCACAGATGATGCATGGTCAGAAATCAGCAAACATTTTTAATCTCATCTTGGAGTGAATTGAACAAGATACATTCATGGAAGGACATTGATATGAATGAATTAATTGAAAAACACATAATTTCTGACTATACCACATCCAGGGTTCATGCTAGTGTAGATGAATTATCCATCATAGTATACAAATAAAAGAATAATATGGAAGACTTTAGAAGAGATGCAAATTTAAAACTATTTCAATGATTTACTTACAAAAATTAAATACACACATTAATAAAGAAGACATAGAATGACAAAAAATTCAAACATACTCCTTGTATCTTGGAAAGAAGATCAGGAATGCCAATTGCCCTAGTACTATAACGTTGAAAATCTCTCTTTTCTAATATTTCTTGTAATAACTGTGGGTTTTCAGTACTAACAGCTTCATGAACAACTATATAAAGTAAAGACAAAATTCATTGATGTCTAGATATATATAGTATTTTAATGTAATCAATAAACTTCACGTTGGTGGGTATTTAACTTAACAATTTTAATTCACCAGATGTCTACTTAAGTTTTATGGATTTCGGAGCATTCTAAACAGTTTGGTGAAATTAATTTTCAACAGAATTTACACATAACAAGAGAAATCCCTATTTGGCTTGACTAAAGAACTGGGTTCCCCCGCCAACTTGGCGATAATAGTTTAAGTATGGTCACCTAACATTTTCTTCTGATCTCACTGTGTCCAAACAAACTGTATCTATATTATAATTTATATATTTGTATTCAACTCTCCTTGTGTAACTCTTTTCTTATATATTATATATATATATATATATTAATGCTTAAAAAAATTAGATACAACAAACCATTAATGGTTCATTATGACTGATTTTTAATAATTTGGAGCTGTTGAGTTTGTAAACTGTTAAATATAAATGTCCGGTTTTCAAGTTATTTTCTTTAATTAAGAAAGAGTATATAATTCTATTATGATGGCACACTGTGCATTCATTAAAGTAGCCAGAAAAAAAGAGAAATACAATGTTTGGATGAATTACCTTTGTAAATATCGCCAATATTTTCGCCAAATTTGCCAAGGGGAACCCAATTTTTAGGTAGTCTCCAATATTTTTAATTATTTCTAGAATTTTACGGCAATTATATTTTTTATCCTTATATTTATTTTATTACATATGAAAACCAAACATGTCTATCAAATTCTTGTACACACACCAGGGTTGGAAAAAAATCAGATTTATTTGATTTTTTTCTGAATTCTAATTTTAATTTTTGTAGTGTTTTTATATTTTTTGCAATATACATGGAATAATTTGTTATAAGTAACATCTTATCTATCTATTATACACACTGATTACTTAAAATTAAATAAATAAATATTAATTTAAATACATTTTATTATTTTGTAATTGAATAGTGAAAACTAAATAAGAGGTTAATTTAAAGAACAAATTAGATATTCATTTGATGCAAACCATTTATTTAAAAAAAATTATTATTTCAATATATTTTTAAGCAATGAATTATGGATTTAACTGTTTCAATAAAAGCACTAGTTTCTATGCTTTATCCACTCCTAATTTGTTACGAAGGCTAGAATGCGCAATACCAAAAGAAGAAAACTGTCTTTCTATTTCAGCAGATGAAGCCACGGCTGTTGTTATTTTGTAGATAAACTGGATTTTAAGTTCTGTAATACTCTCTTAGCCTCCCATTACATAAAATGAATTCCACTAGTCATAACCTGTCATTGTACCTATCCTTACTACATACTTTCTGATAACAATCCCTAAATTCTTGGAAAACACATATCTATTTACACTTATTTACTTATTGGTATTTCTGTGCTGACTGATTCTCAATCTCTCTTTGGAATATAGGTTTTAAAAGAAGTGAAAAAAATTATTTAAATCAATGATTTTTTTAAAAAAATCAACCAATTTAAATCATGCTAACCCTGACACACACACACACACATATATATATATATATACATATATATATACATATACATATATATAAATACATACACATCATACGTATATATACATATATACTAAGAAAATTAGTTCTATTATTTATCTATAATTTATTATTTATTCTTTACCCTATTAAAAGTTAGTATACAAAGATTGTTAAAATGCTTTATAATTTCTTACCAGTATATCCTTGTTTATTTTCAACAATAACATCAGCACCATGCCTTAGCAGCACTCTGGAAGATTCTAAATGGTTTAAGGTAACTGCTAACATCAGTGGAGTTCTACCCCGTGGATCCCTTTTTTCAATATCATGCTAAAAGTAACAGCATAGTTAAAAAAAGAACCTAATTATACCAAATTACATATGTAACATATTATTTAAAATATAAAATTTTTTAATACACAAAATTTTATGCATTATGAAAGATTCCAAATCTATTTTCTACTTTGTTGGAGTACTAATCTTTCGGGACAAAAAATTTCATTAAAATATTTAGCTTAAACTACACATAATTTCCCCATTTATATCCTTCACCATGATATGTAACTATTAAAACATAAACAACTGGTTTCATTTTGCAGAAGTAAGGCTCCATACAAAGCAGTGAGTGCTTTAAACTGACACTTATATAGTATTGTAAGAAATTAAAATATAAATATGTGCAGTGTTATAACCAAAAAATAAAAATAACTAATAGATCTTCATATTGTGCCAAGATTAAATAATAACCAACTTTTATTTCTGTGCTTGATGAAAAAATAATTAAATAATTAGGTAAAAACATAGGTATTTTAATATAGTTACAGAAAAACTAACTCATATTAATTAATAAATATTTCTATTTATTGATATAAATTTCTTGGTTCTTGGTCAATGTTTGTTTCTAATATGGAAATTTTATTTTTTCAAATAAAGAAAAAAAGGATTGATCAAGAGAAAATTTTTTCAAAACCTAATTATTTTTGTAAGCAAAAGAAAACAAATTCTAGAGTATGCATCATAGACAGTGAAATAATTAGTGTATATTTAGAAAATTGACATTAAACACAAAGAACAATACTTAAATTTCTCAGGTAAATAAAGAGATAAATTTAAAAACGTTGACTAACTCAAAATTAGTGCTAATGAATATTCAAAACCATTTTCTTTTATTTGGTAACACTTGATTACTCAAAAATGTATTAAGATAGAATGCTGAATTTATCCTAGACAGGTACAGTTATTTAATGATTTGTTATTAATGAGAAATAATATATCAGTATAAAAATGAGCATTTGTAAGATATGAAAGTACATATGTGCAAGATATTGCTCAGGTTCTGTAATCTTTAGGTGTTAAAACAAAAAGATGAAATGTATATAAATTTTTAAATTGGTCCCAATCTGCAGAAATAACTAGAATAAAAAAATTAAATCAGTTGTAGGCATAGATAAAGTTATGTATTAAAATTAAGATAAAAAAGTCCCATAAAATTTGATAATTTAATATGCTATGTATACCTTTAAAACTTACATTAATTGTATATACTTTAAAAAAGAAAATTATAATAATGAGTTCAACCATCTATATTTATAGAAATGATAATTTTTACAACATACTAAAAAATTAAACAATATTTAAAGTATTGATTTAACAAGATTTTGTTTTTAACAGAAATATTTCTACTATTCTTTTAGATTAGCAGCATATTTAGAGCCAAATTAGGCATACAAATACACTGAATAGAAATAATTAAGTCTTAAATGATGTTTTGTGGAAATTTATACTGTAAAAAGTTAACATAAGATACTATCCTTTTAATTAAGTTCATTTTAAATTAATAAAAAGAGATTTAAATAAAAATTATTTTACTAATTCCATTAAGAAAACAAAAAAAGTTATAAAATATACTGCCTAAATATATACATCAAAATATAACGTAACAATAAAAATTTTTCAAAATATTTTCTATCATAAATCTGAGAGAAATATTTTCTCTACATAAGATATTTGATACAGCATTTTACAATTTTGGATGTTGTGGTGTTACTACACGGAACATAACGTATATTCCTTGAAATAATTACTCTTAAAACACGTTTTGTGTTTATTTAAACATTTTATAACAAGAATTAAATGTAAATGTGCTTATAAAAAAAATATGACAGATACC
>CM063508.1:130512413-130517413 GCA_032207245.1 Pardosa pseudoannulata | reverse complement strand
ATCCACACGGTTTGACTAAATGAATTCAAGGTGATTCTAAACTGCATTCACAGTATCGGGAGACTTTAGAGGAGTATGAAGATAAACAAATTATTGAGCGTGCACCATATAATTCTCAGCCAAAAAACAAACCATTTTTTTACCTGCTTCATAGGGTACTTTGCAATTCTGGAAAATTAAAAATTTTACTGATCCCGTCATGTGATGGGCTATAAGCTAGTAACTGATAAGAAAAGATGGAAGGAGCAGATATTCTTGTTAGATTTAATGAGGAATCAATCTATATTAGTTTTGGATTTAGAAAATACTTCAGTATTTTTTTTCTTTTGAAGCCCGCCGCTCATCTTGCGGGTGAAGCTCACTAGTAACTATTAAAATGTTTAAATTAGGAATTAATTTTTTTTACCTCAAATAGAAGCAAATTATCTTTTTTATTCTCCGAATCTCAATTATATTTAATACGATCACTATATTTTATTTTATAGCATAATAAATGATAGTTTGTTTAAAATTTTAGTTACTTAACATTTTCCATTTTTTTTATCTTAAAATGCTAGACACCACTAAAAATGAGATTTCTAGAGTAGACAAGAAATTTTACTTCAATTGAATATAAAAATTTATTTTTGTAATAAGCATATTTTAAAAGATATCTTGTGGGTAAAGGAATTTCATTCTTTTCCTTTTATGTATGTTTTCTATGCTTTAAGAAAAATATACTACTCGAAATGAATAAACTAAAGAGGCTCTTTAAATCTAGAACGTTATTAAAAAACAATCTTATAAAAAAATTCCACTTTAGAACTTTTCGTTTTATGATGCATCAATTAAAGGCTGTTAAATGATGATTTTAAGTCTTGAATAGTACATGTCACCTCCAAAGACTATAAAGGAGTTTATGGGCAAAGAGTTTTAGTAAAATATTAGCTTTGAGTTGTTAAACTTTAGAAACATTTAAATATAAATAAATATAAATAAATTATATATTTATAAATTTTATTATTTATTTAAAAATTATAAATTTAAATATAAATAAATTAATCACATTTAAATTTATTCTGAAAATCAGATAATATTTTAGAAACATCACTGTTTTGTGATCCCCCCCCCTTAATTTAAAAAACTGTTCCTTGCGATTCTTTATAGAATCTCACAAAATGTTTTCCAAACATTCCTAATTTATTTCATTAAAATAAAGAGGGATAACCGCTTCAAATTTCTAAATTATTAAGGTTATTAAAATTAAATTTAAACTTATAAGTGTAAGAATTTTTGACGAAAATTTAACGAATAGACAAAAAATATTTTATATGAACTAACTATTCGGCATAATATCAAAATAATACCTCAAAATGTTCAAAAAATATCTTAAAGTAAAAATAAGGTTAAAAAAGAAAGATAAAATTGAAAATTTAAACACAAAAATATTTTTTTAAATCATCAGAATATTACAAAAAAATATCTGATTTTTGAAGTTTTTTAAATAGGATTTGTTTAATTATACAAAACTTTATAACTCAGATAACAGTTTCCATATTTTATAGTATAATAAATGATAATTGGTTTAAAATTTTAGTTACTTAACATTTTTCAATTTTTTTTATCTTAAAATGCTAGACACCACTAAAAATGAGATTTTCAGAGTAAACAAGAAATTTTACTTCAATTGGATATAAAAATTTAGTTTTCTAATAAGCATATTTTAAAAGTTATCTTGTGGGTAAAGGAATTTCATTCTTCTTGTGTATGTGTTCTATGCTATTTGAAACATATACTACTCGAAATGACAAAACTAAAGAGGCTCTTTAAATCTAGAGCATTATTAAAAAACAAACTTTTAAAAAATTTCCAGTTTAGAACTTTTCGTTTTATGATGCATCAATTAACGGTGATTAAAAGAAGATTTTAAGTCTCGAATTGTACATGTCACCTCCAAAGACTATAAAGGAGTTTATGGGCAAAGAGTTTTAGTAAAATATTAGCTTTGAGTTGTTAAAATTTAGAAACATTTAAATATAAATAAATATAAATAAATTATATATTTATAAATTTTATTATTTATTTAAAAATTATAAATTTAAATATAAATAAATTAATCACATTTAACTTTATTCTGAAAATCAGATAATATTTTTGAAACATCACTGTTTTGTGATTTTTCCCCTTAATTTAAAAAACTGTTCCTTGCGATTCTTTATAGATTCTCACAAAAAGTTTTCCAAACGCTAATTTATTTCATTAAAATAAAGAGGGATAACCGCTTCAAATTTCTAAATTATTAAGGTTATTAAAACTAAATTTAAACTTATAAGTAAGAATTTTTGACGAAAATTTAACGAATAGACAAAAAATATTTTATATGAACTAACTATTCAACATAATATCAGAATAATACCCCAACATGCTCAAAAAGAATTTTAAAGTAAGGTTAAGAAAGAAAATAAAATGAAAATTTAAACACAAAAATATTTTTTAAATCATCAGAATATTACAAAAAAATTATCTGATTTTTGAAGTATTTTTAAATAAGATTTTTTTAATTATACTTAATGGGTACAGAACTTTACAACTAAGTAATAGTTTCCATAAGCGCTTTATAACGTCTCATCGTTTCGTTAATAAATATGTTTTTTCCGAAGCAATCGACTTAATGTGTACTTTTCAGTGGTATGAATGATATAGCAGAGAAAACTGTTTTACAGGCAACAAGTGAGAAGTTAGCTGTTACGGCGACATTAGATTTTCAAAACTTTATTTTTTTCTTTTTAAAAATTTATTTTCTTTTAAATTAATCGGCTTTAAATTTTAATATCTTTAGCCTTATATTTATGTAAATATGATTAAATCTTGGATGTTAAATATTGATTATTTAAATAGGAACTAATTAAGAATTCTCCCTATGCATTCCTCTTAGAAGTAATATATCAATTTTTATTTATAAAATACCTTATTCTTTTTATTTTTACTTTATACCTTATACTTTCTTATTTTTTTATTCTAGGGTATAACCCTAGAATAAAAAAAATGTTTTAAAAAAATTAATAGAATTGAACCTTGGTGTTAGTTGAACGTTCAGAAGTATAAAAAAGATAAAAAAAAATTACAGTAAAATTACACGCATTGGCTAACGATCTATAATATTAAAATAATATATCAGATAATTTTTCTTTCTTTGCGAAATGGAAGAAAAATAAAATAAAACTTAAAAATAGACCAAAGAAGAGTAGATTCCCCCTATATATCACTTATTCTAAAATTTGTATGGTTTTAATATGCTGTTTTCAATAACTGCACTTGCAATCGTTGGAAGATACATAGTAGGGTATTCTGTTTTTTGTTACCCTTTAGACTCTTTTAAAAATGAACATCCGCTAATTGTTTTAAATATATTCACCAACTTACTCAAAACATTTCCATTTTCGATTCCTGTTGTTTTTCTCTTTGTAAGATTTATTTTTTCCTTGCACTCTTTCAGTATAAATTTTAGTGTTGTAACTTTGTGAGAAATGAATGAAACATTATGTCACGGAGCATGCAGAAATGATTCTTTCCATTATTTTACATGTATAAAATCAAACCAGGTGTTTAAAACTTGAAAGAAATTTTGAAAGCAATTTAAAGATCATATAATGTTTTTGGCGGATTAGCCTTCTAAATTCAAGTGTGTAAAATGAATATTTCATGTTATGCACCTAAAGTGGGAAGTGAATTTCTCTCTCTCTCTCTCTCTCTCTCTCTCTCTCTCTCTATATATATATATATATATATATACATATATATATACATACATATACATATACATATATATATATATATAGATATATATATATATATATATATATACATACATATACATATACATATACATATATATATAAATACATACATACACATATATATACATACATACATACACATATATATATATATACATATATACATATATACATATATATATATATATACACATATATGTATATATATATATATATATATATATATATATATATATATATATATATATACATATATATATATATATATACATATATATATATATATATATACACATATATATACATACATATATATATATATATATATATATATATATATATATATATACATATATATATATATATATATATATATATATACATATATATATATATATATATATATATATATATATAGATATATATGTATACATGCATATATATATATATATATATATATATATATATATATATATATATGTGTGTGTGTGTGTGTGTGTGTCTGTGTGTAAAAATTATTTCCTCTAGTCACAATAATTATGTAGCCCCTATTATTTTTACTTGCCCGGGCTACTGGGCAAGGAGAAGCCTAATCAGCTAACAGTAATAACGATGCAGTTGGGCCATTGAAAGAGAACGGCACAAGTCTAATTAAAACTTTATTTTAGAGCTGCTAAAACGGACATCTTTACTAGTCAACGACAAACAAGAGAAAGACACAAAAATCACTCTGCTCGAACAGAAGTGTACCCAAGAGTGAAGACAGAAAGAATTTTCCCACTTACTCAGCGAATTTAAGTGTAAGATTAGGAAAAACGAAGAACCATTTGCCGGCGTCAGCTGGGAAACGTGTTGAATAGACAGAAAATTTACATCTGTAGGATAGAAAGCTTTGGGGAATGTATCAAAAGAATTTTAAATCGAGAATGCTCGACTTAATTCGGATACACACACACACACACACACACACACACACACACACACACACACACACACACACACACACACACATATATATATATATATATATATCTGTGTGTGTGTATGTGTGTGCAAGTATTTAAGAAATTTTTTCATGTCTTTGTTTTGTGTATTTAGTCTTGTCAATTTTAGTAATAAAACTAAGCATATAAAAAGCGTATGAATTTATATGGCATTAGTTAATATCTTCATCTATTCTAGAAGTTTGAGTGATATAAATATATTAGTATTTAAGAAAAAAAG
>CM063508.1:130497413-130507413 GCA_032207245.1 Pardosa pseudoannulata | reverse complement strand
AAAAATGTAAAAATGAAAAAAAATTAATTTTTTGAAAGTTTATAATGTGTTTTCTTTACCTTAAAGTGGACAGTAACTTTCCTCTCGTCAATATGTCTGACGTGCAAAATTTCTGCAAGATCATACAAAAAATGTAAACGAAGTGGCGGGACATACAAATGCACATGCACTCTTCTTTATATATATATATATATATATATATATATATATATATATATATACATAGATAGATAGATATAAATCATTTTAATGTACGGATTTATATTTTAAAACTATAGGCAATATTATACAAAGCATAGAATATATTTACGTACGTTAAGTTCTGAGGTCTCTGAAGGTTTTATTTATAATTTATGTTAAGAACATTTAAAATAGACAGTAACCTTCCTGTCGTCAAAAAGTCTAATGTGCAAAATTTGGACAAAAACTCTAAATGAATTTGCGGAACATACAAATGCACAGGCACTGTTCTTTATATATATATATATATATATATATATATATATATATATATATATATATATATATATATATATATATATATATATATATATATATATATATATATATATATATATATATATATATATATATATATATATATATATATATATATATATATATATATATATATATAAATCATTTCAATGTATGGATTGATATTTTAAAACTATAGGAAATATTATACAAAGCATGAAATATATTTACGTATGCAAAGTTCTAAATTAAAGGAAAAGAAAATTCCTTATTTTATGGAATATAAGAAGCAAATTTTTCCTTATTATATTCCTTAAAATAAGAAAACTTAATTGTAATAATTAATTGCTTAGAATTTATGCTTTATAATTTGGTTCATATATATCTCTGTTTTTGTCCTATATTTTTATAACTGTCTTGGAACAGATGATGAGGAATATTACTTAATAATATCAAAATTAGATAATTTGGCAAAATAATTTAACAAATTCTTTAACAAAATAATTATAAATGTAAAAACAAATTTTTGGAACTTTTTTCCAAAGAATTTATTTAAAAAACGATTTTTTTGCTTAAATAATTTAAAAGTTTATCAGTAAAAAATGTTTAAACCTTGAAAACAAAATGGTTTACTTAGAAAATATTTCTGAGCAAATACAGAAGTTGGTATGCTAATACATTAATAACTAAATATTCTTTTATTTTAATTTTCTAAATTAAAATCTTTCAAATTGTTCAAAATAAAAATTTTAAAACTTTAAAACATGATTTTCATTTATAAAAGATAGGGTAGAATGTTAGTAATTACAAAATATGACTTACAATTTACTTCTGATAAAATTTCTATCGTATATAGTAGTATGAGTTCAAAGAGAACAGTATTTCGGTTTTATATACTCTATAAAAAGATAAACCATATCTACATAGTGTTAAATAGATAAATAAATTTTAAACTTATCAAAATGGTATGAAAGTCTTAAATGATAAATAAATTGCACAGAAAATTTTATAAAAATTAAGAGCAATAACTTCACAAAATATTTGCTGCAAACCTTTATTGATAAAGTTAAAATGTAATAAAAACGTAATGATAAAATGTAAAATATTTACTTATATTTTTGGGTCAAACATTTCAAACTTGGAGTCATATTTGTTAAAGTTGTCCACAGAAGTTCTGTAAAAAGACAATTAGTCAACCGCGAACGATATTTCTATTTTATTCGTAGTTTAAACATTCTCACCGATAAGTTATATCGGAAATTTAAATAGCTTTGACACTAGGACCGAGCCAATTTGACTCATTAAAAATTTGGTCACTATATATATATATATATATATATAAAACTTTAATATCACTTTTCAAAAATATACTTTGGTTTTTAGTTAAGTAATAAAATATATGTAAACTTTCATTCCTCTTCCCCGCAGACCCCTTCATTTCGCATTATCAAATGTGGTATACCTATTTTCACGGTTGTGAGCCAATTTGACTCATAGAATGGTTTAACAGTTCTGTATAAAGAGACGACTCAAGTAAATATTTCACGAAAAGATTTTATTTTCCAATTGGCTGAAGAGCTAAGAAGTAAATATAGAGAAGAAGTCGAGAACACTTCCATTCCAATGACAAAAATTCATGCTACTGACGCACGGAAGAATTGTCAAGTTCAACAATCATGCAAAAGAAGCAGATGTAGAAACCATTGTGCTAAATGTAATAGAAATTTTTGCGGAAAATGTGTTTCAAAAACAGATTTTATATGTAAAAAATGTTTTTCGTGAATTTTTTGATAACAAACATTTTATTTAAATTAATTTGGAACTATTTTCTTTGCAAAAAACTTCAATTTTCTTGTATGAGTCAAATTGGCTCACTTCAGTAAAAATAGGTATATGATCAACATCCGTAAATCTAGTGTTAAAAGTACATATCTTAATTATGGTAAGAGTTTCAAAAACTCAATTTTTGAAGTAGATTTGTATTACATTTGTAACTCTTCTTTCAATTCTAATAATTTTAACCCTGCAGCTGCTTTTCCATCAACAAGTATTATTTGACAAATTGATGATCCATCTACGATAATATTACAAATAATTTGATTTATAAAATAAGCATGACAACTGCATTGACCTCGATGACGAGCTGCATGGTGCTTAAAGATCCAGATTTGTTTACCATTGGTGTATAGGAGTGGTTCTCAACTTTTTTAAAGCTACCCCCTACCCCCCCCTACCCCTTATGAGCAAAATAAATTTCATCCACTCCTCATTTTGAAAATTGGAAGACGGAGTATCCAAGTACAAAGACCAAAGAAATAAAATAGTTTTCTTTAATACGTGTCCACCAAATGTGTATGGTTCATTTTGATACATTTACCCCAGAAGGTAACTGCTGTCTAAATGTTAGAATCAAACTGTCTAATGTAAAGAAATGTTTTAAATTTAAAAAACTTATTTAATAACTTTTTATTTTTAGTTAAATAATTAAAAAAATCAAACAACTTTTTACGATATAAAAGCAGTATGAAAGAATCAAGTGATATAGTTGTGATATGTCTGTGATATGGCTGTTCTTGATGGTCAGAGCCAGTTTCTTGACGTTTGGTTCAATATTTTCAGTGACAGGAATTATCAATCTTTTCATGAGTTGTAATAGTTTTCGCTCTCTCTTTCTTTTCTTTTTTTTTACAAGATCTGACACAACACTGATTCACACATATTAAGGTATAAAGAAGGGAAGCAATTTTAGTTGGTATCCCCCAGTCTAGAGTATTGAAAAATGATGTTACCACACAGCCAAAATTCTGTGAAACGATTATCATTCTGAAAACTAACTTTCAAAGCTTCATTAGGTGACAGGTGGATCAATTCTTTTTGAATTTGAACCTCTGATGTCTCAATATGTACAAAAGGCTTCATGATTCATTGAGGAACTGCCAGGAACAAAATATGCACCAAACACACAGAAAAATCTTTGTTCAAAGACCTAAAATGTTAAGCTTGTTTATTATCGAAGGAGGTGTTCTTTTTCTTTTGCAGATTCAGCAAGATTAAAAACTGGATGAACTCGTTGCTACCAAAATTTTGCTTCCCCAAAGTGAGTTTCTTTAGAAAGATAAATATAACAGATTTTTGTCGTTGTTGTTTCTAATCCCACAGGATCAACAGCAATATCTGGATCAAGTCCATGAGCCCAGGTGTTTTCAAAGGCGCAGCAGGCAAGAGATATACGTTCTACTTCACAACTCTTACTTTCTGCTCAACTAGGCAGGATTTCTCTCTTAAAATGCCGATTGTTGTTCCAGTGACGCATATAATTAGTTGTTCTGTGCTGATCACTGCAACTGATGAGGTGAGCAAAGTATGGGCCAAAAGACACCTAATCTGTAGTTTAAAGGTTTTGAGGTCAGCTACATACAGAACAATGTCTCTCGAATAGATATTGCGTAGACCAGTACTTTTTCTGCCAGCAGAAAGCTGCCTTCTTTTTAGTTTATTTACGGATTCTGTTGTGATCAAATCAATCTCGCTGCTTTAAAGCGTGCAAATTAATTCTATTGAAGTTCGTAAATACATTGATCATGTAAGCAGCTTTAGTCTTAAATTGTAGTTATCTTTCTGTCAGAGCTACATCCTCCTTTTTGAGAACCTCAGGCAAATTATAAAAGATTTCAAAACCTATTGAGAAAGGTACCTTTGGAGAGCTAGCGAATCTTAGTATATACAAGAAAGCAATTGAATTCTTTATCGTTATCCTTACACAGCTGTCTGAAAAATCAATCGTTGGGAGCATTATTTCGAATTTTTCTTGTTGGAGAGATGATATGTGCAAATAATTGATACAAACGATCGTTGAGAATGTTAACAGCTAAATAATGCTTGAGTCACGAAGTGAACAGCTAAAATAACTGGTATTTCCCTTTTCAAATGAATGAGGAATCTACAAAGACGACCCATTATTCCAAGAGCTTCGTCAGTGGCAACTGAAATAATGTTGGCAAGAGGAATAGTTTTATCAGTACAATAATCTTTGAAAGTATTAAAAATAGATTCTCCTTTAGCATCTTCAGTCAGACTCCTTACAAAAAGCACTTCTTAAATGATTTTTTTTTCTTTATGAACAGAACTCACACCAACAGCCTCATTATTTGTCAAGACTGATTCATTAGTTTTAAGAGAAAATTCAGTACGTGTTAATAGTTTGCATGAGGAGTCTAGTTTAGCGCCTTTAACCATCTCATCAATTCATCGTGTTACTGTATCGTTGCTTAATGGGACATTTTTGATTTCATTAAAAGTGGCTATGGAATGTAAAACTATTAAACTTCCTTCACAGCCGGCAGTATTAGTATTATCTTTTTTCAGACGGCATGCGTTTTCTCCGATTTAGCAAGTAATTTTAGTATACTGCTAGAGGCTATCAATCCATTGCATTTTAGTGATGCTTTTCTATGTCTTCAGAAATTTGTTTCTGGTGACATAGAAAAATTCTGGTTAAAAACCACAAATCTTTATTACTCAGGATGAAAATTCTGCAGATGCTTTTGCAAATGATACTATTTTATTATCTCAAATGGTAGAACTTTATTGCAAAATAAACACATAAATAGTTGCTAGTGTCGACAGTGCTTGAACAATTTCTGAAGTCAAGTACAGGCACTGTTTTGATAGCCATTTCTTTTCATTAACCGATAACGTTCGCGGTAGCTAAATATGATGAGAAAAAATAACTATTTCTCAAAATTCATAGTTAATGGTAAAATACCAATGTTCTAACGTACTTAGACAGCTATAAAAAATGCGAGTAAATAGAAGCTGATGGAAAAACCAGAGAAGAGAAGAGTACAAAAACCAGCACAAGAAATCAAATGAAAATTTTAAACTGAAAGGATTCTCAATGTATGCACTGCTGTTAATAGCGGTAAAGGGAATTTTCATATATTGATAATGACTATTCTGAAAAAGAAGAAAAAAATTCCCAAATTTTGAAATTTAAAAATTTGTTGCCGATACACCCTCAAGCGACGCATTAACACATTTCTAAAGTTTGTTGTTGAGAAAATTTATTTTTCTGGGTGTCTGATTCCACCTTTGAAAGCGTGGAAACTAAGGTGTTAAAATTTTCTAAATCTGGTCCCGTCGCGTAAGTTTGTTTTGGTTCTAGTTTAAGCAAGATAATCGATTAAATAAATTTATTTGGGTATTTTAAAATTAATTTTAAATTCCCAAACATATTGATATCTCCCTCCTACCAAACATGTCCCCCTGCAGCCCAAACCTTACTCATCCCTTCTTGGCATTCTCTCACCATCCTGTTGAGAACCACTGGTGTATAGTTTTGCTTGAACTGTTTAGAGCAAGGGTTCCAAAAGTGGAAGCCACAAAATATGGCAAAATATTTATAATTAAACAGATTAGTGATTACTAAAGTGTACTTTGCTGCGACTTAGTGAAAACCAATACAGATAAGCTAATTGAGTAAAAAAAGTATTAAATTGTTATATATGTAGATTTTTTTGTCATGGTCTGATTTTTTTTCAGTTCCGTGTCCAGAACAATATTGTAAACATTAATAAAAGGTTTGTAACAGATATCATAATTTTTTTTCAAGTTCTTAAATCAAATTTCATAAAACTAGTTTACAGGAAAAAAGAAATCCTTCTTTTAACTTCAAATATAAAGATTATTTAACTATTATAATGTGTTAATTGCGAAGTTAGTAACTACAAATTGTGACCAAGTATCGAGCCAAAATTACAGTGAAAAAGGATACGAGAGTAGAAATGCCCACTTTGATTCCATAATAAGAAAATATGCAGTGATTTGCTGTCTTCGTTCATGTCAATTAAGTATTTCTGCAGCCACTGCTGTTAAATTCAGAAAAATAATTGAGAAAATTAATGTAATACTTTTTAAAATTTACTTTTAGTACATATTTTAATTAATAAACAATATAAATTCGTTATTTTGTGTCAAAACAACAAATGAAGTATAATAACTAATGAAAATATTATTTATTCTCTCTAAATTTACAAAAATTTGAAAACATTAAAAAAGGGATTTAATATTATTGATTCTTGGATGACTCAATTATTACTTTAACGTTAATGAAACGAATAACAAAAAATTCAACAAATTTGTTAAAAAATGCTAGTATAAGAATATAGAATTTTAACTCCTATGATTAACTCCTATGATATTTGTTGGTCAGTATAACACAAGCTGTTTCTCTCGCTTATAAGACCTGCCAAATCTTTTGTTGTAAAAAATATTTAATAACTAAAAAAATTTAAAAAAAAAAAACGATGACGGAATGTAATGAAGAATTTTTCAATGAATTATACGCGGATGCTTTATCTGATTGTCCGAGTGACATGAGATAAATTTTCAGTAAAATTGTCGGTCAACAATGTGTTAAAATTAATTTTAAATTCCCAAACATATTGATATCTCCTTCCTTCCTACCGTCCAAAACATGGCCCCCTGTAGACCAAACCTTACTCATCACCTCTTGGCATTCTCTCACCATCCTGTTGAGGACCACTGGTGTATAGTTTTGCTTGATCTGTTTAGAGCAAGGGTTCCAAAAGTGGGAGCCACAAAGTATGGCAAAATATTTATAATTAAACAGATTAGTGATTACTAAAGTGTACGTTGCTGTGACTTAGTGAAGACCAATACAGTTAAGCTAATTGAGTAAAAAAATTTTAAAAAAGTTTTAAATTGTTATATATGTTACCTTTTGTCATGATTTGATTTTTTTTCAATCCCCTGTCCAGAACAATATTGTAATCATTAATAAACAGTCTGTAACAGATATCATAATTTTTTCCACGTTCTTAAATCAAATTCCATAAAACTAATTTGCAGAAAAAAAGAAAGCCTACTTTTAACTTCAAATATAAAGATTATTTAACTATTATAATATGGTTAATTGTGGAGTTAGTAACAACAAAATTTGACCAAGTATCGAGCCAAAATTACAGTGAAAAAGGATACGAGATTGGAAATGTCCACTATGATTCCATAATAAGAAAATAAGCAGTGATTTGCTGCCTTCATTCATGCCAATAATTAAGTATTTCTGTACACACTGCCGTTAAGCTCCAAAAAATGTAATACTTTTTAAATTTTTCGTTTATTACATATCTTAATTAATGAACAATATAAATTCGTTGTTTTGTGTTAAAACAACGAATGAAGTATAATAACAAATAAAAATATTAATTCTTTCTAAATTTACAAAAATTTGAAAAAATCAAAAAAGGGATTTAATATTATTGACTCTTGGATGACTCAATTATTACTTTAAAGTTAATGAAACGAATAGCAAAAAATTCAGCAAATTTGTTAAAAAATGCAGGTATAAGAATATACATTTTTAACTCTTATTATTTATACTTAGAATAGGGTAACTTAGAAAAAATATATTAATAAAAAAGTGTCATTATACGAAAAACGTTTGGAAACCACTGGGTTTAGAGAACTTGGAAATTTTATTTTTGAAACAAGGAGAATAATTAACTTATCGTTAAAGCGAATTTTTAACTAATTCAGTTGTTTATGATTGCAGTATCCATGATTGTAGTCGAACTTATGGACACTGGTACTAAAAACTGTAGAGCTTTATCTGTCCGATTAACATTTAGCTTTTATCAAGAATACTGTACTACTTTTACTTAGCGCAGGTCACCTTGGATGAAGTCCAATGAGGTTGGGGTAGAGTTTTACGCTCCCAAGACATAGGCCCAAGGGTCGATCCATGGGATGGGTAGGTTTGACTCAGCTTTTCACCCCTTCAGTGAGTATACAAACTTTGGACCATGTATACTTGGGAACTGAACACTGGGGGTTCGGAGAAAAGTTGACCACTTAAAAATTATATGTCCTTTGCACTCCAGGACCATTAGTCTCGAAAAAGGAGCCGTAGGCCCTGGTTGTGTTGTAGCTCTGGGTGTTTTTAGTTTAGTTTAGGGTCCTGTAGAAAAATTTTAATTCATAAAAAGGTCTTGGTACTAAAACACTGGCCCTAGAGAGCCAAAGAAAAATTTTTTATATACAAGGAATAATTAACTAAGACTCTCTTTTAAAGCAGATTTCGAACTAATATAAATATCCATGACTGCAGTAAGATTCGAACTCGTGAATTCTAATACCAAAAAGGCAGCACCTTATTTTTCCGGCTAACAACTAGCTTTCATCAAAAATACTATACCATTATAACTTAGAGTAGGGCACCAGGGACAAATTTTAATTCATAAAAGATTCATTTCTCCAAAAATTCTGGCAACCACTGGGTTTAGAGAGTTAATGAACATTTTTTGAAACAAGAGGGATAATTATCTGAGATACACTCTTAAAGAAGATTTCGAACTAATACAAATATCTATAATTGTAGTAAGATTCGAACTCATGGATTCTGATACCAAAAAGCAGCGCCTTATTTTTCCGGTTAATAACTAGCTTTCATCAAAAATATTATACCACTATCACTTAGGGCACCAGGGAAAAATTTTAATTCATAAAAGATTCATTTCTTCAAAAATTGTGAAACCACTGGGTTTAGACAGCTAATGAACATTTTTTGAAACAAGAGGGATAATTATCTGAGATACACTCTTAAAGAAGATTTCGAACTAATACAAATATCTATAATTGTAGTAAGATTCGAACTCATGGATTTTGATACCAAAACGGCAGAGCCTTATTTTTCTGGTTAATAACTAGATTTCATCAAAAATACTATACCACTATCACTTAGAGTAGGGCACCAGGGAAAAATTTTAATTCATAAAAGATTCATTATTTGAAAAATTGTGGAAACCACTGGGTTTAGAGAGCTAATGAACATTTTTTGAAACAAGAGGGATAATTATCTGAGATACACTCTTAAAGGGGATTTCGAACTAATATAAATATCTATAACTGCAGTAAGATTCAAATTAATGGATTCTGATACCAAAAAGGCCACGCCTTATTTTTCCGGTTAACAACTAGCTTTTATCAAAACTACTATACCACTATCATTTAGAATAGGGCACCAGGGAAAAATTTTAATTCATAAAAGATTCATTATTTGAAAAATTGTGGAAACCACTGGGTTTAGAGAGCTAATGAACATTTTTTGAAACAAGAGGGATAATTATCTGAGATACACTCTTAAAGGGGATTTCGAACTAATATAAATATCTATAACTGCAGTAAGATTCAAATTAATGGATTCTGATACCAAAAAGGCCACGCCTTATTTTTCCGGTTAACAACTAGCTTTTATCAAAACTACTATACCACTATCACTTAGAGTAGGGCACCCGGGAAAAATTTTAATTCATAAAAGATTCATTACTTCAAAAATTGTGGAAACCATTGGGTTTAGAGAGCTAATGAACATTTTTTGAAACAAGAGGGATAATTATCTGAGATACACTCTTAAAGAAGATTTCGAACTAATACAAATACCTATAATTGTAGTAAGATTCGAACTCATGGATTCTGATACCAAAAAGGCATCGCCTTACATTTC
>CM063508.1:130484913-130492413 GCA_032207245.1 Pardosa pseudoannulata | reverse complement strand
TTTTACTTGCCTGGGCTTGCTTCACAATTAGAATCCTAGTTAAAACACAATCGTGGCACCATGACTATGAAAAGAAGCAGCGAGTCCGTAGTGGAATTTAAGTTTTATTTAACACCTAAGAAAACGACATGTTATTCGGGCAAGAACAGAGAAGTGAATGATACATGAAAACATTGGTTGGGTCCCACAGCAAAATCACGCAGAGAATACTCCTAAGGAACAGGCAGCTTAGTCAGCGAATTTAACAGTCAGAAAAAAACTTAGATCAGTGGAAAAAAGGGAGCCATTCACCCGGGTGGGCTGGAGAATGTGGGGAGGGGTCAGAAAATTAGCATTTATTTTCAGAGTTAGCTTTTACAGACTGCTAAAAGAATTTTAAGTCGGGGACACTCCTTTAGATAAGATATTTTGTTGCTGGGAAAATAAATATGAAAGAATTGAAAGGGAAAAATGGGAATTTTAGAGAGATATTTTAAGTGTAATAATTTTGATCTATATATGTATATATAATAGAGAGAGGGGGGAGGGAATGATGTAATGTGATTTTTATTGTGGTTCCCAAAGTGTTTTCATTCCTGGAACGAATTGGTATGTATCAAATGTAATGTTTTAACACTTATAATATAACACGTGCTGTTTCTATTTCTCGTTGGGATAAAGAATTTCATATTTTTAAAAAAGTAAGTTGCATTTAATTCCATACTTCAAAACTTTTTATAACGAAGTAAAGATTCCAAATAACAATGGGAATGTGGGAGTGGATTTGGTGTACTACGGTCTCTTTTTTGCAACAAGAGGGGTAATGAGACCGAGACCTAACTTAAAGCCCATTCCGAATGGCTACGAACAACCATGCCACAGTGGGATTCGAACCCACGAACTCCGGTATTGAAGGCCCGCACCCTAACCAATCGGCCATCGGCGATGGGAGAGTTAGCTGTTATTTACTCCCACAATGCTCCTTCACAGTATTCTCTATATCAGTGGAATATAAAATGTTATATATAAGAGCCAGTACACACACACACACACACACACACACACACACACATATATATACATATATATATATATACACACAAGAATACATACATATATAATGCCATTTTGTATATCCACAAGTTTGCTAAAAGTCAAATATCATTTGAAATTCATCTCTGTCTCAAGTTATGCAAATTCTGTAAATAGTTCCTCCTGTTTTACCTGGCAATGTCCAGAGAACGTATTTCAGAAATGTCTTCTGAACAAAGATTTATCTTCACTTTCTATACTAATTAGTATAAAAAAGCAACGGGAAACAACTAATAATTTTTGGGAGTGTCTATGTTTGGCATATATACAACTATTTAAAGTAGGGCTAAAGCATTTATAATAATTGTGGTACTTAGACTCACAAATTCCAGTTTAGTACCGGAAATACCCTTTTTTGTGAACATACAATACTTGCACAGTATTTCTTTTGTTAGAAAAACATAAGATCTTCATAATGGCAGAATTCGATCAAAAGTAGGAAATTATGTTTTGTTCTAAAAAAGTTAAACTAGAATTATACATCATAATGAAATGAAATTTTTTCCAGTTGAATGATCATTTAACTGGATTTAATCCAAAAAACTATCCACTCCACAAAAAGGTTTTTCATACATTCTTATTATAATACTTAAAAATTATATTATTCAGTTTCATATTTTCAACATCGTTTTAAGAACTTCAAAATGTTTCCGGTGCATCACTTTTTCCTCAGTCTCTCTCAAAATTTTAGACATTGTTCATTAACTTGTTTGCCATAAAACTCTGCATACTTTTTTGAAATGTTTTGTCAAGTTATAGAGGGTTTAACACATTTTAGACATTGTTCATTAACTTGTTTGCCATAAAGCTCTGCATATTTTTTGAAATGTTTTGTCGAGTTATAGAGGGTTTAACACATTTTAGACATTGTTCATTAACTGTTTTCCATAAAGCTCTACATACTTTTTTGAAACATTTTGTCGAGTTAATAATGGGTTTAACACCATGAAAATATGCTAAAACATTATATAATTTGAAATAAATTGTCTTACATAAACAATATTTAACGTAAATGAAAATTGATACTCAATTTTATTTCTTTACAAATGATATAAATAAAGTGTCTTCTCTTAACCTACACTTGAATTTAGCACCATTGATAGAGATTCGCACTAGAAGTCTTTATGAAAACTTCAAAAGAATGTTAATGTTTATTGAACTCTAAAAAGAAATAAGCTCGAGCGAAACTCCATTATTCAAAAATAGCATAAACCAATCGCTGAGGCTCGCCTATCTGTATCTAATAGTTAACCTATGCCTTTTTTTTATATGCGTAGCCGAGAGTGTGGTCAGCAGGCACATAAAAGAAGGTTAGTCTTAGAATGATTCCAGTCTTAAAGAAAACCGGAAAGAACATAAACCAAAATAAAAAGCAACCCATGACCCCACAAACATATAGTAAAAAATATTAATGATTGGCTTGTATGCACTGTGCTAGGATAATTTTTAAAAAATGAAGCTACACGATTTAACTTTCATAAAAATATTTTGTATTTAAAATTTTTTTTTTATTCTGGTATCAGATTTTGGTAGCATTATTTGGAATACATTTAATAGTTGAATATTTTGAAAAATGAGATTCGAGGTCTCTTTATACACTCTTAAATATCCCCTCTAACATATTGCATAACCAGCTGTGATAATTTTCGTTTTACATGAAATATAGGTGTTATGATCCACGTTATATATTTATTTTACCATCGAAATATCCATTCTTTTGTATAATATCGAGATAGATAACTCTGCAACTGGGAAAACGAACAAAAATATCAGATTAGCTTTTGAAACCATTGTAATAAACGTATATGTAGATGGGTGTAATGCAATGCCTCATAGAGTTTTCTTTATAATCTAATGGAAAATTTAAGAGAAAGTTATTCAGAAATTATCACTGAAAATAAATTTCAGACATTAAGAGCTTTTCAGACTTTTTCTTTACCATTAACAACACGTACAATAAGCTATCATTTCATATCCCCATTTCATTAAAAAAATTAATTTCCAGAAAAGATCGTCAAGGATAAGTTTACCTATTTTTATTCTAGTGTATATTTTTTTTCAAAGTTTCTTCTTATTTAGCTTTTCAGTTTGTTTTATATTTAATTTTTGATAATATCTGCATTTCCATTCCTGAAATTATCATTAAATTGTATTCGAGTATCATTAAATTGTCTTCGATTCTAACAAATGAGATTTTTAATGTGATATTAGAACTTTTACTTTCAACTTCTTCCTTGAAGATAAAGTCCCAGTAAAATTTTGGAAGTTTTTCGTATTATTTATCTCATTTAAAATATTCTGTGCTCAGAGTGTTTACTTACATAAGTTTAGAAATGTTTTTCCCTACATCAGTGTAAAGTAATATAAAAGGATTAATATAATAGTGACAATATAACAATTAATAAGAACTTATTAATTTTACAATAGCATTGGTAAGGTGCCTGTTTCACCTGGAAAAAATTCAGTTGATGAAGAAAATACCAATTTAAGTTTAAATTTTGTATGTAGAATGTTTTATTCATTGCAATTCTTGAAGATAAATAATATAAATAATTTATTAGAAAAAAAATTACTAAAAAATATTCTAAAATGTTGATTGCTTTTCACAAGGCTGCTGTTAAAGACTTGGTGAATTAAAAAATATACCAGTATAATAATGGGAAAGAATTCCTAATACTAACGAAATGATGCAGTCTAAAAGATACAGACTTGGTTTGAAAAATCTTAAAACTAAATACTGTACTACACCTCATTTTGAATATCGATATTAGTATTTTGAATATTAATTTCAAAATTAAAATATTTATGACAATAACATTACAGTGATTATTTATGTTAATCATATTAATATTATTGCTCGATTGTAAAAATGTAAATTCATTTTCTTCCTTTTGAATCCTTAATTATAAAGCAATACTTTTACACGAGTCTAGTTTGAATTCTCATGTCGAATACATTGGTTAATATTACGGAATGATTTTTGGTTTATCTAGCCCCCAAGTATTATAACATATATAAATATGACAACATATATAAATATTCGCAGTATTAATAGCATTATTTAAATGTTTTATTATTACTTTTTGCAATTTGTTTGTTCTATACTCTTATTCTTTTCAGTTTTTATGGTATCATTATTAACTACAGTTCAATAATTACTATAGTCATAACAGTTTTATGCTGGAATTATACTTATCATATTATTATTAACGAATATTTTAAGTCAAATGATTATGTTTCTTTATCTCCAAGCTAACTGAGCTCTTACAATTTATACAGTATGCGACTGTACAATGAGTTAAGGCGACTTTTGTTGGTAAAACTGCTTTTAAATCAGGGATTCATTAAACTAATTTTGGGCCCTAGTCATTTTCTACTTGCCGGACCCCTTCCTCTCATACAAGAGATAAGACAAAAAAATATAAACCAATAAATAAAACAAAACTAAATAATTTGTAAAACTAAAGCAAATATATTTTTGTTAATAAAAAATATTTAAAATACAACAATAAATTTAAGCTTTTCTAGAAAAGTTCAAAGAGTTTGTTTATATATTTTAAAAAATGAGATTTATTTTATTAAATGTCTCACAAATATAAGAATACAAATTGGAATAATTTGTATATAAAAAATTATGTTTTCTAGTTCTTCATTCAACAAAATTATAAACAATTTCATCATTCAATATATAATAATAGCCTAAGTTATCTGTCTGTCTGTCCTCGAATTTATGAAGTGGTTGGACCTGCAATGGATAGAGGCATCCATATTGGATTCTTGATGAGCTACGGATAGCAAAATTCAAAACGAGTAAAACGTTCGAAATCCACCCCTTTCCCCCTTTTCGAGCGTTTAATGCCATTATTTCAATCTTTTTTCCCCGGTTAAGAGCAGACGATTGATTTTATCACATAATAAATAGGTAAAAATAATAACATTTTTTTTCTAGCATTATGACGTCATTCCTTTAACCACAGCATTTAATCATTTCTTATTTTAAATTATTTAAATATCGTCTACATTATTTTCATACGTTTTATCACTGAACTTAGGTCTTACATAAAAAATTTTCTTTTATATTTGGCCTAAATAATAGATTAGGTACATATGTTCTAATTTTAAATTTAATCATCGAGTATTTTTTGTTGCAATGAAAATTTTATCACCGGTAATTAACAACAAATTCTTTTCATAAAAGTCTAGGATTCTATTTCACGGACTTATAAATATTTAGCGTTTATTTTATATACCTTTGAAAATTAAGACGTTTATTCGTTTGTGTGTTTGTTTTTTACATATAATCACACGGTCTGACTAAATGAATTCAATGTGATTCTATACTGTGTTCCCAGTATCGGGATACTTTCGAGGAGTATGAAGACAAACAAATTATTGAGCGTGTACCAGATAATTCTCAGCCAAAAAACAAACCATTTTTTACCTGCCTCATAGGGTACTTTACAATTCAGGAAAATTAGAAATTTTACGGATCCTGTCATATGACAGGCTATAAGCTAGTAATATTATTCAAAGCATTTTGTTTAATCTGTAAAACAGCTAAGGAGTTTATGTTTGGTTGTCTCAGTAAGTTTCGTAAATAATTTTTTACACATTTTAATTCCGAAAATTATACTATACTGGATGAATTTGATATAATCAAGGTTAAATATATGCCCAATAACATTTCTATCTTTGGAAATTACAAAGTATAAACGACAAACGAATATCAACGCTATTATATTGTTATGTGCCCTGTGGGCATGGGCTAAAGCTTTAACCATATAAAAGCTATAAATTTTTGCTTATTTGTTTATTATATATAGTTGTCGAACAGAAAAGTAAACTACCTTATTTATAAACCTTGTGACATTTGTTTCATTTGTCGACGCGACAATCTGGCCATGTAAAGCAAACAGCAAATTAGAAACTAACTTTTACACTATACTAGAACTTTTACACTACACTATACTAAGAATTACACTATACTAGATGAATTTGATATAATTAAGGATAAATATCTGCCCAATAACATTTCTATGTTTGGAAATTACAAAGTATAAACGTCAAACGAATATCAAAGCTATTATAGTGTTATGTGCCCTGTGGGCATGGGCTAAAGCTTTAACCATATAAAAGCTATACATTTTTGCGTATTTGTTTATTATATATAGTTGTCGAACAGAAAAGTAAACTACCTTATTTATAAACCTTGTGACATTTGTTTCATTTGTCGACGCGACAATCTGGCCATGTAAAGCAAACAGCAAATTAGAAACTAACTTTTACACTATACTAGAACTTTTACACTACACTATACTAAGAATTACACTATACTAGATGAATTTGATATAATTAAGGATAAATATCTGCCCAATAACATTTCTATGTTTGGAAATTACAAAGTATAAACGTCAAACGAATATCAAAGCTATTATATTATTATGTGCCCTGTGGGCATGGGCTAAAGCTTTAACCATATAAAAGCTATACATTTTTGCGTATTTGTTTATTATATATAGTTGTCGAACAGAAAAGTAAACTACCTTATTTATAAACCTTGTGACATTTGTTTCATTTGTCGATGCGACAATCTGGCCATGTAAAGCAAACAGCAAATTAGAAACTAACTTTTACACTATACTAGAACTTTTACACTACACTATACTAAGAATTACACTATACTAGATGAATTTGATATAATTAAGGATAAATATCTGCCCAATAACATTTCTATGTTTGGAAATTGCAAAGTATAAACGTCAAACGAATATCAAAGCTATTATAGTGTTATGTGCCCTGTGGGCATGGGCTAAAGCTTTAACCATATAAAAGCTATACATTTTTGCGTATTTGTTTATTATATATAGTTGTCGAACAGAAAAGTAAACTACCTTATTTATAAACCTTGTGACATTTGTTTCATTTGTCGACGCGACAATCTGGCCATGTAAAGCAAACAGCAAATTAGAAACTAACTTTTACACTATACTAGAACTTTTACACTACACTATACTAAGAATTACACTATACTAGATGAATTTGATATAATTAAGGATAAATATATGCCCAATAACATTTCTATGTTTGGAAATTACAAAGTATAAACGTCAAACGAATATCAAAGCTATTATATTGTTATGTGCCCTGTGGGCATGGGCTAAAGCTTTAACCATATAAAAGCTATACATTTTTGCGTATTTGTTTATTATATATAGTTGTCGAACAGAAAAGTAAACTACCTTATTTATAAACCTTGTGATATTTGTTTCATTTGTCGATGCGACAATCTGGCCATGTAAAGCAAACAGCAAATTAGAAACTAACTTTTACACTATACTAGAACTTTTACACTACACTATACTAAGAATTACACTATACTAGATGAATTTGATATAATTAAGGATAAATATATGCCCAATAACATTTCTA
>CM063508.1:130412413-130459913 GCA_032207245.1 Pardosa pseudoannulata | reverse complement strand
ATCTAAGTTTTTATTTATGGAAGTAATATACTGTATGGAATTATATGAAAGTTAATGTATTAATGTATTTTATGTACTTGAAATCATAGAACTAAATATTTTTTTAAAGCTAGAGCACATAAGAGAACACGCTAAATATTGGCTGAAGTAGTACAGACAGAGGCTGAATTAAGTCTATAGCGTGTCTGGAGGGAAAAATCAGAATTACCTCGCAAACCCCCAACGTGTTTTATGAACAAAAGTTATTAAATTAATATTAAAATATGTAAATAAGGGATTTTAATATTACACACACACACACACACACACACACACACACACACACACACACACACACACACATATATATATATATATATATATATATATATATATATATTTTATTTTATAAATATATATATATATATATATATATATATATATATATATATATATATATATAGGTAGGTAGATAGATAGAAGATAGATAAGAGAAAGTGAAGTGAATATGTCCGAATATAGCAACAAATACAAAGTCAACAGAAATAAGGTACAATAAGAAAAATTTTAATCGCAGTTAGTTGTTTTGCAGCTACGAAGTAGTTTATCATTGGCAACAAAAATTCAGTGACCGAACTCGACAACAGACTGCGTCTTCGGTTATGTCTGATTTTGGTCACTGAATTTTTATTGCAATTTATGTCATCATGAAGATAGTCGTAGAATAAATAAGAAACTAGAACATCATGAACGCAAAGCTTTTTAATTAGCCCTGTACTTGTTAAAAATTCAGTATAAAAGAGCAGAATTTTTTAGTTATGACGATTAAAAAAATTGTTATAATAAAGATTTAAGCATTCAAAGGTTATAATAAAGATTATGTCCTCTTAACGACTTGTTGGAATGAAGATATTAATAGCAAATATTTCATTTATGGAAGTAATGTATCACAACTAGAAATATGCATGGAAGAAGTAAAGTTTTAAACCGCTATTTAATTTATCTACCTTACTTTTAAAGACGTAGTGTGGTTTTTAATCTCGCAGCTATTAAAAGATGAGAAAGTTAAATAGAGGTCTACGTGTAAGAGAGAAATTTTACCGAATAATAATAGATTCAAAATTAACATTAAGTGTCTAGTGAGTGTCATTAAATGGATTCTATGACGTTATGCGAATATTAAGTTTGTTTTGCTTAACGCTTTTGGATATTATCTAACGCTGTACGCTGCGTAAGTTCAATTACTAATACAAAACGATGGTGTTATCCGAATATTAAGTTTGTTTTGTTTAACGCTTTTAAATACTATCGAAACCGTTTTGCTGTCGAACACGTTCTCATTTCAATATTCCCTTTTAACTTACATAACAAGCTAACAAAGAGTATGGTCAGAAAATAAAATGGAGTATAATTAAATTGATCCATTTGTTTAATGTTATAAATAAAAGTTTTGTTAATGATTCTATAAATATATTTAATTAAAAAAAATAATGATAATAATTCATTTCCTGACAAGTATGACTAGCATTAAGAGGTCTAGGAATAATTATGCGTGATAAACTAGAAACTATAGCAATTCATTGAAAAAGTAGACTTTAATTTTTTTTATCTATATCAAAAGGTAATATTTACTGCATTTAATCATTTACTTTCTGGTATACGTAGATATGGAAAGTATTCTAATAATCCAGAATATCGGGCTTGATATTTTGATTGATTTCATATGTTGAACCTCCTTGAGTCCAAACCACCATTTTCGGAATTATATATATGTGTGTCTTATGTGAACATAATAACTCGAGTACGTTTTGACTTAGAGAAACCAAGTTTTGAATACATTATAGCAGAATGATAGTTTCCTGTCAATTTTTGGGTTACTTCCTGAAACCGGTAGTAGCAGTTTACCTACTACTTCCGGTTACTATCCGGTTTCTGATAGTGTTATTTATGTTCCTACAATAACGTGTTTGACAAAGAGGGATATTATTTATGTGATGGTGTACATATGTTTTGAAAAAGTAAGAACGTAAATATAACTAACAAAAACAGTTGCTTTTCTTTTCAATGAATATGCGACAAAGTCCAGGGAGGGACATACCTTTTACTATACTCCCCTAGAATATTAAAAGGTATTTTTAAAAATACCTTTTACTACTATCTGAATATTTTCGAGTGTAAAGCATGTTCTAGGAACTTCAATTACTTCCCGCAGAACTTAAAATTAATTGACTGTAGGTTGAAAATTAAATGCTATATACGTAAAGACCAAGAATATTAATATATATATATATATATATATATATATATATATATATATATATATATATATATATATATATATGTTCAATGTTTCTTTATTCCAGAACAAAATTAACTAAAATGCAGTTAAGGTCATATAGACATAGTAACGAAGAACATTAAATTACTTTAGTTATGTCTAAATTTGTACTGTTACAAAATTTCGAAGAAATAATTTTCTACATTTTATTAGCTTAGAAATTTATTTATTTATATTAATGAATTTTTTTCTGAGCAGTGACCCGCTTATATATTTTTAACACATTGTGTGCGGGTACATTTCGCAGCGAAATTGTACCGGGAGTTTGCGTTTTGCGCTTAAATTTAGTTATAGTTAAATCTCAATAGATCGAAAATTATTTCATTTTTTAACCAACTTTTCGTATTTTATATTGAAGTATATAAACGGCATCGTTTGTTTTTTGGCTGAGAATTATCTTGTAACAAAAAATAATCGATGATTAATTTAAAATTATCACATCCGTACCTAATCTATTATTTAAGCCCAATATAAAAGAAAATTATTTACGTAATATCTCAGTTCAATGATAAAACCAATGAAAATAATGCTGACGATATTTAAATAATTGAAAATAAGAAAGGATTAAATGAGATGGTTAAGGGAATGACGTAATAAAGCTAGGGAAAATGTTATTTTACCTATTTATTATGTGATAAATTGTTAAATTTAATCGCCTGCTCTTAACCGGGGAAAATAGGGTTTAATAGCATTAAAAGAAAAGGGGGGAAGGGGTGGATTTTTGAACGTTTTAAAGACGACAGTATTTTTCACTGTGATATGAAGCATATTTTTACTAATTTATTTTAGAATAGGATCGATAGAAGGTAAGCTTTACTCGTTTTGAATTTTGCTAACCCTAATTTACCAAGAATCCAATATGGATGCCTCTATCCATTCCAGGTCCAACCGCTTCATAAATTCGAGGACAGACAAACAGATAACTTAGGCTATTATTATATAGGGGATAGAACGATACTTATCAGTTTATTACTAAATAATGCTGTATTGAAAAGTTGAAAATTTTAGAAATATACGAACAGTTGTTTTATTATAAATATCAAATGTAATTGTTCTTTCATTTAAATTGTATAAGTATATTCAAAATTCATATGTTTTTTCTCTTTATTTTACTATAGAAAAGCTATTCCATAAAATTGTTTCAAAAGATTTTCAAAATATCTTTTTAATTGGGCTTTAATATAATTTTTTATAAATAATCTGTATCTTTTAATTTTAATCAGTTAGTTCATTCTTGACTTTTTTTTAAATTTTTACTTTAATATACGGAAATATATGAGAGTTAAAACATTTACCTTTTTCAGATTTCTATTTGGTTTTGAATATTTGCAGTCCGTCAACATTTTAGGTGAGTAATGATACCTACATGTATTTTAAATGTACTTTGCATCTAATGATTTAGGAGCAATTTTCCATATTTCTGTAACTCCTGAATTACTCCAGTTCGTCCTCTTTGAACGGATCATTTATTTGCAATATCCTTATTATTATCATTATTTCTTTATTCATTTATGCTAAATGTTCTGTTTTCATTCAAAAAACTTAATAATTTCGTTACATTTGAGTGGAAGCAGTGTGAAAAATGAAAAACTGTTTTAGAATTATAGACACGCGTTAGATACCTAGTTTTAATATGTGCTAAATAGTTTAAATCATACAGATTTTTGTGTTTTTATTCGCTCCTCAATACTTACAATAGAAAGAAAAATATTTCGTCCGATTTTACTTGTATTTTGCCTCACTCTGACAAATTATAAGTTACTGTTATAGTAGAATACCAATAACTTGGATTAACAATGCTGGCCTGTTATTAATGTCTGACGTTTACAGAAGAAGAATTTGCGAGTTGAGAGTCCAGCTGTTTTGTAAATACTTCTATATGCTCAGGTGCGCTTTTAAACAGTTTGTTTCTGTGTAATTTGGCTTCATGTATTGAAATGTTAAATGCTGGGCGTCTAATCAGTCAATTAATAAGCTAATAATATAGGATCCATATACAAATATTTTAAATATTTTAAATTTTGCTCTAGTTTCCACACATCTCAATACTTACTTTTACATAATATTTCTTCTATCAGCTCATATAATTTTCTTTTAGAAATTATTCTACTAGAAAGAAAAAAAATATATTTTTCTTTCGTTTTCTGAATACAGAATACTTCTGCATGTATTAGAACTAGTCTTTTCACACTCTACCTTCGGTCTGGGTTATATTAGGTTTCTCCCAAATGAAGGTCCTATTTATATAAGTTTGTTTGATTCTATTACATAAATTCGGAACATGACAAAAATGTGTAATAACTCAAAAGTAGATTTGTAAAAATTATTTCATACTACAACTTTTACCAATTTTAGCGCTTGTCTGCTTGTCCTTTTTTTTTTACCGTTAGTTTAACATGCTAATAATATAGGATCAATGTACAAATAATTTTAAATATTTTAAATTTTGCTCTAGTTTTCCACATATTTCAATACTTACTTTCACATAAAGTTTCTTCTATCAGCTCATATAATTTTCTTTTAGAAATTATTGTATTAGAAAGAAAAAAAATATATTTTTCTTTCGTTTTCTGAATACAGAATACTTCTGCATGTATTAGAACTAGTCTTTTCACACTCTACCTTCGGTCTGGGTTATATTAGGTTTCTCCCAAATGAAGGTCCTATTTATTTTTAAATTTATATAAGTTTGTTTGATTCTATTACATAAATTCGGAACATGACAAAAATGTGTAATAACTCAAAAGTAGATTTGTAAAAATTATTTCATACTACAACTTTTACCAATTTTAGCGCTTGTCTGCTTGTCCTTTTTTACCGCTAGGTTTAGCATGCTAATAATATAGGATCAATGTACAAATAATTTTAAATATTTTAAATTTTGTTCTAGTTTTCCCATATTTCAATACTTACTTTCACATAAAGTTTCTTCTATCAGCTCATATAATTTTCTTTTAGAAATTATTCTACTAGAAAGAAAAAAAATATATTTTTCTTTCGTTTTCTGAATACAGAATACTTCTGCATGTATTAGAACTAGTCTTTTCACACTCTACCTTCGGTCTGGGTTATATTAGGTTTCTCCCAAATGAAGGTCCTATTTATTTTTAAATTTATATAAGTTTGTTTGATTCTATTACATAAATTCGGAACATGACTTTTACTCAAAAGTAGATTTTTTACAACTTTTACCAATTTTAGCGCTTGTCTGCTTGTCCTTTTTTACCGCTAGGTTTAGCAACAATATATAAGTAACTAAGGAAAACCAAATTTTCAGCCTCGTGATATTTTATGAGCTTTAACAACATATTTCATAGTAAATTTCTTAGTTCTGATTTCGACCCCAGCTTCTGTTCTGTGCAGTTTTTATCTATATTTTTATTCGTATATATCTCTGTTATGCGGAATACCAAATATCGGGTGGTAGTGATGCCACCAGTTAGAGAAAGATAATTTATTGACACCTACTCAACAATAGAAATGAATATGTGATATAATTACGAGGTTTTTCGGCTTATCCTCAATAGCTCAAAAAACGGCTGCTCAAAAAAGAATAAAAAAACTTTACAACGTTCGACAAGACGTACATATGTATCAAATGGACTGATTGGTACTGGATTTATATAAAAAACAAGCAATTTAGAAGTTTTCCTTTTTATATGATCGATGCTTTTCAGGAAAATTGCGTTGACGTAAAATCGTGTATCGAGTGTTAATAATCTTCTAATTTTCACTGTTGAGGGGATTGCCTACGTTAGGAGTATCTTTTCTCAAACACACCCTATCTTTACTAAACACATCGCATTTTAGTGTTATTGTATCATAAGACTTTGAAAATATATAATATATTCATAAAATATATACAAAAAGTTTTCAGAAACAGGCAATTTCTTATCAAAATTTATGAAAATTTTACTCATGCTAGGTATTTGATACTACGTTTAACTAATTTGAATTTCCTTGATTTATTATTAAGGTATCGACCTGTTCAATGAACTAAAGTTTTTCTAATATTTGAAAACTCATTGAAGTAATTAAAATGTCGTGGAAAAGTACAGAATTTTTCTTAAAAATTGTCACATTTTTACATAAAATACCTATAAAAGTGCATCATGACACGTAGAGATTAGATTGTAGCTTAAAAACGTAGTCAGTAATGTATAAAACACATTTAATTAAAATATCTTTTAGACTTTTTGAGCTATCAATTTCATGGTAAACTAAAATAACTGATAGACAAGTTTTTCAGAAAACGCATTTTAAGATAGGACCGATCTAAGAAACCAAATTATGAGGTTAGTTGTTGCCCGATACAGATTTATGTAACAACAATTGAATAATATATTTTCTTTTAACTTTAATAAACTTACGAAAAAACAGTACATAAAGACAATGTTTGGACATTTGAATAACATTAAGCGCCATTTAATAAATCGAAAGCTATATTAAAATGACACATTCTTTTTGTTTAATTATATTTAACTTCTATTCTAATTATCTCAGCAACAAAATGAAAGCAGATTCGGAAATCTACAATTATGCTCTTTGGTATGGAGCAATAACTTCTTTAAGATTTTTCTTATTTTTGCCTTATCATATACAGTAGAACCTCGGTATAACGACCTCCTGTGGGACCAACATCATTGGGTCGTTGTAACGAATTAAAAAAAAATAATAAAAACAATTGAGCAAAGAAATGACGCAACAGTACATACCTAGAGAACACTTCTATTTATTTGTATTTCCATTACTGAATTTTTGAAAAAAAGTCTTTGATTGACGCCTGTTTCAAGTTCATTTGGGGATTTTTCATTATCACAGATTCCATATCCGATAGATTTTGAAGGAAATGTTCAGAATTAAATTGTCCTTCTAAATATTGACGTAGGGCATTGATTGCATTGAAGGCTTCTTTTTCATTCACTTTCTCAAAAGCTTAGACGATTTCTTCTCCCTCGTTGGAATCACAGATTTCTTCCTTTTCGGTAATACAGCAATAAAATCGTCCTCATTCAAATTTTCTTCTCGGCACTGTAAAGTTTCGTCTACAGCAACAAACTCATCAAAAGATAATTGAAGATTTAGTTCTCCCCTTTTCGTCACGCCCCCTCCCCTCCTTTAAGCAAACACAAAGAGAGAAGTACATGTTTCTTGAAGCTGCACCACAGTACAATAATTTTGAAATAGCCCACTTGCTCCTGAGTTCTGACGACTAAAATTGGCTGTCGTTCTAACAAAAAATAATGCGCTTGGGGTCGTTCTAATGATTCAAAATTAACATTATTCCTATGGTAAAATAATTAGGACTTTTTAAGATGGTCGTTCTAACGAAGGGGTCGTTGTATAGTGGGGTCGTTGAAAAGAGGTTCTACTGTATTTAAATGTATCTTAGATACACGGAATTTGTAGCATTTGTTGTCTATTTTTATTTAATTAGTTTGTTCAATTTACATTGTTCCTCATAATAAAGAAAGTTTTATATACGGTGAAAAGTAAGAGTTTGATTCAAAAATTAAAAACATTTTCTGACACACTTTGTACAGACTTACAAGGCAAATTGAATTTCATTAATAATTTTTGATTTTTTAGTAAACAGTAGTTATTAAGTATAATTCTCCACCTATTTAAATTTGAAAAAAGTATCAGAAATATGTCCGAAGGAGATTCAATTTTCGAAAAATCCAAAAAATATTTAAAAACTCCATTTTGAATACTATAAATACTAAATGAAATAAACAAAAATGAAAGAAGTAGCTACAGTTTTATATCTGTAATGTATTTACTGTGAAAATTTGAAATCAATATGGGCAATTGTTTTTTTATTTACAGATCGCGCAAGATGAAAAAACACTATTTTCAGTAAAAAGAATCTAAATTTTTTATAGTTCCTTAACCCTCTAGCTGCTCATCCCGCGATTTCCACGGGCAACACAAATGTAGCAAAATTTCTCATCCCGCGATTTTCGAGGGTATGTGTTTTTATTCCTTTACTGAGGAGCGTATCTTACTTTTTCAACGTTTAACCATTGACATAAATTATATACAGTATTAGACGTTTAATTATGCAACAAATAGAATTAAACGAATAGAACTATAGTTATATTAGATAATGTAATTATAATTATGTAATAAATAAAATTGAATAAATTCAATTGTGTCCAATAATCTAAAATTAGTTCTTCTGACAGTTTAATTTTCCACAATAAAAATCTTTTCTAGAATGATAAAGTACATATTCCAGTTCTTCAATATATATAGATTTAAACTATATTTAAAAAAGTACACAATTTTTTAATCGATTTCGGTCTATAAATTGAGCAGTCAGAGGGTTAAAAGCTGTGATATTAAATACAAAGAATGAACAGTTTTAACTCGAATATTTTAATGGGTTTGATTTTAAATCAAACCCATTAAAATTTTTTTTAAAAATTTCCAAAGATTTTTAAAATGTAAAAATAAAAATATATTGAATTTTATTCCTTTACTGAGTTCCTTGACTGTGTTTTTATTCCTTTACTGAGGAGCGTATCTTACTTTTTCAACGTTTAACCATTGAAACAAATTATATACAGTATTAGACGTTTAATTATGCAACAAATAGAATTAAACGAATAGAACTATAGTTATATTAGATAATATAATTATTATGTAATATATAGAATCGAATAAATTCAATTGTGTCCAATAATCTAAAATTAGTTCTTCTGACAGTTTAATTTTCCACAATAAAAATCTTTTCTAGAATGATAAAGTACATATTCGAATTCTTCAATATATATAGCTTTTAATATACAATAGGTTTAAAGTATATTAAAAAAATTACACAATTTTTTAATCGATTTCGGTCTACAGATTGAGCAGTCAGAGGATTAAAAGCTGTGATTATAAATAAAAAGAATGAATAGTTTTAATTCGAATATTTTAGTGGGTTTGATTTTAAATCAAACCCATTAAAATTTTTGTAAAAAAATTTCTAATGATTTTAAAAATGAAAAAATTAAAATATATTGAATTTTTGAACATTTAAAGGTGGTGTGCCCCTTAAAGTAGGCAGTTCCCTTAATGACTAAAGAAATGTACGCAGAAGAGTGTGTCTTGAATTAGAAAAACAGAGACACGTGCTGGGCAAATTAGAATCCCTCCTTCTCCCCCGTTTTGTACACCACGTTCTATCCGACGGAGTTTTTGTTGCCATTATTTTTTCATTTCCTCATTGGGGACTCACGTGAGGGCGTCGGTGTAATACGCAGCATCCGAGCGCGCGCAGAGAGCGGCATTCCTGATTGCCGAGACGAAAAAAAAAAAAAAAAGAGTGCATTCATGTCCGTGTCAAAGAATGCAGAAAGAAGGCATTGACCTCAAACCAGATGCCGACTTTTGTTGTTCTTCGTCTCTTCTTTTCCCCCCCTCTTGAAATTCCGAGGCATCTCCGAGCGTATCGGGAGATGGATTCAAATCTAGCCTTAACCCCTTCTTTTTGCCACTAACAAGAACTGAAGCAGCGAAGATATCGCGAGCAATTTTTTAAACGCTTTATTGTTTTTGTTTGTTTGTGTGTGTGTGTGATCCTGGAGAGAAGACGAGAAAGAATGCATTTTCGAAATCCGTTCCTTTCAGGGTGAGTGAACGACATTGGCCTTGACCCAATTCTTCTAGATAAAAAATACACATACTTTTAGCTCGTACGTGTTTACTCGCCACATTACGTTTACAACTGTCAAGTTCGGAGAACAAAGGAGGTTCGAAGAAAATGTGTTTACCGCAATTTCTTAATATCAAAACAATATTTCGAGGAAGATATTATAAAAGAAGTGAAGCTTCGATCTTTTGTATCCCGAACTGGATAAAAAACGGATTTGTTTCATAAAGCACAGAAAGTGCACCGTAAGGAGAATGGGTATGTATCATTTTAATGCCAATTTCTTGGATTGGATTTATTTATTAATGCTTAGCGTCCCCTTAAGAATAGCTTTCAGAATTTTTATGTTTTCTTAGAACGAGTTCTCTTTTGAGAGTAGGAAGAGGGTAATCATATAAAAAATCTACAAAATTATTTTCTATTATTCTATTAATTTATTTTTATAATTTCCATTAGTTATAATGTTTCCATTTGGATCGATATTTGATGATTTTTCGAACAGCGCACATAAATTTTATTTTCCGGCATAAAAAAATAAACTGAAATTAATGAATAACATTCATAATTAATTTCATAAACTGAAATTATAATAAAGTGCTTTATTTATTATTAAACTCCCTTTTACATGTATACCATATATATATATATATATATATATATATATATATATATATATATATATATATATATATATATATATATATATATATATATATATATATATATATATATATATATTTGAGAATGCCAAAAAATGGTATTTTTATGAATGGCATCCTATGTTGCTTAAAACGATAGCTGATCACTAACGTGACGTTCTGTAGTATTCGAAGTTGGTTAAACTTCATATTTATTTTATTCTCTGCAGTCCATATTAATTTGAGTTTAAGATAAGAATCGCCGAAATGACTCGGGCATTAAAGAGTTAATGAAATAACGCTTATCCGTCGGAAGGGTTTTTAGATCTATAAATGAAATTATATAAAATAGTTTATTGTTTAACATTCTCTTAAACTTTGCATATTTTTAATAATAAGCTCTTAAATGTTCTAGACAGACACAATTTCTACAATTTGTTAGTAAACATTAAATGTACTTAGTGCTGTCAAATATTCATAATCTTATTTATTCTTGTATAATCAAATATATGTTAAGGAATAAAATTCGAACGAAAATTTTCAGTTCTTAAAACTTCCTTTTATAAAGCAATTTTGAAGAAATAAAATGTAGAATTATAAAACTTCTTTGAGATTTCATTTTTAAGAATATTAATCAAAGAGCAATATCATGAAGAAAGTTTTTTAAATGTTACAGATTGAACCTGAACTGTTCTGTACAGTCGAATAGCTTTTCTACTTAAGTTATACACTAACGAAAAATGTATAATTTTTAAAAGAGAAGATGGCAATAAATTTGATATACATATTTGAATATGTATTTGGATTGGCAATACAAAGATTGTAAACGTTAACAGGGGTAACTATAAACTATATTTCGAAGATTAAATACTGAGACTATTTCTCTTCGTTTCATAATTAAAAAGCACTAATAAATTTTCCCACATATAAATATTTTCAGCTAAGGCATTACAAAATATTTAAAACATTAAAAGTGATGAATACTTTTTAAACAATGAATGTGTATTTGTTTTGACGATAATGGTATGAAAAGTGCACCCTGGCTATAATCGGCATCTTAAACTAAATAGGATACCTAACACAATTCGCCTTTCATCAGTCAAATGAGAAAAATTCCATTTTACAGAGTTCAAATCTTTCTTTGTATGTTTCTGGGAATTTCTTAAGAGCAGGCAAAGTAGAAATAAAGAAAATCTCTGTTGTAGGAAAGTTTCTTTTATCTAACCCTAAACATTCTAAATACATAATCCTTTTTCCTGGAAATTTTCATGCCTGAAGACAGTTCAAAGTCGTCCAACTTGTGTAGTCTGTACTGATAGTTTTAGGGATGTGTGCCGAACGATGGCAGAACGCTGCCCTTGTACCGAAGTTCTCGGGTTCGAATATCGCTGATGGCATGGATGTTCGAAGTCGTTCGGAATTGGTTTTAAGCAGTAGGTCTCTGTCCCATTAGCCCTAGTGAGCAAAACAATATATCGTAGCTCTCCAAACCAAACCAAACCAAACTATCAGGGGCATGCCTTGCTGTAGTATAGAAATAGCCAGAACCAGACGGTATTGTAAAGGGGTGGCAAAATCAGAGAAATAAAACTATTTAAGTGCCGAAGTTTTTCGAAGACATGTGTCATACTCAGGAAATCTACCACACGGTTCTGATTCGAGACATTCGGTAGATGTTTGGAAAATACTAATAAAATCGAATATATATACTAAATTAAGTATTATTTGAGAATTTTAATCTAAAATGTGAACTGAATATACACGTTTTTAAAGCAATATAACAAATTTTATACATATTGCGTTTTTGCGTTATTTGTTTGCATTTTACTATGAAAGGAAACTCCATATTCATCAAGAGAACATTATTTATCGACGATTACAAGATTTTATCTTTACAAGAAAGTGAAAAGAGTACATACTTTTTTTTTGTTAAATTGTATGTTTATAATTTTAATTTACTACACACAGTTTTTGAAGTCGAAGGACCACCATTTTCTTTAAGTTTAATCAGTCTTTACAAGTTCTCACAATTTAAGAAGAGGTGCAAATATATATTAAGTAATATATTATATTACAATTTGTAAGCGATATTTAGAGTTAGATCTAGGACCGACGAGAAGAAATTTTTCACGTTGGCCTTATTTTTAAAAAATATTATATAAAGTTTTGTTCTTTTGATAAAAATTAGATCCGTATAGAATAAAAATAAAATTGTAATTTATATTTTTCCATAATTGATATTTACATGATACTTTCATGATTTGTGACATGTAAAAAATTACCTTTGGAATAAAAGGTTATTATTCTGGTGAAATCACAAAAACGTGCCAATATAATATCCTCGGGTGCATGATAAAAATAAATAACCAAGACTCAAAGGGTGAAGAAATTCCAAACTTTCAATCTCCTAACAAGTTAAGTAATTATATGGTAATAATCCTAGAGTTTACGATAAAAATAATTCATAAGTCTCAAAGACCAAAGATATTCCAGATTTTTAAGATCCTAATAAGTTAATTATACGATAATAAAATGTAATATGTCCCGAATTGATTTCTGTAAATGCTAATGTTAATGTAGTTTTAAGGGAGCATAGTAAATTTCGAGACTTATAATCTTCATTATAAGTCTCCAGTTATTGTCAGCCTTTTTCTGATTTATTATAACTTAATATATTCTCTTTTTTTTTAAAAAAAAAGATTTTTTTACAAGTTTTTAAATATTAACCATCTTAAGATAATATTAAAGTTCGTCATTTCAATTAGCATATTTTACATAACACCATAAAAAATATTCGAAATGAAAAAAATTGATATTCACTCACCCGCAAAGTAACAGTTGAAATAGGTATATTAGAAATTTACATAAAACTGAAGCAAAGTATATATTTTATTCTATAAATGGAAACTTAAGAGGCATATCACATTTTAAATGTAAAGATGATTGAAAACTGATAAGAAATTGAAAATTTTAAGAAAACCAAACTTTATCTTGCAATAAAATAGGCGAATGATGGCCGATTGGTTAAGTTGCTGGCCTTCAGACCAGGAGTTCGAGGGTTCGAATCACATTGTGGCATGGATGTTCGTAGCCCTTCAGAATCGGCTTTAAGCTGTAGGTCCCGGTCTCATTAGCCCTCGTGTTGCAAAAGGGATGACCGTAGCACTCCAAACCAAACTTTGCAATAAAATAAAATTTATTGTTTATATTAATAATAGATTGGAGGTTCGGAGAATAAAAATGATAATTAGCATGTATATGATATAAAAATGATATTCTAATTTACAAATTTCAAAAGTTAGTGCATTTCAACCTCTTTCATTTGATGTATGTATTGTAGTTTTTCTTGTTATTACAATGTTTAATCTAGAAAAACTAAACAATCTTTTATAAAGTTACACCCTTATGAATGATCTAAAAAGAATTTTGTAGCAAACAGAGCAGAATTTTTCAAAAATTTTATATTGAATAAAATCTAGACTGTTTTATTAAAAACTTTTCAGCTGGAAAGTACTATGTATCCTTAAATATATAAAACAAAATTTAAAAATAAGCATAGAATAAAAAATAGAATCAAGCATAGGCCGAGTATTTGCCTAGTTTTCTTGTTGGACCCAAGGGTAGATCATGAGGGCCGAGTAATTTCAAGCTCTTATTTAAAATTACCTTTTCAAATACGTTTCAAAAGAATTTGAGACGAAATATTTTTGTAGGGCGTTTTGTATTTCTTAAGCAGTAACTCGCCGTTGTCTTTCACTCGACTGCACAAATAGTCGCCTGGAATTTCGAGTTGAAAAACAAAAGCAAGAAGAAGCGCAGAGCTTAGTATTCGCCATCCGCCTCTAGCTCGTGCCCAGGTGATTGCACGGCATTGGCCTTGACCCATATGGGGTTGTGGATGGAGCAGGATGCGCGCATTTTTTACTTCTTTGTTTTCCTCGCCTCATCGAGGAGAAGGAACGCGTGGAAGGGTAATAACAACGATTTGCATGCGCTCTCGGGAATCGGGTCGCAGGTGGTTCTTTGTTCGGTTGGAGTGGGTCACTCCGTCTGGGACGGTTCTGGTTTCGGTTTTCGGTTCCGGGGGGCTTGATGCGTCCACCATCCCCGATTAGGAGTGGACCGGATCACCCAGTTTCTTGGAATGGTAACGTGATGCGGCTGCCTTTTTTTTCCGTTTTTTCTTTCCCGGATCTGTGCCCAATACGGTGCTTTTAAGGAAAGGTTCCCAGAAACAAATCTATAGACTATTTGCTTTGAAGTCGAATTGAGAATAGTGTTCACTACAACGCAACGGAATTATATTAATGTCTAAATGAAATTTTAATAATAAACGTTTGATATTGCATTGGGGATGGCTGAAAAGAAAGTTTTACAACACCATCTGATAAAAACAGCAGAATAATCCATGGAGGAAAGACTGGCTATAGTACCAACGATACAAATATGACCTTTCAGTTACCTATAGTAACCGATCAGTCTCTTAAATTTGTAAGCAGGCTAATGACATAGCAACTGATATACAGCAGAACCTCGAATATCCGAACCTCGATTAACCGAAACTCTCCGTTAACCGAAATCGGTTCTTCCTCCCCTTTTTTTCACTTTCTATTATCATCCAAAATTTTGTCATATATTTAACACATTCCTTTTCAATGCAAGCCGTCCTTTTCAAAATAGTCATAATAACAGTTCAATGCCGCTACTATTTTTTAAACTAGATGATTATTGATGAATTCTCGATTATCCGAAGTAGGTTCGGTCCCAATTACTTCGGGCCGAACGAGGGTCGATTGGTTAGGGTGCTGGCCTTCAGTACCGGAGTTCGTAGGTTCGAATCCCACTGTGGCATGGATGTTTGTAGCCGTTCGGAATCGGCTTTAAGCTGTAGGTCCCGGTCTCATTAGCCCTCGTGTTGTAAAAGAGTTGACCGTAGCACTCCAAAACAAAACCCCCACCCCCCAATTAGTTCGGATAATCGAGGTTGTACTGTATATGCATCATAACCTATTTTAAATGTTTCCCAAATACGTCAAAAAGTATTGTAGATATTTGTCATTTTTTATTTGCATTGGTTTAGTTATTATAAAAACACCGTGCAAGATAGTGTATGAAGAATTTAGCACTGTAAAATTTTTGCAAATGGGTAGTGCTTTTCTACTTCTAGGTACCCTTCTACCAATCAAAAGGTTTTTGATCTTATATTTGATATTTTGTTTTATTTATATGATTAGAACTTTAACTAGAATACCTGGTTATTGCACGTCTTGAATACCTGGTTATGCAATGCGCTTAATCACTAAACTACGTTTTGCGTTATTTAAGAATATTACACACTAATACATATTCAATGTAATGGTGGTATATTTTAAATGTTAACTATTCCATTTTAAACCAATGAATATATTTACTTTTTTCTTAGTTCTTGTATGTACTTTCGCTACAATGTTTGACAGCATTCTGGACCTTATTGTCGATCGAAAACACTTTGTTCTATTCTCTAAAAAATAGTCTTTTGGGAGAGCAAATTAGTATTGAAAAATAATACATTCGACATCATCAACAACCATTTTTTTCCATCTCTTTTCCGCGTTGCCACCGGCTAAAACCAAAAACAGCCGTGCTTGCGACAACCTTTTTCTATCAATAAGAGATTACAGAATGATGAACTCAAGAAAATATGAAGGTGCGAGATCAAGGCTCTGAACGGGGTGTTTGATAGTTTTCCAACTGAAGGTTTGGTTTAGAACGCTACGGTCTACTGTTTTGCTTACAAGGGATAATGAAACCTGGACTTGCTGTTTAAAGCCGATTCTGAACGGGTACGAACATCAATGCCAGAAGCGGTACTGGAACAGGCGAACTCCGGTACCGAAGAGCAGCGCTCTGCTCCAATTGAAGGAGTTTGAGAGTCCCGTTTTGGCATTGGTTGTGTGGGGACATGACGTGTCCGTCAGCGAACAAGCTCCATTCTTGAACATTTCTTTCTATTTTTATTATTTATCCCCCTTCATAGTGCCGAACGATGGCCGATTGGTTAGGATACTGGCTTTCGGTGCTGGAGTTCGTGGGTTCGAATCCCACATTGGCATGGATGTTTGTAGCCATACGGAATCGGTTTTAAGCTGTAGATCCTGGACTCATTAGTCTTCGTGTTGCAAAATAGTAGACCGTAGCACTCCAGACCAAATCTCCTTCATAGTGTTTTACGTTTGCACTATACCGTTCAGCCCCAGTTTTTCCAGGGAAAAAATCCAATGAGGAAAATCCACGTCTCAACTAATAAGCGTCAGTCTTTGATCTTTAACATTCGTTCTACCGATTTTAAACTTGCTCCTTGTGCACATTTGTTAAAAAGACAGTGAGACGGAAAAAAAGCAAATTTAAGAGATTGTCTAATGTTTTAATGAAAATGTTAAATTATACACGTGTGTTCGAAAAATATAGTAGTGTTATATCATCTATTTCTTTAATTTTTAAGGTTATTTCAGCTTAAAGAAGAAGGTTAATTTAATTTAAAATCATGGAGAAGCACAAACATTAATAAATGAAAGATATATGACATCACGAAATTAGGAGCGCTATAACGAATATCATATTATCAGTTAAAAGGTTCCGCACGTTCTTGATCTTTAGCATTTATTTAATAACATTTAAGGAACTTTTCCTCACGATTGCCTACCTAAAATCTGCACACTTTTCATGGCATGGCGTGGTTTGAAAATATTTTAAAGGGGTGTCAAGAATATTCGTGAGTCAAAAAAGAACAAAAATTAACTTTTTCAGCAGTTTTTTAGACCTTTAAGACTTCTTTTTTTCTACCGGTATTTTTACCATATACGGAGAACACCCAAGAGCTAAAATATTACGAAGACCTTTGAGTTTAAAGATTTGTTTCAATTGAAAAAAAAAAAACTTCGCGATTGTTTGCACAAACTTTGTTTATTTAAACAGCATTTTTAAGCTCACGCTGTTCAGCTAAGTTTCAGGGTTATTTAGTTGAATTTTAATGATCTACATTTTTGCTATATGAAAGTTAACGAGACAGAGACCTGCTGCTTAAAACCAATTCTGAACGGCTACGGACATCCATGCCAACAGTGGAATTCAAACCCACAAACGTACCGAAGAGCACTGGGTCACCCTTTCGTCCATCATTTGGTTGAATTTTCGAGAACTTATACATTTAGGGATCCATCCACATATGAAAAGGGAAAATTATATTTTTGACAACCCTGTTTCATAAAAAAAAACTGGAAATGATTTGTCACTTTTGAATAACATTTTTTCAAAAGTGACAAATCATTTTCAGCTATTCATGTTAAAAAGATATAATTTGTTTTTTCATTTTCGTATGTGAGTGGTCTTTTAACTGCACAAGTCTCCATTGAAAAATGTGAATGCAAGATTTTAACACTTTTTTTCAATGCATCTGGCAATACAGACCGGTATAATTATGCTAAACATGCCTGCGAAGCTGTTATTCATTTAGAATCGATATATACTCGAGAACGTGTACTTTAGGGAAAACTATGGACGCGAGTAACTGTGTACCCGCTGGGTCCTATCAGTTCAGAAGCAGGGACCATAAAGAATACCCCAAGCTTGGCCTACTACCTCCAGTCCAGGGGTATAGTTTAAGAACTTGGAGAGTATTGCGACCACGTACCTTTTTTATGAGCTCCAGCCACCATTAATGAGTACGATAGATCTTAAACCGGCTCGAGTCTCGAACCCACAATCCTTAAGTTACGATATTTGTGTTTTTGCCGACTGAGCTACCGCAACTCTCTTAAGACGCTCTTAAGGGTTATTACACCTTATCCTACGTTAACATGCAAGCATCGAAAAAACAGTGGTTTCTGTCCGAAAAAATTTCAACCAATTTATTTTAGTTCAGGATAGCGTGTGATAACGCGTTTAATCAGTTGAAAATTAGCGAGATATATTCTTGGACTTTTTGCCCCTTTCAACTCATATCTCAGAATAATTGCAGCAATTCTTACTTACATAATGCATGCATACAGCAATTCGTTTGAAGGGAAGTTGAACCCCCGCATCCTCCTTTCGCCATACCCTTTTGTTCTGTTGAACTCTTAAAATGCGATTTTATGAAAAAGATAAATACATCGAAAATGGAATCCCGGGCACGGGTATCGTAAATCAGACCTTGCTGCAAAGTCAGCTCTTGGTGGTGGCAAGGTAGGCTATTGGTAACAGTAGTAAAATTTAGGAGGCGCAAAAACCGCCTGAATCAGATTGCAATGAATAATTAAATAAAAATAAACACAACACACAAAAATATATTTGGACTATTGGAATCTAGGAAATAAATGAGAAAGAAAATAAATATGATTTTCTAGGCATTCCTGTGTGTTAGGTTTACCTCATATAAGATTTCACAAGTGTTCAAATGTAACGGAAATAGACAGGCTTTTTTCGAGTGGTGGGTGGGAGCAGTTATATTGTAAGTCTAGTTTTAGTTTGTAAATTCCTAGTCAGTAGCATGTTAAAAAATAATTTTTTTCATTAAAGCTTATTTCCTGCAAACCTGTGGCCGAACAATGGCCGATTGGTTAGGGTACTGGCCTTCGGTACCGGAGGTCATGGGTTCTAATCCCACAGTGACATGGATGTTCGTAGCCGTTCAGAATCGGCTTTAAGCTGTAGGTCCCGGTCTCATTAGCCCTCGTGTTGCAAAAAGTAGACCGTAGCACTCCAAACCAAACCTGTAAATCTGTATTAATGTAATTGTCTTAATTCAACTGTATGTAGCAAATAACATGCTTATTTTATAATTGTTTTTTCGTTGAAAAATTTAGAGCTTTTAAAGCTTGGGGGGGGGTGACTGCAAAAATACTAGGGCCAGCCGTGCCTGCTTATGTGAGAGCAATAAATAAAAAAAATAATCTCTCTCGTTGTGCGTTAAAAATTTATACCCTCGGCAACTTTCGTTAGGAAGCGCTCCAACAGTCTTATCCGGAAATTGTTCGCCGTCGGTATTACTTACAATGTATCGCCGCCGTCTGCCAGATCGAACAGAGTCGGAGGGGAGGGGGTCGATCGAGAAAGTTTCGTCTGGCCGCCGCTAGTAGACGATTGGCGCCTGCCGGAGGCCACTGACCGAAAGGGGTTGCCAGAAGCGAAACTCGAAAACTATTTCAAAACTTTCTGGCTACCGATTGCTTCCCAATAGATATTAATTGACGGTGGGCTCTTGTTGACGTTTATTATATAACTAGGAAAATTACCATACAACTCTTTTTTTCTTAATCGCAGAATGTATCAAGGTCTGGTTGACACGTTGACTTGGTCAGTAAATGTTTAAGGCAAGAATTATTCTAAGGATAATGTTTTCACTTTTTGATATGAGTTAATCCCGAAGACATTTTTTTTCTAGCTGCTCATCAAATCAGCAGGGGAATGTTGACAATATTTTCTCCAGTGTTCAACGGTTACTAATATCGTTCGTTCTTCCTATGCAGGGGCGTACACAAGGGGGGTAGGGGTTTAACCCCCCTTGCTTACTGTATAAATCAATAAATTTTCAGCTTGTTTGTATACTGGTTTAATTCCCTATTTGTTGGTTAGTTATTTTTTCTTATTTTTTTTACAAATTCATTGGTTTTCTATAGAATATTCACATTTATACGGTTATTATTTTGGTAGTTGTTACATTATGAGTAGTTGTTTCTGGCTTGATTAATGCCTACATTTTAATAAAAAATAAAATATTTTAACTCTCATTATAAAAAAAAAAATTATGTTTTTAAACTTAAAAAATCAAACCAAAATTTAACTAAATAATCTTGTCTAAATAAAAAGTCGTTTCTTATTTTTTGGTCAAATTCATTGGTTTTCTATAGAGTATTCACATTTATACGGTTATTCTTTAGGCAGATGTTACATTATGAGTAGTTTTTTGTGGCTGGATTAATGCCTACATTTTAATAAAAAATAAAATATTTTAACTCTTTATAAAAAAATTATGTTTTTAAACTTTAAAAATCAAATCAGAATTTAACTAAACAATCTTGTCTAAATGAAAAGTCATTTCTTATTTTTTGGTCAAATTCATTGGTTTTCTATAGAATATTCACATTTATATGGTTATTATTTAGGTAGTTGTTACATTATGAGTAGTTGTTTCTGGCTTGATTAATGCCTACATTTTAATAAAAAATAAAATATTTTAACTCTTATTATAAAAAAATTATGTTTTTAAACTTTAAAAATCAAATCAGAATTTAACTAAACAATCTTGTCTAAATAAAAAGTCGTTTCTTATTTTTTGGTCAAATTCATTGGTTTTCTATAGAATATTCACATTTATAGGTTATTATTTAGGTATATGTTACATTATGAGTAGTTTTTTGTGGCTTGATTAATTCCTACTTTTTAATAAAAAATAAAATATTTTAACTCTTATTATAAAAAAAAAATTATGTTTTTAAACTTAAAAAATCGAATCAAAATTTAACTAAACAATGTTGTCTAAATAAAAAGTCAAAATTGTCTAGCTGTCTAAATAGGGAAATAATAATGCTTTATTACATACACGAATTTCTTTTAGTAGTTTAAGAAAATTATGACCCCCCCCCTTGAAAAAATTCTGCGTATGTCACTGTTCCTATGCATCTAATAACTGCATCCGAAATTACTGTCAGCCTAATGAACATAATTTGACTCAGTTTTTCATCTCTTCAGTGGGTAGATGAACTGAGGACCAAGCGTGTTTAGGAACTAAACACTGGTCTGGATCCGCGTTAGATTGACCACCTAACCGGAACATATGGTTCGCACCCCAGAGCCCTTGGTCTCGTAAACGGAGATTGGCACCGTAGGCCTTGGCCCCCTAGGGGCTGTTGCACCGAGAAGTTTTTTTTTTTTTAATGAGCATAATTTTTAACTGTAATGTCTGAATTGACATCTGAATGCAGAAGTGGATCTTTAGTTTAATGGAAGTAAGAATTATTTTATCTGATTGATATAGACTTCTTAGCATAAACGTTCAAAATATTAATAATGGATATTTATGTTTCTTATGCATGCATCCGAAACTTGCTGTTACTCAAATAAGCGGGATTTTGGACAGCAGAATTTTTAACTCATGAATTCAGAAGTGGATCTTTAAAAAATATATAAATACAGATGGAAATAATAATTACCCTTCTGATTGATATAAAATTATTTTCATGAACATTCAATAAATTAATAAGAAATGTTTAAAAACGAAAAACTAAGGTTTCACGAGTTCATCCATTACTTAATCCCTCTGTCAGTAGTAGAAAATTTTGACAAATACACCAAAGATTCGTCTTGAAATGAAGAAGATTTATGAAATGAAGAAAATTTTAAACATCTTAAAGCTATAAATGGATTTGTCTACATACCAAGTTTTATAATTTACAAACTTTTTTTTTCTGTTCGTCTCAGTTCAAGAGTAAACGATATTATAAAAACCTAATTAAAAAACTAACAAAAAATACAAATCCATTTATGCCTTTGATATGTTTAAAGATTTTCACAAGACCTGCTTTCCTTTCAATACGAGTCTTCAGTATATTTGACAGTCTTTTTTACTGACAGTGGGATTAAGTAATGGATGAACTCATGAAACCTTAGTTTTTCGTTCTTAAACATTTCTTATTAATTTATTGAATGTTCATGAAAAGACCTATAGACTATTTTAGTTCTAATATGCATATGGATTCTCTTTTTATCTGTAAATTTAGGCTCAAATAGCAAAGGACTAATAAGAGCAACCTAAAGTATTTCCACATAGAATCTGTAGTGAAATTAAAAACAATGCTGTTAGAGAATACTTAAAAATTCTAATAGTTTTCTATTCTAGAAATTGATGTAAGTAAAAAATATAAAAATAACTGTTAGAAACGCATGAAGCTATTACAGATTTATAATTTAACCCTGCAGAAAAAAATTAAAAAGCATTCGCTATATGATGGTAAGTCGGACCAGTAATAAAACTATTATTCCATCAGCAGTCTTTCATAAGGAAATGTTAGTCGAAAGAGTTATAAAATTGTAGCAAACTTAACAAAAAAATCTGACATCTTTATATATAAATTATTGTGTCAATAATATTTATTCTATAGATTTTTTAAAACATTACACAAATAGCTGTGTCGTCCCTAGATTCCCACGTCGTAAACTAACTTATGAATATTTCAATAAATATTTTAATTTTTTCATTAATATGATTTTGGCATCCTTGCTCCTTTAAAATCAAACTTAAGTTTAGAAAAAAAAATTAAAAGCCTTCTTACTTACCATAACTACAATTTTAATACACTCCAGTAAGCACAAAACTTTTTAGACGACGTTTAGACTCAGCAGTTTCAAACTTTTTGCTAATGCCAATAGTAACATCCGTGTGACAAGAAACGGGATGAAAAACATTCTTCGTAGAACCACCACAGTGTATACGTTACAGTCAAAGTATAAATTATATGCATTCTATACATTTCTTAGGCCTTATATAAAATGTATGCTTGATTTTAGCCAAAGTATGAAATATCCACAGAATTATTTGCTTTGCTTATCCCAACAGATTATAGATTGAACCGGATAACCCATCGGTTTGGTTTGGTTTGGAGTGCTACGGTCTACTTTTTGCTACATGAGGGCTAAAGGATAACCCATCGGAAATCAGACTGTGGTATGGATATTGTGGATTTAAATGGGATAGCTACCAAACCATTAGTACAGCTAATGTAGACATTACATACATTACCTACCAACACACAAGTTCCATTGGACATTCGAGAGCTACACATGATTCTGTTTGGTCATCACTCGTGGCGTAACGAAGAGGATATGGGAGTTATTACTCCTTATGAAGTACACATGTTATATTGGTTAGGATTACTATATTAGATTTGAGATATGAGTTGAAGGGGAGGAACTTGGAAAATTTCTTGCTACGCCTTGTCATCACTCGATTATTTTAGAAGTCTGATAGATATGCAATGAAACCTGTGACTCGGTAGAGTACACTCTAGTAAGCACAAAACTTTTTAGACGACTTTTAGACTTAGCAGTTTCAAACTTATTGCTAATACTAATGGTAACATCCGTGGGACAAGAAACAGGATGAAAAACATTCTTGTACTTCGTGGAACCACCACAGTGTATATGTTACGGTCAAAGTATAAATTGTAGGCATTCTATACATTTCCTAGGCCTTATATAAAATGCATGCTGGCTTTTAGCCAAAGTATGAAATATCCACAGAAACAGATCATAGGTTGAACCGCATAACCCATCGGAAATCAGACTGTGGTATGGATATTGTGGATTTAAATGGGATGGATACCAAACCATTTGTACAGCTAATGTAGACATTACTTACAGTACCTACCAACACCCAAGTTTCATTGGACATTCGAGAACTACACATGATTCTGTTTGGTCATTACTCGTGGCGTAAAACAGAGGATGTGGGACTTGTTGCCCCCAATGAAGTACACATGTTATATTGGTTAGGATTACTATATTAGATTTGAGATATGAGTTGAAGGGGAGACTTTCAAAATTTCTTGTTACGCCTTGTCATCACTCGATCATTTTAGAAGTCAGATATGCAGTGGAACCTTTGACTCATTAGAGTAGATAAAATATATAGTATTTTCTATATTTCATACTTAACTTAAAATTAGCGAGGCATTATATATAATGCCTAAGACTTAGATATAGTGTCTGCATTTTATATATTGCAGGAAACATAAGCAAATAGAATTCGAAGCATTAAAATAAACGAAATGCTAATGCCCGTTTCTAAGATCAATCTTGTTGGTTTGAAATAAATGGTCTATATGTATCACATAAATAGAAACCGTACAAAAACTCCAATACTACCAAACCTTTTGGAGGATTACAACAAATAACATGTTCTGGGAATTGTCTCATGGCTCCATTAATAACTTCTTGTCAGACTGATAGCACTTTTACTAACATGTGTATATTGATGATTAGTTCCCATAAGTTTGTTATTTAATTTATTTTCTATTTAAAACATGTTAAGTGAAGCTTTTTTGTTTGTTTGTAAGTGTAGTTTTTATTTGTTTTTTATTTAGTTTTTTGACATAGTCTAGTTTGTAAAAGAGTTTAGATATAATATCAGATAAAAATAATTTGCACACTCATTGCAGACAAATCTAAATATTCTGATGATTTGTGAGTGATAGATTACTGGAAGTAATTAACATGTATATAAAGGGAAAATGTTCAAACATGTTTTTGTACATCAAATAATTTTCAGAAAAATAAGATAGATATGATGATTTACTAGATTATTATTACGATATGTAGAATAGGTAAAGATACATATTGAATAAAAATTATATTAATAAGATTACAAATGATTTTTTAAAGATTTTTTAAAGATTTACTATATATATATGTGTGTGTGTGTGTGTGTGTGTATGTGTGCGTGCATGCGTGTGTATGTATTTTTATTTGTAAATGACATACAAACGTATTATCTATATAATCTGTTTGTATGTCATTTCACCGTATGAATCTGTTTTTCGATATTGGTTTTTGCTACCCATATTAATCTGTTCTTAAAGTTTTTTTAGATGATTTACAAGTGGATACGTTTAGCAAATGTTAAAATTTAATATCATCTTCATGTAGTATAATAAACTGAAAAAAACATTTATTGACTAACATGGTCCGTACTTAATTTATTACTAATTAAATTTGTCTGTAAATACTATTACTTACATTTTACTAGAATATACTCTGTATTTAAATATTTTTGAACTGTAGATTTCTCAATGAGTTTTCCGTAATGAAAACATAAACTAGCATTTTTGTAATCATAGTTAAATTGAATTTGATAATTCAAAGCTTATTATGGTAATTCCTTAAAAATTGACATTAACAATTTTATATCACATTATATAAAAATTATTACAATGATAAAAGAAAATTACGCAGGACAACATTTTTTAATACCACTATCATTTAGAAACCAAATTTAACCTTCTGAGTGGAACACACCGATTAAAAATGTCTCCAAAAATACGCTAAAGGTTTATTGTGTCAAAGGCCAAAGCGTTCTATGATTTTTTACTTCAACCTTTGTCGACTAGAATGGAACACGGTACACCTACCCTCGTTATTGTCCCTTTACTTCCGGTTATAAATAGATATATAAATAGATATTATAGATTGTTAATTTTTAATACACATAAAGCTTGTCAAGTCTCGAAGATCGTCCCATAAGAAATAATGGATTCTAAAAGTACAAATAAAAATATTCTTTAAGAGAATTATTTATATTTTTTGCGAAAGTTATCCAAGATATTTAAGTGGTGCAATTAGAGATACATCTGTTACATCAAACGAAATACTTCGAAATAGAGATTTACAAAGCCATGAAAAGCTATCAGCGTCTTTGTACCTTAGGGAGTAGTTGTGCATCCCTCAATAAATGTCAGTCAAAGAGGGATGCAGTTTCTAAACAATCGACCTGACTCTCCTACCTCAAACACTCGCAGAAATGTACATTACATCCATTTTCGAACGTTTTTGGAGGTCGAAAATTGTACATGACAACCGCTTTGAAGACATCATCGATTTGGCGAAATTGTACGTGCTAACTGCTTAGAGGGTTAATAATAGTTTTCGAAAGGCGTTATAAACAAACTTTAGTTGGTAAAATTTCTAAAATACATTGTCTCCCTTTGAAATTTACTTCATTATTTTTTAGAACGTTTTCGAGTATTTCTGTTATAAATCTAGGAATCCCCTATATAATAATAGCTTAAGTTATCTGTCCGTCTGCCCTCGAATTTATGAAGCGATTGTACCTGGAATGGATACAGACATCAACATTGGATTCTTGATGAGTTAGAGTTAGCAACGTTCGAAATTCACCCCTTCCTATTCTAGCATTTAATTCAATTATTTTAAGCCCTATGTTCCCCAGTTAAGAACAGGTTGTTAAATTTATCAATTTGTCACATGATTAATAGGTAAAATTAACATTTTTCTAGCATTATGACGTCATTGCTTTAACCATCTCATATAATTATTTCTTATTTTAAATTATTTAAATATCGTCTGCATTATTTTCATACGTTTTATCACTGTACTTAGATATTACGCAAATAATTTTCTTTTATATTTGGCTTAAATAATATATTAGGTACATATGTGATAATTTTAAATTTAATCATCGATTTTTTTTAACGAAAATTTTATCACCAGTATTAACAACAAATTCTATCTACCTCCAGGGTGTAGTGGAAAAGATAGGTTCATTCCTTTACTTCCATTAATTAATGTGGCAAAAAATTGGGAAGAACTCAACGAAAATTCCGACGTAGCCAAGAAAACTTTAAATTATCTTTCTAAATGAATTTAACGCGATTCTAAATTGAATTCACAGTATCGGGAGATTTTAGAGGAGTATGAAGATAAATAAATTATTGACCGTGTACCAGATAATTCTCAGCCAAAAAACAAACCATTTTTTTATCTACCCCACAGAGTACTTTACAATACTGGAAAATTAAAAATTTTACTGATTCCGTCATATGTCGGGCCATATGCTAGTACAAGAATATTTCTGAATAACATTACGAGTCAGATGTAGAATTGCAAAGAAAAATAAAGATTTTCTAATAAATAATTTTTCAACTACTTTTGCCTTTCTACTGTATAGTGCGTATTAAAAAATTATAAATTATGTATGGTTATAAAAACTATGTATAATACGACTACTCACAACCTAACGTGAACATTTGTAAAAAAAATAATGATGTTAATGAATTTTTTTTACTTTTAAAGGCTTTTATAAACTTTTGATTGAATGAACCATTTTACCAATTAATTTATAGAATCAATACTATTATTGACAGTGTACACACTTAATTTACAGTGTGGTCTTTCTTTTAAAAAATGACTGTAATTTTAACTTATAAACATGTAGTAACCTAGGAACACTTTTGAAGTAAATGGAATGATGCGTATTGCATTTCTGCCTTACCTTCAGCCTTACAAACAGGTTTCTCTGCAAGTGTGTTCTAATTAGGGAAAAACGACTCTAAGTAAATTCGAAGCGACGCGATGGGAATCACATGTTTGTGAAACTGCAAGTGCGTTCATTTTTGCCGCATGGGCAAATCAGCCCTTATTTACGCATGCACAAATGAGGACTTTGTCCAGGGCCCCCTATTACAGCCCATACTCCAAACTTTAAACTATAAAATATTCTTTGGTAATTTTAGTAATACGATGTTTTAGTTTAAAAATAGAAATTTCATTTCTCTCTCATTTTAATTGACCTTTTCTCATTATTCTATTTTTATTCGTATTTTTAAATGAAAAAGCTTTTAATTCAGTAATAGAGGTATATTTTAGAAAAATTTCCATTGAGTAAATTTCATTCTAAACCACATTATACTACATTAGTAATTGGATATTATACAAAATTTTTACTTTACATACTAAAATACATTCCATTTCCCCGAACAAAAAAGGAGTTATCCTTCAAATAACCCAATAGAAAAAATGCCGTTTAGATGTGTATTGCTGTATAACTCTATAATAAAAATATTTTTTGTAAAATATCCGAAAATAGAATAAAATAAAATATATTTCTGCATAATATAGGCTTAGATAACGTGGTAATCAAAGGACATTGTAGCTTTCAAATTGAACATTCTTTATAAAAATAGCCTACTTTTGATTCAATATAAAGTAAAAGGACTTTCTCTGTTTAGAATAAAGTTTTTCTTAAATCATAACTAAGTATTTAGCTTAATATTGTATTAAAATGTTATTTTGAAAATTATACTACTTAATGAAAAAACTAAATATTTTTAAAGTTTTTGATGCCAGGTTATCAATTTGTATAATGCAAGAATCAATTAAAAAGTAATTTTAAAATGTTAATCATTACTCTACGCTTAAGTTTAATGTTTAAAAAAATATTAAAAACCTCCAATTACTGTTGTAAATAATCTATTCATAGGGACACATTTTACCCATTTTCTAGATCTATTATTCTAGACCTATCTTTATAGTTTTCTAATTTCATTTTCTTGGCAAACAGTGGCAATTCCACTGTACTAAAATTTAATTTATTTACTATTTTATTTATTTGCAAAACATTTAATAAATTAACGTGTCATAGGTGATATGCCGCTTTAATATAAATGTACTTTATCATCTGTTAAAAATACGTTTTTGAAAGTAATATTTATTTAGTGTACCTATGATTCAAAATTGGTTGGTTTTGAGAGCTACAGTTACTTTACTTTACTACAGTTACTTTACTACAGTTACTCTACTTTTATTACCACACGAGATCTACTGCTGAAAGACAATTCTGGTGAAAATGTAATTCGGGATGCCCCCCCCCCTTGATTTATTGGCGATATTTTTTGGAGACAATAGTGCCAATGTGCCATTTAAGAAGGCAGCGATAAACATTCTTTAAAGCAATAAAAATTCAATAAAAAGAATAAACTGTAGATATTAAAATAGTAAAATACACAGTATAGATAAAATTTATACACAGATTGTATCAAATTTTTAAGTTTGCAAACGCACGAAGAACAATTTTTAGAATTTTCTAAATCATATGAAAATGTACAAGAAAATATGGGTACTTACACTATGAAAGATATGAAAATTAAACAATAAGCATGAAGTATTAGTATTAAAATATTAAAAACAGTATACAAATATTTTTCACAATTTCAATGGGAAAAACCAGTGGGTTGCCATGTGTGAGAAAACTCGTATACTTGGCAATGATAAATACAGATAAAGAATGAAACATCAGGGATACCCTTAACTGTAATTAAACCCTAGTTGTGAATGTCCATGGCAAGAGTGGGATTCGAACCCATGAACTCCGGTACCGAATAGCAGTGCCCTATTATTCTATCATTGTTCTGTCTATGTTTCAAAATGTTAATACGTTTTTCATCTGCTACCCCAGATCATGTTATTTCGAATAATTAATGGGCAAAATAAGACTGATTTCTTAACCCTGTAACGGGTTATTTATTTCTAATAATGGCATATTAAAATGGCTTGGTGATTGAGGGTGTTTTAAAGGAGGAAATTCATTGACCTTATTGGATAAAATAAATTTGATTTTTAACCCATTTTTTACTTTCTTCTGCATTGTAAAGGAAGCATTGTATTCGCGAAAACTTTCAGAGCTCATATTTCAAAGAAAATATTTATTTTGAATATAACTGAATCAGTTTCGACAAATTTCAACGTCTGCACGTCTGTAGAAAAATTATGAACTTTAAATTTACATTTTATCTATCCCTAGGCTATAACATCTGTATGTACGTTCGCATGTATCTCGCAAAACTCAACAACGATTTGCCACAGGAGATTCAAATTTGTATTTAGGACCGTTATAACATCTAATTATATGTCTCCACTTTTGATTGCACCTAGCACTATATAACAAGTAATTTATATGTAACGTAGGAATGATATTTACCTAAGCACAAAGGTAATCCATCCAAACATTGTGTTTTTTGCTTTTCCTGGCGACTTTAATTAATGCACAATGCGCCATCGTAATAGAATTATATACTCTTACTTAATCAAAGAAAACGACTTGAAAACCGGACATTTATATATATGGGCAATTGATCCCTTAACAGTTTACAAACGCAACAGCTCCAAATAATTAAAAATCAGTCATAGTAAACCATTAACGGTTTGTTATATCTAAATTTTTTAAGCATTTCGCACTTTTAATGTATAAGAAGAGATTGACACAAGGAGAGTTTGATGCAAATATCATATAAATTATAATATAGATACAGATAGTTTTGACACGGTGAGATCAGGAGAAAATGTTAGGCGACCATACTCAAACCATTATATTAATTTAGCGAGGGAACCCAATTCAACCCATAACGTATATTAGCGCTGCCAAATACAAATGAAAGCAATCAGCAGTAGAAGTTTCCAATTTTGCATTTAGGAATGATGCAGCAGCTAGTTGTGCACCACCGTTTTTAAGTACGATCAACCTTTTATATAACGAACGCTTACACTATCTGTCCACAACAATGCAATACAAATATATCGGGGTATCTATACGTAATTGGGTTCACTGCAGTTTAAGATGCCCCCGGATTTTGATCCTTTATCTATATTTATTGTCGCCAAGTATGCCAGTTTTCTTACATAGGCAACCCGAGGTTTTTCAGTCTACAATTCTGTGTAAAATTTTTGTATACTGTTTAAAGTATTTGAATACTCAGTTTATGCTTTTTGTTTTATTTTCATAGCTTTTATAAAGTATGTACCTATATTTTCGTGTAAATTTCTGTATGATTTAGAAAATTTTAAAAATTGTTCTCCATAAGTTTCCAAATTTAAAAGTTTGGTAAATTCTGTGCATAAATTTAATCTGTACTGTGCTTTTTACTATTTTAATACTTATAATTTATGCTTTTTATTACATTTGTATTTCTCTTATGGATGTTTATCGCCCCATTTAAAATGACATCTTGGCATTATTGACACCAAAAATATCGCCAAGAAAACAAGGAGGTACCCTAAATTGCATTTTCACCCGCAATAAAGCAATTTGTCGCAACTTCACGAACTACTATAATTCCCTTCCCATTCATTTTCATGTTTACAACAGCCAATAGACAAACAATAAACTGCCCTTTCGTTGGAAACTAAAGCCAGAATTGTCATAATTTGAGAGTTTGCAGTATTGCGTGAAATCGCCTGATTGTAACAATGCTTTTTTAAACAGTTGAAACTGTGCTTTTAATGTTCATTTTTAGCAAACAATTAAAATCTATTATTTGCAGAAAATAATTTTCAATTTTTACTGGTTTTTCATATCGCGAAATCTTTTCGTTTAAAACGAAATATCTATGTAACGAATAATTTCAATATAATGAAAATTAACACTGGTAGCCGCCGCCAGAGGGCAGTACTTAAGTTCTACTTAAAAACCCGTTATTTTTAAATAAAACTAACCTCGTAGAGAATGTGTAAATGCTAGTTCTGATGGCACCTCATATAAAATATTAAAAATTATATAATTTAATAGGATTACAAAGAAGTGAAGTTTTGCTTTGTTTGTTCAAAAAAGGGTGCCCCTTTGCAAATTTGGCAAAATTATTAGCTATGTTTATTAAAACACAAAGGTTTTCCATACGAACATTGTATTCCTTGCTTTTTTTGTCGATTTGATACAGAGTGCGACATTGTAATAGAATTATATACTATTACTTAGTTAACCAAAACAACTTAGAAACTGCTCATTTATATTTATGGGCAATTGATTCCTTAACAGTTTGTAGTGCCAACAGCTAGAAAGTATTAAAATATAGCCATAGTGAACCATTAAGGGTTCATTATAGCTAAATTTTTAAGCATTGTGCTCATTTAATATAAAAGAAAAGGATTGCACAAGGAGAGCAGGGTACCAATATAATAATAAATCAAAATATAGATATAGATTATTAGGACATAGCAAGATCAAGAGAAAATGTTAGGCTACCATGCTTAGAGCTTTATCGCCAAGTTGGCTGGGTCGCCAAGTCTGACATCAAACCAAATTGAGAAACATTGTACTTTTTATTACATTCTCTTGTATTTAGTATAGGAAAAATATTGTAATAGTTCGTGTATTCGACATAGAGATTTTGATTGATCCTCATGTTTTAAAATAGCTGAGTCCGAAAAGAATTTTTGAAATTTTGTTTGTGTAGGTGTCTATATGAGCATGATAACTCGAGTAGGTTTTAACTTAAAGAAATTAAGTTTGAAATATGTACATTGCAGCCAAATTGTTGTTTTCCATAAACTTTCGGGTTGCTACCGATAATCGGAAGTAGCATGCTACTTCTGATTAACTACTACCTGGTTCCAGTTTACCTGTTTCTCTACTTCATGAATCTCAGGCAATGCACATTTTTTATTAAAGTGCATTAAATAGAATTTTAGCGTGGCTAAAAGATAGATAGGTATATTTATGTGAAAGTGTTTACATGTTTTATAACAATAAGGCAATTATTTTCCATGAATATACAAAAAATCTAAGGTGAGGCAACTCCAGATTATTTTATATTTTTAATTTAAAATACAGACTGTAAATTCTTCAAACTGGAAAAATAATTGTATTTTAGAACGTTTTTGTTCATAAATGACTGAAATTACAATATTCTTTTATATGAATATTATATAAAATTAAGTTATTAATAAATAGCAGCACAAATAAATAGTAATAAAATAACTTTTATTACTCAAAATTGGTGAATTGTTTAGATGTCTGTGGCACGATTTACCTCTTGTGTGATATGTATGCTAACTATGTCTTAATAAAAGGTTATCTAAGCGTAAAACGGATGATCTGTGAAATTCGCGCCGAAATTCTTTTCTAATTACAGAATAAATTTCCCGCAAATAATTAATCATTATATTTAAGTACATATAAAGTTAAAAGAATAGTACTAAAAATACGTATTTATTCCCATAGAACCTGAATTTATTCCCATAGAACCTATGTTATTTTTTGCCTATACATCGTCTCCAGATTCTTCATCTTCTCGAGTGTTTGGTCAAAAAAGTTCTGTTCCGTTGCTTTGTTATTCCGGAAGTATCATGTTTATGGAACTAAGGAGAATTAAGAATGAAAGTTTTTCCGTTGGTAAGGATATTTCAAGGTTGTGTCGATGTTATAACATTACTGGGTAGTAATGACTCTTTCCTATTAGTTTATTTGCATTTTTTTTAATTTTCCAAGTAGTTGTGATTTTCGATATTTTTCCTTCCCATCCAAATCTATCAATAAGTCATCTGTTATTCCTACAATTTCCTGAAGTTCATATTGAAGACGAAATATTGTGAACAAAAAGACTGAGCTTTCTTTTATCAATAATCTCTTGTATTGTAGAGAAAATTTTATTTACTAACCTTTTATTGTTTACTTTCATGGACATTTTTCAATTTGCAATAAATTTTACGCTTCATATTCCTGACGTTAGGTCTTCATTTTTGCAACCTCCTACATAAACTATAAAAAAAGTTGAAGAAATCAATCGATTCTATTTTATGTTCGTTCTATTTCATGTTCTTTGAGATTATTCCTTCCTGTCATAATTTTTTAACCATGACTCATCAATCAATTATTTTCAGGTCTTCCTTTAACTCCTTGACGTTCAAAATTTTATCTTATTGAAAGCGAAATATTATTAAAAAAATATTATTAACGAATTATTATCAATTTCTTATTAACATTACCATTAAAGTCGCTGTAATTCAGTCGGCGAAAGCAGCGATCTCGTAACTAAAGGGTTGCGGAATTGAAGCACGAGCAGCCAAAAATCTGTTGTATTGGCTAATGTCGACAGGGCAGGTAAAATAAGTTTCTTGATCACAATTTCCTGTAAATTCTCAAACGATACTGGCGAAGGTGGCAAGCCAAGCTTGGGGCGTCTTTGCTTGAGACCTGCTACTAAATTACGAGGACTCACTTTTAGATGTCCAATCTCTCGAGGCAATGGCAACCATCTTTCCATGAGAACTCATGAATTCTAAATAGACACAACCACCCAACAATACCATTACTACAAAAATTATAATTACTAGCCCATATTTTTGTACATTTTCATTAACAATCTTTTAATTTGCGATATTTTTCCGAGCTGCCAATTTCCAAGTTGGGTCTTCTTTTTTGCTTGCCCCCTATACAAAAATAGAGTACCTTCTTGTTATTTCGCGCTTATTGGGAAACAGGCAAACCGGGGCAAAGGTGCGGTATCTTATATATAGGGTTTGATAACTTAAATTTTATTTTATGAACATATGAACTGGTTGTTATTCATCCATCTGGACAAGGAAAGTTTTACACCAATAGGCCCCGTTGCAACGAGCGACTGGTCCATGTCTGCAGGTAATAAGCAGGAGGAAAGCTTTACGCCAATAGACCCCGTTGCAATGAGCGGCTGGTCCATTTCTGCGGGTAATAAGTAGTTTTACTTAAAGCGAGGGCTGAAGACTGACCAAACCTCTACAAAGGTCCTCCTAATTTTGGAGGAGAGACCAAGCAGAAGACCCCATGTTTGGCCTGTTACCTCGTATCCTTTGGGAACTTAAACATTGCTACCACGAACCCACATTATATGCTCCAGCCGCCATTAACAAACACGATGGATTGTTAGGCCGGCTTCAACGTTGATCCCTCTACCCTTCGAATGCGTGATTGATGCCTTTGCCAACTGAGATTCCGTGGCTTACATATATACTTAAAATACAATAATAAAAGTAGTTGTAAGTACATTGATAAAAGAATCAGAAGTAGCCTCACCTCAACTTTCTGATATACTCATAAAATAGAAAAATGTGAATCAACTTTTCATACTTACTGTTGGTGTAAAATATGCTAAATTTTATTGAATTCAACAATTTAACAAGCACGTAAAATTAGATAATAAGAATAGTAGTAGGATGTAAAATTCTTACTACTTCCAGTATCATCGAAATTTAATCAACGGAAGTAACCCGAAATTGGATGTAGAACAACAATTTTTCTTATAATGTTTATATTCAAAATTTTGTTTCACTAAGTCCAGTTATCGTATTCTTATACATACATACATACATAATTCCAAAAACGGAATCTTCGAACTTAGGTAAGTCCAAAACGTAAAATACGTTAAAAATCTCGAGGTTATGTTTTGTACGATACCCTATAATACTACGTATTTGAGGAAGAAATAAAGAATCACTTGAATTACGAACCTAGAATTGCCCAGATTGTATAGTGGTTATAATAGCATGCTTCCTACCTAGGGGTTTCAGTTCGATACCGGAATAAGGATTGGAGGTGTTTGTGTGTAGTCCTGTCATACAGAGAAATGTTGGCATTATATGTTGTGCTCTCGTAGTAATAAAATCTGCAGTTTTTTAACGCAAATGTGTATTAAAAGTGAGTGCCCCCGCATTGAAAAAAAATAATAAAAGCAGAGAAGTTAAATTTTTGTTTAAGTTTTGTAGATTTACACGTTGCATTCAAAAGAAAAAAACACAAACAGAGAAAAAAAAGACACAGAAAAAAGTGCGATATACCAATAAACTAATGTATATATATATATATATATATATATATATATATATATATATATATATATATATATATATATATATATACATATATATATATATATATACACACACACATATATATATATATATATATATATATATATATATATATATATATATATATATATATATATATATATAACGGTAAATTTATCGCAAATTAGTTTTTGGTCAAAATCAGGCTCAAAATTATTAATACGAATTTGTTTATTTTGCTGCAGATTGAATCTTAACAATATAAGAAGGAAAAAAATTAAGGAAAAATTTGAAGTAATTACTTTAAATAAATAAAATTTGTATGTATAAACAGAGACAGAACTTTAGTACAGGTTCTTTACGATACTTAAGGGAATGAGATGGACGACGGAAAAGAGAGGGAGAACCAATGGATAGTTTGATTGAAAGAAGCAAAAGTCTAAATTAGTCCATTGCTGGGCGAAGATTAAAGAGGAAGAAGCAGGCGATAAAAATGATTTGAGTGAAGACGACATTCTCTGACAAGTTTTTATTTTGCCCTCTTACGCAGTACCTCAGTTGGAGTGGACACTATAAAAACGAAGAAAAGGGAATAAAAAACATCGTCATCCGTCGAATAAGATAATTTTATATAATTCGAGAGGCCTTTAATGTCGTATAAAGTATAACATTAGAAGCTGTGCAGGCGTCACGTGACCCATGAGGTCTACGCCCTGGGCGCAGACGATGCCTGTACGCTTGGCGCCCGACGAGCGCCACGTGACGTCATCGGGTCGGGAAGCCAATCGGACTCCGGCCAACAGAGAGTACAAAATATTAAAAAAAGAGAGAGAGAAAGTTTCGGAGAGAAATTCCCGCGCTTGCGCAGAGAAATAATTCTATGGTTGCGTATAAAAATATTAAAAAAAAAAAGTGGAAAAAAATTGTTTAAAGAGAAAATTTACAGCCTTTTCGTTTAGCATTTAATGAGTGAGAAAATAAATTAGTGTTCTGAAAAGTTCGACCGATGAAAATAAGTCTGACGTATATTGCTGTCAGAGCCTCGGGAAAAAAATTATTCGAAATGTATTCATTCAAACAAATATATAAATCTTGTTTAACTAACTTATCTATATTTTCGAATATATCTATTACTCTCTAAAAGTTTGCCGAGCCGTTAATTTATTACTACAAAAGAAGGGATATAAAAAAATGGTAGTCCTTGTGTTAATAGAAGTAGTTTACTTGTATATAAATCCTAGAGTTGTAATGCGTTGAGTGCAGTGCCGTAACACCCGAATCTGCAGAACCTGCATTGCGGGGGAGAGGTGAGGACCGAGATGAATGGGAAGAATTTGAATTCTTGGAAAAGACAGTGGTCGTTTGCGGGTAACAGCGTGGGGGAATTTCGTGAAATCCAAACGCCTTTAAAATCCTTAAAGTGGTTGGGTTAATTCGACCAAAAAAATATTTTATTGGTTTAGTTGAAAATTTACGCTTCTGGCTTCCATACAATAAAAAGTAATTCTTTAAAAAATATTTATATTAATTTTAGCACTTATACTTAAGACGGTTGGGTGCCGGACATATTAGATTCCACAAGCACCGGGGAAATTCGTGAAATCCAAAAGCTTTTAAAATCCTTAAGGTGGTTGGGTGTATTCGACCCCACCCCCAAAAAAATATTTTATTGGCCTAGTTGAAAATTTACGTTTCTGGCTTCCATTCAATAAAAAGTAATTCTTTAAAAAAAAATTATATTAATTTTAACACCTTTAAAATACTTAAGGTGGTTGGGTTCCGGACATATTAGATTCCACAAGCACCATGTTAACCTATAGATAATCCTATAAATTTATTCTACATTTTGTATGATTTGTATTTATAGATTCTATAGAACTATAGCCGATTGGTTAGAGTGCTGGCCTTCGGTACCGAAGTTCGTGGGTTCGAATCCCACAGTGGCATGGATGTTCATAACCGTTCGGAATCGGCTTTAAGCTGTAGGTCCCGGTCTCATTACCCCTCGTGTTGCTAAAAGTACACCGTAGCACTCCAAAGCAAACCTTTAAGACATCCGATTACATTTATATCGCTGATTTTTCCCTCTTCCCCCCCCCAAAAAAAAAAGAATATTTATTGGTGTAGTTGAAATTTTATGTTCAAGGCTTCCATACAATAAAAAATCTTTTCATTTTAAAGTATTTTTACAGAAATTTTTTCTAATAAAATATCCTACAAATTCGAACCGAAATGATGTCCCTATAAAATATGCCACCCCCGATAGGGGTCTGGTTTGTCGGCTCTAGAACCGCTTCTACGTTATCATAAAAAGAATATAATTATTACCATAAATAACTTTGAATGTTCTTTTCTAAAAAGAATTCTAGTATTTTATGAATTTTTGAAGTACCCTAGTTGCATTTCTAGCCTTTCCAGATTGGGAATTGGGCACAGGGCTAACAACTCTGCTCTGTAAAAACTAATTGCTGCGAAATCAAAAGAAGGAAGTACCCAGCTGCACTGGTTTGGCTTGGTTTGGTTTGGTTTGGAGTGCTACGGTCTACTTTTTGCAACACGAGGACTAATGAGACCGGGACCTACAGCTTAAAGCCGATTCCGAACGGCTACGAACATCCATGCCACAGTGGGATTCGAACCCACAAACTCCGGTACCGAAGGGCAGCACTCTAACCAATCGCCCATCGTTCGGCAACCCGCCTGCACTGTAAACATGGAAAAATAATAAGGACTTTGCTTATTGGTACATGAAATATATAAACATTATGCCGTATTGCATTTACTATCTGAGCAATATGATGGACTGAAAAGAGGTCGGCCAAAAATTAAATGGTTGAACTCTATGAGAATGCTTTAAAATCATTAAAAATTATTAATTGGAAATCCAGGGCAAAAAATAGGACTGTCTAGTATCGAATTCTGGAGAAGGTCGGTGTCCACCATAGCTGCCATGCCTCTGAAGAAGTATAAGAAGAAAATGAATTTCTAACTAGTATATCTCTTTAAAATTTAACAAGTATTTACCTTATAAAGTAAAAGTTAGTTCAAAAATTAAAAAGTTTTTTCAAATCAATAAATTTCGAAATGCATAATTACCAATTCTAATCTTATTAGAACTATTATTGCATATTTTGTAAAAGAAAATAGATATTTTATTACAGCAATTTTTTTTCACTTATTTTCGATGAATTAATTCATATGATAACAACTAAGCATTATCCTAAGCTTCAAAATGGTATCCTATAAATAAAAGTTACCATACTATGTGTAAAAAGAACACTCAAAGAGCATGTTTAATAAAGCTTCATTTCAAACAATTAAAAATCAACACCTTTTAAAATAACTAATATTAAAATTAAAATTTAAAAAATAATTAAAAGTTTTAAAAATACAAGGCGCATCCAGAAAGTAAGTTTTCCGATGTTTTCCCCTTTAAAGTAAGCGTAATTAGCCGTGTCAATTGCGCATGCGTAACAGATCTATGACGTATCAATCATATGCCAGCTGGACAGGTCCCGACTCCTGCGAGTAGCGTGGTAACAGTGGTCCGAAATGGAAACTTTAATTCCTTCTCCCGAAGCCTGCAAGGTTCGGTCGATGATCTTGAATGCACAAAACTTTACGCCAATTGAAATTCATCGTCAGCTTTGCCAGGTCTAGGAGCCGTAACTGACATCCGAACACAAAATTCAACGCTTAGGAGCAGCACTGACATGTTTGCTACGGTATCACGATGACGGTGACGAGTTCCTCGACAGGATTGTCACGGGCAATGAGACTTGGATTTCGCATTTTACCCCGGAAACCAAGCAACTATCAATGCATTGGCGTCATAGTCGATCTTATGTTAGGATCAAATTCAAAAAAACCCTGTCGGTACGGAAAGGGAGGTGCACGGTGTTCTGGAACAGGAAAGCTGGTTCCATTCACAGGCGGCAAAGTTCTACGAGAGAGGGATACAAAAGTTGATCCCACAACACGACAAGTGTCTCAATTCTGCTTGTGGCAATGTTGAAAAATAGCTGAAACATTGCTGTACTTATTGCCTATAAATATGTCCGTGAAATTGTGAGTTGTTGTTTTTTTCTTTTAAGTAGGGAAACTTACTTTCTGGATGAGTCTCGTAATTAAAATTAAAATTTTATATTTATTCAAAAAATAATCTTTTGAATAAATATGAAAAGTGACCATACTATGTGCAAAAAAAAAAAAAAAAAAAAAAAAAAAAAAATTCTCATGGAGCATTTTTAATGAAGCTACGTTTCAAACAATTAATAATTAACACTTTAAAATAACTAAATTTAAATTTAAAAATTTAACCATTTTTAAATTACTATAATGTTAGCAACACATTAAATTTTAAAGCTCATTAAATGCAAATTAAATTACTTTTGAATGTCCACAATTGCTTTAAATGAGAAACGTCCTAAGTGCAACACGTTGGTCATTTAAGGTCATGAAATCATTTCGTGCTACCCTAGACCAGTGGTTCTTAACCTTTTTAAGCCGCGACCCAAATTTGAGAAATATGTTGATGTCGCGACCCAAAAAAAGTCAAAACTTTTTTATTGCTTTATTTTAGAGCGTATTTTTAAAAAATCTTCAATCCTACGATGATGATTTTTTTTAACTTTTAAATTTTTTATTTATTTTTTTAATAATAAAGATAAACAAAAGTACTTTTCGATAAAAGGAAAATTTAATTAATAATCAAGTGTTTTTAATAATTTTTATTGACCAAATTAAAATATATTTATAACTTTTTGAAAATAATTGACATTTTAACTTATTCCTTACAAAAAAATATCGATACATATGTTAAGTTTTTTAAATTTTAAATGCAAGTCATACAGTTTTAATGAGAACCTTATGCTTGAATACATTTTGAAAGATCTTCAAACCTCGGTTGAATGCTTGTCAAGGAGCACCTTATATCTATTTCAGGATTTAACGTGTTCTAGGAGGTGTTGGTATTACTTATTATTTGGTGTATTACTAACTTTTTTGGTTCGACTCAGCGCGACCCAAGAAATATACTTCGCGACCCAATTTTGGGTCGCGACCCATAGGTTAAGAACCGCTGCCCTAGACAATTGCTTGGAAAAATAAATAAATATTATTACTTTTATATAATTTTGTATCCGTAGTGATAACACTTTTAAATAAATGTATTAAATAAAAATGTTTTTGTAGTAAAAAGTTTATATTTGAAAAATTAAATTACCAACACCATTGCTACTAGCCATACCTGTAACATTAGTAAAATTACTTAATAAAACTATTATTAAAAGGTATAGATTATTTAATAGTCTCACCTATTATACACAATGTGGACAAAACTAAATTGCATAATATATAGCGCGTAGATGAGATTCTCACGTAGATGAGATGAACGGAACTTGGTGAATTGAATGATAAACGCTCAAGACCAGTTCAAGATTTTATTACCCGCAACTGAAGGACATCCTGCTTATATACACTTTTAGAACCTTCCAGACTTGGAAGGCCCGCAGAAAATTAGCAACTATAATTAACATAAATTTGCATAATAAAATTAAATTAACATAAATTAAATCCAAAATAAAATCAATTTTTAAAAGCAACTTGCCTCGCCTGTTTCCGAACCCTGAACCTCCCGTTCACGAGTCAGCCGCTTTACCGACTGCGCCACGGCGTCCTTGCTGAAAGGAACGATTTTCGCTACAATATATATATATATATATATATATATATATATATATATATATATATATATATATATATATATATATATATATATATATATATATATATATATATATATATATATATATATATATATAATATCAAATTGTTACCTCTAAAATAGATATCCAAAATGGATTCCGCGGGAAATATTGTCACTTTCTCATTTTTTAATATATATTTTTCCAGCCATAAAATGTTTGATAAAGGAGTGTTTTCCGACTTAAATACTTTTTATCCATCTCTCAAACTAAAGCTGAAGTAAATGCTAATTTTTTGTCCACGGCCATTTTTCAATTGTTCCGCGGAAATTGATTAAGTAATAATTAAATTGCTGCATATATGTTTTTGAGTTATTTTATGTGATCAAAATTCCCTCTTGTATTCATAAAATTGCTGACTTAGTTTAAGTCTCATGGAAACAAAATCACGTGACTCGCTTGTTGTGTGGTTTAAATCGGTTTAAAATCTGTACATTCTTTGAGCATTCATGCAGAACTGTTGCATTGTAAAGACTTTTGCTAGACCAATGCAATTTTGATTCTCAGTTAATGTGAAGTTCCACAACTCTTTGGACGGACCATTAAATTTCATCATTCGATATTCTTATTTACCTTTAGCTCTTCTAAACGTATTTTATATTTTTCGGTATATTTACAGCAATAAATAATTTTTCTGACGAATAAGCGTTCGTGAACAGAATGTAAAACGTCATATAATTATGACATGACGCAATAGCAATCTTTCCCTTTTTTATTTTGTCATGTTACTTTTTTTCATGAAGATTACCCTGATGTGATCTACAAAGCTGCTTAATGTAATAATCTCTAAATCCTCTTATGAGTTTCTAACGCATTTTTTATGTACGATTAGTGTAGTTGTCTCGAAACACCTGCTTATGAAACAGGCTGCTATGAATGGAACTGAAGGATGACAGTTAATCATTCGTGAAAACATTCTTTCCCAATTTAGTGGAAGAAATTTAAGGAAAAAAACATTTATTCATTTCAGATTGTATACCAAGGGGCTTCAGAAATATGATTTAACCTGTAAGCCAGAGTCGGTTGATTTATATCACTTTAGTGTAAATCATTAAATAAATTGATTTAAATCACTGGATTTAAAAATAAGTTATTGATTTAAATCAAGAATAAATTTTTCAATATTACATATAAGCTAACAGCTATTGCTTCCTCAGCTGCTGTTATAAGAGTTTTTTTCCACCTTTAGTTTAGTTCATTCAGGCATTTATTAGCATATTGCAATATCAAAAAGAATATCAAATATCCTGGTATTTTATCCTATTGCAATTACTCTGTGAGAAATATGATGGATATAACATAGATAAGAGGACGACCAAAAATCAGATGGCTGTACTATACCTAGAATAGCTTAAAAACTTTATATAGTATTAATTAGAAATCCAGGGCCGTAAATAGCACTGAGTAGTACCAAATTCTAGGGAAGGTTGATTTATGTCACTTTAATTTAAATCATTAAATAAATTGATTTAAATCGCTGCATTTAGAAATGAATCATTGATTTAAATCAAGAATAAATTTTTCAATATTACATATATCCTAACAGGTATTGCTTCCTCAACTGCTGTTATAAGAGTTTTTTTCCACCTTTAGTTTAGTTCATTCAGGCATTTATTAGCAGACGGGAACATAAAAAAAAATATCAAATATCCTAATATTGTATCCTATTGCAGTTACTTTTTGAGTAATACGATGGATATACCATAGATAAGAGGAAGACCAAAAATCAGATGGCTGGACTATATCAAGAAGGGCTTAAAAGCCTTACATATTATTAATTAGAAATCCGGGGCCATAAATAGCACTGCGTAGTACCAAATTCTACGGACGGTTGATTTATGTCACTTTAATGTAAATCATTAAATAAATCAATCTAAATCACTGGATTTAAAAATAAACTATTGATTTAAATTAAGAATACATTTTTCAATATTGCATATATCCTAACAGCTATTGCTTCCTCAACTGCTGTTAAAAAAAGTTTTTTTCCACCTTTGGTTTAGTTCATTGAGGTATTTATTAGCATACGGGAACATCAAAAAGAATATCAAATATCCTGATATTATATCCTATTGCTATTACTCTGCAGCAATATGATGGATATAACATAGATAAGAAGACGACCAAAAATCAGATGGCTGGACTATATCGAGAAGGGCTTAAAAGCCTTACATATTATTAATTAGAAATCTAGGGCCATAAATAGGATTGTCTAGTACCAAATTCTAGGGAAGGCTGGAGTCCACCCAGGGATGTCATACCACTGCAGAAGTACCAGTTACTCTGACTGTCATATAATAAACCTAGTTTCTCTTTCCCTTCGAGTCATTTCGAGAGTAAGCGCAGGCTCACTTTTAATAATGTTATAACTAAGCTGTAAAGGAACTACCAAGTTGAACCTTACAAAGTTAACAAACCATTCAATAAATCGTCTTGCCCCACTGTGTTTGCAGTTTTTTGCATTTAGGGAACAACTGTTTACTTTTTTTACAAATTCTATAAGAGAAGGATTGAGACGAACTTTATGAATAGTTTCTCAAGATTTAAACTCTGTTCAAACAAATGTTTCATGTAAGCTTCTCTAACACCGGAGAAAGATTAGCAAATGAGAATCAAAAGAGAGGGACTTTACCAAAACAATGACAAATTTGAAATGGTACTAAACAAGTATTTCCATTTAGAAATATGAAAGACTTGTTTAGGTCCAGGTATTGTGCCAAATTGTAGCCGGATTATTTTACTAATAGTGCATTTTATTTATTTTCTTTGTTGGTTTTATTTTCTTTGTTTTTTTATGTACGGAGGCAAAGAATATATTGTAACATCACTCATGCAACTCATATAGTATTGGATTTTTATATGTATTTGATCTTATTGTGTCAAGTTTAAAGTATGTTTTTTTATGCCAATGCTTGTATTTTTTGCCTGCATTGAAGTCAGTCGAAAGAAGAGGGGGAATGTTATGTAATTACTTTGAGACCTGGGGATTTACCCACACATGCCGAACTCATACCTTCACTTTATGACCTGTAAACAAACCATTAAGTGCTTATTTTATGGGGGTCTGCCCGCTGGCCTTTTTGTACCCGAGGTTGCATTGCCCCTTTTCTCTCCGTTGCAAAGTACTCTAATGTAAAAAGATTGCTTTGACTTCAAGGTGAGCAGAAATTCTTAAAATAAGATAATTATGGGTTTTGGAGGTGTGATGATATGCTCACTAACAGTAAATTGTGTAAATAATGCAAATAGAAATATAATTTCCCCATATATTAAAAAAAGTTTTCTCTGAGGTTCCATTCGGTATTGAGTTTTTAAAGTAACACTAGTCGACCGCTGCCAATATTTATTGCTTTATAGCTGTGTTGTTAGAATATAAATAAGATCAAAGTTAATGAAATGTCGGTAACAACAGTCTAATTTACAAAGTAGCCTTCTCAAGAGTAAATGATTTTTATTATTTTTTTTGTATCTATCAAAAAATGTATCATTACTTCTGTCGTTGTTTCTAAACTAATATTTCCAAGAACTTATGTCTAATTACGTAAACTAATATATCCAATATCTTATTTAACCAGGACAATAAAAGTTTGTGGAAATATTTCAAGTAATTTTATGATTTAATAAATTTTGTGAAAAAAATAATTTTTCCTGTATATTTATTGCACTGTATTAAATCTTTATTTTGTGTGTTATTGAAAGTGAAATTTATATCTTTTTTTTCACTCTTTGGTAACATCAGTAATACTTTACAGATATTGGAATACGTTATGTTTTCTTTCCACATGCGAGAATCTCCGCACAGATAAGTTAGGCTATACTCTTTCTTTCCCTCACCCCATCTCTCTTTCACTCTTCACTCTCTTTCTCTCTCCCCGTATCTCTGTGTATATATGTACATATATATGGATATATATGTATGTACGGAAAATTCTCAGGGGTTTTCAAAACTTAAATCAAGGGCTAAAAATTCCCGCGTCATTTTGAATTCCCCTTTTTAACCCCTAACCTAAATTGACCATTGGGGCTACAGTTTAAGCCCTCGGAGAAGGGGCCTGACCAATTATAATCCTACATTGCCCTAGCGGACAATTTAGGAAATTTCCAAATTAAAAGCAGATACACGCTGTCGGAGACAGATTTTTCTAGAGATATTTTCCCACAGATGTTGACCCAGGCGTTACGTGTCTTGTACATAGAACTTCATGCTAGCTGACCCTTCAGTTTGTCCCTATAATGAAGTGGGAACCTGTCCTTCAACGTTATCTAAATAAAGGTATTTAGCTGAAATGGTATCATTTTTATGGCCATGACTGCAACCACCCATCGAGAAGTCCGTCTCATTACATGTATTTATATGAAATTCATTTTTCTGTACCCCTCAGGGAGTTTACCTTCTTTAGGTAAACAGGGGTGTCACAATCCCAAGGTACCCAACGTTCTTTTCCTCCTTCTCCTTCCCTTCTATTCTCTTAAGTTTCAACAATTAGTTTGCCACAATATGTCTCTACAGTAGTCAGTATCAAAAACCTCTATACAACCAACCAACCATTTTTTTTATCCTTCATACAAATCCACAATTTTTGATGGATTAGGTCTGTTTCAGGTTTATTCTGGTTTTACGGATGTAAATCAAAGGTGTTCACTTTAAATTGTTCAAAAAATACTCCTTCAACGCAGTCAAGACTATCTTTTCCTATTTCAGATATTTCTCTACGTCTCTCATTTTTTAATATACAAATAAACTTAAAAATGACAAATTAGCCCTTTTTCTATCAAAAGATAAGTGATTTCACTGCTATTTTATGTATTTTAAACGTCATTTCTGCATTTTATCACCGATAAATTTCTGGATGAGAATTTCTTACACCATAATTCAGTTTTTTTTAGATTAAAAATATTTTCATAACTTATTCGATAATATTTAAGTATCGTTCTTATCCTTTTAAATTCGCTTTTCCCACAAATTAATCACGTTAAGTAATTTTATACTGTATTTGCCGGGAATCGTTTAAATAATTTATAATGTCTTAATGATTGACAATATAACTTGTACTAATTTTAAATTTAATCCTCTATTAAATTTTATGTAATACATAAAGAACAGTGACGTCACTGGTTATGTCATTATGCTTACTATTCACTACAAAACTACAAAGAAATTACCATGCAACCTAAATTTCCATTTAAGCAGTTTCAACTTAACAATTTCCATTATATTATGCTTATATATATAGAATTAATTTTTTTCTTTATTAATATTGTAATGAAAAAAAAATAAAACAGGTAGTGAAGAATTGCTAACTGATTGCTAAGTTGCGAATTAGCTAATCCGTTTTCTCATGTAAAAATAAAATTCCACTATTTATCGACAAACGGCAATGTTAATATTCTTTATCCTATCGTATCATGTAATAGGGAGGTTGGAATAGGTTTTAATGTCGACAGTGACCGTGTGGTGTTATCTGAAAATGTTTGTCCAAAATTTGGGAACTCTTTAACAAACCGTAGTAAAATACACATAAACAAACATACATGATCATGATCTTATATATATATATATATATATATATATATATATATATATATATATATATATATATATATATATATATATATATATATATATATATATATATACATATATATATATATATATATATATACATATATATATATATATATATATATATATATATATATATATATATATATATATATATATATATATATATACATATATATATATATATACATATATATACATGTACATATATATATATATATATATATATATATATATATATAAGGAAAATTCTTAAGCGTTTTAAAAACTTAAATCAAGGGCTAAAAATTCCCGCGTCATTTTGCATTCCCCTTTTTAACCCCTAACCTAAATTGACCACTGGGGCTACAGTTTACGCCATCAGAGAAGGGGCCTGGCCAATTATAATCCTACATGGCCCTAGTGGACAATTTAGGAAATTTCCAAATAAAAAAGAGATACACGCTGTCGGAGACA
>CM063508.1:130404913-130407413 GCA_032207245.1 Pardosa pseudoannulata | reverse complement strand
GTTTATCAAATCTAACGCATGGGTTATAAAAAACAGGGATCAGTGTCAGACCGGTACCGTTTCTCGACGGTACCTCTCTCGACGGTACGGGTCAGACGCGCGGGTCATAAGTTCATTACAACTGGGTTATAACAAACGTATATCCCAATCTGTAGTACCTTTGAAATGTTGAACTGGGTTATAACAAACGTATATCCCAATCTGTAGTACCTTTGAAATGTTGTTGCTGATAGGCGATAAAACGGATGATGGGCTGATTGTGACACACTGGAAAAGAGAGGGCAGGTTCATCACAACTGGGTTATAACGAACGTATATCCCAATCTGTAGTAATTTTGAAATGTTGGTGCTGATAGAAAATAAAACGGATGATGGGCTGATTGTAATACACTGGAAAAGAGAGGGCAGGTTCATCACAACTGGGTTATAACGAACGTATATCCCAATCTGTAGTAATTTTGAAATGTTGGTGCTGATAGAAAATAAAACGGATGATGGGCTGATTGTGATACACTGGAAAAGAGAGGGCAGGTTCATCACAACTGGGTTATAACGAACGTATATCCCAATCTGTAGTAATTTTGAAATGTTGGTGCTGATAGAAAATAAAACGGATGATGGGCTGATTGTGATACACTGGAAAAGAGAGGGCAGGTTCATCACAACTGGGTTATAACGAACGTATATCCCAATCTGTAGTAATTTTGAAATGTTGGTGCTGATAGAAAATAAAACGGATGATGGGCTGATTGTGATACACTGGAAAAGAGAGGGCAGGTTCATCACAACTGGGTTATAACGAACGTATATCCCAATCTGTAGTAATTTTGAAATGTTGGTGCTGATAGAAAATAAAACGGATGATGGGCTGATTGTGATACACTGGAAAAGAGAGGGCAGGTTCATCACAACTGGGTTATAACGAACGTATATCCCAATCTGTAGTAATTTTGAAATGTTGGTGCTGATAGAAAATAAAACGGATGATGGGCTGATTGTGATACACTGGAAAAGAGAGGGCAGGTTCATCACAACTGGGTTATAACGAACGTATATCCCAATCTATAGTAATTTTGAAATGTTGGTGCTGATAGAAAATAAAACGGATGAATAAAACGGAATGTGACACTCATGGAAAAGAAGGGCCAAGTTCATCACCATTGGGCAATAACGAACGTATGATTACCATGAAACTATGAAATACAGTTGCTGACAGGAGATAAAATGGATGGTATACTGAATGTGACACTCTTGGGGAAAAAAGTTTGAGCATGGGTGTGAAACTTACGGCCTCAAAAAACAAGCGCTTGTATTTATAAATGTTTAATTATTACGACAGTTTAAAAACAATTCAATAAAATAATAAATGGTATTTTTCGATTATATTTTTTTACAATTCAATACATTTTTTTTAATATTTCTCCTAATATTATTACTGTTTCTACTCTGTTATTGTTTATAGTTCCCCCGCCGTACCATGGCCGAATGGTAGAGCACTGCTATTCAGTACCAGAGTCTGGGGGTTCAAATCATGCTGTTGACATGAATGATCGTAGCCATTCAGAATCATCTTTAAACAGTAGATATCGGTGTCATTTGCCCTCGTAAGCAAAACAATAGATCGTACCGCTCAAAACTAAACGAAACCTTTAAGTTCCCAAACGATACGTTTTAAAGTGGTAGGTTAAGTATTTAAATACGATTATTTTTTGTAGGCAGTAGCTGTTGTGACTACAATCAGAGAGATAAAATAATGCTTCTCAAAAATCAAGACTAAATCAAGATTTAATAGTTGGTCCTCTACCTGCAGCACTTGCTATGGTATTTAACACATTGTATGCGGGACACGTACTAGTACGTTTTCTGACGATTGATACTTGAGCGCGGGTCACGTACTAGTACGGGTTAGTGCAACGACATGGTTTGTTTTGGGGTACAAAAATAACGGTATATGCAGGAAAACGAAGCCGAATGTTCTTGCCTACTACATAGATTCTGGAAAAATTTAGACAAATAAAAGCTAGTTTTTACATCAGTCGATGCGAACCACAGAACGGGAAGGTTGATTAAAAAATCCATTTAGATTTAAAATTAACTTTTTATTTATCCTTGCTAAAATCATATTATATATATATATATATATATATATATATATATATATATATATTTGTTTATTTGTCTATTTATATATTTGTTTATATATTTCAATATAAACTACGAAAAGTTGGTTATATTTTTTTATCTATAGAGATTTAACTGAATAACTAAATTTATGCGCAAACCACAGAACGGGAATGTTTATTAAAAAATCAATTAAGTTTTAAAATTAACTTTTTATTTATCCTTGCTAAAATGATATTATATATATATATATATATATATATATATATATATATATATATATATATATATACATATATGTATATTTATATATTATATATATATTTGTATTTATATATATATTTGTGTATTTGCCTATTTATATATTTGTTTATATATT
>CM063508.1:130314913-130399913 GCA_032207245.1 Pardosa pseudoannulata | reverse complement strand
TAAAAAGTTTATTTATTAAAAAAGAATTAAAAACTTTTATTAAAAAAGAAGTATTTTTGATAAACAAAAAATACGCATTTATTATAAGAATGGCAAGTTAACTTTACACAAAAATTACAAAAAGAATTTGAAACTATTTTAAACAATACCCCATTGCGGCCGCCTAGATATTTTTTAATTAATTTTAAACGAAAGTTTATTTCAGTAATAATTATGTGCATCCTAACAAACTATGAATAAAACTTTGATATTAAAATTTGATAGGAATCTACAAGCAAATTGTATTAACCTATTAATTCCTGAGTCATTTCTGCCGAATATATATTGATGACTATCTAAAACCTATGTTATTGTGAACTGCACATAGTAAAACAAATATGAAATTTAACATTTTGAATATTACAGCTTGCACTCACTGATGATTAGTATAATTTTAAATGGCATAGAATAGTATTCATTGAAAAATCTTTAGTATAAGAGATTTATTTTGTATCACGTATAAACATTATTGTATCAACACGTTTTATAAAACATAAAGCTATTCATAGTGACTAAAATCGATGTACGATGTTGTAGATCTACACCATGGTGGTACAACATGGTGAAGGGTTAAACACAAATTTCATTAATATAAAAGTAATGTATCCATGTATTCATTCAACGTTTTTATTTAACTTTCCCTTTCTGTTATATGGTGATATCATCAACAGTGACGTCACTTAAATATATCTCACGTGGAAAACCCCACCATATATATGATTATCGTCTGTTGGAGGTCTATTAGTGTAGCGGAAGTATCTGGCGCAAAGTTGGAAAATAATCGATGGTTGAACTAATTTATCGTTGAGCTGCCTCTCTTAAAATTACACGTAAAAGTACATTGTGTTAGTAGTAATGGCATGGTGTTTCAATCTAACGAAACCTATTATTTCCAGTCTTTGGATTAGGAAAAGAAAATAACTGAAAACATTCGGATAGACAAATAAATGACTTGAATATCAAACGATATAATTTTTATGATTCTTTACATTAAGTCTTTTAGGCGGAAAAGATAATTCGATAATGTACACATACTAACAAACGATGAATGAAACTTTGATATTAAAATTAAACTCAGTATGATCATTTGATAGGAGTTCTACAAGCAAATTGTGTTAACCTGCAAATTATTAATACCAGAGTCATTTCTGCCGAATATATATTGATGACTGTCTTAAACCTATGTTATTGTGAACTGCATGGAGAACTGCATGTGAACATATGTGAAAGTTAACATTTTGACTATTAGAACTTACACTCTGATTGGTTATTGGTTATAACTTTGGATGGCATGGGATACCATTTATTAAAAAAATCATCTTGATATATTATTAGGTATCTGGTATTTAGTCACAACCAATGCCATGTGAGGTCGAGTATTGTGGTGGACGATCCTGATCTATTACTAGGGCAGACGTAGTTTACCCTTTCTTCAAGCAACTGAACTCTTACAAGTAAAATCATGAATTAACAATTTAATATTGCTAACTGAATGTAAAATTAATCAGCTGTAGATGTTCAAAACATTCCCCCTCGTTCGATGTTTTCATCCATTTTCGTAGTCAATGGTCCTAAGCACAATATTCAATGTCTTATCTAAGCACAATCTTCAATGTCGGCCGTTCCTAAACGCAGTGTGCCTCTTGTAGTGCGACTGTGACACTACTTCATCTTTGTAAGTCTCCTTTAACATTTGCAAGGTTTCATTATCACTTTTACTGATTTTAACTCAAAACTCGCCATAGCGTAGCTCAATAGATTGCCTCGTGTTAAACGTAATGAGCTAGGCTTACACTTGTTCATTGTTAGGCCACTGGGCATGTGCCCTGGGAGTAGGAGCAGGTTCCTAACTCTTAGACTATGTCACTAACATTCCAATTAACATTTCTGTTTTCCTTGATGAGTTTACTCATTAATATTGGAACACACCTTGTAATTCTTTTATTAATAAGCCGACTCTTATATTTGTTTAATTCAGAAAGATTAATAAAGGATAAAAATATTTACATCTGAATATCAAAATCAAAAACGAAAAATACTTTTTAAAACCATTGAATGTTTTTTAAAAAATTAATTTTTAAAAGTTATAATTCAAGAAATTTTAAACAGCATTAATTTGCATCATTAAGATATATTGAAATAAAATTGTCTAATTTTAATATAAATTAAAAAAAAAAAAGTATTATTTTTTGTATTAGAAAAAAAATGTATAATACCAAGTCCCCTTATTAACCCTTTGAAGGTCACCTACATAAATTCTTTGGAATTTAATGAAATTACTTTATAAATATTATCTATAAACCTTATAAATGCAAAATTAAAAAAAATTTTTTTTACAATCTTTAGAAGGTTTTCCTTAGAGTATACCATAAGAGGAATTGAGGGGGTTAACTGATAAACCCATCCCCATGTACAGCTAGAATACAATACTTTTTCAAATGTTAATTATATTGGAAGAACAATAAATAAGTGTTCTTAAAAAGTATAATAAATAAATAGTTCAACAATTTATAAGTGTTGTTTGAATAGATACTTTTGTGTAGGGTCATAAGTGAAAAAAAAATCGAATGACTAACTTTCCAGGTACAGCAAGTATAAATACAAAAAGAGAAATAGATTAAATGCAGAAAAAAAAATAATCTCAATGCAGCACTATCATCTATTGTAAGTTTTAAATGTCAAAAACATTAAAAAATTTCGAAAAAACCATTCATATTTCTCCAAAAATTAGAGAAAAAAAATGTTTAACAAGAGGTTTTGCTGTGAAACCAATGTCTGCTAAAGGGTTAAAAGCAACTTAAAGTGAGAACTTGATAAAAAGGTATAATCGATAGAGACTGATTTATGCAGTAGAATTTAACCTTATTAATTGACTTCACTTTAAAAAGTAGTTCAAAGACCAGACATAGAAAGTTAAGGTGATATATATTTTTAAAAATAATTCTTAAAATAGTGAGTGCTTTTATTTTGTACGCCGAGGATGGTTTTCGTCACAAAAAGTTGAGTAAGAAACTGTTTATAATATTGTTTCTTCTTCTCCAGAACTACAGCCAGTTGTCGGCCAAGGCCGTCTCAATCAGTTTCCTTCGTCTTGATCTATCTGTAGCTACAGTTCTCCATCTGTTGACTTTAATATTTATCGGCCACTTTCCACATTATTCTTAATAAATAACTAATATATATATATATATATATATATATATATATATATATATATATATATATATATATATATATATATATATATAATATATATATATATATATATATATATATATATATGTATATATATATATATATATATGTATATATATATGTATATATATATATATATATATATATATGTATATATATATGTATATATATATAATATATATATAATATATATATGTATATATATATATATATGTATATATATATATATATATGTATATATATATATATATATATATGTAATATTAAAATCCCTTATTTACGTATTTTAATATTAATTTAATAACTTTTGTTCATAAAGTGAGTTCGGGGTTTGCGCTGTAATTCTGATTTTTCCCTCCAGACACGCTATAGACTTAATTCGGCCTCTGTCTGTACTACTTTAGCCAATAGTTAGCGCGTTCTCTTTACACATGGGTATTTTGTATAAGGTGATCAATTGTGCTTAGGGATTATTCGTAGTCTTTTTTACCTGAGGAATCCCTACTTGAAAAGTGTATGTGCGGGATCACATTGTCTGTGTGCACGAAGTTGTAAAGGTGTTTGCCTGTTGTACGGATTTCATGTTTATTACCAGAAATAAACTGTGTTGTGATTTTGAATGAGTCTCGCCCATATTACATATATATATATATATATATATATATATATATATATATATATATATATATATATATGTGTGTGTGTGTGTGTGTGTGTGTGTGTGTATGTGTGTATGTATATATATAACAACACATATTGTTTACCCTCCCTTTTAATATTAGCCTTTATAATTCTATCAAGAACTGTTACAGGCGGTACATCTTTAAAAAAATTATTTTGTGAATTAAAATTGTAACTATAACCCGAATTAAAACACGCGTTATGTATTTTAAATATTGAAAAATATCATGAATAAAATCATAGATATTCTCTGTGAAATAATAAAAATGATTCGTTTCTTGGGAGAACACATATATAACATTGCAGTGAAATCCAATTTTATTTTAATTTTAGTTATAATTACACGTTATGGTATATTAGTTTATGTACAAATTTTACTAGTTTATGTATTCGCTTTGATCACTATAAATTTTTATTATTCTAAAACTAAAAATCTAAAGAGATGTTTTGAAACAATACTAAGAACAGATCGGTTATGTTTTAAAAAAATCCATTTAGCCCTAGAAAACTCCGTATTATATATTTAATCGATATCTAATTTTTATGATTGCCATCTAGTTGTTATCTATCTATATATCTAACTATCTATATATATATATATATATATATATATATATATACATATATATATATATATATATATGTACATATATATATACATATATATACATATATGTACATATATATATGTACATATATATATATACATATATATACATATATATATGTACATATATATATATATATATATATATATATACATATATATATATACATATGTATATACATATATGTACATATATATGTGTACATATATATATATCTATATATATACATACATATATCTATATATATATATATATATATGTACATATATATATATATATACATATATATATATATATATATATATATATATATATATATATATATATATATATATATATAAATTGCATTAGATGTCATATGTATATATGCAATATATCAAAATTACTACCTCTAAAATAGCTAACCAAAATTGTCTTTTTTTTCTCCTCGCTTTTTAATAGCTAATTTCCCAAGCATAAAATTTAAGTTAAAGGCTGTTCTCCGCCTAAAATTCTTTTTACCCGTATTACAAAACTAGCGACGGAATAAATGCTAATTTTCTGTCCACTGGCTACATTTTGATATTAACACATTGCGTGCGGGTACATTTCGAAGCGGAATTGTACCGGGAGCGGGCGTTTTGTGCGTAAATTTACTTATTCAGTTCAATCTCAATAGATCGAAAATTATTTAATTTTTTAACCAACTTTTCGTATTTTATATTGAAATATATAAGCAAATATATAGACAAATACACAAATATATATATATATATATATATATATATATATATATATATATATATATATATATACATACACACATATATATGTGTGTATATATATACATATATATGTAATTAAATGTCCTATGTATATATGCAATATATCCAAAATTAATTAAAATAGCTAACCTTATTTACGTTTTTAATTTCTCCTCTGTGGTTTTTAATAACTACTGTCCAAGCATAAAAGTGAGTTAACGGCTGTTTCCGCTCATTGTCTTTTTTCCCCCGTTACAGAAGAACTAGCGGCTCTTAAATGCTAATTTTCTGTCCCTGTACTACTTACTATAGATATTAGCCAATATGGTGTGCGAGTACACTCTTTAAACCGATGGGAGCGGCGTATTTTTATCACCTTAATCAATTGTGCTTAGGGATTATTCGTATTTTTTAACCAACTTTTTTAATTTATAATTGAAATATATAAACAAATATTATACAATATACAAATAAACTATATTGAAATAAATTATATCTATCACTATATCTTTATATATAGTATATATATTTGTATATTATAATATTATATATTATATATATATATAAATATATATATATATATTATATATCTAAATATATCATTTATAATATCATTTTTGCAAGGATAAAATAAAAAATTAATTTTAAATATAAATTGAGTTTTTAATTAACCTGCTCTTTCTGTGGTTATGCATCGACTGATGTAAAAACTAGTTTTTATTTGTCTAAATTTTTCCAGAATCTATGTAGTAAACAAGAACATTCGGTTTCGTTTTCCTGTAATACCGTTATTTTTCTACCCACAAACAAACCATGTTGTTACACTAACCTGTACTAGTACGTGACACGCCCTCAAGTATCAATCGTCAGAAAACGTATTAATAAGTATCCCGCATACAATGTGTTAAATAAATATGAATTTTCACGACTTTTTGGACTCAGTTTTTCTGATGTTTTCACGGCTGCTATTCTATTATGATTTCAGTTTTCCCAGCAAGCTCGGGCAAATTAAATAATAGTAGTTCATCGATCGTGTGAAAGATTTTGAATTATAGCTAAATTGTTATCCCTACTTCTGTCACGTGCTGGAAAAGCATGTTACCATATTAGTTATAGAAAATCAGTGATATTTTCTGCATGGGTAAACGATTATTCTTTTAAATACTTTAATAAATAAAGAATCACCGTAGTGAAGCACTAGAAGTCATCTAGATTTTGTTAAAAATATGACTCTATATCGCTCATCGTACATCCATAACATTTATGATATCTCTTCTACACATGTGATCTACATATAATCACAAGAAATTCAACAAAAAAAAAACTTTTATATTGTAAAATTATGTTCATGCATCATTCCCTCTCTCATTATTTTTCAGGTTTCAAACCATATATTTTGTAAATATAAGTAAATATCCGAATTATTAACTAATTTAAAAATTTTTAACTTCCATCAGTTAATTAACAGATAGATAAATATAGCACTCGCATCGAGCATTTTTAAATCTAACATACATTACTAAAGACATCAATTTGCATACATAATATTTAAATATTTTACAGAGTTTTCATCGGTTCTTAAGTTTTTTGTCTTCTGTCACTTGCCTATAGTAATTTATTTAAATAAAAACAGACACACACATACACACACAGACACACACATACACACACACACACAGACACACACACACATATATATATATATATATGTGTTTTTTTTTTTTTCACAATAAAATTTTAAAAAAAAACTATATAGATATATTTATTTGGTATACAATTAAAAGTATTTTTTTACACTTTTTCCCAAATTTTTTCCCAAAAGGTATTTTAAAACAATATTGGAGAATTTTATTTGGAAGTTATATGTATGAACACACACACACACACACACACACATATAAATATATATATATATATATATATATATATATATATGTGTGTGTGTGTGTGTGTGTGTGTGTATGTATGTGTGTGTACGTGTACATGTATTTAAAATATATGTATGCATATATGTTTATATGTATTTAAAAATGTATACACATATATGTGTGCGTGGCATGATTTACATGTATATATATGATGTATATATATACAACACTCATACATGTATGTACAAACGTAGTCTTGTTCCTCATTCAATGTGATAAGTCTAAGAACATTTAGAAATATGAAAATAATGAGGCATACGCTAAACGAAAGTGAGATATTTTATAGGAAAAAATTGCTGCATCATAACATATAATTATATATTTAACATTCATACATAGTAAACGAAACTTCTTTTCTCTCCATTACTATGTATTTTTTGAGACAGCAATTAATTTGTTGAATGATCTCAACATATTAAGAATCCAAATGGGATTTCACTAATTTACAATACTAGATAATTACAGATAAAATAAGAACATTTATTATACTTATTTGCATTTTGAATATGCATAAGCGTATTTTAGATTTCATTCAGATTTCATTATGTTTTCCATCTCGCAAATAATGCTACCCAGATACTGAGTATAACACATCTATATACGATACTTAAGACTTTAAGTATTCCTGGGCATATTATAGTTTAGATTCATTTTTCCACTATACATTATTAAATGGCGGTAATATATATGTATATGTGTATGGGTGTGTGAGGATATATATATATATATATATACACATATATATACATATATATATACATATATATACATATATATATATGTGTGTGTGTGTGTGTGTGTGTGTGTGTGTGTAATAAGTTAAAATTATTATCCCTAAAATAGATATCCAAAATTTTCCTTTTTCCCCGTCTCATTTTTGTAATACCTAATTTCCTGGAAGGGGGACTAAAGGAGTACCCTTTTATTTATTCTTTTTACCCATCTCTCAAATCTAGCGCTGGAATAAATACTAATTTTCTGTCTACTGGCCATGTTTTTCAGCTGTCCCAGGAAAATGGTATTGCTTCTGCGATAAACTGCTGCTTGTGTGTTTTCGACTTAGCTTAAATTATGAATGTTTCTCTAGCCTCCCCAAATTGCTGATTCATCTCGAGTCTCATGAGAACAAAACCCCGTGACTCGCTCGCTGTCGGTTGATATCAGTTACAAATTTGTACATTCTTCGAGCATTCTATGCAGAGCTGTTGCACTGAAAAGATGGTCGGTGGACCTATGCGTTTTTGATTCTCAGTAAATGTGAAGTTCCACAACTCTGGGCTTTTTCTTATGCCACGATGAAGCTGAGTTACATTTCCAAATAAGCCCAGGTAGACAAATATGTGGGTTTTTTCTTCCTTATAATCAATGAAGAATATTTTAATTATAACATATATATGTATATATATATATGTATATGTACATATATATATATATATATATATATATACATACATACATACATGCATACATATATATTTTTATCTCACGCTATAACTGAAAATTTAGACTCTTTGAGAAACGTATAAACTCAAAACAGTTCATTAAATTCTTAAAGTTATTTTAGATTCTTTCCAATCGACCAATACCTGAAGAGATTATAAATATTATTAATTCATATTTGTTCTGGAAAAGACTTGATATATAGAAGATGAAGGGTTTTTTTTTTATATTTCTTTCTCAAACTGTTAAATTAAGGTGACAAAAACCTTTAAAACGAAATAATTCATTCAAAAATTCAAAATGGCCTTCTTGTTCAGAAAAAGTCAGCCTATACGTATACTTCATAGTCTAAATATTTGCATTTGAGTGATATATTTCTACCATTTCAGTCTATTTTGTTCTAGTATTCTTTAAAAAGTTATTTTACATTTTTATATATTTTGTTCTTTATTTGCGACCGTCATATGTTCCAGATGCATTACATTTTTCTTAATCACTCTCAAATCTTTGAACTGTTTATTTAACTGTTTCTCTAAAAATCGGGTATTGTTTAAAATGTTCAGCTATTTGTCGAATTAGAGAGTGTGTACTACCGTTTAGAAAAAAACTTGGGAAAATATTCCATAAGTATCGGTGTTAGTTAATAAGTTATACATAGCTTAAAAGAAATTCGATACCCAGCTTTGTTTCTAAATAAATCTTTAATATACAGTAAAAATCGGAAAGACATTGGCTAATTCGTAGTGCAAGATCAATATTTTCAACGAATGTTTTGGTTTATTAAATTATTATGTAAATGGTATGTATTTCCTCGAAATATAATTTCTTGAAGATTTAAATATCTTATGCATTTTATCTTAAATATGTATGAATATTCCTGAAAAAATATTGTTAAAAGTTGTTTAACTTAAAAGAAAAATAGAACTTAAGGTCCATTGTCACCTTAAATACATTTTGATGGGTTTTTTTCAATCTGTATTTGTTTTGGATATACTGCTAGACGGGAGATAAAGTAAATGTTTTATCCCTTTCTACCAAAAAAAGTCTATAAAGGAGTGTGTGGCCCACGGTACAGTATGTAGGAAATTCATAGCCCACTAGTATTATACTAGATGGCGCTACTGAGTATATTTGTAACCCCACTTGGACGGAGAGATCGAATGTAACCTTCGAAGCGAAAGGATGGGCGATAAGCTCTCCCCCTGTGCCAAAGCATGTAAATAGCGCGTGTAAATAAAGCAGCAAAACTAACCCGTTGGCTGATCATTGGGTAATTAAGGTGTAAAGAACCACGAGTCCCGGATGAGAACACCACTGAACCACAGGATCGAAAGAAGAATATGCACAGTATGCCATCACACGAACTGGCCCTCCATCGTTGAAGGGTTGTCCATTCATGAAGTATTTTATGTAGTTACATCTCATGAGCAGAGGAAGGGGTCCAAGATTATGACCTAGTGGTCAGCAGGCGGAATAAAATCCCAGGATATCGGCTTTGATCCTGGAAAGCCACGAAGCATCTTGTACACGGAGAGAACTTGTAGGATAAATATGTAAGTCTAATAGATATTCTCTGCCTGGTGAAAGAGAGGTACGGAATCAGAAGCAAAAATCCCAATCTCTGAGGGTGATCAAAATTTAGGGGATTATCCAGCATGCCATTATGAACGCCTTACACCCGTCAGGGTAAGTCAACCATTTCGAAGTATCAAGTAGATGAGTAGAAGATGACTTGAAAAGGTATTAATTGCAATTTGCTGGGTGATATTGGGTTAAATTAGCAATCTTTTTAATTAAAACTCTTCAAACTGGAAAACAATTCTTATCGAGCTTTTTACGATGAACATAATTCTCTAAGCACACACGAGAGAGAGAAATATTCAGATTATAAAATTATATTTTATTATATAGATCACTGTATATTTTTGTGTATCACGTTTACCTCTAACTCGAAGCTTATTAATAACTGTTCAGTTCAACAGCAAAGTATTGTTCTCTATAGATTAAACCTTTTCGTTTAATTCCTATTTTAATAAATTGCTTCTGAAAGCACTATCTTGGACATATAATTTAACTATAGTTGAATAATGTATATTTATATATAAATATTATAGATAAATATTTATAATACAATTACTAATCCAATAATTGGAAATTTTGAATTGAGTAATTAAGGAATTCTACGTGACAAAAAGAGAATACCTCTGTAAAGAGGTGCGTCGTTATAGACAATATCAATACACACAGATTTCACTGTATGTGCGTGTGTGCGTACGATCAATATTATTTCTCTATTTTCATTTCTTTTAATATTATATCGTCAACTTGTTTATGATACACTAATAAGCTTATGGACTAGTATTTTTGTAGGATTATAATTGTTATTCAGGTTCAAAATTTTTGTCGATGTGTATGTTAGAAGACAAGTAAGTTTACGAATAGCTTACCACAATTCTTTTCACGCCTGCGTGGGATAAAATTTATTTCATCATTGCGACCATGAAAGAAACTAACAATAATTCAAAGCAAACTTTACCAGACATAAAAAATAGGGTGTGTGTTTCTTTTTCTGTTTTTTTTTTTTCAATTCCATTAGATGGAATCATAAAATATCTTACTTAGTTATTGGTATGGTCACACTACAGAAGATTTTTTTTTCATAACTTGTTTTGTTAAATTTACTGTCTTTGCTTTGCTATTAGGAAATTGCATGATTATGTTTATATTCGGATTAGAAAGGTCACCCAACGTCCTATAGTAAAATCCCTCCGGCATAAAAAGAATTGGGTGTGCATTTCTTTTTTTTATTACTTCCATTAGGTGGTATCATAAAATATACTGAGTTAATGGTATGTTTTCACAGTAGAAGTGTAATTTTTCCTGTACCGCGGTAGCTCAGTTGACAAAGGAAACAGTCTCGCAACCGGAAGGTTGTGAGATCGAGACGTGAACTGGCCTAACATACGTCGTGTTAGTTAATTTGAGCTGGGACGTGTTAAAATAGTTCGTGGTCGCAATGTTCTCCAAGTTTCTAGAAGATACCTCTTGAGGTGGTAGGCCAATCCTGGAGGTCTTCTTGGTTCCTACTTCTAAATTACGAGAACCCACTTGACCATTGTCGTTCTTTCACTTTAGCGATGCTCATCAACCGAAAGATGTACCCCTTCTTCAGGTTTAATCAATCTTCAGCCCCCGTGGTTCCTCGCTCAAGTGATCTCTTAGCGTGGACCACATTGCGATCGAGTCTATTGGACATGGTGTAGGTTTTCCTACACCAAGGGTAGGAGTTACAAAATATTTCGTAGATTTTTATGATGGTTTAACGTTATGAAAATTATTAAGTTTTGTTAAAGGAATCAATACATAAAAAAATTAAAATATATATGTAACAAAACTATTCTTGCCGCCCGCCATCTAGTGGCGACTTAAAGAAACTACCGTCAGTCGATCTTCAACAGCGGTTAGGATAAGTTGTCCAATATTATGTCTGTATTATGTCCAATATTATGGGACTGCAATATAAATTTAATTGTTATTTTAAAGTTTAAATGTTTAATTCTTGTTTGGGGATTGTTGAGGACTATTTTAAAATGTACTAATAAATAAGTTGATATCTACCCAATGATATTGAAGAACGGTTACGTATTCAAGAGAAAAAGTTAGAAACTCGCTTATTCGTAAAATAACTATTGAAAGTTGTAAATTAGAAACTAATTTTTTATAATGAATTGAAGTTAATAATTTGTTCTAATATGCGGACCTCAATTAAAGTAATCCGAGAGTTATATTTTATTTCATACCAAGATAAAGGCATTTTTTAAATTTAAATTTCTCAATCAATTTAGAAAATGTTTTAAATATTGAAATGTTAGATAACTTTCACCCCTTTAGTGCCTCGAGTGTATATATAATATACGCTTTACGCTTTGATGCATTGACTGTCTCGTAATGTGTACGTGTATACCTTGCATATATATGTATAATGTTAAATATTATATAAGTGAGAGTACTTAATAACAATTAGGAAAGCACTAAGAAACGTATTGCAGGAAGACTTATATATACGCCTAAAACCGTTATAGCATTGACTGTGCAAGTCGTATGTATACCCCGCTGCAATTAAGGGGTTAAAGTTTAAGGTTTACAAAATGAAAAAAAAGCATTTATCTTCAATTTGACATAAAAAAGTTAGCTTCTATTATGCGTATTTCAAACACTATCAATAAATTCAATTTTTTTCATGAAGTATATACCTATTTTGTCATTTTTTTTCTAATTTTACTACTTGAAATGACAAAACTAAATACTTTAAGTTTGAGTGCTATCAAATGATTTTAAAATGTTTATTCAGAAAGTAGAATTTTTTATGTTGGGATAATCGAAAAGAAAGGATGGGATAGTGAAAATTTGAAGTCTCGATAGGTTCTATATCCCCTTACACTGATTAAAGTGAACAAGCAAGTCTCTTTATTCAATTATAATTTTTTTATATTTTTTATAACTTTTTAAATTCTATAATTTTTAAGATATCAGATACCTTTAAATTTTTGGTTTTTTACAGACTATAAAAGATACCTATCTTCTATTTGATATAAAATTTAGTTTTCAATACACAACGAAGAGCCATTACGTCTTGCCCACCCTACTAATTACTTGTAGGATCACCTTTAGCCCTCAAAGCCACCAGCATCTAGCATTGCATTGACTCTAGAAGGTGCTCATCAACTGGCCCTGCAATTCCTGCACATTGGGAGGGCAGCACGAACTTAGCTTTCCAGCTGGGACCACAGGTGCTCTATTGGATTTATGTCAGATGGATTTGGAGGCCAAGATATGACTTTAAAGCCACTGGAATGTTTCTCAAACAACTTCCTGACTATTCGACCCTCATGACAGGATATTTTATCCTGTTGGTAAACATTATCCCCGCCAGAAATACTCTTGTCCTGAATGGGTGAACTGGACTGCAACGATGTTCAACTAGCACACGCACAGACGTCAGGGATTGTTCTATGGGGATATGAGCCTTAATGTTCTCCCTGAAGACATTGCCCATACCATAATACCCCCGCCACTGACTTTTCTTTGTCCAACTGTGCAACCGGGAGCCAGGGTTTCCTTCGGAAATTGGCGTATTCGTACACGTACGTCGATGTGATGGTTCAGAAAACGTGATTCATCGGACCATGAGACTTTCTTCCATTCTTCCAATGTCCAATTCCGATGTTTCTTGGCCCATTGCAGACGCAGCTTGCAATGACGTCCCATCAGGGCAGGAATATGCTTCGGCTTCCGGCTGCGTAGGCCCATACGCAGCAATGTACGCTACACATTGTGTTGAGAAACATTGTCTGGGTCGCCACTGTTGTAGCTGGTGGTGATTTCGGCTATTGTAGCTCCTCGGTCATGGCGAACAGTGCGCAGCAATCTACCCTGGCCGGCGACTTGTCGTTTCACCATCCATACACCACTTTCGATATGTAATCACAACTGCACGTGAACAGCCCACTGAACGCACCGTTTCTGATATTGATATTTCCAGTCACCGAGACATAATGATTTGACTTTTATTAAAGTATGATAAATTAGCTACTATTAGCTTAAATTAGAATAATAATTTGAGCACCTAGATATTAGAATTAATTAACTCTCTCATATGTTCCACAATTGCATTCAAAATATTTTATATTTCTGTATACCTCCTTCTATCTTGTATTTAACATATATTTAGTTTTCTCAACATTAACAGATAAACCTATTTCCTTAGCTATCCCAATTAGCTAGAATAATAAAGATTCTACTCCAGTGTACATGTGTAGAAAGTTTCATAACTCTTAACTTCTAACAACGCTTTGTAATGTCCACCATCCTCTTATGGTAAGTTCAAATTCTGACTCCACCCACTAGGTATGTTTGTGTTTCATAAAATGCAGTTTCGAAGGATCAAAATTATTAAAGAATCCGAAGTGGAAAATAATGACAGTGTCTGTGAAGCACCACGATGACCGATCAATAAGCTAAAAAAAATATATATTCGCGTGCTTTAGAAAATCACGGTACAGTGGGTTTTACCATTCTTAATATTATGTTTCTTCTGACTACTCCGTAGCAATGGTAGAATCTTGAAAAGATATAGACTTAAAAATAAAAGTTCACGATATTGTCCGAAATTTTCGTTGAGAATTATAAAGTAAAAAAGCTTTGACGTAGTTTTAGTTCATCTTATTATGTAGCCAGAGATTTATAGATATAAAACTATTCTTGATAATCTAGTTAAGCGAGTTAAAAAAATCTAAGATAAAAGTGCTTCTTAATTAGTAATTCCTATTGATTGATATGCCCTTCCTTTTATCTTTATTCGGAATGAAAGAATATGGGATTTATTAAAGGGATCAAAAAAACATAAATCTAGAAAAAAATCCGATTTTTATTTTTTTTTCTTAAAAATTAGTAGACAAGTTTTAATTTAAATAAAATAAACCACATGCTTCTTTTATAATTACGCGAGGAGAGGCTTTATTTTTCGGTTTACACTATTAGCGTACACTACTACTTCTTTAGTGGGTACATGCCCTTGAAAAAAATGTTCTCAAAGATAAATTATTCTGTTTGGTGAACAGCTATACATAAAAAGTAAATTTGATCGTATAGTCAATTAATTGTACAATCAATTTACGTTAGTACTCTCAAATTTATCTTCACATGAGTTTAAAACAGTGTAAAATGTAACAAACGGTTAATATTTCTTAAATAACGAATACTGGTATCTTTAAATCTAATTATCCCAATGACTTTTTTCAAAATCTTCCCAATGACATGTTCAAATTGATATAGCTCAAATTCTATTCTAATAATAGGGTTAAAATTTTGTATAGATATTCTTAATTATATTTTGCTTGGGTTTTCTATAGAATTCTTAATTAAAAGAAATAGTTTTCAAAATATTACCCTCAAAACAAAAGATTTCTCCAAAATATAGAATTTTTTTTAAATTTATGATTAATTACAAAATTTGTAATCTATATTTTTAATAATCCCTAAGACAATTTATTATCTTTTTCCTGTATAAAAATGAAAATCTTATTTAAAAAGGGCTTAGTGAGTTATATCAAAATCAGAATGCATTTAAATTTTAAATATTTTAATTTTTTTAGATTCAAATTTTGAAAATTTGAATAATTTTTACATGACTAGCTATACTTTCACAGCTATATATTTGGAATAAAAATCATTACAAAGTGCTTATAATTTTTTAAAATATAATTTATGTCCCAGATTTCATTTAAAAAGCAGGATGAGTTGGTTTCTTCGGAGCGTTATTGTCTACTGTTTTGCTACACGAGGGCTAATGAGGCATGGATTTACTGCTTAAAGACAATTTCGAAAAACAACGAACATCCATACCAGCAGTGAGATTCAAACCCCTGAATTCCGGTACCAAAATGCAGCGTCCTATCCAAAGCCCGATTGAATCTTATGGGGAAAACGTAGGATAAGTTTCAAAAGCAAATATTTCCTAGTTTTAAAAAGGCTTTAGCTCACTTCTTTACAAACTTCTAGCAGTTTTCAAAGTCTCTTATAGTATATTTACAGTAGTTCTTAATTATGTTTTACTGAAAAATGAAATGGGTATTAAATTTTTATTTGTTTTTAAATGTTTTAATGTAATTCATGTCTTTTCACGATGCCTATTGTGACAGTGCATAAATAATCCTTTTCATAATCAAAACTTGGCTACCGATTAAGTACACACATATAAAAATATCGTTTGGATTTCCAGAAATTTATCCAAAATTGTTGAGTTTACCTTTGCTTTTCAGAAAAGTGAAAAATGCCCAACCAAAATGCACTTGAAACTGTTCAGCAAGAGGAAAGTTTGCTGTTTTAATACAAGAAATGGTTATAACTGAGCATTTTCAGGGCAAGAAATTTCAAAAGCAATAACTCAGTGCTTCTCAACGTGGGGCTAATGCTTCATCGGTAGGGCATATGGTTTTTCATTGTGGGTATTTGGTTTTTCATATGGAAATTAAATTTTTAATTCTTTCAATCTAAGTGTTAAGATATTTGTACAACTTGAGTATAGTCAGTTAATGTGGGATAGTACATAATATAAACTTCTTGCAAAAATAGATGCATTTAAATTCTCAGCAGCACAGAATTGTTAATACCAATATAGAAGGGGGCTTCATCTTGTTTTGATCGGACGGGTCGTAATCTTCAGTCAACTATAATCGCTTTGAGTCAATATGCAGAAATAAGCCGAAGGTTGTGTCACGAGCAAACAGGTCAGTTGAAAATCTTTATAAATCAAATATTTCCTGGAAGCTCTAGTTATTAAATATGTTTATGTGCTAGCAGGCATCAGATATTTAAAAGCTACTCGATGGAAGCATGGTCAAAAAAAAAGGGGGGGGGTGAGAAGCACTGCAATAACTATAATGATAAATATTTACACTTCCTCCTACTTTTTCCCCAAGCAACAATAAACTTTCTTCACAGTACCTCTATGACATAGATGTACTGAAAACAAACTTATCTCTAAGATTAGCAGTTATCAAAAAGGATTTCAAAAACAAGTATGAGCATGAGCACTGTTATCACATTAAGACTAAAGGGTGATAATGCCCCCTCCACCAAGTAGGTTCCTTTGGGGAAAACTGATATTTTCTTAGAGAAGTACATAAGTGGGATGCTTTATACAGAGAACACTGAAACTAAATTGTAAATTATAACATATTTTCGATTTAGTTTCTTGTATTTGAATAGGAAGTTAGTATGCAACAAATTGATGTTTTGAGATATAGGAGACTGATTTTTGAGAATGAGAGCACCGATGAACCTTATCTACTGTCTCCTTTATTGATTCAGACAATTTGATTTTTTATATATAACAGTCTATAAAAGTGACAAAGTAAAAGGCTATACAAAACTGAATTTTTAAATAAATATCATTTCAAACCTTTATATTAAAACAGTGATACTCGCATTGTCGCAAGAGGACAAAGAACATTTTTTAAAGTTAAACACTTTTATGTAGATTATAGGGTTTTAAAGATCAATTTTTAAAAGAAAAATAACAAGTGACGCATTAGACATCCAAAAATAATTAGACCTTAATTTAACTCTCACACTAATGGAAAAACATTCCCTATCCCTGCTCTAAACGAACGGAAAACCCACACAGCTGATAGTAATCCGGACCATGACGGTTAATACCCGTCTCTGATTGTTTTTTGTCACGTCAACTTATTTTCATTTGTTTCTTGCTCAACTTTCTCTCAGTTCACATTCGAAGTTGCAGGTACATCGAAAAGTACAAACGGTAGAAACGGACAGTTTTGTAAACTGCTAAATTGAATAGAACCAAAAAGCATTAAACAGCATCCAGAAAAAGAAATGCGGAGTGAGCACTTTTCCAGACAATCAAGGTAGTCTGTTTGAAAAAACTGCTCAAATAAACAACTATTAGAATTACCAAGCAAATTCACCAAGAAAAAAATAAGACTATTTTAACAAATGCACATTGTTTTAGAAATTATAAACTATGTTGCATGAGAGCACGATTTGAGATGACGATATTTCAGCTGTATCTACTTTCCGGATACTTAACAAATCTTTGTAGATATGTAAATGTATATACATGACAGGCGCAGATTCTTAGAGTAAGAATAAGAAAGGCACTTAATTCCGGCAATGAGGCTTTATTAGAATTTAGTCATTTTGCTTTCAAATAAAAAAGAATCAGTCTGACTGCAGATCGCCGTCCCACAAAATTAAACTATTCTCATTTGGAATTTGGTAATTTGCCCTTAAATAGTGTAGTTTTACCCCGTATTCTTACATTTCGAAAAAATGACAAATTCTCTCTTTTCATTAACTAAACCAGAAAATTTTTAATTTCTAATTTTAAAATTCAAACATGACATAAATATATATACACACACACACACACATATATATCTATATATCAGTGTGTATAATATTTCAATCTAATGAACTTAATTTTAATTGTATTGTAAAATAAATTTTTAGTCATTTTATATCCTTTTTTTCCCCACAAAGGAGGAGTACTTGTCTTTATTAGCATTTTGATATTGAAGCCACTGATTTGTTAACCATACAGGTCATCTCCCAAAGAAGGTACAGTATATAAATACATCCAAGCCTTATTCCGGAATGAAATCCAAATTCATCGGGTGAAAGCACAATAGCAACGTAGTAGAACTTCGATATATCGTTCTCGCCTTATTCGTGATTTCGCATTGATCATCAGGTTCATTTAGTCACAAATTTATTCCCATAAAACCAATATTATTTTTTCCGCATTCTTCATGTCCTTGGGATTCATTTTCCCGTATCTATCGTCAATAAGATTCTGTGGCGTCGCTTTCTTATCCCGGAAGTATCGTTTTAAGGGAAATTTAGGAGAATTAGAGATAAACGTTTTTCATGTTAATAAGAATAAAATGGCATCAAAAAATTCAGAGGGGAAAAAAGTGATCAGTTTTATCTATTCTATTTTTTGAATAATGACTACACGTGGCGCTACGTATATTTTTACTTCAGCATAGAGTGGAGTGCCATGTCTTGTCAGTTTTGCTTTAGCGTCACAATAATAAAGTCGTGCATGCTACTCTATGTAAAACCTGATTACAATAATGACCTTTTAACTGATGACTGTAACCATTTGAAAGCAACACTCATGTTAAGAGTTACCAATTTGGAAGTGCTATATGATGAACATCGACCTTTTTATTTTGCTATGAAAGATTATCTGTCTAAAAAACCTTATCATTCTTCACATCAGTGCAAATTTTAATATTCTATGATAAATTCATTAAAAAATGTTTACATTTGTTTCTAAGCATCTACCATAATGTCTGTTAATGTCATGTATACAAAAATATCTCTTCATAATAATAAAAAAAACTTTTTATTTAGCGTTATGAGTAATAATATTATTATACTAATAACGCTAATATTACAATTAGCGTAACTAATTTTACTATTACAATATAAATTCATTAAAAAATGTTTATATTTGTTTCTAAGCATCTACCACAATGTCTGTTAATATCATGTATACAAAAATATCTCTTCATAATAAAAAAAAACTTTTTATTTAGCGTTATGAGTAATAATATTATTAAATTACTCTTTAAGTTGGATTATTGTAAAAAAAATTACCACTATAATTTTATAAAATTAGTACCCTTTTTATTTTCACCTGTGCCGTCGTCCCTTAATTAAACTCTGTAAATGTGAAGCCTACTTAATTTCATAGACTAATGCATTACCATTACTAGCAACACCAGAACTAGAAGGCTTGGCCCAGGGAGTTCTGTTGCTAACTCATCCTGTGAGATCCTGTGAGCGTCGAATGTAAGTATTTTGTTTTTAACCATCTTGTCCTGTCAAGAAGTTATCATATCCCTGGTGCATGTTACTAATACAAGAGAAGAGAGGTTGCCTTAAGTTGCGTAGCACCCGGTCGAGAATTCCTACCGTGACCGTTCACATTAAAGCTGGTCGGTGGGATTTTCGTCCGTCTGTAACGCACTTACAAATCGTCAATCAACCAGACTCAAGATTGTATTTTGAACGGCCTTCAATAATTTAAGGCTTGGTTTGGTCTGAAAAGCTACAGCCAACATTTTGTTAGAGGAAAGCCAGTCAAATCTATACCAACTAAATGATTACAATATTTTTGCAAAATAAAGGTAAGTGCTAAGGTTTATTCCATGACATTCTAGGAAATCATAAGATTTTTATATTTTTTTGTATTTCCGAAAATTCTAGGGAACACATCCTATGATACATATAATTACAAATTATAATTAAAATTAAATGAATTCATGTCTTAAAACATTACGTTTTCCAGAACAAAAACTAAAGAGGAACCGAAATATGCATATATATGCACACACACACACACACACACACACACACACACACACACATATATATATATATATATATATATATATATATATATATATATATATATATATATATATATATATTGTTACGAACTTCAAAGCTGGGTTCGGGGATTGAATGGTCTTTAAAGACTACAGCGCGAAAACAATCATTTATTAGCAATCAATTGGAAAATACAACACACCTTACGTACTCTGTAAACCGAGAAATCCACTTAACGACTCTCTCTCCGATTTGGACACAGCCTGCTGTATATAGGCCGTATGCACTTTTCGCTTTTTGAACTACGTAGAATAGCTAGGGTCATTCATTATGTCAAAAATTTCTAACTCCGCTAGAGACTGCTCAGTTGATATTAAATCAGTCCAAATATAAGACTTTTAGATATACGCAAGATTCTTTAGGGGCTCATTGAGAACCACAATTTGGAAACAAAACTCAAAAAATAGGCTTTGCCGATGATACAATTGTAATTTTTTTCACATTTTCGTATGGTACTGATGAATTTTACAAAATACGAGGTTCAGAAGGATTACAAATATATAAAATTTTAAAACATACAATGGGACACTAAACTCCCGAAATATATGCTCTACCGCCGATAAAACATATATATTTCACTTTTTGGTAGGATAAATATTTGGGGAAAAAATCAAAATATATAAAATTTTTATGTAACTTTTTCTCTTTGGCTTTTTTTAATATCGAAAAACTTACAATTTGGACACAAATATCGAAAAATATCGACCACCGCCGACAACACGCGTAATTATTTTTATTTTTTTGCCCGTTTTTTTCTTAATAAAAATTTTTAAAAAAAGTAGTCTCCAAAGATTCAAAATATACAAAATTTTGAAATGTACGAATGATTTAGGGGGTCTTACGTCATCGTATGTAACATCCTACGTAATCGTACGTCACAATTTGAACACAAAACATGAATAATACAAGCAGCCGCCAATAAAACGCGTAAATATCTGTGTTTCGTATGATATTGGTGAATGTTCCTAAAACGGGAGTTCATGAGGATTACAAAAATATAAAATTTTTAAATATACTCACATTTTTTAGATCCATCCGGAATCGTAATTACACACACAAAAAATAAATAAATAAATAAATAAAAAGGGAGAAATACACACTACAAACGATACAGCCGTATTTCTTTTCACATTTTCTTATGATACTAGTGAGTGTTACTAAATGAAAAATCCACGAGGAATCCAAATATATACAGATTTAAAATGTACGCACAGTTTATCAAGTCCATCGTTTATACCAAAAAACTGGAAAATTATCGCTACCTTCAAGATGGTAGGTCAACTGGATTTCCTGGGACGAGCCCTCTAATCCAGAATTATCGCTACCGACAATAAAAACCGCAATATATTTTTCTTTTTTGTAGAATACTGGTGAAAATTTTAAAAAAAAGTTTAAAAAATGAAAAACATATAAAATTTTAAATATAAGCACATTTTTGTGAGGTCCATCGCGGTTACAATTCAAACTCTAACCTGAACGATGGCCGAATGGTGGTAACGCTGTTCTTCAGAACCAGAGTTCGCGGTTCAAATCCCGCTGATGGCATGGATGTTCGTAGTCGTTCGGAATCGGCTTTAAACAGTAGGTCCCGATCTCATTAGCCCTCGTGTGCAAAACAGTAGATCGTAGTGCTCCAAACCAAAACTCTATCCTCGAAAATTACACTCGACTGCCAATAAAACGCTTAAATGTTTTCAATGATACTTGCTAATGTTTCTCACACGTTAAATCCCGTAGATTTTTAGGTGCACCCACAATTTTTCGGACTCATCGGTGATCGCATTTCGGACACAAAACTCAACAAAAAAAGAACTACTAAAAGAAAAGACGTATTTTTTTTTCAATTTTTCTGAATTATACAAAAATAGTTGAGGTAATTAGGAAAAAATTTTGGTGTATGCGAAGTCGCCACAGGTTACCATAACCAGTAGAGGAACAAAGTTTTCTGGCTAAAGGTTGTAATTTTAGGCATAGAATTACCAGAAATTTAGAGTTCAATTATGATTAACTTTATATATATATATATATATATATATATGTATATATATATACAATGATAATTTAGCCCCAAACTAACAAACTTAATCATAATTGAACTCTAAAATAAATTCATATATATATATATATATATATATATATATATATATATATATATATATATATATATATATATATATATATATATATATATGTATATATATATATATATATATATATATATATGTATATGTATATATATATATATATATGTATATATATATATATATATATATATATATATGTATATATATATGTATATATATATATATGTATATATATATATGTATATATATATATATATATATATGTATATATATATATATATATATATATATATATATATATATACATTAATTTATCTTGCATTGCTTCCTTATTGTAACCTGGTGTAGCAAATGTTAACATGTGCATATATGCATATATGTGTATATATAGCAACTATTTGGCATAGACTAACTTTCAATGACTGTACAACAGTTTAACTTTAGTAAAGTTCAGCTGCAATATGATTAGAGTTATCCAGATTAGAGTGATTAATTATGTATATACTTAGTTGATTAGTTGGAAATGACTCTTGTGTCCTAATTTGTTTGCAAATAGGTAAATGTTTCTTGACGATAAATAAAATTTTCTGATCCGAAATAATAAATAATGCATTTTGTTTTTAGAAAAAATTAATCTCTAATAATTCATAATTGGTCATGAATTTAAGAAAAGACAATCGATCTTCTGGAGAAGATTCATGTTATGATAATTGCCGTAGGATCGATCATACCATCTGTGAATGAGCCATTAATGGTAGGATAAAGAGCTTGACTTCCATATATCAATGATAGCTTAAAAATAAATAAATAAATAAAAAGAGCATAATGTTTTCCTGGCTGCACAAGTGAAACACTAAGCAGACTGCCAATAGAGTCACTTATTTTATTTTCTGCTATTTATCAGTTGAATTGGGAACAATTTCCTCTCTAAAATGATGAATAGTGACAAATGAATGTCAATTTTGAGACAAAAACATTGTCTTGTTCCTAGAAGCTTGTCTTCCCAAACCGCAGACGACAGAAAGATTATTCACTGAGATCGTTAGCTTATTTTCTTTCTTTTTTTTTAATGTGTGTATAGACACATATATGCATTGCAGATTTTTGTGGATTAACATTTTTCGAATTCAGAGTACACTGTACCACGCGATGTCTTAATCTGATTATTAAATCCACTGTGGAATTTATCTCACCCTGAGAAATACAACAGATTTGTAAATTTCTGCAGCAGAGTTGGATCTAGAAATTCTTAATCATCTCATACATTAAATCCATAATACTTCGAGTAGCCTAGCTCAATCAAATTTTTTCTAATATATGATACATTGTACCACAATCGTATTATTTTAATGATCTCCACCACAAAAATCACTTCATGTTCCTATACATTCATAATTCGGAGCAGCTAAATTCTTATTTATGCGCTAAACAAGTACACGGACATTCACGGGCTTGGAAAAAGGGATGAGCTTAGACCAGAGGTGGGCAAATACTTTTAAGCGCTGACCAAAATAAAATTTTCAAAATGTCTCCCGTGCCGGAGGACTATACCGCGTACGCTGTGCGCACGCGAATGTTTTGGGTGAAGTTTTTTCCCTGCCCAAGAAATTTTTTTGACTAAAACACTTTAAGTATCATCTTAACCCTTTAACGGACAGCAGTTTCGTAGCGAAACCCCCTGTTAAAATCTATTTCTATCTAATTTTATAGACATATGAATGGGGTTTTTTTCGACTTTCTCTATTTGTGGAGCTTTAAATTGTTAATATATTATAGAACTACGCTTAATTTATTTTTATCTTTGAAATATACATGTTTAAACTTTCATTGTATAAAGAAAGCATCAATTTGATTTCTCTCGCTTATATCCCGAAATAAAAATATCTACCTAAAACAGCACTTGGGTATTATTTTGCAATTTATTAGATCATTTTAATGATAATTATTCATTATTCTTCAAATATAATTAAAACTTTAAGAAAGAATTGCTTTTATTTGTGAACAAGGGGTTAGGTTAGATTCACAGCTAACCCCCATCCCCCGAAAAAAAAAAAACCTGCTCTCCAAAGAAATGTATTTTTTTTTCATATATTTCATATTTATAAGGTTCATAGATAACATTTATTACCCAATTTTATTAAAATTTCAAAAGTTTTTAACTATGCCCTTTAAATGGTTAAAGCATTTGGACAGAGAAATTTGACAGTTAATAAAAGATAATAGTAATAATAAATTGTCTTACTGCACTTTAAATTGCACTTTGAAGTTCTTTTAAAGAAAGTGATGCATATTTTGGATGTTTTGATTTAAAATGCCTGTTTAAATTGTATTCCTTGAAAACAGCAATTGTTTCCTGGCAAACTAAACAAATTGCTTTCTTATCAGTGTTTGTAAAAAGGTATTTTACCGTCCATGCTTCATTGAAATTTCTGCACTCCAAATCAACTTTTCTTTTTTTTAGATTGACTCATTTTACAAAGGCCTACAAATAAATAATTTAATTATTACAACAAAATAAAACCAATGTCTTAAAATTTTACCTACAAAAAGTCTAATTTTTCAATTTATTATTATATTTGCAAAATAACAAACATTAGTCTCAAAAGAAATGACGAGTATGCGACTAGTGCTAAATCAAAATAAACAGTACGCGTGCTGCGGTCTGTCGTCCCTCGAAGAGTGCACGTTCAATTCTATGTAGTAAGCCGACCACACATTGTATGAGAGTATGTATGTTGCATACATTAAAGTAGGGATATGGTTACAGCTGTTCAAATTATAATACACGCTATTATTTATATATTTTTCATTATTTATATATACACTACGCATACAAATACTGTTGATTTCAACAAAATCGCATATAAGAGATTAAAAAATTTCCATGCAGAATTTTTCAACGAGGCCGGATCCGACACGCGGCCCGGCTTTTGTCCACCCTTGGCTTAGACCCTATATATATATATATATATATATATATATATATATTATATATATATATTAAAAAATTTATGGTACTTTCTTGCCGTGTATGGAAATTAAACATTAGACATAAAACTACTTGAGTGCATTAATCCATAATTTTTAATTTGGACAGCCCTACTGTAAATAATTATATATAAAAATAATTATATAATAGTTTCACTATTCACTCTAAAAACAATTTCATCCACACCTATCCTATACTTTCCTCGAGATAATTTCATTATCAGATGATGAAAACTTGTAAAATCAGTTAACACATTGTGTGCGGGTACATTTCGCAGCGTAATTGTACAGGGAGCTGGCGTTTTGCGCGTAAATTTAGTTATTCAGTTAAATCTCAATAGATCGAAAATTATTTAATTTTTTAACCAACTTTTCGTATTTTATATTGAAATATATAAATAACAACCATAAGATTTCTGTAAACAAAAAATGTATTTTTAGTGGATAAATTTATAATAGCATCGTAAATATGAAAAATCAAATATAAATAGTAGTATATAGTTTAAATAATAGTATATAGTCCGCCAACCGTTTTCTGATCAGTTACGATTCCAGTTAACTGAGAACTGCAGCTAAGTTTACAGCTAGTTAATTAGTCGAATTCTTATTTGCTAGCTGTCCCGTTCCGGAATTCGAGGCAATGCTCCGGAATCATTACCGCGACCGATCAGGGCGTGACGCCTATTCAACCGAACTGTCAACATCCCAGACACTGCGTCGCGGCGCTATTGTAGTCTGGTCAAGCAGGTGGGACCCAGCTCGGCTGATTTCAGTCATTAGTGTTCTGAAAAAAGGGGGTCTTCACAGGGGTTAAAACGTGGGCACTCAACATATGACAATTAAATACCACAATAGTATTTTTATATTAATATTCCCTTATGCAATTACATTTGTACTGAATTATGTTACTTTGACACTGATTCCATTTTGCACTCCACCTCTTATTTTTAGTCACAATAACCCATCATAACAACTGGCTACTTTAGTAGCTCCTCACGCAGTTTTTCTATCTCAGTGCTTTATAATTTTCATATAAGAGCTTTTCATACAATTTACCTTCATTTTATACCGCTATTTTAAAATTATTTTTTACTCTTTAGTGCATTTTTATCACTTTTTTTTGTTAAAATAAAGGAATTAAAAATAACATTTTATATTTATTTTATTTTTGGCTTTTTTAATCTTAAATTTTGTAATCAGTTTTCATTCGAAATTTGTTCCACTTATATTAAATCAATTATCCGACATGTGAAATTTTGCATGTTATTTTTTAAGCTATAGACTTTACATTGTAAAAAATATAGACTGTGAAATATTTGAATCAATTAGTAAAGATCTACTATACAAAATTCGAGCTCATAAATCACAATTCAATATCGAGCGGTTAAACAAAAATGACCAACTTAGCATTACATAGTTAAAATATATAATGAAAATCAGAAGTATACCAAAAAATGTTAAAATATTCTTAAAACTATAATAAAAACTTTAAAAGTTTACAAGAGCATAAAGAATATATATGTGTATTCTTTTCTGAACCAGGAGTCATTATTTTAACAATGTCCAAATGACTTTTGATTTTAGTTTGAGTTTTTAGTTATGCCGCTTGCAAATAGATGGCGGTACTAAATTAAAATTTCTGCAATTGGGAGTTCGAGTACTTCCAACAGCTTTTTGTTTTTACCAAACTAATTTTTTTTCAATCTTATCTTTTTTTTTCCTCATAAGGACTGAATAATGTATTGCTTTGGAAATGCACCTATGTACAAAATTGCAGATCTCTAGCTAGTCCGGAAAGTGGTTAAAAATTTGTTATAAAATTTGAACTGGCACACGGGTGAAATAAAATAAAAGCGATTAAAATCATGTGTACCCCAACAAAAGTTTTTTCAAATAGTGATTTATTTTTGAGGTTGTTCAAGGTCGTGCTGTCCTATGCTGGGAAGTCGTCTCATTTGGTCAGTTTGGCAACTGGAATCTCCCCGCCATTGGATGAAAGCTTGACAGAAGTCACATTAAGACTCTTTGCTTGGGTTGGTTGTGCTCCTTCAGTCAAAAAGAGAAAATCACGAGGACTGAAGATTGATTTAACCTCAAAAGTGAGTCCATGTAATTTCTAAGCAGAGACCAAACAGATGTCCCCCCCCCCTCCAGTCTTGTCCTGCCACCTCCAGAGATATAATTGAGGAACTTAATAGGAATGGTGATCACGAACCTATTTTAGGTGTCCCAGCCGTCATTAATGAACACGGTAGATCTTTTGCCGACTCGAGCCTCGATCCTATTACGAGATCGCTGTCTATGCAGACTCAGCTTCAGCGGCTTTTCACAATCGTTCTGTTATTCATCTTTAGGAAGAATACTTTTTTTAATGCACATGAGATCCCAAGTACATCTACTGCAATGAATTTACGACAAACGTGTACGAAAGATTTTTCCTGATAATAAAATCATCCTGAACTTTTAAAATTTGTATTCAATTCAATCCATTTCAATTACAAATTTTATTATTAAATGCATCTAACGAAGCATTATATATTCTTGAGCAAGTAATGTAATTCGAATCCAACAATCAAAGCCCTAATCATCCAGAGTTTGAAAAGAGCCAAATTTCTGAAAAATGCTGTTAACATTTCTTGTATTTACAAGAAACGGTAAAATGTCAGTAAACCTTTCAAAAAAATTCAGCAAATTTGATATTTTTATATTAATTTTCTATCAAATTTTTATTTGGAAACCTTAAAACAGAATCTAGGAAATCTAGATTTCTAGAATAAATATTAAGCGTATATTCTTCAGATAAATCGCAATACCTCAGCTAAATCTAATTGCTGAATCTTTACTTATAGTTTAAACATACATATTACGGATGTAATCTACCAAACATTTCAGATTTTAGCTACCATATTTATTACTCGCTGGATAAAATATTCCTTCTTAGGAAGGTTTTCTTCATCTAATTCAACGCCTTGGGCGCACTGCAATCTGGGTGGGCTTTAAAATCACAGTTTTTATAATATTAAATAATGAAGCTTTTGGAGAATTAAGAGCACTGCACCAATGCCGAGTTTTTAAGCTGAAAATCTGACAAGGAAGGACAAGCTGCTTTACTGAACAAATCAACTAATAGGATGAAGCTGTAAATCGTCTGATCGAAGGACATAACTCTGACGCTATCAATTTCAAGTAATGCTAAGCCGAAAAAAAGAATTCAAAACTACAAACGTCTTATTCCTAAAAAATGACATATGCCAGGATCTTTTTTTACAAAGCAGTATTTCAGGACTTGGCTTTAAACTAGGGGTTTTAATTGCAAATTTCCGATTATTTTTATATTTATTTTATTTACTTACAGAGGCCTGGAATGAGTTATATAACAGAGCCGTATGGTAAAATGAAGCTATTCAAATGCTTATACATCAAGAAGTTAAGGAGTCACATCGCCTTTAAACCTTCAAAAATTTGACTTTTACATTTTTAAGATTTCTGGATGTTTCTGAATAGTTTAAAACAAACTCCACTGAAACATTCGAATTAGAATCTGTAAAACTATATAATATTTGTATTTAATATCATAGCTTTTAAGGAAACTTTGGAAACTTTAAATGCATAATCGTGTTTTTAAACTTGCGCACATTGAAATTAAAAAAAAAAAATATTAGTGCTCAGATTGATTTTATATTTTTATAGTAAATACATTATAGATGCGCTATGAAACTCTACCTACTTCTTTCGTTTTGTTTATTTCATTCAGTATTTATAGTACTTGAAATGGAATTTTCAAACATTATTATTATTATTTAAAAAAAATGGTGAAATATCTGTGATACTTTTTAAAAATTTAAAGAGGTATAGAATTATATCTAATAATTATTGTTTTCATAAAAGCAAAAATTATTAAACTCACTTTGTGTTAAGTGTTAAGTTTTCGCACACCGTGTCAGAATTTTTTTTTTTAATTTTTGAAACATGCTCCTGTTTTTCATTTTATAAAAAAAGTTCTTATTTTTTAGATACAAAGTAAATTCAGCAAATCTTATTACATGAAAATAGAAAACAAATGCTGAAAATCCCATGTATTTACGATAATAATTAAAAATATATAAGGTAAAAAGGAGAAACAATCTTCCATTTGAAATTGCTTAAAGGTGATCTGTCTCCTTAAAAAACTGTTATTTTAGTCATCAATATTATTTTAAAAAAATTACAGAACTTCACTAAAAATTATGCAATTATTTTATTATGTAACATGTTGCATAATAAAATGCAGCTTTGCAAAGACATACTAGAATGCGACAGTTACTGTTAAGATTTTAGCTCATATTCGTAGGCACCCGTTAACCCTTGTAATCAAATTATATTAATTTAATCCCCTTAAGTAAACTCATTCCATTAATATTTCTAAGTAAATTATAATAATGTTTTCGCTTCATTCCTTTTCAGCAGGTTTATAAACTAAGCGCTGATATTCCTACTGGATTTAAGGAAGGATCTTATGTAACCAAGTGGTAAATGCATTGCACAATCTTATTGCATTTCTGAACAGAAGAGGTTGATGGGTATTTTTCTTACGGATAAGTCAGTGACGTAGTGAGGGGAAACAAGGGATGTACCATGCACCGGATGCCACTGGTAGAAGGATACCAAAAAGTTACCGTGTCCACGTGTAAACGCTTCTTGAGCAAATATAGATTTTCCAGTGAAACATTTACAGAGATGACATTGAAGCAGTACTTACGAGCATTAAAGAAGTGATTCTTACGTTAATATGTAACCAGTGAAAAATATTCTTTGCCGATTACACAAGAGAAAAAGCCCATATTTTTAATAACAGGTCTTGCTTGGCAGTGTAACTCAGCTGCAGTTCTGGTGACATCAGAAACAAAAGTCCAGAATTCTGGAACTTCACATTCATCAAAACGCATCAGTCTACTGATCGTCTTTACAGTGCAAAAGCTCTGCATAGAATGCACCAAGAATATACACATTTGTCACCGATGTTGACCCCACAGAGAGCGAATCAACAGAGAGTTTCCCCGAGACTAAAGATGGATAATCAATTTTTGAGAGGCATGAGTGAACCTTGATCCTTTAAGCTAGCTCGGAAACCGAGCAGACTGCAATTTGGTTTGGTTTGGAGAGCTACGGTCTACTTTTTTGCAACACGAAGGCTAATGAGACCGGGATCTACAGATTAAAGACGATTCCGAACGGCTACGAACATCCATGCCACAATGGGATTCAAACCCACAAACTCGTAGCGTAGGCCAGCACCCTAACAAATCGGCCATCATTCAGCAGACTACAATTTAAAAATTGCTAAAGCAATACCATTTTTCTGGGAAAGCTAAAAAATGTGGTCGGTGGGTAAAAAATTAACATTTATTCCAGAGTTAGTTTTGAGAGATGGGTAAGAAGAAATTAAGTTGAGTTTGGGTTTGGTTTGGAGTGCTACGGTCTACTTTTTTGCAACACGAGGGCTAATGAGACTGGATCCTACAGCTTAAAGCCGATTCCGAACAGCTACAAACATCCCTGCCATAATGGGATTCCAACCCACGAACTCGTACCGAAGGCCAGTACCCTAACCAATCGGCCATCGTTCGGCACACTACAATTTAAAAATTGCAAAAGCAATACCATTTTTCTGGGAAAGCTGAAAAATGTGGTCGATGAGCAAAAAATTAGCATTTGTTCCAGAGTTAGCTTTGAGAGATGGGTAAGAAGAATTTAAGTTGAAGAACACTTGTTTATCTGTCATTTTATGACTGGGAAGTTAGGTATTAAAAAATGAGAACGGGACAAAAGGGAATTTTGGATAGATATTTTACAGGTAATAATTTTTATATATTATGGATAAATAGATAGATATAGATACTTATGATAATTATGTGTAAGCTAGCTTGAATATTAAGATTATTCCTACTATAGTAGGAAACGTCAAAAAATATGACTTACCTTACTGGTCAAAAAGTGGAAAAAAGTCTAGTTCTAGTTATGAAGTTAGTAAAACTAACCAGTTGAGAGGTGGAAGAAGAATAAACCAATTCTAATATGTAGAAAAACTTGGGTAAAACCAAATGTGACCAAAACTAGTTCCTGAACTCTCCCTTTTCTTTTGTGTCAGAATAACAGCTTCATTCACCAGATTCATCAAACACCTGATCAAAAACAGAAATTCTTATAGTGTTTTGCAATTCAATCAGTAACCTAACAGTATGTGAGTTCAGGAATATCACTCTAATGAGTATAAAATATTAATGCTTTATTTTAAATATTATCCTTTAGAAGAAAACTGATAAATGATTTACAAATGAATTAAAGAAAACTATCTTCATGAAGAGAATACTGAAAATTAGCAATATTTTAGTTACACAGAAATCTCTCTACAATTCTGTATCTTCCAACCACAATGTAGCTCCCATTTTCCCAAACAAGTTTTGAGAACCATTAATCAACCTAGTATATTAACGCATTGTATGTGGGACACTTACTAGTACATTTTCTGACAATTGATACTCGAGCACGGGTCACATATTAGTAAGGGTTAGTGTAACAACATAGTTTGTTTGTGGGTACAAAAATAACGGTATATACAGGGAAACGAAGCTGAATGTTCTTGTCTACTACACTGATTTTGGAAAAGTTTAGACAAATAAAAACTAGTTTTTATATCAGTCGATGTGGAACCACAGAACGGGAAGGTTGATTAAAAAATCAATTAAGATTTAAAATTAACTTTTTATTTATCCTTACGAAAATGATATTATATATATGTACATCTATATATTATGTATATATTTGTATTTATATATTTGTTTATATATTTCAATATAAAATACAAAAAGTTTTTTAAAAATTAAATAATTTTTGATCTATTGAGATTAAACTGAGTAACTAAATTTACGTACAAAACGCCCGCTCCCAGTACAATTCTGCTGTGAAATGTACCCACACACAATGTATTAAAGTAGCAACATCAAATAAACTATTTCTTTCTGCATTTAAATCCTTTGCACCTATTAACTAAACTGAAGGTGTCCCTCCTAATCAAATTCTTGCTCAATGACAGATTACAATAGAGATACTCAAATATTTCTACAAGGGTTAAAGGAAAATATTATGTAAATATTTAATTGCTTTAAGCTAAAGAAATTGAAGCATATTAACACAATGAAATTTTTCTTAAATTTTGTATGACAGCAGTGCCATAATAAAGGGGGGGATGTAGAGGATATAACCTTCAATAACGATTGTTGTGCAGATGTATTATACATGTAAGGACTTCTGCCTTAATTTGGAGATATGAGTTGAAGGGGGAGAGACCCCTCTTTAATATTCCTACTACATCCCTGTATGGCAGTAATAATTACTCTTTCTCCCTTCCTTTTTTGGGGGAGACAAATGAACATTTCATTATGATATTAGTTATATAAACAAATTATATTAGTATCAGCCCTTTCTATTTTAAACAAATGCACTCCACAATTCAGCTTGATGTAAAAAACCAGGCAATGCCAGGCATGTGCAACTTTGACAGGGTTACAAGACAAATTGGTAATCAAAAGTATATTATGTGGGCTAGAGTACTTTAGGATCTATAAATACGAAAAATATATATATTAAAACATCTTTTTTTTTAGTTTAATTTCTAACTTCATAAAAATCCCATCATAAAATGTAAAAACTTAGAAAATAGAACATAATTTTCTTAAACAAATAAACACTTTTTAATATCACAATTGCAACTTCCTGGTTGACACAAGGTAGTCAATTTTCAGGGAGGCAATCGCTAGCAAAAATGGAGACTGGCACTGATTTTTATGCTCCCCTTCAATTTTCTTCACTCCAAAGTTAATTTAAAGAAATTTTTGCAATGGGATACACATTTTTTACAAGAAAAAGTTTTGGAAAACTGTTTTACAGCCCCCCTTCCCTTCCCAGTTCTGAGCACAGGTAATTCTGGATGGGTATTCCCTTCCCTTAAATATTGGCCATGGTTTTGGAGGATAGTGCAAACATTGAATTCTCAATTTATTTTTCATGTGGGCATCAGTAACTTGGTCTTGAATTTTACAAACTCCATTCTAAAAAGTAGCTCACATTTATAATTATTTCCAAATAACATCATTCTTTCATTAGCAAAAGCTGTCAGCTTTGGAAAAAGAAAATTAGTGTAATATCTTGATTTAGGATTTTAAAACAAGGTTCTGTTGTAGTTTGATTGAAAATAATTTATACTAGTATAAAACTCAGTGTCACTATAAAAAAATAATAAATACGAGAATAAACAATCCATGTTAAAAAGCTTAATGCACCAGATTCAATGATATTTGGAAAAGTTATTGCAAAACAAGAGACGAGCCATATGCCGGCCAGCCTTATTATATCATATAGACATGAGTAAATTATTCACATGCTATTAGACATGCCAACATTTAGGCACCTCCATCACGAGCAATATTCTTTTAGGACTTAAAATTTAACCTGCTAACCATGAAGCACACATATAAGCAATTTACATATATAATAGACAAAACAAAATAACCTAAACAAATTAAACTTAATTTTATATTTTAATAGTTTCTAAATTAGATCTATCAAATTAAATTAAAATAAACACACAGTAGTAAATTATAAAGGGTAAATTATAATTTATGCATTTAATAATGTATAAGTAGGTTTTTAACATTAACAATTTCTTTTCAAAAAAACTTTTTTCGTAGCAACATTGATCCTGATTAAAATATTTACATTTTTTTGTTAGTCTACTCAAATTTGACCTAAATTCAGTTTGGTTTTTCCGCACAGTTTGTAAACATGCAGCATTATTGTGTGGAAAGAGTAGTATATTTGACATTATTTTTTGCAAGATTTTGTATTTGATAATTAATTGTGATCTTTTAGTTGTTCAAAATTTTTTTTGGAGCAATCTGAGGGGTTTCTAGAGTTATCAAATTTTCTCATTTCTCTGGAGCAACTATGGAGAATCGGGAGTAGTTGGCATGTCTGCGCTATGATATCTCTTTGTTCTTGGTGAACTTTCAACATCTTTAAACGGGAAATTTGATACTTATTCATAAAAGGCTTATCAATACAAACTGCTATCATTGTTATTATTAACTAGCTTTGACTTAGTGATCTGCTCAGATTACTTTTTCTGTACACTTTATCAAGCTATATATTTCTATTTCATACAAAAACAAACATTAATGCCAATCAAAAAATATTTACTCATTTTCTACAGTTATTCCATTTGATTAATAAAAATAATGAAAGCTTCAATGCTTTAAAAGACAAAGTACTAAAATCTTTATTTTATATTAAATATTTTGCATTATAGTACAAAATTAAAAACAGTGATAAATTTTAAAATGCTACAAGTAATTTAACTTCACAAAGCTTAGCATTTAATAAGTTTAACATCCTTCAGATGTGTATTAAAAATTTGTATTAAAAAAAATAACACATTTCACAAGCATATGGAATCATGATAACATATAATTTGGTATCAATTAACAACATCAACTAACAAACTCTTATAAGTTTAACATCTCAGGGTATATTAAACATCTTCTTTTTTCAAACATATATACGAATATATTTGCATACAATAACACAACTTAGTGACAACTTAAATACACATTTCTTTATAATGTATAAAACAAATTATGATATTCATATGGAAAGAATCAGAAGCCTTTAAAATAAAACAAACAAATCACAATACTTATACTGTAACAATAAAGTAAATAGGCTTGAGATTGCTTCTATTAAGCATCATCGAACACTGGATATATAGGTAATTTAAGTTTATCCGTGCCTATATATTTTCCAAATGGTACTCTTTTCTGAACGAAAGTCATATATGGTATATGCAGAACACCACAAAATAACAAATATAGTGATAACATGAAAAATTAAATAACATTCAATGCCACTTAATATGAAACTTTTTTCTATATGTGTAACAATGGCACAAGAGCTGGAAAGCAAGTAATATTTAAGAAAAAGAATCATAACTTGAAAAATAAAGCAATAAACTATTATTGACTAGACTGTAGGAACAAACATACTTAAAGTATTCTTTTCTGCTTGGGACAATGAATTAACATGTTCGTGGCTATTCAGTAATAACTAAGTAAAATAAATATACTTTGTGTATATATTGATAGCACAGTTCTAAAGGACACACAAATCAAAATTCAAAGTTTAGAGAGATATTAACATTTTAATGGCTAATATTTATCTGAAAAATCATTGTAACATGAAATAAATTTGAAGTTTATAAGATGGATACCACTAAGGATGTAACAAATTAAGCCATTATTCAGCTCTTTTGCTGAATACTTGGTCTCGTTAATGCTTTGAACAAACATTCAGTTGAATACCTATGGCCAAATATTGTAGGGTCATCACTTGATCAATTACGTATAAAGATAAATTAATACTAATAAAAAAGGAACAACAGTGCTTTTAAACTTATAATGAAGAATGTTGAAGAGTTATATATCACTGCATTATTAGAAAATCTAAAATTTACTCAATTTCAGTTGCATAATACATAAGTGTGTTTAATAGTGTTAAATTAATAAAAACATCTTCTTGTCACAATTTATGCTTATATATATTTTAACAAACATTAGAACCTTTTATATTGAAATGCAAATAAATATAGTTTGTTAAATAGAAGTCTGAATGCTATTTGAATCAACAATTAAAAGTTCTTCATGATGAATGATAATAAAAAAAATTTTTATAATATGTAGTACAAATATATAATTATATAACTGTAAAAATAAAGCATTGTTTATTCATTTAATGAATGTCTTTTGATACTCAGAAAAACACACTATAGTTATTAACTGTAACTACATGTTTAACTCTAATCTGGCAAGTATAAAATATGCTATTATTATTACTTAGATTTGTGAAAGCCATATTACCTTATTATTGGCATTAGGATAATTAAAATATTAAAGAAAGAAAGAAAAAACACATCAATTAAATTTTTAATGTACAAAGATAAAAAAAGCAATTTTGTTAATATTTATTTCATTTTTTAATTTAAATTTAGAAATTTATTAATTATAAAATTACAATCAAAAGTGAAACTTTTTCAAAAAGTAAGTATTTAGCTTAATATTTAGCCAAATATTCAACATTCAGCTAAATCACTACAATGAATCAAGGTAAACACTAACAACCTAAGTCACAAATTTCAAATTCATGTAATGCAAATTGAATATTTCAGAGCAATATTAACCCTTAACAAGGCAATAACTAAAAATTTTGAATTTTGAGTTGTTGACCTTTCGAACTGGGCCATCAAACTATGACACTTTCTTCAAGTATCACTTCCAATCATAATTGTAAAACATAAAATGTTATGCACAATTGTTCAGCAATGGTCTAATCAGATATTAATGTATATCCTTACAATTATGATCAATTGTTCAATTTAATAATAACCTACAGTGAATATTAACTGTGAACAAAGAGCAAGACAGTTATATGTCTTAGCAAAATTTTGTGATCATACAAGGCCATAGCTAGTATTTATTTTCATGGAGAGGGATCAAATGGATTGAATCAATTGTACATTTAATATATTTCACTATTTTTTAATTAAAATAACAATGAATTTCGCAAAATTACATAAAATTTAATATTGATTATTAATAGCATAAAAATACATAATATATATATATATATATATATATATATATATATATATATATATATATATATATATTTATTTTTCTTGTAATGTGTTTTAGTAAAAGTATAAAACAATTTGGAGTAATATATCATAGTAGAAATAAAGTATAAAAATAGACAAAAAAAATTAAAATTAAAATTTTTATTTATAAATTGATTTTTTATTAAGTATGATATTTTTGAAAATTTTACTTTTGAAAATGTATTTTTATTTCAATATTAAAATGTAATACATTAAACTTTAAAATTTCAGGAAGGGTGTGGGGCTCAAATTCTTTGCTTCTCCCCCTCTGGCCTTGGCCCTGTGATTTTAACTGATGAAATGTACAACTAGTATTAAACTAGTACTTTGTTTTTGCTAACAGTCCTTCCATAAATTATTTTTAAAAATTAACCTATATCAGGTTAATTTTAATGCAAATAACACTGATATGCAAAACAAGGTATAATTATGCTCTAAATATAACTTAATTTGCATACTTAAATTATTTAAACATAATAAACATACAAACTGAATTGTTGAACAGATGTATATATCTTAGGTCATTTTTAATTCATTCAGAGCAACTAGCTTAAAGCTGTGCATATTAATCTTACAAATTAGGCAATTAGATTACATAGAAACTTTTATATATTAGACTATATATATAAATTGAAATAAAGAGTTCTAATAGTAAGAATGAAACAAAAACTGAAACTACAATAGGTAAAATTAGTATTTACCTTTTTATTCATTTTAAATAAAAAGAAAAATAATCTTGAAGGTAGAATTATATATGAACAAATATTTCTGTAATGATTACTTGACTGGTTGACAAAAATAATTTTTAATTATCTAAATAAAAACTAAAAACTTTTCTAAAATGTTTTTCTAAAAACAGATAATAAATTAATCTGTTTTAGAAAATAATTCAATTAACCTTTAAAAATCTAATCATATTTACAAAACTTAATGATTAAACTTGAAATTATTCCAATGTTTAAAATTGATTAAATTATTGGGAATTCAAGTTTCAGAGATTCTTATTTCAAATAATTTGAATAAAAAAAAATTTGACAACTGGGTTGTTAGGAACAATTTTAAACAAAATTTACAAAGAGGATGATTATGAAATAGAATTGCTTAAACTTCAGATATGTTTTAACAGCCTGCAGAAAGATTTAATTTAAGTAGCTAATCACATTCAAACTATTTATAATAATTAAGATACCAATAATGATACAACAATAAACACATCAAAGCTTTTATATTGGTGTGGTGACCTATTAAAATTATTTGATTAATTCAGAACAAAATCTAATAATTACTGTATTTAATATTTCATTTTCATAACTGAATTTATTAACAACGGTAGATTAAACAGTTCATGAATATTTTAACTAAACCTACGAAATTATTTTCAGACATCACCTTGGGAACATTTAATTTCTTTCCTGGGATCTAGAATTAAAGCACCATAGTCATAGATATACAGCTCTGAGTTCAAAGTTTATCACACACTAAGAGCACAAAATTGAGCTTAATAAATGGCTCTAAAAAATGCATTTTCAAATAAAAATAAATAAACATTTAATGTAGTTATTTCTAAGGAAATTCACAAAGAATGAGAAATAAAGTATCACTAAGACCAACAGAAAATAAAAGTGGGAAAATTGCATGTAATATACAAAATACATAGTCTCCTGCTTATTTGTTGAAGAAAGTGAAAATAATTTAGAGGAAGCCTTAAAATACTGTGATATTTTAAACCTTATTTCCTAACTGGTTTTTATTCAATTGAGTGCCTAACAACAAATGCAAATATTTAAAAAAAAAAAAGGACTAGAACCACGTTTTGATAAAATCAATGTTAAAAAGCCAATAGAAATTAACATTATTTTATCAATACAGAAACACTAACTGGTATTAAAACTGTATTTTTAATTTTAACAAATCTCATACAACAGAATTTTTTAAATTAGGCTTTCAATTCACTAGTATTAAAATATGCATTTTAAGTTATCACAAGATTGAAAGCATCATGTAAATGCATGTATACATTTGGGGAAAAAAAAAAAAAAAGATGGACTAAATGAGGCAGTTTTTGTATAACTTAGAAATAGGTAAAATGTACAATATACTAAAAATTGCTACAAATGTTTTTTCTTAATTATATAAATGGTTCTGCCCATTAATTTTTAAACAATTATTTATTTATAAACATGGGAAGAATTAAGTAATAATATTGGATATATATTTTACTTTGATTAAATGTATGCTTTATTATTTTCTATTAAAATGCAGAATACATTTTTATATATAGATATATAGGTATGTGAGTATATATGGATGTATGTATAGTCAATACTTATAGTCGAACAATAATATAGTAAAATACATTTTAGCAAATATTATCATGATATTTTTACTCTACATTTTAAAATTATATTTTGATTAAGAGATAATATATATGCAGTACATTTTTTTAAAACTTATTCATAGCCATAAATAATCCTGTGTCATTTGATCTTATATCATTTGAAATACAACTTATTTCCAGGCTTTATACATAGTGCTATATTAAAAGAAGATGTTACCATGTAGGGAAAACTTGATCTAAATCCATTTTCAACAAAGAACTTTTATTTGCAAAATATTTCAAGAAAATCTTTATAAAATCACAATTAAGAACACAGACTAAATTTTAAAATGGTAATGCAGGAAGTTTAAATGTTTCCTCTTGATAACACAGTTAATAAGAGTTAGTTGAACTATCATTTCTGCAGATTTTGTAACACACAGATCTTATGTATTTAATACATGGATTTTTAAAATTTCTATTAATATTTAAATACTTTTTATATAATATGATGAGTAAAACAAACTTATGATGAAAATATCCATACTTGTATAAATAAAAATCATTAACTTTTACTATCTTTCTATTTGTTATCAGAAAAAAAAAAATGTTTATATAAAAGTTAAAATAATATAAAACCACATCTAAACAGACAATTTATATAATTGCTATAAAGTTTATACCATACAGAACTAAACTAGTTTATATATGATGATATATATAAATTTCTGATAACCAAACATGTAAAAGTGTTTTCTTATGAATTGGTGATTGTATGCAGGGCAGAAACTTTTTCATACTATAGTTTAGAATAAAGTTAGTAAACAGAAAAGTTACTTCTCAAATTGATGATATTATAGTTCAAATACTTATTTTTACACTATAAAGATTAAATATAAATAAAATAGTTTGTCCAATAAGTATGACATTCTTCAATACAATGATTTTATGAAGAATTAGTTCATGTATAATACTGAAATAAAATATTCATGACATGGCAGGAGATACTGCTGTGATCCTCACTGCTTTAAGTAGTATAATCATACAATTTTGTCTCTAGAATTTTCCTTAAGTACATGAGCATAGCTGTTTTAATAAAACAAAAACAAGAAATTTTTTTCTATAATACAGCTAAAATATTAAAAGATGAAATAATGGATTGGTATGTGTAACAATAAACTTACTGAACATGATGAGATTATTAACAAGATAATTGTCATTTTGGATGATGCGGGACATAAATATTTTAACACTAGAATACCCAGAACCTTGCTAGTGGCAGGTATGCTGACCAATATATATGTTAGGTTTGAAAACATAAAATCAATAATTTAGGGGTTTAAAGGCAAAAAATGCAGACACTCTTTAATGCAAGCATATGAATCACTAATAACTCCATATAAAAGCACTTGATGTGTAATAATTGAGAGAGGGCATCTTCAGAAAGGGTTGCTATATGCACCTTAACTAAATGTAGTTTCTTTGTTAGAGTGTGGACACCATCCACACGCAGCCATGTTTGATGGTTGACTACAAATCTGTGCAATAGTTATGAATAAAGACATTATCAAGATATCATTGGCTCTTTGAATTGTCCTAGGCATGTCACACACACACACACACACACATATTATATATATATATATATATATATATATAAGATAGATAGATAGATAGATAGATATAGATATATGTGTGTGTAAAATATTAAAAATTTAACCTAAACAAATCTAAATGACTTTCCCAATTTTAATTCAATACTGTTACGAAGAAAAGAATCTCAATACAAGAGCACAATCACTTTCATTTTTCCATCAATAAAATCTGAACTTTCATATTTTACTCCTTTATCAAAGTCCTATCTCATAGTATTTGAAATAACTCAAACATATCCTGAGTGCTGATTTTGCAATTTTTGGTGACCAACTGACTCACTAACAAACCACAGGAATGTTTAAATATCAGATTTGCTGGCGAAAATGCACCTTGTCTTGCTCAAGGGAATCAAGTTCCTATTTTTGCTGATAACTGTCTTAACAGCTGAACATTCAACAGAAGCCACTCCATTTCAAAAGTTTTCACATGAATAAATAATGTGAAAAAAAATAATCACATGAGAAAAGTGTTAAAAGAACTGGATATTTTGACTAACTTTTTTGGATGTTGAAGTGTAATAATGAGGAAAATCAATAGCATATTAATGAATATTCTAGTGTTAAAATAGAAAATAGGAGATTAAAAAAAGAAGAAATTCTCCAACATGTTTTATCTAAACCTTACTGAGTCCAACACCAGAGAAAAAAATTGAAAAAGATTTTCCCCAAAAATAATTTTAGATGGCTATTGACACTTTAGGAGACAGTCATTGCAGTGTCCATGGTTGATTTTGTGACATAACACACATATATATATCAAGATTTTACAAAACTGTATATGCAATACCTGGAGTTAAAATAAAACAGAAATAGGAGATAAAAAAAAAAGAATAAATTCTCTAATATGTTATGTCAAAACAGATTATTAAGAATTTAAATTTTTACAGCCAAAAGTGTTTTATTAACACCATTTGAATATTAAACAATTAACTTTATAGATTGATAACTGTTTTGCAGATTTGGAAGAATTTCTCCACTAATTTATACAAATTAATTTATACCTACCTATAACAGTAATTTATTGATTTTTTATAGTTGTTAAAACATAAAAAATCCATTAAAATATTTAAAAAAGAATAATCATCTCAATGTTAAGTTCAGGACTGATAAAAATTTATAGTTTTCTGGTTAAAAGAGAGTACAAATTATTCATATATTTTACTTTATACCATTAACAATATCTATTTCTTTTTATAGTATTTTTATAAGAGAAAAATCTATAATCAATACATGTATTTGGACAAACATGATTAATCTCTATCTCTTCAATAAAACAGGACTCTTAACAAGTTCTTGTGTACAAAAGGAATAAAGTTTACTATTCATCTTGTATAAGCAATAACAATCAAATTTAATAATGAATATATAAAAATATAAGCTCATAAAATACAATCTTGGTTCAAGTATGAAAGATCATTTCCAAATGCAAAATGCTCAGGAAGTGTCAAGACGTATTGTTCGTAATTTTAGCTGATCTGCTAAAATGCAAGCAGCTTCATTGGCACCCCCACAGTATTTGGATGATGAGAACACAGTTAATAATTTTCCATTTAACTGAACCTGGGGATAACAAATAAAATAATGAGAACAGTAAAATTATTTCACTTTAGCATAAGCTAACATTAATAATTTTAGATAATAAACTATATAAAAAAAATTAATATTTGCTAAAACTTAATGTAATTAGAAATTTAAAAAAATATTTAAGAGTAATGAAAATATAACTAAATAAAATTTAAAAAGCAATCAAGAAAACTTTAAATAAATCTAAAGCCCAATTAAATCTATCAAAATTTTAAGCAGAGTTTAAATATAAATATTTTCTTAAATTCCAATATATTTTAAAGAACATGATTTCATTAAAGACATTTATTCTAAAGAGAATATATTGGAAAATGTTAAAACTATTATGAAAAGTGGCAAAAATTAATCACTTAATAATCTTTAAAAAACTTACAAACACAATACACTTATGTTTATGATAATTAAGTTAAATATAATAGTTGTAGATATAAAAATTTTATAATGCTCAAAGATTGTGATCAGAACTGCGCAAAGTAGAAATATGTATCTATATTAAAAATACATGTTATCTATACAAAAATTTAGGGGAATAAAAGGCATACCAGAACTTTGATATAGAGTGTTTATACTTATAGCTGTAACATTTAATCTAAATATTTTAAAGGTATCAAGGTATCAGTGAAATGAAAATCAAAAGAAAGGAAAGCAAAACAATCCTAGATGAATGTACCCTAAGGTAAGGAATGTACCCACAATTTCTATCTCATTTGTTTAATTCCTTGTGGGAACATGCTTAGTATTATAATTTATTGGCCTAAAGACAATTCTTTCAGTAAGATATAAAAACTTTTCATCTTTTTAAGGGGAAATATATACTGTTATCAGATATATCATATTTTATTTTGTTCTTATCAATCATCTAAGATTTTACAAGTTTTAAGATATTGAATTATGAACTATAACAGAAAATTAAATATGTTTGTCTACAATGGAAAAATACTGGTCAATTATTTGATGGGTTAAATACAAGTACAATTTATTATTACAGTGCAAATAATATGCAATGACAATGAAATATTTTTTATTAATTGCTCAAAATAGCTGCTCTTTTAAATGTTTATTATTTGTTTTAAACTGCTAAAGAAGAGAAGATAATTCTTTGTGTAAAATATGACAGAAGAAGTAAGAAAAGGAAATGTTATCAGAAAAAATCAGTGTATCTTTTCATGGGTATTCCTGTAACCTCAAATTTATTAGTACTAATCTAGTCCATGCAGAAAACTTATTCACATAAGTAGGTGTTTAAAGCTTTTGGCATACACAATAGTTAAGGTAGTATAATTACTTTACTTTTCATTTGAAGTATGTTTTAAAAGATTCTTTATTTCACCTTCTCTATCTCTTTTTCTTAATTTTGATATGGACATTACTTTTTGAACTACTAAGTTTTTAAGATAAGTTCTTTAATCCTATACCTGGATTTATTTTAACTGAATAGGGTTAAATTTTTTAAATTACTGTTTTAAAGTCTGCATTTCTATATATTCAATAAAAATGTAATTATTACAATTTTCTAACCTTAACATGGCATGGTTAAAACTTGTAACATTCAGAACTAATCACTAAATTTACTGACATTTAAACATATTGAAAAATTCCCATAGACGATTTAGATATTTAATTTGCTTTAATATTTAATTACTTGGTCTAAACGATTATTCAACAACATCATTAAATACTAAACACATATAAAATATTACTGGCATTCCCATTTTAAATACAACTAAATTGCTTACTTTAAATCCAGCTTGTTGAACTTCATGAGCTCTTATGACATGGGACAAACCATGGCAGCTCAAGAAATTTTCCAAGGCCTCTGCAGAAAATACATGAGCTGTACCTCTTTTAGTATTGGGAAGAAAACCTTCATTTGCTTTGAGCTGTTCAGACATTTCAGAATCTAGATTGTCTTGACTGTGATAAATTACAAATCTCAATTTTTATTTTGTACAAAAATATTTCAGAAAATAAAAATCACTTAAATACAAACCACATAGTCTACATAAATTTCTTACATAAATACATTCAGACACAAGATTACAGTAAAAAAAATACAATTTAATATCACTAGGAATTTTACTTAAGAAAAATTTAAAGGTTTTACTGCATCTCTCTCTTTTTACACATATGTGTGTGCATACTATATTATAATTCCAGTAAGGAATTCATTATGGAAATCTGTTAGTATTAAACTGCAAAAAACCTAGCACACTTTATGTAAATGTGATGGAATATATATATTTATGCATATAGTGTGTGTGTAAAAAAAAAATAAAATTATTATCCTTAAAATAGACATCCAAAATTTTGCTTTTTAACCTTCCCATTATTTAATACCTAATTCTCCAACCATAAAGTGCCAGATAAAGGAGTGTTCTCCAACTTAAACTTCTTTTTTACCCATCTCTCAAAACTAACAATGCTAATTTTTTTCTGCAATAACTAAATCACTGCATGTTTCATTCTCAAGCCAGCTTAAATGATCAATGTTCACTCTTGTCTCCCAAAATTGCTGTACAATCTTTAGTCTCAATGAAACAAAATCATATGATTTGCTTGTCATGGGGAATGACATCAATATCAGAGGTGTATATTCTTGGAAAATTCTATGCAAAGCAGTTACATCATACAGATGGTTGGTTAGACTGATGCATTTTGATCTTGAATACATGTGAAGTTCCACAATGTTGGATTTCATTTTCTTTAATAGCTTTAACTACTGCAGATGAACTAGAAGTTCCTTTTGCTGAGGAAGCCCGGGCAAACTAAATAATAGGGGCTAATCTGTCATGTAATCAGTGAAAAATATTTTCACTGGTAAGATATTTATATATAATTATCCTACATTATATTTTGTATATCTGTCTGTTCACCATGAATTTCAAAATAGCTAAATCAATCTACATGAATTTTTGCATGGCGATTTAGGTAGACCCGAGGAAGGTTTCGGGCAGAGTTCAGGTCAAATGGATCAGTGATCACTGTCATAATGAAGATAGTAGATTTATTCAGCCTCCTTCCACCAAAACTAGTATGTTTATTTTATCAGTCCTGGCAACCTTGCAGTAAAGCACTGTTAAATACATAATTTTTTTTAATAATGCACTAAAATTACTAAAAGAATGAAGTACACAAATTCATCTAATAATGTTTAAACTATATATAAAGATAATATAAGATTTGCTGCTTTTTCATTGATTTAGATAAGATAATTAATTTTATCCATTTTTATTTGGCCTATTTATTTCTTTCTAATTTCAATTTCACTATTTTTCCCCATGCCAACCTAATCCACTGATAAGAGTATCAGCATGATAATTTTCAAAATTAAAAGTGTTTAATTATGTATTATTTATGTCACATGCTTATTTTTTTTTTTTTTTGGGGGGGGGGGTTCTTTAATTCTCTTTTAAACATAAATAATTTTTTACTAGTTCAGTGAAAAGATAAATTGCCAAATATAGCACTTTTATTTCTTTAGTTCATATTCCTAAAGAAAACTAAATTAAAATAATATGAGTTAATCATTTCACCAAAGAGTTATGTTTCAAAAATTATTTATGTTGCATATGCAATATTATCTAAAAACTAATGTATATTTTACAATAAATATATCCTTTATTTGACATGTACCTATTATTATATGATGATATTATACCTTAATTGACCAGACTAAAGGCTAGTTATAAAGTGGCTGGTATGTATGTATGTATGTATATATATATATATATATATGTGTGTGTGTGTGTGCGTATTTATTCACTATACTCTAAATTGGCTGGATTAATTTGACTGGTGATTAAGGTAGACCATAGGAAGGTTTTAGGCAGGTCAAATTGATCAGAGGTTAAGAAATTGGTGAAGATGAGCTCTTTTATCCTTCATTATGAATGATAACCACATTAAAGCTATTGGGTGAAACTAAATTATGTTACAGTGCTCCTACAGCTGTGTCTAAGTGGAAAATGTCAGTTATTCAGTAAACAGCTACTTTTTTTTAATTAAAACCTGAACAATACCATATTTTAATATCTAAAATACAAATATATACATGTAACCAGTGAGAATGTTCTTCATAGATTGCATGAGAGATTAACTCCTATTATTTAGTTTGCCTGGGTGTGAGGGTCAAAAAGTACTCCTAATTGAAATGTAGTCATGAGGCCATCACAGAAAACAAAGTTCAACATTGTGGAATTTTACATTTATTGAGGATCAAAATGCATTGACATACCTACTGCCTGTACAGTGCAATATCTTTGCATGAAATGCTCTAAGATTACACACATTTTTCATCAATGTCAACTTGACAGCTTGCGAATCATATGATTTTGTTCCTATGAGACTAAGATAGTTAAAAAATTTCTGGGAGGCAAGAGTGAATCTTGATCATTTAAGCTAGCTATACAACAACATTCAGGACTATCTAGACAATTTTTTAATATTTTGAGAAATGATGCAATAGTTTTGTCTGCTATTGAATTTCCACTTAAATTTTCCCTGAATTAATATATAAAACACATCATCTTACTTAATAGGGTCATTCCACATAAGTTCCCATGCTAAAGAACTCTCTCTTTCTGGGTCTGATAGTGGTTTGGGTATATTGTTAATTTCCCCAAGATGGCCTTCTCTTAAAAACCAAGGAGGTGGAATGCCTCCATGTGTACAAAACACCTACATAAAATATAAAAGAAAGCTTAAAATTGCAGTACATATCCAGATTTCATTACAATGTATGTCTTGAAATTTAATTCAGCATGTAAATTATACAGATATAGCATTGATTTAATTGCAAAGTTTGGAAAGACATTATGAAATGTTTTATCTTAATCTTCTACTCACATAAAGCTAATTTCTATATTTATTCCAAAACTTTACTCATAACAATAGCCTTATTTAAATGTAAAGTATTTGATAATTTTTAGAATACTAAGAACTTTCTCTTATGTATAGCTTTTTTTATACTTCAATGAGATATTCTGGCTTACAAATTTGCAAAAAAAAAAAACTGTAAAACAAGAAGAGTATTATTTTTTATTATCTGTGGGAGTTAAAATATTTAACTGCCAAACTATAATACTTTTAGACGTGTACAAAAACATCTCACAAATTTACAACAAGCCAACTCATATGAAGTGAAGAAACATTAATAATACTTAAAATCCTTACAGGAAAGGGGAACCTTAAAATTTTGGTTAGTAAAAAATGGAGTCACATCAAAGTAAAGGGAACAGCAAGTTACTCAACATAAGAATCTTGGGCCAATAGTCAAACAAAAAATGAAGTTGCAGAAAGTTCAGGGTAGAAGTTTGAATTGATCTTCATCACAATGTTCCAGAAGAAGATGACATGGCTGTATCAGAGTAAATAATTTTGTTCCTTTTGAATGTTTCTTGAAGTTGAAATAAATGTATAAATAAATGTATTTCCTGAACCAGAATAAATGTTGCTTTGACATGAACAAAAAGTAATTATTGTGCATGAAAAATAAGACATTCCCTGATAATAAGCCCTATCATGTCTTAATAAAAATTAATGTAAAACTGGATCTTATTTTCAGGAAAACTTGGATTTGGAATTGGTACTATAAGATTGAAATCCAAGATTTTATACTGTCAAAATATCTGGTAAAAAACAATGTTAAAGAGAAAAAATGCATTTGAAGTAAAAAGTTCAGTGACATGTTCAGTAGAAATAGATAACAAGAAACTGCATTAGCAGCTAAAGAAACAAGATGAAACCTAGAAACTCAACATAATTGAAAGACATCATTCACAATAACTCTCGATCTAAAAATTCTAGAGACATCTGTTAGAATATCTAAACCTTCATTAATATATCTGACTTTGCAGTATGCCATACATGTTCATTTAATCTTAACCACATAAACTATATATAAACTAAATTTTCTCTCTATCGGATAAATTTAAACAAATTTTCATTTTCTTTTTTTTAGTTTAAAGTCAATAGATTTGCAATAAATTATATTTCAAAAGTTAAGTTTTTACTCTATATAGCCAGGAGTTCAGTTTAATTAACTTTTAGAACAATTTAAAATACTTTGACCAATTTAACTTCATGCAAAAGCACAAGAATATAACACTACATTAAATGTAAATAAAAAATCAAACAAAAACAAATAATAATTTTACCAGAATGAGTCAGAGAAAAGCAAAGAAGTTAAAATATACCTTTCCATCAACAACAGCAGCTAATGGCATAACATCAAAACATTCATTTACAGCATTCCATATTTCATGACCATATTTTTCTCCAAATTTATTTAAACATTCCCTAAAAAATTTTAAAAAAGCTCAATATTTTTCAAATAGCAATAACACTTATATAATTTTGATTCTCCTTCCTTAATATTTTTATAAACTAAAAGCAACCACATTATCATTTTTAAATGGTAATTTGTTACTGTGTTATACTTACAATAAACATATTTAACATTATCATAATTTTTTTTACAAAAAAAGACTGGAGATAGGAAAACTTTAAAAACAAAAATGTACCCCAATGTCATCAAATACCGATTTTCTTCCAAAATTAATCATTCTCTCTCTATATGTGTGTTTTTGTTTATATATTCCAATGTATGTGTGTATACATTCCAAAATGACTCGATCAATCTTTATGATATTTTGCACTGTGCATCAGGTAAATTCTGGGAAGGATTTAAACAAGAAAACTTGATCAGAAAATAAGGTCATGATATAAATACAGTACTTTTTTAACCTCCATCAAGCATAGCAACCTTATAATAAGGCACCGTTAACTTTTTCTTTGGATACTTTTTTATAACATGCTAAACTTATAAAAACTGTTTATGCTACTTAATGCTTTTAATAGTGTTTTGAAATATTATAAATTTTGCTGATTGGGTAGAGTATGCTTTCTTAAAAATAGGATTATTGAGTTTTATTTATAACAAAATTAATTTTAAAAAATTAAAATTTATTAATAATTTTCCAAATTAATGAATACTTTGCATAATAAAATAACTTTTAAAACTTTAAGAATAATATATAGAGTAACATTATTCAAAAAATACAATTGGTAATTTTTGATATATTTTTCATTACCTTAAAAATTATATTTGATTTGCTACCAACTTTTTAGAATATTGTGGATTTTTCTTGGTTTTTTATATCTTTTTCTCAACTATTATTGAGTCAGACAAGGGATGAATAACTTCTGAGCACCTGTATTCAGAGCTAAAGTCAGTGGATTTAAGTTGCATTTGAAATCATCAAAATTTCTTTGCAGTTTAAGAAAAGTTGCTAATTAATATAGTAATTTCTGAAGAAAGGCTGCATTGGCATAAACACCACACTTGAGTAATGAATAAGGCAGATGGAAAAACTGTGCAGAAAAGCCACATTAAGTTAACCCACTAAGGAAGTCAATATGTTTTATGCAAACATAAGATCTTATCTTAAAACACAGTAAGATTTTAATTCAATGACAAGAAAAAATTTTAACTTTTACTTTTGCTAAAAAACAAAAAAAATAAATAAAGTAAACTAAACATCATACAAAGCCATTCAAGTCTGATTCTTCTCTGACTGACTTATAAATATTTAACAAATCCTAATCTAAATTAAGACTTAACAGACCAAGTCTGCCAGATCATCACATTTATCCTCTTGCTTTTACAATATATAACACATATTGTAAAAGCAATGAGACATAACTTCAACTTTGAATCCAGATATTATTGATGATATTTTCACCAATTTCCAATTTTCCATTTTTTTTCTAAGCCATTTTAAGATGCAGGACCATTGCCAAGATTAAGTTTCAGGAGAGAGAAGGAGCTCAAATTGGACTGAGTTAATTACATAATTATATATTTCCCTATTTTTTTAACTAAAAGAAACAAAATTTAGTAAAGAGTAATAAAATTTAACATTAATAACTATATACAATTTAATATTATATAAATTTAAATATTCCATGCATAATCTTGGATAAAATGCTTCAATATATGTATAAAAGAATTTGAAACAAAAATACTGAAATTAAAAAAATAAAAAAATAAATTTTTATTTAAAATTAATAATTTTTAAATATGCAATGTTAAAAAACTTGATGTTTGAAAATTACTTTTATATCAATATTAAAATGTAATAGTGTAAGCTCGATTTCCCCTCCCTCTGGCTATGACACTAATTGCACACTGTATGCATTTTGTTGCTTTTGGTATAAGTGTATAGTCATTCTCCACTTATCCAACACTCCTCATTTTGAACTTCAGATTTGAAGGGTTTATGAACAAACAAATCGAATGGTAGGTAGATCTGTAACAAGCACAATGTAATTATTTCAAAATCTCATTTCTAATTAAAAAAAATTAAAATAAAAAAAAATAATAAATAAAAATAAATAAATTTTTTTTTAATTCGACACATTTAGACACCAAATAGTAGAAATGCCAGACCCACTAAAAGTTTTAAACACATAAACACTGCAATGTTTATTCTGGAAATTACAGTAATACCTAATATTACTATAATTTGCTTTCAGTCAATTAGCTTTTTGAATTTTCAAAACGGTATAAGCAATAAAAAGATTTGCAATTTAAAAAAGCATTAAACTTACTGATAAAAAGTGAACATCTGCTGAATTTGTCGAACTTCATGATTTCCTCTTAAGAGATAAAATTTTTCAGGGGCTAAAATCTTTTGAGAGAAAAGGTAAGCAACAACCTTAAATGAAAACAGAAAATATATTACAAACATAATTATCTTCATAAAGTTGTGAAAAGTTTAGCTAAAAGAAGGTATAAAATTACATGGAAGAAAGATTATATATAAATAATTATAAAATGAGCCAATGAAACAAAAATTATGACAAAGTCTAAAACTTACTTCAATTCCATGTTGTCCACGATCAACATAGTCACCAAGAAATAAGAAATTGGCAGGAGTTAAAAGAGGACCCATACGCCATAAGGTCTTTTCAAAGCACACAAGATCAGAAAAATTTCCATGAATATCACCTGAAACAAAAGTTCATTTATACATACATATAATGACATAAATAGCATGAGTTCAATTAATAAATGCAAAACTCATTTTTCTTTGAATGGGAGATTAAATGTATTCATGATATAAAGCAGAGTTTCTCAAACTTTGCTCAGCAGAACACTTAGTGCTTCATAAAACAATTCTGACAGCTCTGTGAAAAGGTAGGCCATAATTAAAATAAATATTATATCAAATATATTTTGAAATTTAAAATTAAGAATATTTTCGTTTGATATCAATAATATAAAAATCTTGAATATTAAAACTTTTGAACATGTTTTAAAAAAAAATGCAAATTCAAATCATTTATAAATAATCAGATAAAACATTTCACTACATAAAAGGTAATTGACATTCAATGTGTCAGTTTCTCGTCCACCAGTTGATAAAATAAATTTACCTCAAAAAAGCAACACCACACAGAGTATAGACTAATTGTCTCCTCATTTGCAGAAATAATTAGAAAATTTCCCACCTCTCCACAATTTTGGGAAAAACTTTTATTGCACATAAAACTAGTTGTTTATTTATTTCTGAAATCAGTTGCAGTTTAATTTGACAACCAAAAATTATAAAATTTATTATCATTAGATATTTTTTTCCATGTGTTTTCTATATGCAATGGAAAATTAAAGCAGAAAAAAACTTTAAAAAATAAAATCTAATGTCCTGTACTCTTAAATGATGAAACAAACTTATATTGTCAGTGCTATTTAACCATTACTATTTACCATATCCAGTATATAAACATAAGAAAAAAATTAGTGCTCTGCATTGAATTTTCAATTTCAAAGGTTTTCTGTGACTGAAAAAAGTATGGAATCTTTGATATGAAGAACAAAGGCAGACAGTTACAGGAGTCACCAATTTTACATTGGATTTCCCACCACATGTGTGATACTGAGGAGATTGAATGCACTACATCATCACTTTTGAAATCTAAACAAAGACCTTTAAGAGAAATTACACTCCTTTCATTTTTGTCTCTGTTTGCATGACAAACCTGTAATATAACCAACTTCTACAGTAAAAAAAGGAATTTTCAAAGTGTTATATGTTTTGCTTTTACCTCCTTATAGTTGACTTCTAGATTTAATAATTATGGTAATATATAAAAAAAATTCAGATGCTTTACAGTTAAATATATATATATATATATATATATATATATATATATATATATATATATATATATATATATATACACACATTAACCTCACTGTAGTGAACCTGGGTTGTAACGAACTTTTTCACTAAACCCAATGAACTCCTGTTTAACTAATGTTATTTTAAATACATATAGCAGACTCTTGAGAATATGAAAGTCTACATATTGTGAACTAAAATTTTCCCTTCAACTGATTTTCTCCAATTTTTCAAAAATAATTTTGTACATACTTTACTTAACTGTAAATGTATCTAACTTAAAACTATGAAATACATAGGATTTAAAGAGAAATTAGAAAAAAAGGTTTTAAAGATTAATCCAAATATTTATCAAAATGTCAACAAAAGAGAGTGGAATGTTCTAAATGTATTCAGGAATCCTCATAAGTAATTGAATGTGTTTAATCAAAAATTAAAGCCCAATGGCATTGGAATAATGCTTCGCACTCCCAAGATACAGGTACAAGGTTTGATCCTCGGACTCGGCAAGGTTACCTCATCCTCTCATCCCTTCAGTGTGAAGACAAAACTAAGGACTAAGCATTAATGGGAATTAAATACTGGGGGTTCTGCATAAGGTTGATCACATAACCAGGACATATGCTTCACACCCCTGAGCCCTTGATCTTGAAAATGGAGATTGGCCCTACAGGTCATGACCCCCATTTTGAGCCATAAGGCCAGGGAGTTTAGCTTAATCAAAAATTATAATTCTTTCCTACAGAATGTAAAAAAAGTAAAATTTTTCATTTCTAATAATGTGATAAATTGTTTATTTTAGTGTTTAGTTTATCTAGTAATTAGCAATTATGTAGTAAATTATGTGTTATTCCAATGATTGTTTCATATAAAATTGCCATTAAAAGCTTAGAAATTTCCATGTTTTAACAAAATTGATTATAGTTATCTTTCAGTTACAGTAGAATTTTTATTGGGTCTACAGATGGTCCACTGTAAGAAGGTTCATCTATGAGTGTATGTATATACAAAAATATACATATAAAAGTTCATTATGGTTATGAAAAGATAAAAATAAAACCAATTTCCTTCACATAACATTTTTAAAAATAAACAAATAAACATCGTGAAATATCTCTGAAAAGCTGTTTGCTGAAATAAAGAATCTAAAATAAACTTCAATATAAAATTTTTAATCACCCTACCAAGGACATAAGCAGGAGCTTTCACTTGAATTATTCTTGGTTCTTTATTAATAATATCATAAGCTGTCTGACAGATGTTTAAGAGACAACGAGCCAAGGCATCTCTATCAGTAGCACCCCAACTGAATGCTTCTTTTGGTGTACGATTAAGGCCAGAATCTCGCTTTATACAATGCTCAAAGTAAGACAATCCTTGAAGCATTTCATTTGCTTTAGATTGCTGAAAAATGATTAATAATTATGCAATATTTTTAGGAGACAAAAGCAAATTTCAAACAAGAATAATCTTACAGAAGTTAAAAGGCATATGTGCATAAAATTCTTATTATAAAACAATTTAACATATTTTTGAAAAATTGCAATGAACACCTTTAAACAAATAAATATATTATTTGTTCAACTAAATAAAATTTCTTGTGATAAAATTAAAAAGTAAAAAAATGTGAAAATTTCATCTCTTATAAATATTCAAAAATTAACATTTTTATAACATTTCAGTACTTTTTTTTTAACTGTTCAGTTTGAGTTTTTTTTTAATACATACTACAACTTTAAAAAATACTTATAGATAAATTAGTACTTATATTAATAAAATTCTGCCTTCTCTTTTTAAAAATACCCCCATGAATGCAAAACTAAATTTAAAAAAAAAAATCTTAATGATCCTATTACTTGTTAAAAAACTAAGTGCATAAACATTACTAATTATATAAGCCAAAAATGTTATTATTTACATTTATAAATAAGAATATCTCTTTGTAAATCATACAAATCTACATTTTTGAATAAAATTACTATTTTTGTGGTGATGTCTTCTGACAGTACCTCACTAAATAATTTAAATAATAAATATTACTCAAAATGCTTTTATTTATCAGTAGAAAATTTATTTCTTCTACTTTATCAATCAGGTTATAATGTAAAGAGATTTTGGAAACATAAATAAATACTAATAATTTATTTTATAAATAAAGCAGAATGCTTTTTAAAATTTTAAAATTATTTATTTGATTAAATGTTTCCAGTAATGAAAAATTTATTAACTGAAAATTTTTAATTAAATCAGTCACTTAAATTTTATAAAGTACTCTGCCTTTTTAAAAATAAATTACTGGTATTTATTTTATGTACCCTTAAATCTCTTAGTTTATATATATTAATAACTGGAATAAATATAAAATCTCTTTTGGTATAAACAAAAAATGCAAATGCAAAAAAGATGTCACAGTGGATTTAAAATAAAAGATGTAAAAAGCACTAATACTAAGTAAGGATAAACAGGAAAAAACTTCAAAATATTTTTGAATTTGTATACAAATAGCTATTAGAAATTACATACTTTTGGAAAAAAAAATAAAATAAAGATTGTTATACTACATAACTCACTAAAACTATATACAAACAGATTTTTTTCATAAAAAAGTAGTAATTAAGATATTCAAATTTACTTATTTTCAAATTATTTAAAGTTAAAATTTTCTTAGCTATTAATTTAATAAGCCACCACTTACTAAATTGAAAGAATCCACAGAAGAAATACGCTCAATTCTTAATCTGGCAGGAAATTTGACACTTTTACTCAAGGCTGCAGTGCCTAAAAAATAGTTTTCTCCTTATCTCTTTGAGAAGTAAAATAGTAAATTCTTTGTGAAAAAAAAGAAAGAAATGTACAATTTCATCACAGGTCCAAGATATTCTTTTTTCTATTAATTTCCCTAAAACAAAGACCAACTGGCAGTCTAATAATAAGACCCAGATGCAGATTCACATATTTAATTTTATTATTTTATTTATATTTTTATTATTTTTATTTAATTTGGGGGGAAGAAGGGAGGAGGCTCCTTATAAATCTACAGTTTATGCTAAAGTCTTAATTTCATAACTGTAATTGTATATAATTTCATTTTATGCCTTTTTTGTGTCAACGTACAATGTCATAATGTAACAAAAGTTCTGAAAAAATGTTGTACTAATTCTATACCTGTACCATAAGATTGTTTCCATTTCTATATTGATAACTTCTCTTGCTTCTGTATTTATGTTAACAAAAATTGGCAAATTCCTTTGAAGCAGATACACTTTTTGCCCCTTTAAATTCTGGAATAAACTGTCTAATTTGAGACTACAACTGTGCAAACTAAATACAAGTATTTCACTGGAAATAATAAATTACCCAGTTTTTTTTATAATGAAAAAAATTATAAAATACCAAATATGAAATTAGAATAATGTAAGTTCAAAAATAAACTTTATTTATTAAAAATATCTATTTGAATTTTTTTCTATATACTTTAAATATGAAATAAACATATATATTAAAGTTCTACATTTCTTTTTCGTACAGTACACCTCTTCAGAATTCATCAGTAAACCCTAGTATTCATAACACATAAATTTTTAAAAATATACATTACATACTGTGCATTATAAGCTTATTCTGGATCTAATTTTTTTAATTTTAGCTTAGTTAGTGTGAATATTTTAGTGATATTTAGACTGGAAAAGTATTTTTAAAAGATAAGGGAAGGGAGGGGATCTCAATTCTGACTACTATTTTAAAAAAATTAATAAAAAAATATTGCATACTTAGAAGTGCTCATAATTCAATTTGGCCATATTTGAGAGGGATTAAGTTAGTTACCATGACCTAAACCATGGTTTAAAATTAAACACAAACTTAACCAATAATTAATGTATATTTATATTAATTTAGATCACATCTACAATGAATATGCTTATTACCTTCCATATCCCACAGGGAATTAACATCTACTAAAGTTCCAGAACGCTTGACTTTCACAGAATGAGTAGCTAAATCATATCTTTTATCCAAACCAACACCATTAGATCGATGATATTCATAATCTGAAAATTGCTTTTGAATCATTGTATATCCCAAAATTATAGCAACAAACACTGAGGTATATATAATCACATATAAACAATTTTAAGATCCAATCTTCAATTAAATGTTTTCTATTTAATACTTAGGAAAATAATTATAAATTAAATTGTAAGTAGAAATTTATTTTTCAACCATAATTTAAATTTTTAGTAAAATTGATTTTCTGCATATTTGCCAACAGATCTTCCAGTAATTTTAAATTATCCCATTCTGATTAATTTTGAAAGCACATTAAGCTGTGCTTTCAAAGCTTCTTAAAGAAAAAAAGAAAACAATTACACCAGACAAAGGTGCCCTGTTGAGAGTCTAATACTATCTGAATTTTTATATCAACATAAAGTTAAAGATCAAATTTCAAAACTTCAAGAAAAAACTTCATGTGAAAAAATTTAAATTCAAATAAATAAGATTTTTTTTAATTTAGCTACTGTGAATAAATAAAAATAAACAAACCTGCAGAACTCTTACGTTGCCTTTTGTGACATGCAGAAATGTTCTTTTGAGTAGCCAAACCTCTGTGAATTAAGATTTTAATAAAATTAGGTATTAAAATACCAAACATAATCAAGTCTTCTAAAGTATGAATTAATTTGTACCACATTACATGGGAACCAAGTTATATGACATTTAGAATTACTTCAAATTAGGAAATGTGTTTGTTCTACGGCCACTTCATTAAGAGGAACATAGAAATTAAATCAAATTAACTTAAACCCTGTTATGTAAACCACATTATAAGAAACACATAATTAATACAAAATAAATGAATTCAGACCTCATTATATAAAAATTCGGAAATAAATAAATTGTATCATCAGAACTTTATATAATCTGCATTTTCAAAGTATCAAATTTTGATTAATATGGTTAATAAAATTTTATGATACACAAAGCAATAAATATATCGATTTTTATGTATTTGAATTAAGCTTAAAAAATTTAGTTTATAGATCACTGTTTGGTGGGTTTTAGACATATTTCTTGATAACTGGAATTGGGAATACCTCAAATGTCAAATACAACAATTTAACACACCAAATAAAAGCACTGTAATAGATAAATTTTTAAAGCTATGGAAGTTACTAGAAATGTTTCTGCATAAAAAAAATGCATTACAGGGAGACTGTATTATAGGATAGCCATCACAATTTTTGCTCCATATTATGCAAAAATCACATGATATAAACACTGTGTTAAAGGAAACTTGGAAAAATTACTTAATGTCAGTTCTTGAATGATAATATGCATTAAAAAACAACTAAATTAGAGCATTACCTTTTCTGAAGGATTGATAAAATGACTGGTTCTGGTGTCCTGAACAGACATGAAGTACCTCGGAACTTTAACTGACCCACAGTTTGCAAGAAATTGGCCAGAGTGAGTTTCATGTTGCCCTGGAGCTTAAATGTTCTAGAGAATAAAATTTTACAATAAAAATAATGCAGAAATGTTAAATCAAAAGAACTAAAAATTATAACAGCCATATAAAATCTCACTTGGAATGAAGTTTGACAGCATTATCAAGAGAGTCATTGTCCATTTGAGTACCTTTTAAAATGTTGATATCAGATAACATTGACCTAACAATAAAGAAGAAATAAAGAATATAACTAAAAATCAAACAATTGTAAAGAAATTATTTAACTTATTTCACAATATTTCCATGATAAAGTTGATTATTGTTTTTATGAAATTAGAATGTCAGAAATATCAAACTTAAAAATCTATGAAATAATAAAATAAATATATATTGTCAAGTTCACTAATTGTCTAGATAGAAATATCCCCTATATAATAATAGCCTAAGGTGTCTGTCGGCAAATTTTTGAAGCGGTTGTACCTGGAACGGATACAGGCATCCATATTGAATTTTTTATGAGTTAGGGTTAGCAAAATTCAAAGCGAGTTCAAAATCTCAGCCATCCCCCCTTTTTTAGCGTTTAATGCTATTATTTCAAGCCTTATTGCCTTATTCTCCCCCCGTTAAGAGCAGGCGATTAAATTTATCATTTTCGATACCATTCATATATACCACCAAATAATCACTGTCAATATTAAAACCTTTGCTCTCCATCCTATCATGTAATATGACAAGATAAACTAAAGCTGGCAACTAACATACGGTCGGTAAATAGAAAGAGTTCTCACCAGTTCATGTTTAAAGTAAAAGCAAATGAATTTCTGTACTAAAATCATTCTTAATAGCATGACAAGGGCGGAGCGTAATATTTAAGTTTATATACTTTTTTAGTTTAATTCTCATATGCTTTAATTAGACTCTGTTTTATGTGAAAGCGTGGCATGATGGTTAAAGTGCCTTCCCGTTTTATTTTCGTAACAGCCGACTTGAAGGTTCTGTCCCCGGCGCAACCAAGTTTTTCTATGTCTAATTCATTTTATATTTTTTGCTTTTTTTTTTAAATTCTTTTTCCTAAAGCTGTTTTATTATTTTTAAAGTTCTTTTATTATTTTTAACAATATTTTAATTTAATTTTCTATTTTCTCCTCTTTTTTTAATTTTTTTTTGCTTGAATTTTAAATTTTTAAATTTCATTTTTGTTACTTTTTGTCGTTTTAAGTTTATAAAATTAATTTTTGCTAAGAAATGAGCTTTAGAATGTTTGCTTCATTTCTAATATTTTATTTACATTTTTGACAATTTTTAAAATTAATTTTTATTTTTACTCAATTTTTTTTTATTTTCATATTTTTTTAAAGTTTTTAAAATTAATGTTTTCTATTATAAACTTTATACCTCAAGCTCTCTATAATGGGAAGTAAACAGACTGGTTTTTAACAGTAAAACATTGTTTAAAAAAATGCTATTCAATATAATAATGTAGAAACTTATATTTTTCTATCAAAGAATATTCAAAAGTTTAAATTTTACTATTCCTCTCAAAAGTATACAGCAATATTTAATAATTATTTCACTTAGTAAAGAGTAAAAAAGAATTGCTGAATATTCTTTGATAGAAAAATATAAGCTTCTAAATTACTATATTGAATGATATTTCAATGCGTAACTTTTTCATTCTTAAATTGGGCTATTTACTGTTCATTAAAATAAACTGAGAATAAACATTGTCTGAATAATGCAATGTTATTGCATATTTTTACCAGTTATTGTTAATGATTTTAAAAAAAGTAAAAGACCATACAAATAAAAAAAAATCTTAGTTATTGCAGCTACAATAGGTGTAATCAAAATTTGTATTGATTGATTTCTGTTGTAATCAACGGTAAACCTTCTTTAATATTTATAATTTCTTCTACAGTTGGATTTTTTAAAATGCTTCCAATCTATCTTTATTTTTGAGTGGAGAAATATCGACTTTGTTTCTTGATTTTCTGTTTAATATTTATAGTTGAAGAAGCTTTCCTTATTTTAATGCTAATACTATTATTTTCTTTGTATAACAAACATTTAATATGGCATTGCAATATTTATGGATCTTATTTTCTTCTTCATCTGAAAAATGGCACTCTTTGACACGCAGAAATATTACCTAATTTGTTTTGTACATATGCCTGGCCTTCTGCAAATTCAGAGATACTGGGAAAATCTTGAAAAGCTTCTTCTAAAAGTTTTGACTGTGCTCATTTTCTTTATTTTCTGGTTTTTATTTTATATTCATTGCTTCATTTAAAAGAAATTGGGCCACGGCATGGATGACATGGATTATCAACAAGCTCATAAGCATGGATGTTATTTTCAAATCCTTTATAATTAACAATATCTTTCCACAATGTTACATGATTACTCAAATTTTTAAAATCATCACAAAAGGATGGTGGAATGAATGGAAAATATTTTTATTATAAATATGACCTTTTTTTAGTTAATATATTAGTGAATAGATGGCGCCAACGAAGTATTTTTTTCCTGATACTGTAGCGCCGAAATTTGAATGTCAAGAGACTGTGGTAGCACAGACTCAATGATTTATTTTTAGTTTAAAAATCGTTTGCAGTTTGTTACAAGTTTATCGTTTGCATATTTTGGTTTTTGATATAGATTTTTGATAAAAATTAGTATGGAATAAAAAGTTGTTGTTCTAATAAGACTGGAAAATGTTTCGTTTCTTTTAATTGGATTATTATGCCTGATTAGGGGATAAGAATATAACTCAAACTAAGTGTATAATTAATTTAATATCGTAGTAATACGCGATAAGACATTCATTTTGAACTCTTGATTAATCAGGGTTAGGAAAATTCAAAGTGAGTAAAGTTTTATACGAATAATTTTTAGTCAGCCTGATTGTAAAATGGAACAACATTTATCCCCTATATAATAATAGCCTAAGTTGTCTGTCCTCGAATTTATGAAGCAGTTGTACCTGGAATACATACAGGCATCCATATTGGATTTTTTATGAGTTAGGGTTAGTGAAATTTAAAACGAGTTCGAAATCCACCTCATCCACTACTTTTCGAGCATTTAATGCTATTATTTCAAGCCTTATTCTATACTAAATTCATTATTATAGGATGGCGAGGGCGGAGTGCAATATTTAAATTTCTGGACTGTTTTTATTTGACCTTTATATATTCTAACCATTTCCTTCACCACGTGTAAGCTGGCACATGGGGTAGAGTGTCTGCCCATTTGATCGTCGTACTTCTCAAATTAATGGTTCTGCCTCCGACGTAACCGAATTTTTCTAAATGTCTAATTAATTTAATAATTTCTGCTTTTTCTTTTGAATTCTTATTCCTAAAGTTGTTTTATTATTTTTAAATTTTTCAATTTTTTATGATTTTTTTTATTAAATTCACATATTACCATTATTATATCAAACTCCATTTTAAGAGCAGGTGATTAAATGTATCGATTTATCACATAATAAATAGGTAAAAATAAAAAAAATTTCTAGCATTATGACATCATTCCTTTAATCATCTCATTTAATCATTTATTTTAGACTATTTAAATATCTTCTGCATTATTTCCATACGTTTTATCACTAAACTTAGATATTATGTAAATAATTTTCTTAAGGTAATATTTTGTTGTAAAATAATTCTCAGCCAAACAACAAACCATTTTTTTTACCTGCCTTAAAGGGTACTTTACAATTCTGGAATATTGAAAATTTTATTCATCCCGTCATATGACGGGCTATATGCTAGTTAAAAATAATGAAGTTTGGAAAAAATTAAATTTATATACTCGTAAGCACCTAAAGTAAATCCATGATTAAACATGAGCTGATGAATCAAAGGTAACAAGAATTAAGAAATTTATGAATATGAATATTTTAAAATAAAATCACCCAAATAATTACAGATCTCATTTAAATGATATTTATAAGTAATTGCACTCAAAATTTACATATGCATATTTTTGCTACTATATTTTAAAGCTGTAGTAATCAACTGGAGAAAAATGAGAAATAAATATGAATTTTACAAAAATTTAATTGATAAGATAATCTAATTTTTGAAATTGACAGAAATATTATTTCTTTTTATTTCTGGATTAAATATCATTATTAAATCAAAGAAATTCTACAAATTTAAATTCAAAAATACAATTGCTCATTACATAACTTCCAAAAGAATGGTCAACTGACTTTTGTTTCAAAACCATACCATGATTTTTAACAACAATGTAACATACATTCAATCTCTGATGGTCAAACCTTTATATACAAACTCACAGTATATCACCCTTGTTGATAAAAGCATAGATGCACAGTTTGTAAATTGGGATTCTGAATTGCAATAAACTTACATTTTTTCCTTTATATAAGAACCTTATTATCTCAAGCTCAATTGTTTGGAGGATGCAATTTTGTGTACTTGGCAAGATTACAAAGGTAAGTCATATACATTTTCCATCTCAAACTTCAACAGTCAGAGGTCTAAAATTTAAAATAATTACATCTATACCTAAGGCAAACAATAAGAGCTAAACGGAAAAGGGAAGAAACTAATAATTTTGTACAGCCTAAATATATAAAAATATATAATTAATATATCTTTTAAAAATTCCAAAGTATCGAAATATAACTGAAGCAATAATCCAATGTGAAGATATATTCATTGAAACCTCAATGAATACAATCAAAGCTCATATTTATGGACTCAATAAGGGAAAAATGGGTGAATAATAATTTTAAAAGACCATTGTCAATTATTACCACTTTTTTAACAGAAGTAAGAAATATTTTATACTTCAAGTAATTTAAAATGAAATAATACATTTCTTTCTCTTATGAAATATAGCTGTTTTTTTATTAAAGTCATGTAGTGTCTATAGCATTGCTACACACGATTATATGTAATTATAATCTTAATTTCCAATTATAATTCTACATATGCTTTTTATCAATTACAAAAATTAAATTTACAAAAAGTTACCTGAATTCACAACTTTCTAAAACACTATCACTGTTGCTATCATAAAAACGAAATATATAACGACAACGTATTTCTGCAGGAGGGCCACCATGTTGAGTACAAATATTCATAGCAGCTAAACCAATTATCATATCTTTATGAGTCAAATGTCCACTTCCATTCACATCAAATGCCCTGAATCAAAAATAACATGTAAGATTTAATACAGCTCTACATATACATTACTCTTCAATAACTTTAAAAAAAAAAAAAAAGAAAAAAAAAAGAAAAAAAAAAAAAAAGGAGAAAAGAAAAGGCTGAAAAATATTATTTTAGAAGTCTTGAAGAAATCCTAAATTGATTTCTTCATACAATTCAGTAATCTTAGAAACATGAACCACCATAAACCATATCACTAAAGAATAATTAAGCAATTCAAACTTCATCACATCTTTATAAAAACAGAATTAAAAAATAGCTGAAAAAAAAAACAAAAAAATCAAAAATGTGTCTATTAATCTAAATTGATCAAAATTTGTCTATATTTTTAAAGATTATATATTTTTTCTAGTTCATCTAGGCTATGTACACAAGATAAAGTTATTAATATCTTTTATTAACAATTCACTTATTAAACTAATTATTAACTAATTAAACTTTTATTTGCAATTAACTTGCACTTAACATTACTTTACATCAACAGATGAGAATTTTAAAAAATATGTATAGATTGTATTCTTAAACTCTTAATAAAATGTTTCATTAGATATCAATAAGAATACTCACAAGACCCTAATGTAAACAAAGTCTTACGTTAATTTAATCAACATACTACTTTTTTCTAAATAAAATTATATATTTAAATATCAAAATTATATTTTACAAAAAGAAGAAATTCCATAATTTAATAAAAAGAACCAAAAACCCACGCATAATATATATATATATATATATATATATATATATATATATATATATATATATATATATATATATATATCATAAAAAGTAAAATATCCTACTAAACAAACTTTATAACTTTTATGCCTTTAATAATGTTTAAGTCCAAAAACTTTATGGACATAGAAAAATTTTAAAAAATTAATCAATTTACATATATCTACCTAAATAACTGTTTTGTCCTGCTTAAGAATGAAGATCCTTGTTCTTCCTGCCACTTAAAAGACTTGATATATTGTTCAAATAAATGGATATTCATTGTGTTACATGGATACACATGGCACATAAAATCATAGTAAATTAAAGCTTGACCTAAATAAAGTTTTAAAATACATTTAAAAACAGAAAACAATACATTGATTCATAATAAAAATTAGTGATGTAATGAATGTTCAGCTACTATTCGGCAGATAGTCTATTTGGTCTTTTTGCAAATATTTGGTTTGGACAAATGCTGAACAAACATTCCAAATACATTTAAGGCCAAATAAATTCAAGATAATAAAAAAAGATAATTGTATATGCTTTTAAATATATTTAAACAAAAAATATAGCAGAGCTATATTTCACTGTGTTAATTACTAGGAAATCTAACATTTACTTAATTTAAGTTTCATAATACATAGTGTATTTAATAAAGTTATATTAATAAAAATATTTATGTAGCAAATTTATCATATGTATTTAATTAAGTATTGGAACCTTTTACATTAAGATATAGCTTATACACTGTGTTAAATAAATCTCTAGATACTATATAAGTGATTAAAATTTCTTGCCCCAATAAAATCAAATAATAGGAAATCCAAATATATAATTACACAATTATAAATGTCAATGTATTGTAATATAATTATATAAGACATGATTATACAATTATAATACAAAAAGTACATAAAACTGTTGATATTTTTTAAATATACAAAGATTAAAAAAGTAATTTTGTTAATATTTATTTCACTTTTAATTTAAAATTTAAAAATTATTTTAATTACAAAATACAATAAAAAATGAAATTTTAAAACAGTAAATATTTGAATACAAATAATTTGCAGTTTTGCTATTTGGCTTAAAAATTGCCCAAGTTACTATCCCTTACATCACTAATAACAATGAGTTCATTAAATGTTTAATTTTGTCTTAACCATTCAAAAGAGATTTCCAGATATACTTTTCATACTACCTTAAACCCTTTTATCCCCTTTAGAAAAAAACTATTTCCTTAGATATTACTGAGATCACAGTGGTAAAATTTTTTAGCATTCTATAATTACATAAATATATACAAGGTAAAATGCATTCAATTTGAAGTACTCACTCCATACTTTCTAGTTTAATTAGAAATGTTCAAATCTCTTACTTTTTATTTATTTAAAAAAATTATTCTAAAACTGAAAAATATTAAAAAAAACATTACCTTCTGCAAAAATATTAATAAAATATGCAGTATTATTAATACACAAATGTAAAATAAGTCACATATACTTCTTTTATTATTTGTATATTCTTAACATTACTTTTTATACTTCTTGAAAAATATTCATATTACTTTCTTGGAAGAAAGATTAAACTTAGAGAAAGTTAATCTGTACAAGTGAAGATATAATTTTTTATACGTGATGGGAGAAAAAGAAAAATTAATATGGAAAATTTAAAAAATATTATAAATTTTATCTTCAGTTAAATAAGAGATTTATACAGAAATCATACTATTACTATACAGTATTTTTAAATACAATACCCCTAATATAAAGATATTACATTAGTTTCATAAACTAAATATTAAACTACTATTAATCAGTGAAAAAAAATAAGACTTTAAAATACATTAAAAATTGAAAATGCAAGGAATAAAGCGATATTATAATCCTTAGAAATTTATTTAGGAAAAAAAATAGTTGATTTTACTTTCTGAAGAAAATTATATTACCTATTGAATTATATTATATCAAAATTTAACTATTGAAATATACATTATTCTAGTGTTCAAATACATATCAAAGCATTTGTATACACAGCTTATATTTATTTATTAAGTAAAAACAAAGAAATCTTAATAACAAACAGAAAAATATGAATTTTTAAGGTACGTAAAATTTTATAACTTTAAAGATTATAGTACAAAATTATTTTAAAATATATTAGCCTTTAAAAAAACAAACTGATGACAAAATTATATACACAACAACTTTATTATTGTAAGTCTAAGACTGCAAAAATACAAAACAATTCAATTGATTTTTTTTTAAATTCCATCTGTTAAAATTATTTTAGTTTCAGATATAGTAACTCTTAAGTTAAATTTTGCAATACCTTAAAAACACTCATATACATACAGAAAGTTTAATAAACATATATAGATTGTAATTAACATATGTATATCAACATCTAAAAATAAAATATAAACTAACCTTCAGTTGAAAATCCTGCAGATCCCAGAAGCATGTCATAGCTAGACTTAGTAATATTATCAATGTCTTTCATGCTATTTACAATACCATTTTCAACCTTGTATTCAGAATAATCAGCAAAAGATGATGGTTGAGATAATAATTTAAATAGATTAAGTGGATCCATTCCTCGTAAATCTGTTTTGGCCATTTTTTGAACTTCATTGATGGTAAACCAAGAAATATCAGACGAACTCTAAAAAGAGATTGGGGGAAAAAAATTGGTCTTGTTTTAGAAACTGGGTTATCCAGAATATAAATAATATAATTATAACAATAGCCATTATTTATCTGTCAAGAATGATTCTAGGTTAGTCCACTCTCAAAAATTTATTATTTTGTGAACTATGATCCTTATACTATAACCCAAGTTAAAACATAATACAGTGGACTCCACTTAATGTGATCACAATTAATGTTATCAATCCTTATTGTTATCAAAATCACTTGGTCCTGATTTTCTCTATCCATTTGTATGTTAAAATTATCATGTTATGTGATCATTACATCGGTTAATGTTATCAGTTTTCAAACTTCATTTTAACTGGCAAAGGAATATTCACAATATATTCAGAAGGAACCCATCCTTTCTTTCCCTTCGCTGTTATTTGAATTTTTGAAAATTGTCCCTCTTCCACCTAGGGAAATGGGGAATGAACAAAGATGTGGGAAATTACACATTCCTAAAAATTTTTCAGAAATAAGCACACCCTGCTGGTGGTCAGTAGTTGTCAGATAAGCAGAAAGCAACACATTCTTATAGGAACTGAGAAGGAACTTATTCCCATTTTATGCCTTGCTCGCTTACATGCAGCTTGTCGATATGGAAGCCAGAAAGCGAATGATTTAACGTTAAAACAAAAGATCGAAATTTTAAATCGTTATGACAGGTTGATTATGATTATGAACAATTTATCAATGAGTTCTTAGAAAAAATTGTAGATAGTCAACAATTGATCAATTTTTTTAATTATGCATAAAATTCTTATGTTTTAAAGGATAATATACATAAATGCAGGATAATATAAACTGTGTTTTTTCATTTTGTTTTGAAATTTAGTATGTGTGAATTAAACGGGGGGGTAAATTTATCTAATTTTGCATATTGTTTATTGTTATCAATCGGTTATTATTATCAAAATCACAGAGTCCCAAATTGATCACATTAAGCAGAGTCCACTGTATTACATATTATAAATACCAGGAAACTATACAGATAAAATCATATAGGTTTTTAGTAAAACAAATAAAATGATTAATTATTATTATTTTTACACGTCAAAATGATTTATTCCTTGGATGAATACCACTGCAGTGGATTCCAATTTCCCTTCAATCATAATCTCACATTTGTTATGTGTTATTATTTTATACCCACTTTCATAAATTTATATTTTTTTCACTCAGTATAACTTTTTCAAATTGTAAAGCTCAAAACCTAAACTGATATTTTAAACAACATTAAGACAAGATCAATGATAATTAAAGGTACATATATATGCTATTAAATGCTATGTGGGAAGAAATGTAACAAATAGGTCCTCATTAAAGATCAGTGATATTTTGTTCATGGGAAAAATAAGATTCTTTCAAATTTTTTAACCAACACAAAATTACTGTAGCAAAGCACAAGAATACAGCTAATATCTACATTACAGTTTTATTTTTCTATTGATTAACTATATTCATAATAAATATAACACTCATGAACTTTATTAAATAGACTACTATTTGACTGTCTTATAAAGTTATTATAAGACTTCAAATATAATTCATTTATAAATATATGAGTAACCAGTGAAAATATCTTACATGAATTTCATGGGAATTTAGCCAATATTATTTAGTTTGCCGGAGCAAAAAAGAATTCTTAACCAAGTTGCAGTCATGAATGCTATAAAAAAGCAAGTACAGCATTGCAAACCTTTATTTTTACTGGGGTTTTAAAATCAACCAATAAACCAATTGTCATTACAGGACAATGGCTCTGCTTAGAATGCTGCAAGATTCTTACATCTTTCAACAACGTTGGCCCCAGAGCAAGCAAGTCACATGAATAAAAATGTCAAAAAAATATTTCTGAATTATTTTAAAAAGAGAAGTAAAATAGAATTTTGTATATATTCACCAGAACTTAAATTAAAATACTCATGTATATTATATTATTTTTATTTAATAAAGTATTTATTCTACGTTAAAATGACATTATCCTAAAATAAAATATTTTCAGTCACTTTTACAGGCAATGTATCTGAAACATAATATTTAAACTTTGCCTCCACTGAATAAATAACAGTTCAATAGATATTAACATGTATTTTCTCAATTGATATTTATGTATGTACCTTAGTAAAAATTTTAATGAAATTCCTTTCTTGAGTTGGTTATATCAACTAACTGCTATATTATAGCAGACTGCTCCGGAGAAATGATAAAAATTGGTAACTCCACACACTCCTCAAATTGCTCCGGAAAATAACAAATTTTGTTTCGGGGGAAATATTTCGTTAATTTTATCAAATCTCGTAATTTCTGAAGGAATTTTGATGAATTTCTTTTCATAATTCTTTTTTCCGCTATTTGCAGCAAATAAATATTGCTAAATAGGCCTAACCTACAGCGAAATGTATATATTCAGAAGCATGTGCATATATGCTTTTCAGCATGTGCGTATAAGCTTAAAAATTTTCTCTGAGAGATGATATATTGATGCATGCTGAAGTTGCAGGTATCCGTATAGGAGCTTAGACTAAGTTTAGTTCTTTGAACTAAACTTAGTCTTTGAACTAAACTTTGGATGAACTTGAATCAGAGTTTAAGCTTTACCAAATGGACAAATTTAGCGAGGAAATTCTAAATTGTGAATGCTCAGATACAGCTTGGTATAAAATAAGTTGTTTAAGAGATCACAATGCAGCAATCAAATACAAAGTTTTACCAAAAATAATGCTAAATATATTGCTCTTTCCAAACAGTAATGCTGCTTGTGAAAAAGTTTTCAGCACTATGCAAAACTGAATTTAGGTCAAATTTGGGAAGACGAACTGTAAAATCTTTGATGATAGTTAAATGTAAATATTTTAATCAGGGTCAATGTTGTTATAAGAAAAATCTTTCTGAAAAAGAACTTTTTAATGCAAAAAAATCTACTTATACATTGTTAAATGCATAAATTTTAATTTACCTTTAATAGTATGTTAATTTTAAATTATTTAATTTGCACAGTTTTAATTTAGAAATTAATAAAATATATAATTATTTATAATTTGTCTGTATTATTTTAAAATTTGTTTTATTATGTATGTAAATTGTGTACGCTTTTACTTTGTAGGTAGCATGTTAAATTTTTAAACCACGCTGTTGCTCCGGACACAAATGCCTGAATATTGACATGTCTGTTATAAATAGAGTTATAAATTACAACTTTAAAACTTCAGTTCGATACTACTTCAAATATCAAACTTTAAGATTTATTTTTAAGATTATACATATATACAAATACATATTACATACACAACATTACAACATATTACATCTATCAATCAGAAGACTGCATTTTATAAGTCCATCTTTCTAAATTTTCTGATTTTTATAAATTTAAATAAAATAAGTAATACTCTTTTTAGTTATTAAATAAAATTTTTAAATTAATTGACAATAATTAATGTTGTCTAACATTTTTAATAAACCAAAAATTTTTAAAGTGCATATACATATTAAAAAACAGTAGTTTTCTCAATTTTTTCCTGAACTTAACCCTAATGGTTTCCAAGCAATTCACATGCATATAATGATATCAAATTAAAAAAAATGTTTTCTATAAAATCCCTTACACTACAATACTTAACTTATATTTACTTCAATGAGTAAATAAATCAAAAGAAAAATTATATAATATTAAATACAAAATTAAAATATTATAAAATTAAAAAATATATACCTCAGCTTCATTTTCAAAGTAGGCCTGAAATATTACTCTTTTTACAACAGGTAGTTTTAGATGATATTGAATATCCCATACTTGCAGAATACCACAAAGTTTGAATGGACCTAAAGGCTAGAAATTAATATACATTATTAGTTTTAAAATACTTATTTCCTTAATATTCCTCTATTTGCTAAAATCTAAATAATTTTGAAATAGAAAATAAGCAAAAAATGTAAGTTTTATTCATAAATATTGGCAAAAAAAAATTATAAATAGGCACTTCCTTTCCCATTTATTAATAAATAATTATACAATATAAATTAAATAATTATATAATTATTAAATAAGCATATAAATGTGTGTATTAGTGCATGTTTAGGAATTTAAAATCAATTACAATGAATCAATTTATAAGCAAAATTCCTTACAAAAATGTTAAATTTCAATAAATATGTCATAAAATAGTTTATAATACTCAATTTGAAGTTTTTACAATAAATATAAAATGCAAATTAGATAATAAGTATCCTACTTGCACAAAGTACAGTAAATAAAAAAAATATCATTGAGAGTTGTAGAATTAAAACATTTTGTAATTTATCTTTGATAAATATCTCAATTCATTATATCAATTCTCTCTAAATTGGGATTTGATTAAAAATAATTCCATACAAAAAATTTGTATGGTTCAAATCTGAATGTTCATTTTAAGTATGATCCTAAAATTACCTCTTCAATATATTGTTTAAGAGTTACAGAAAAGAAATTAACTTATAAATTTCAGTTTCATAAATTTAATTCAATTAAAAATGTTTATTTAAGTTTAAATTATATGACAAAAAGCATAAACAATGAATGCTGAAACAGAATATATGTATATACTAGCATATTATTTCTAAGAGATTATTTTTTTACTATTGGCAATATATATATATATATATATATATATATATAAACAATAAATAAAAGCAATGGGCATTTAAATGATTTTATAGTAGTACTTATATAATTAATTACCCTGTTAGTCTTATCAAACACATAACTGGTTGCTTCAATTTTAATTGCTAATATAATAATTATATACATTATTTTTGATCATTATTTATTATGTAAATTGCTTTATGCTAAACTTTTTCCCCTCCTTTTATAATATAAAAATAAATATCTTTAAATTTAAAATAACAGTTAATTATTTTTTGTAATGCATATATCACATAAAGGTGTAATCAAATTACACTGTTGCATTTTGTATCCAATTCCTACACACACACACACACGTTATATATATATATATATATATATATATATATATATATATATATATATATATATATATATATATATATATATATATATAGAGAGAGAGAGAGAGAGAGAGAAGGAGAGAGAGAAATATGTTATCCAAGAGAAATAATGAGTTATGGGTTTTGTGACTCTACAGATTATTGCCTAATATTTATGTAATATATATATATATATATATATATATATATATATATATATATATACATATTATGTTTAGTATGACATACTAGAATCTTTTACTAGTATCTTTCTTTATATTTTGATTTTTAATGTATAAAATTTAACTATAATTCTTGGAAAAAAAAACATACCCATGTAAAAATTATAAAAACAGATTTCATTGAATCTGAAATACATGAATAATATTTAAGTAATTACTTTCTTATTAAAGTGATGGGAATAAGACAGTTCATGAACAATTACTACCAGAGAATGTTTGTATTACTTGAAATTTAAAAAAAATATATCATGCAGAAATGTTTTGTACAAAACTTTTAAAGGAAATAACTTTTACTCTCACACAGATGAAGGATGCTAAAGGGTGAAAATTTTTCCTAATCGGTTTTATTAATCCATTATGACAAGCCACACCGGTTTTATTAATGTTTACAAAAATCAGCCTTTCAATACAATTGTCATATTAATTATTAATGCTTCAAAACTTCGCAGTTTTAAAATATTAGTATCAAGATAATAAAGTTGTCATTTATGAAGAAAAATTAATCTTCAGAGAAACATCCTCTAATTAACAACTTTAAATTGACTATACTTTCATGAATTTTGTAATTAAAGGAAGTTACATTAAATCTACAGGGAGATAGATTTTACCAATCTAACACATCAGAAAAGCTAAATTATAGACTGTTTCAATGATTGGTTGTACCTGCAAAATTTCTTCTGCCACGGAATTCCAGGTTTTATCTTGATCAGCTACTTTAAAAGGAAACCACCAACCACAGTTTTCATAATTTTTTAGGCCAATTTTGCTGTCAGAATTTCTATACATATACACACATATAGTATCATTCAAAGATTTTTCAACATTTTGAAATCTTTCTAATAACTTTGCAAACTCATTCATTGTGTTTTCTCACACTGAGTACTGTTCCCTAAAAAAAAATCTGACACGCTTTTAAGCTATTAAAAAAATTAAAAAGAAATCGCAAAATCAGCAAAGCTACATCTTTGAAAATTTCGAATTTTAATCACCTAAAAACAAAAACGAAAACAAACAAGTACTAGCGGTTCGGAGGATAACAGTACAGTTGTATGGAAGATAATCGATTGTAAAATACATGGAGCTAATCATAGTTTAAAGGAAAAAAGTGAGCAGGAACAAGTGAGTTTTGTGTCATAGAAATAGCATTATAAATAGAAGATAAACATACAAGTGAAAAGTTTAAATGCTTTTCACTTTGTACTCCTAACCATATTTGTGCTATTTTGTTCGATCATTAAGAGTCAGTTTCGCAAGCACTTTTATATCAGTTCGATAGTCAAAACATCTCATTAATAACACAAGTTACAGTTTAGAATTTAGATACTTTTAGATATTAAAAGCTTCTGATATAAAAGCTGAACATCGATCATTTATGGTCTCGATAGGATTTCTGAAAACTTTCTGCTTCAATTTAAGATATTATTAAACTAATTCCTTGTCATTTTTTTAAGGTGATATCTTCTCTTCGTTGGTAGAAATTCAGCCAACGTCCTACAGATAAACCTTGCTGTACACATAAGCACATCCCAAGCTTGACTTCAGAGCTGATACTGTCCACCATGGTGGACAGTATCAGCTGCAACTGCAGTTGTTGCAGCAGACTTTTCCATATTTTGTGTTGAACTTTTAGGGAGCTAATAATCAAAGAAATGCTTTAGTAAGCATTCATGTTAAACAATATATAATTTATATTATATCCCCTTATTAAATTGTTATTGTTATATAAATGTCTCAATAGTCTCCTATTTCCCAGTCTCAATTCCATTCAAAGAACACCACTAACTGAATGCGACGAAGGTAATCAGAGTCAGCGTGAATCTAGTATGATGGCATACTGTGGGTACTTTATAACCCACGAAATTTTTGTTAAACAAACATCAGTTACTAAATTGGACGTCAAGTCTGTGTCCAGAAGGATAACCATTATCCGAACTCTAGAGCGATACACAGTTCATACGTTTTAGAAATTACAAACTAACTATATTTATAAGTTTTCATTTATAGGAACGTATATGATGCTGTTGTTATTCATCCCTCATAAGGTGGGGAATGACTTTAGTGTAGGAATGGTGTAAGAATGCCGACACCATATTCAATAAACCGCGGTCCATTGTTAAGGGTATATACAGCTTCCCTTGAGCAAGGAACCACGAAGTGTGAAGACTGACTAAACCTCAAGAAGGAGTGTGCCTTTTGTTTGATCAGCACAGCTAGGGTGAAAGAACAGCTTTGCTAGTAATTTAGGAGCAGGAACAAAACAGAAGACCCTTAAGCTTGGTCTGCCATTTCCAGAGGTATCGTTTGGGAACTTGAAGGACGCTGCGACCACGAACCTATTTTACATGATTCAGGCTCCCTTAATACACATGATGGATCTTTGGCCACCTTTAGCCCTCCAGTTACGAGATCACTGCCTTTGACTGAGCTACCGTAGCTGAGGAACAGATATCTATTGAAGAGGTTTTAACTGAAAGCTTAAATTCGTGAGTGTTTTTTTAGGACTCTGCATTTGTGATAATTTTGATTTTTCATCATGTCAAAACGAGTTCTTTAGATGAACAGAAATCACCAATTAGCGGTTCCTTTCTCCTAAGGCAATTCGGAAATATATTTACATATATTTCCGAATCATTACATAGGATCTTAATTTAATTTCGAATTTTTAAATTTATTATGGAAAGCATCCACCAATTAACTCACTGTGCCCGAAAATCTTTTCGAATATACTTAAGTAAGCGGTGGGCTACAAATTTTAGTGTTTGATTTGAATGAATAATTTTCAGATCCAAATTCTTGCATAATAGCTAATTTAAGTTTTCTAGTTGTTTCTGGCAAGTTCTTTGTATTAACGTTCTTTTAACCTTTCATAGCCTTAATATAATATAACTGGTAGTCGATATTTTACTCTCAACATCTCCCTAGAGTGTTGCAGTGGTTATTTTAATCCCACATTTTTCAAAAAACGTCGAATCTGATTTCATTTCAAACAAGTTCGTCAGGTTTCTGTCAGCTATCATAACTCACTAAATATTATTGTCAAAACATCCGTCCTAATTTCGGAATTTATTGGGCTTTAGGATATTTTGAGGATGTATAAAATATGGTCAGGGGACATATACTCTTTTAACTTGAAAAGAAATGTGTTCTTATTACCATATATATGTCTAATGTCGAAAATATTTCTTTAATAATATGATTCACCTTCAAAGATGCTTTTCCTCCTCTGATCTCTCTTTTTCTCTGACGTGCGTCACAAAATTTTGTATATTCTTTGTCATCCTTCACAAAACTAAGTCAATATTAATGCCTCAGAAATTTCTCTTCTATTTTCATTTCTCTTATGTGATCCACTGAGTCTTTGTAACATGTTTTTGAGATTTTATCTCTAGATTTTCCTTTTGATTTCTGAATTAGTAGGTCTCTTTCCAAAAGGAATTATTTATCTTTTTCTTTCAAAAACAAATTCAAACAATTTTGTTCGCGAAAGTTTCGGAATCTATTTTCACTAGTTCCTTGCTTGCATTTTCTTTAGCTAACAGAATCTCTAACGGGGGCTACCCAGGTTCCTTGTTTTCTCTCGTTACTAACTGTGTGTGTAGTGTATATATATATATATATATATATATATATATATATATATATATATATATATATATATATATATATATATATATATATCTGGGTTCCACTAAATGACACTAGAGTCCTGCCATTTTCATAGCTTTATTCAAATCTCAGAGCACACTACTCATCAATCATCTTCAATGGAGTCTCGCATTGGCGCCCAACTTTTAACAAAGGCAGGCTTAGCTGTCTCGGGTAGCCACAGCTCTGTCTGCGGAATGTGCACACTGCTCTCTGTCCCAGATCACTGCGCGTGAGCCGTATTTATGTGGCTAACTCCTCAACCCGCGTCACTCTCTGTAAAGAATCACTAATTAAAATCTTTTAAAATTAATCTACAATTTAAATCCTGACACACACACACACACACACACACACACACATATATATATATATATATATATATATATATATATATATATATATATATATATATATACACACATATATATAAGACAGATTCACACTACCTGAACACAATAGTGATTTGTTGCCAGGCTGAAAGAAAAACTAATCAAGCTCTTGGTGGAGAACGAGATAACAAAACTCTCTCAGTGCGCGCGCGCGCACACACACACACACATTCATGTGGGAATTACCTAGCAAGTAGTAGTTTATGTTTACAGAACTGTCCCAAATAGCTACTTGCGTAGAGATTTTTCCAAAATCCATTCTATCTAACTTTGTTTTTACCACTGGCAGAAGACAAAAGTTCTTTTCCAGTGGATGTCTCGCCCACGTTTCTCCTCTGAATTCGACAAGATTTGTTATTTTAACAACTGTAACATCTATGCTTCAAACGCAATCTCTAAGTATCGTCATCTCAATAACTTTTGCTTTCGTAAGGAGGGAGTAAAGACATCGAGGGAGATTGAGGTTATAACGTGCTAACGGCGGTCCAAATTTCTATAGTCACTCTAATATTAATGCGCTGTGGAAAAATTATTTTTAATTACGGGCCTTGAGGTCGCGAATGTCTCGTTGAGTTACAGTAGTAATAACAAGTTCTCTATCTATTTATCTATTTTTTTTTTTTTTTTAACTTCTAAATTTTGCATTTTTTGTTTAGAATCTCTGTTTTGAAATCTTCCTCTATCCAGGGACCGACTTACAGAAATGGGAGCCCAGGGCAAACCCATTCATCCGGGGCCCACTTCACTCTGCTGTACACAGGGGGTGTCTACGGGGTATTGTTATTTGTTGTATGTAGTGATGCTAAAACTATAGCCCACTGAGCCTTTAAAGTTGACTCATCAATGTAGTTAGTGAAATAAGATTAGTTTAAAATAAAATGAAAAATTATGAAATAAGTAAAAGTAAAAAAAAAGTTACAAAAAAAATCCTGGAAGGTGAAGCGTGTATTAGAATTTTGAAAGTTCTTACCCGAGGAATTTTCCTGCCTAAAACAGAATGTAGCTGCGTGTTTTACATTTTTTGCCAGAACTTACATTTGTGGACAGGCTGACACTGAATAAGTCAAAAACTAAAAGAAAAGATTGTCGATAATTGAAAGTGAATTTTAGACATATGCATCCTATTTTTAACTTAAAATGACAGTTAATTTGGGGGCTCCCTTTTGACTGGAGGCCCTGCCGCTATCCAGTAGTTTCTTTTTTCTCTCCCCATTTTTGCTTTCTACTGTTTCACTTCCCTTAATGCTTTTGGTTCACCGCCGAAATTTTTTCTGTTGCTTTTTATAGTTAATGGATTTTTTGGAGCAACAGTTTCCAACCTTTGTGCTAATAAGCCTCGCCGAAAAGGAAAGTTCTTTTTCTATTTCTCCTCGCCTTTAATTCTTTTAAATAGATATAATGATAGGTACTTTTTAAATTAAACAATAATTAAATAAACTTATAAGTGAGGTCAGACTATTTGTCTGATTTATGTTTTTCCAAATTTTTCTTGATCAAGTCTCCTTTCTTTCTTCGTTTCTCTATTTTCGCTCTCTTTCCTATACCTTTCGTTTGTGAATTAAGATTTTGCTGCGCCCTCCTCAAACCTTAGATTGGCTTGAGTATTTCCGCTATACTAAAAACATTATTGCAGTAGAACCTCGGTATAATGACCCCATGTGGGACCAACATCATATGGTCGTTGTAACGAAAGATCGTTGTAACGAATTGAAAAAACAATAAAAAAAAATTGAGTAAAGAAATGATGCAACAGTACATACCTAGAGAACACTTCTATATATTTGTATTTCCATTACTGGATTTTTGAAAATAAAGTCTTTGATTGACGCCCGTTTCAAGTTCATTTGGGAATTTTTCATTATCACTGATTACATTTCCGTTAGATTTTGAAGGAAATATTCAGAATTAAATTGTCCTACAAAATATTGACACAAGGTATTGATTGCATTGAAGGCTTCTTTTTCATTCACTTTTTCAAAAGCTTGGACGATTTTTTCTCCGTCGTCGGAGTCGAATGGAAGTTGCACCACAGTACAATAATTTTGAAATAGCCCACTTGTTTATGAGTTCTGTGGACTAAAATTGGCGGTCGCTCTAACGAAAAATAATACGCTTGGGGTCGTTGTAATGATTCAAAATTAGCATTATTCCTACGGTAAAATAATTAGGACCTTTTAAGATGGTCGTTCTAACGAAGGGGTCGCTGTATCGTGGGGTCGTTAAAAAGAGGTTCTACTGTATAATCAAACCTTTTTATTCTTATTTCAAAGACTAGAATTTTAAAACGTACCTTCCTATATCTTGTTAGAAATGCCACTATATGAACTTTCCTAATTCTATACACTCATTCCAGATCCAAAATACATATATAAAAAGTTTTACAAAATATTATTATTAAATTAATTTTATTGTTATGCGCAATAATTCACTAAATAAAAATTTCGTAATTTCACCGATATTGTTTTCAGAAATATATTTAAAGTTATTATTCCGAATTAATATACTCCAAGTAATTCTTAATTGCTTTTTCAAAAACCTTTTCAAAATTTAGAAAAGTGTTCATTTTGATACTATTAAATTCTTTAGTCACTTTGTTTCACTTTAATTTTCAATTCTATTTAATATTTTTTAAATCTTAATATTATTCATAACATTTCTTAATTATTCCTATAGTTAAGCTTATCAAAAATATGCTATTGTTAAACACTTGCAATATGAAAAACAATTATTTGCACACATAATTCAATAATTCTAAGCAAAAGAAACACACACACACACACACACACACACATATATAATACGTTTTACGAGATTTCGCACTACCAATTTAAATTATGTACATAATTTAAATAATACAAAATTTTTTAATAACACATGCATTTAAATAATACATGTGTTATTCAAATTCTGGATTTTTAACTGTAATTTTACAAATTTTAAAATACAACTTTAATATCCCCCATTGTTGAAAAATCATCCGTTCAGGAAGACTGGTATTCGGTTTTCTGTGGTATCTTATATTCAGTGGACTCCGCTTAATGTGATCAGTTAGGGACACCATGATTTTGATAACAATAACCGATTGATATCAATAAATGATATACAAAATTAGATAAATTTACCTCCCCCCTTTAATTCACACGTACTACATTTCAAACAGTCACGTTTAGCTGAAACGTGATTGGCAATAGAAAAATTCTTGTATTTAAGATTATGATAACATCTACTTAATCTTCTCTTCTTTTGATTGCAATCTGAACTATATATAACGAAATATTTCAATATAACGAATATTAATGCTGTGTGGGCATAACTCAATAACGTTATACTTAAAATGCTGAAATTTTTGTATTTAGGACTATATAACAGCTTGCTGTGCTCCTCTTTTTTTGATCGCAATCTGAATACTATATAACAAATATTTCGATATAACGTTTAAAAATGTATGTAAAACTGAAATTTTTTGTTGTGTGGGCAAAACTTAAAAACGATTAGCTGTAAACTGATGAAAATTTGTATTTAGGTTTATTATAACATATAGTTTTGTACTCTCTTTTTAATTACATTTTGCTCACTAAAGAGCTAAAAATCTCATTATAACTAAAATTAACGTGTGGGACATAATTAAAAATCTATTATCCGTAAAAGGTTAAAATGATGTTAACTGATAACTTTTCATTGTGCTTCTTCAGTTTTAACTGCAATCCGAACTCTGTGTAACAAAAAATTTCAATATAAGGTATTTTAATGCTGTGTGGACATAAATAAAAAATCAGTTTCCTGTAAAATGTTTAAATATTGTATTTAGGACTATAATAACATCAAGTTATTCACCTCTCTTTTTGATTGCAATGTGCACTATATTTAACGAAAATTTTTTAAATAAGGTGTTTTAAAATTGGGAGGGCATAGCTAAAAACTATTTGCCGTAGAAGATCAAAATCTTGCATTTAAGACTAATATAACATTTTATTGTACTCCTGCTCTTTTAATAGCAATCTGAATTCAATACAGAGAAAAATTTTAATATAACATATATTAAAGTTTTAGGCCATAACTCAACATGGTTAACCACAGATTCTTGAAACTTTTATTTGGGAGTTCTTTAACCCTTTAAAGGTCACCAAAATAAATTCAAGGGAATTTAATGTAATTAGTTTATAAATGCTATCTATGAACCTCATAAATGTAAAATATATGATAAGTTTTCTTTACATTCCTTAGGAGGGTTTGCCTTAGAGGATACCTAAGGATGGCTTGATTTGGTTTGGTTTGATTTGGAGTGCTACGGTCTACTTTTTGCAAAACGAGAGCTAATGAGAACGGGACCTACAGCTTAAAGCCGATCCCGAACGGCTACGAACATCCATGCCAGTGTGGGATTCGAACCCACGAACTCCGGTACCGAAGGCCAGCACCCTAACCAATCGGCCATCGTTCGGCGAAGGAAGGTTTGAGGAGTGGTTTAACTGTCTAACCCTCCCCTTGTACAGCTTGAACATTATGCTTTTTTAAAAGTTTAACTATACTGAAAGAATAATAAATAAAAATCCTTAAAATGGTATAATATATAGCTTAACAATTTATAAGTGTTGTTTGTATAGATACATTTATTTGAGGTCATAAGTTAGATAAACTGAATTACTGACTTTATGTACGGCAAGTTTAAATACATATATTTCAAAAGAAAAAATAAATTAAATGTAGAGCTGTCATCTGGATGGCGGAGGGTCTGGGTTTTCTGGTGTAAGTTAGTATCGAAATTGACTTCAGTCTTTACAAGGACTAACATTTATTTACTAACACACACACACAAAAGAAGCACACGAATAATAAAATTAAACAAGGGTTCATAACAGCGAAATTACTAAGGAGTCTCGTTCAAGTACGTCAGGCGTCGATCCCTAGCGTACATCCTTCTTCTCTCCCGGTGGTTCAGTCTCTCCCTAAAATGTAAACACACTATAGGGGGCGTCTCTCGTCTGTCGTGGGAGTCGTTCGGGGACTAGGAATCATTCTTGACAAGAGCTATCATCTGTTGTAATGTTTAAAATGTCAAATGCATAAAAAAAATCGAAAAATCATCCATGTCTCCAAAAAAGTTTTTTTTTAATTGCAGAAGCTCTTGATTCTACATCACTGGCTTCCATGCATCACAGATGTATGAGATTAGAGCCATAAATAATTATGAAAAGATAAAGTAAAATACTTCTAATAAAAGTAAAGTTTAAATACTAATAAAAGTAAAGTTTAAAAAAATATGTTTAATAGATGGTTTTGTTACGAAACCACTGTCCGCTAAAGGGTTAACGTTTGATTGCTCACTTTGGCCTTTTGATTGCTATTTACACTCTCTATAACGAAAGTTTCAATATAGCGTCTATTTACATTGTGAAGCATAACTGAAAAACGATTAGCTGTAAAGTATTGAAATTTCACATTTAATACTATTGTAATATCTAGTTGTGTTCCTTATCTTTTGAACACTATCTTTAGTTTTAGTAACGAAAATTTAAATATAAAGTATATTAACGCTGCGGGCATAATTCAAAAAACAATTAGTCAAAAATGTTAATGGTTTGTATTTAGCACTATTATAACATCTAGCTTTAATCAGCACTCTGATTAACGAAAAAGTCGGTAAAAATATATTAGAGGGTGCTCTCTTGGCGAAATTGGCTATTTTTGTTTGGCGCCAATCCTGTAACACAGTGCAAACAGGAAAGACGGACAAAATATAATGAAATTTCAATAAAACATTGGAAATTTTCAATAAAACATCGGCCAAAACATAATAAAATTGCAATGAACACAATATGCTTTTTTTTTTCATTGTTATTCAAATTGTACAGAAACTTAAGTTTTATCTTACTGTCTTTAAGTCATTTTCAGGACCACAAGCAAAATTAACCTTACCAGCCGACATCCAACGTAGAATTAACTGACTTCTGAAATTACATATACCGTTGAACATTCCAAAATAACGCTAAAATATATACCAATCAGAATAACGATTGGGTTTCCAAAAAAAAATTATAGACTTTCCCATAAAAAAGAAACAACATCGCCCGCTTGGCGATCAACCGCGATCACAACTCTACGAGAATTACGGGGCACCCACAAATATAGGCTAACCAAAAAATCTCCTTATAATGGCTATTATCGGTAATGATCTTCACCAGTGCAAAGATACCGGTGTATTTATATCCATTAGTAGCAATACCATATTTAGAAAACAAAAATAAAAATATACTAGTTGTAGAAATTTTTAAATTAATTATTGCTTTGTAAAGAAAAAAAGGAATGTTATAATCGTGACTTATTTTTTATGGAATATACAATGTTTTATGCAAGGAAATGTCTCAGTATAATGTACCGGGTGGCCATAATTAAACTGACAGTGCTCACAGCGCTCTGTAGCGCGATCTATTTGCGAGAATGACGCCACATTTTGTAGGAAGATTAAACAAGACGGGGAACGAAGGATTCCGCGAAAAAACAAATTAGTTCCAAAGGTCACCGCTAGGGGAATATTTGTCGCTGTGTAATAGAAAATAGAGTGTTAACAAATACAAATCAATACGGAAATTAATTTCTTAATTGTACCAATGGATGTAACGTGAAATTTGAATAAAGAACTTCAGCTCAGAGTACGTTATATTGCAGATCACGAGACTTTACCGGTGTTTATGTAGAATTTACGCTTTTTTAAAATTGTTGCCATATTGCACTTGAATTAATTCAGAAAGTTTTATATAAAAAACATTTTGTTAAGCATAGATAAATTTAATAGTCCTAGTTTTCGGATGTTTACAAAATTTCTAAATCTGCTTTAAACTTCTGACGAAAAACAATTTTTTTTCCTCTGGTGGTTTGAAAGCATTACAATTGCACTTATAGGTGCTTAGTTTGAAAATATTCAACTTCATCAAGTATGACTAGGAATGATTCATTTACCTTGAAATAATTTGTTTGTAACTTATTCATTATTTGGGTAATTGTCTTTTGTGTAATTCATCTAACTGCGAGATTATATCATTCCTGGGGCTTTAGCGTTTATTTTTGACTGCTGTCAATTAGTTTTAAATTGACTTTCAAACTATAATAAAATATCTAATTTGCTCAATTTGACTGTGATGATATGGGATTAGTCAGTGGCGTAGCTTGTAATGTTAGCTCCTTCCCTGAGCTGAAAATTTTGCGCCCCACTCTTCACTTTACTTTATTTCCACTTTTTATGATCCAATTAATCCAAGCCACTGGGTTATTATAAGCTATTCACAATGTGAAACATATATCATAATCTACTTTAATTCATAAAATAATGTACCGTAACTTATATGTTTACATAAAAAAGTAAAAAAAAAATTCAGAATGGATTTTGCTGAAAGAGCAGTTTTGATAAATTTAAACTGTTTTTAGAACCATTTCATTTCTTAAAATTGAAAATCTAAACCTTTTTAAGTCGGAATTTTAATGAAGCAAAATAACCGATAACCAATTTAATGTTTGTTTTTCGATCCGTTTCATTTTCGATGATTAAAATTAAAAGTCTCTTTTAAAAAATTGAACTTCTATGGCAATTCTTGATTAGTTTCAACTAGATGGAGCTCTGTACCATTTGGTTCTTGACTTGAGTAACCACATTGATGAAAAGTATCCAACAAAGTGGATCGGATGTGATAGCCATGTTGTTCCACCATTATTACGATCAAATAACCTTAACTCTTTGGCTTTTATATTCTCAGGGCAGATGAAATCCCTCATTTATGAGACGGTAATAGGGACAACAGAAAAACTGACGGCAATAAGCATTGTGAACTGTGTAGAAAAAATCCAGGGAAGTCCCTCATCTTCGAGCGTGTCAGCCAGTCGCTCCTCCGTCGCAACTCTGTGGAAGAATATCAATCAACGTCCGGGACTTTGAACAATTATTGTGACAATTTTATTTACTCTGAACATTATAAGCTGTTTCTTTTTCCTATTCTGTACAAAAAAAAAAAAAAAATCTGCTCTAATTCCGGTTTTTCGGGCTTTCTTTCTAATCTCACTTTGTACATTTTCAGGCATATTTTTACGATTTTTAATCATTAAATGCTGTTTACTGATTTCTGCTAATATAGCATGTGCGTTAGCTTGTAGAAGTGTTCTTAAATATTATGAAATAGCCTCTTCGTGCCCAGCCTTCGGTCTGGGTATGCATAATTAGAAACATTATCTAGGCTTTTGAAAGCCCTTTTGATGGGTATTTTAGTTTTATATAAATTATGACATTTATTTTTTTTTTAAAGAAAAAGTTATTTAAAAACACATTCTGACCAATTTTATCTTCAGATATAACACTTTTTGTTAAATTCTGGATTACCTATATATTTTTTCACGCTTTAAAATATGAAAATAAAACTTACGTACTGCCGTGGTAATTGAGTCGGCAAAGGTAGTGATCTCGTAATCGGAGGGTAGCTGGATGGACGGCCAAAGACCTCGTG
>CM063508.1:130117413-130309913 GCA_032207245.1 Pardosa pseudoannulata | reverse complement strand
AACATATTTTATGTAACTCAGTTACCTTTAACGAAAACAGCGGATCTTAAGTCAGCTGAGCTCCGATACCCACAACTTTCCAGTTACGAGATTGATGCCTTTGCCGACTGAGCTACCACGAATCAAAACTGAAGTTTTTGTTGTATAAACCCTAGTATATATTGATTCCCGAGGTGTTCTTTAGTTAAATCAGGGGTGGCTAAACTCCGGCCTGCTCTGTATAATTTTCCAGTTTGCGGAGAAATTTATGAAATTTATATCGCACTGATTATAGTATTGTTAGATTTCTTTATTGATTATTATTGTTGTAATTAACTATTTATGCATTTTAACTGTTCAACTGTTAAACTATGAATGCCTGTATCATTTCTGCCGAATATATATCGATGACTATCTAAAGCGTAAGTTATGTACTCCTGAGAATAAATGAAATACGTTATATAAAATACTGGGATTCATGCGCCATGTCTTAAAATATTGTTATATAATATCTTTGATGTTGTATTCGGCTGTCGTTAGGGAAAGCTGGTTATCAGTTAATAGTTTAATTTGTGAAACTCTCTTAATGAAACTTTGATTTGCTTAACTCGATTGATGTGCCACATTGATAGAAAAGATACCCAGGTGCCACAAAAATATTTGTCAATATCAAACTTATAAAATCAACCTGCATCAAATGTACCTTACTCCCCCCCCCCCCGAAAAAAAAAGATATTCCTAAATATTATATTTTGATATTTACCGATGTTGGCCAAGGTGATAAATAAATATTTTTTTTCTTAATGAGACAAATTTACCATTCGGCATTTGTCTATTCGACACACTGGAAGTTTTATTAATCATTATATTGTAGAAGCACCATTTTAATAAGGAAATTAAATTTTAATAACTTTTACATCGAAATATGTATAGTTTCCATATGAAGTACTTTCAAAAGTATCAGTATGGTAGCTCTGCAAACAAAGCCGAGGAAAACATTCGTTATCTTAAACATTTCTTTCGGACGTTCCCCCCCCCCCCTAAATTGGTTTAGTTGGTGGTGTTGCTCCTTCTATTTATACATTTTGGTTTGGTTTGGAGTGCTACTATCTACTTTTGGCAACGAGGGCTAATGAGACCTTGACCTACAGCTTAAAGCCGATTTCGAACGGCTACGAACATCCAGGGCACTGTGGGATTCTAACTCACAAACTCCGGCACCGAAGGCCAGCACCCTAACCAATCGGCAATCGTTCGGCTCTATTCATAAATTTTGGTGCTAAGTGCTCTCGACGATTTCTATAGATTTTGTTTGGTATGGCTAGCGAATTGAATATTTTCTAGGCGTTTACTTTTGGTAATATTGGTTATATCATGAATTATTGGGGTTCGGCGATTTTGATATTTTGTTTTTTGTCGTGTGAATTAGAAATTTTTGCAGAAATCGTTGAAAATGACACAAGCTATTAAGAAGTTTTTCGAACATCTCAAGATAGCTAATTTTACAGTTAAATAGTTATTTAGAACTTTTTTTAAACAAGTTAATGAGGGTGGTATCTAACCTTATATTTTTTCCAACTATTATAACTTTGTCTTTCGGAGAAAATTTGGGCACTAAATAAATTTGTTTATCTTTGTGGTCATAACCTTTTTTTCGCGAATTCTTAAAGTATAATTCAATTAAACAAAGTCTCTAATCATATTTAACTGTAACTACAGCTTTCAAAGTAATTCTTAAATTTTGAATCATAGTTGTGTTACTCATCCCACTGGTGTAGGAATGCTTGTCCTCAAATCCAGTAGACCCCGTCCCAATAGGCGACTAGTCCAGTGTTAAAGGTAATATATGCTGCTTCTCTGGAGTGAGGAGCCACGAGGGCTGAAGTCTGACTAAACCTCAAGCGTGTCCTCATAATTTAGAAGCAGGGACCAAGCAGAAGACCCCCCCCCCCTAGGTTTGGCCTACAACCTACAGAGATATCGTTTGGGAATTTGGAGGACATTAAGACCACGAACAAATGTTATGAACATGGTTAACCATTAATGAACACGGTTGAATTTGGGCCGGCTTGAGTATCAATCCTGTAACCCTCTAGTTACGAGATTGCTGCCTTTGCCATCTGAGTTTCCTCACAGATGATTAACTGAGCTGATTCACAGTTCTTGCTATTTACCTTGATTTATTTACAAACAAAGTACCTAATACTTATAAATTTAAAATATTTTTATCATTTTTATTTTGCATACGTTGAATAACAGGCATGACTTAATTTTATCCCTATTTATGTAGATTATGAAGTTCTGAATCCTGTTTTTCTCAAAAACTGATAGTATAAGATGGATTGTTTTAATTATCTTTCAGGTATCTGGAAATGTCCATGATGCTTTGCGAGTTCTTAAGATCAAATTGGAAGGTCCGGAGAAGAATGCCCATTTTTTCGATTTTGAACTTTCCTTCGTGGACCCGGAAAATCCAGTAACACAGGTTGGTTTTTAAATTTATTTATATGTTATTGATAACAGTGTCTACAGTTTTCTACATATAACACATTGATAGAGTACAGACGTGACGAAAGGCAAAATTACCGTACCCCTTTAACCTTAGTCTGATAAGGAAAGATAAATGATGTAAGTTTTATGGAACCAATATCCAGCTGTACATTCTGAAAATCACGCAAATCACGGACTGGAGATTAAAGTTGAAATATGAGCAGCTTTCGATTACCCGTTCTGTACTGATTGAAAAAATACTTGGGACCACCAGGGAGTATAAAACTTCGTGAAACGATATGAAAACTAAATTGCATCAATAACTGAAAGAAAAAAAATGTTTTATGACTTTTTCATAAAAGGTCGAATTTTCATCCAATATCACATAAATCTTAATAGACTAATTTTGGAAAAAAAATGAAAGATTTTTTAAAATTTATCTCATTGTTGCATTGGGAAAAAACTGAACTGCTTAGGTAAAAGCGGCATTTGGAATAGTGAAATAATTATCCCTGACAAATAATTAAACTTTTAGTTTACGGCAACTCTTTTTTTTACGATTTTATCATATCTCCCCGTTTATAAAATGTTAATTTATTTATAATTTTAATATTTCTACAAAACTTGAATCAAAAATTCTTATTTCAGAAACATGAATATTAAATATCCACGGACGAAATATCTTTCTGTGTTTTTATTTTTCGATCAATGCTTTGTTTTGTAGTGCATGAGATGGTTATATAGCAAAATACTAACGTTTGTTTTGAATGAACATTGTCATACCTCTCCAAAATAATACGGTCCGACAGTTTAAAATGTTATTTCAAAAAAAAGGATTATCTAATGTAAAAGGAGTTATAACAAACAACAATGCAAATATAAAATCTACTTGCACAGCTACTGTACAAAGGCAATTTAGTTACCACTTCAATAAATGACGTCTGATCAGTGGCGAATCCAGGAATTAGTTTGGGACTGAAGTTACAAAAATTTAACATAGACGTTAAGTTTTCATATTTTAGCGCAATGAATGAAACAGTTTTCTTAATATGTTATTTCAATTTCTCTTCTATCCCAAATTCATATATCAAGTATATCATAGTAAAAAATGGAAAAAAATATTGTAGTGATATTTTAAAAACCTGACAATAATGATATAGATCAGTGATCTTCAAAGTGGGTTCCACAGGACCTTGGAATGCCGATAGATGTCCTTAGGGAGGGGGGAGGTCAACAGAGTGTTTTAAAATACGTAAGGAAATTCAGTATAGACTGGAGTTATACAGTAGAACCTCGGTATAACGACCACCTGTGGGACCAAAATCATATGGTCGTTGTAACAAATTGAAAAAAATAATAATAAAAAAGAGCAAAGAAATGTTGCATCAGTACATACCTAGAGAACACGTCTATTTTTTTGTATGCTCATTACTGAATTTGTGAAAAAAAAGTCTTTGATTGACGCCTGTTTCAAGTTCATTTGGGAATTTTTCATTATCACTGATTCCATATCCGTTAGATTTTGAAGGAAAACTTCAGAATTAAATTGTCCTTCAAAATATTGACTCAAGGCATTGATTGCATTGAAGGATTTTTTTTTTTTCATTCACTTTTTCAAAAGCTTGGACGATTTCTTCTCTCGTCGGAATCGCAGATTTCTTCATTTCCGGTAATACAGGCAATAAAATCGTCCTCATTCAAATTTTCTCCGCAGCACTGTAAAGTTTCGTCAAAAGATAATTGAAGATTTAGTTCTCCCCTTTTCGTCACGCCCCCTCCCCTCCTTTAAGCAAACACAAAGAGAGGAGTACAGGTTTCTTGAAGTTGCACCACAGTACAATAATTTTGAAATAGCCCACTTGCTCATGAGTTCTGCCGACTAAAATTGGCGGTCACTCTAACGAAAAATAATACGTCTGGGGTCGTTGTAATGATTCAAAATTAACATTATTCCTATGGTAAAATAATTGGGACTTTTTAAGATGGTCGTTACAACGAAGGGGTCGTTAAAAAGAGGTTCAATGTACCTTGCACACAATGTGTTAAAATTTCTCCCCCCCCCCTCTTTTTCAGTTTCGAGAAAAAAATCTTGTGTGCATATGTCCCTTTGCACCCCCCCCTCCTGAGTACGACACTGGGACACTACGATACTTCGGGTAATTAAATAAAATAACAATGAAATAACTAGATAGAATCGTTTTCGACTGTGTGAACGCTGCAAGTATGCGTTGAATGACTACAAAAGCGGGAAATTTCTCTTTGCAGTCAGTCTATTAGAAAGCAATGTTGCCACGTATTTTTTAAAAAATAAGGAAATTAAGAACAAACAGGTGTGGTTATTAAAAAAACATAAGAATTTTCGTTTACATTTATGAGGGAGGGGTGTAGTTTCAAGGCACATTCCCCTGGATTCGCAACTGCTTCAGATATCTCTTTTCCTAAATTAACATTTCCTTACAAAAATCTGTATGTTTTTGACACTATTTAAAACACAGTACATTCCTGCAGGAAAGAGGACAGATTTTATTGATTTGTCTTATCTAATCGATAGAAGTTTTTAAGTATACCGCAAAGAAGGCAGATTAACGCAGGTAGTGAATGACAACCGAATGGCAACGTCATAGGGAGAGTTTAAAATATATTTAATATTTAAATTAACGTTTTCTTTCAATTTTACTTAGATATCAAAAACACCTAGCGATGAAGAATTTCCATGGTGTGGAGAGGATACTGACGCAGATGTCGTTTCAGCTACTTATGAACAAGAACAAATTTCAAGACAGTAAGTAATTTTCAATCAATGCTGAAAAGTGGATTTTTTTTATAAAGCTATATTCCAAAATTTTCAGTGTTTATAAGTGTTCAAGAATATGTTTATTATTCTTTCAGGATTCATAGTAACTTTCGAGACATAAAACCTTCATTATAACAGATTTTTGTTTTATTATAACATAAAAAGCTTTGAATGCTCCTTTTAAAATTCATTTTTCACAAGTACATAAGTAACGATTTAGCTTAAAAATAGCATTTAATTTCGTCCTTTCATGAAATATATTTTTTAAATAGCATAAAAAAATATATGCACTAAATAAAAACAATGAAATTCACTTACCTGCAAGATAACTTTGAAAATATGTGTATTTAAAACTAAGTTTTTTTTTTATCAAATAGAAGTAAATTATCACTTTTATTCCGCAAAAATAAATTTTAAGTTTTTGTTTAAAGGTATATGGCATTTTAAAATTTAAAAAGTATAAAAAACCCTTAAGAAATTGATTTTTTAATGTACCTATATCATACTATAAAATAAATATACTGCTCGTATTAATATAGTTGAGGTTCACAGAATCTAAAAGACAGCTTCTATTTTATATGAAATATTAATTTAAATATTTCAAAAGTTATTTTGCGGGTAAATGGATTTTTATTTTTTTTCACTTTGTATACATCTTTTTGTTGGGTTTTTTAAATTCTGTTGCTTCATATAAAAAAAACTGAATAACTTTTATAAAGTTAGATATTTAATGATTATCTAGTAAAAGTTTTATTCTAAACAAAGCAGAACTTTTTATTCTATATTGATCAAAAATAAGCTGTTTCCAAAAAAGACTTTTCCACTCTAAAAGCACTGTGTTCCTTAAATTTAATAACTTTCATGTAATAAAGTTCTTTTTTTTTTAATTTTTACATCATTACACAGATTTATTTGTAAAACAGCACAGTTCATTTATAAACGATTAAATCTGATTTTTGTTTTAGAATGATGCCACATTTTCTATTCTACTGACAAAAAGTTTTATCATAAAAGTGCTATTCTTCAAAACACAGTTTTATTTTGATATTTCGTTACAGTTCAGTTATTTTAAGTAAAACATAAACACACAGAAAAAAATAGAACTTAAATAATTCATTCATAATTTAGCTAATTATATTAAAAAAATATTTTGAAGGAAGGTACAATGAGAACAACAAAAATGTATAGTAAAATTTTACTAAAATCTTTTTTATACATGACATTCTTTTCTTAAATTAAATCAAAACTAATAGAAGTTGAATATAATTTAAAAACTCATTAGAACTTTCAAAATAGGAATTAAATTTAAATTTAATAATAAATTTATCTATATGGAAAAACTCTGTATCAATTCTCTATTTTTTAGGCTGATTCATAGATGAAATTTGGGGAAACAGCCAAAACAAAATCCAACATTACATTTTAAGTATACTGTTGTAGGTTTTCTCTTGCAGTTATTGAACTGGCAGTAAGAGAGTAAGTTTATCTTGCAAAAAATCTCCAGTTTTCTGAATAGAATAGACATTTATTTACCCCTTGATGTGTCCAGGTGTGTGAACAGGTGTTTGAACTGGTTTTCATTGAAAGATAAGAAAAGAATGTGTGCTATCAATCCAATATCGAATTCATAGAAAAATAATCAGGATTGGACAGTTGTCTTAATTTTAAAGCACCTTATTTATACTTACAAAATACACACGTAAAATATATTTTTTAACAAAAACCTTCAGCTACATTATTAGCTCTATTTTTAAACTAAAAGTAGCCTCCACAATGTTTAAAAAATAATAATAATATATATAAAAATAAAGATTAAAAATTGACAATTTTTAAGAGGTTGCTGAAAATAAATTTTACAATACAATACAATTTGATTTCTCCGTTTTTTTTTTTTTTTTTTTTTTTTTTTTGTTACTAAAGTGTGTCTATTCTAAGGTGTTAAAATAAAATCCACTCAGAAAATATTTATAACTTTATTATTGAATGGAATTTTATTTGCTGTCCTGTTTTTAGGACAGCGGTCCAATATGGGTTAAGAACAATAAAAATGTATAGCAAAATTTTACTAAAATCTTTTTTTATACAAAACATTCTTTTCTTAAATTAAATCAAAACTAATAGAAGTTGAATATAATTTAAAAACTCATTAGAACTTTCAAAATAGGAATTAAATTTAAATTTAATAATAAATTTATCTATATGGAAAAACTCTGTATCAATTCTCTATTTTTATTTTGTTACTAGCATATAGCCCGTCATATGACAGGATCAATAAAATTTTTAATTTTCCAAAATTGTTAAGTACCCTATGAGGCAGGTAAAAAAAATGGCTTGTTTTTTGGCTGAGAATTATCTTTCAACAAAAATAATCTATTAAAATTATGTACGTAATCTATTATTTATGCCAAATATAAAAAAAAATTATTTACGTAATATCTTTGTTTGTGGACATGAGTGAACTTCCTGCATAGAAGTAGGTAGCTGAGAGTGACCCTTGCTCTCATTTTGGATCGTCCTGCATCCCTAGTTTCCTCCACGAACTCCAGCGTGATATGCACTCTGAGCGTTTGAACCTTGGTGTAAAAGCCGACTATACTAACCGTCAGCCCGGAGGTGATAGTGTCAGCGTTTTGTACCGGCACTAATTAGCGAAACTGTTCCAGTGATTTAGAATATCTAGCTACACTGTACCCACGCATCGTAATTGTGTGAATGTTATCTCAGCACGAGATCCCAGAAGATTTAGAAATCTACTGAACCTGTACATAGCTGTACATAATTTATTCACCTAAATAAAATATTTAGTCTAGATTAAACAGTTTTCTATCCTGTTTCATTGACGGCTTCGCCTACCATATCTCCAGTACATTACAATCCCCTTCTTTTCTCTTTTTTCCGTTTTAGAGGCTTATTTTGGTCATCTTAACTTGTGTTTTATGAATTGTTTTTGTACATTTCCACTTTTAATTTTAAACTTTATTTTTTGTACTTTATTATTTCGCTTTTACCTTCTAATGTTTCAGCATTTACCTGTTACGTACCTTTTCTGTGTACTTGAGTTTTTATAAGTAGGCATTTCTATAATTTTTTTAAATGTTACAGTTTTACCTTTATTGGTTTTAGCCTATTCTGTTCCCGGATTAGGACACTTTTATCTGATACGTCTTGTTTGATTTACGAAAAAACACCTTATGCTTGGAGCTTATGTCCTAAATAGGACCTTGCGCTGTGAAACTTTAACTAATCAACCAACCAACCATCCTATTATAAAAAACTTGAATTGTTTTTGCATTCAAAGTAAAGTTCGTTTTTCAACTCCTCTTCTTAGCCCACTCTCCTGTTTCTAATCATGGATCTTGTTGGTGCTTCAACCACATTTGGCGAAATTGGCGTGCTTGCAGCTTGCGTGCGTGGCGTGCTTGCAGCGTGGGGTTTGAAATCTGGCGAGGGGATCGTAACTCAACAAATTGATACATAAACAAAAACAACATTTTGAGGAAAAATTTTACAAAAATTGAATATTTAAAATCTAATTGAATTAACAAAGAAAACACAAAGGAAACACATAACATTCATACTAAATAGACTGAAACATTCACTTAATCACAAATTAAATAAACTGAGTGTGATTTTCATCACAAATTTGTGATTTAGTGTAAATTGTAAAATTAATTTAATTTTGATTCTGTATTTTGAGTGGAGGTTGAAGAGGAGTTGTAAAATTGAAATTTTTTTTTTCAAATCTCTTATTGTTATATTCGCCTTAATTTTTTTTATCATTTTATTTATTTATTTATTTATTTATTATTATTTTAACTATAGCGTTTTGAAAGTCCGGAAGGAATTATGAAGGGCCTTTTGTATTTTATTGTCAAATGCATAAATTTGCAATTGATGATCCACAAAAAATTTCTTGCGCACCCCAGAGGGATCACGACTTACTGTTTGTGCACAACTGATTTAATTTATTGAGAATGAGAAAATTTGCCTTAATATAGGATACAATACTTTGTACATTTTAAAAATCGTTTAGTACTCTATCCATTTTGTATGCTCCCAACCCAAACATTTAGTTTTATTTTAAAATACTACATTTTTAATTGAGAAAGTTTTCCTGTGCCTGCTTTTACTTTTTCTAACAAAATCATTGTTTTGGTAGCATCAGAATGTTATTTATTTATTCATTAGCTGAAGTACCCAGCGTTCTTTGTTTTATTCATAGCTGATATATAAAATTCTACACAATATCATTTTTATTATTTGGACAGAATGAATTCATAGTTCTATTTATAGCAGTAATGCAGCTCTATTCAAACAAACTGCATTCGTGTCTATTCAGGTACACCTGTATTCTACTATTTTCTTTCAAAACATGCCATGCCTGGTATTATGGTGTGAAAGAAATAAAGTGCCCCCTATTGTGCATAACTATAGAAAGTCATAAGCCTACAGACTTACCAAAACGTTACTGGAGTAGAATGTATGAGACACAACAAAAGTGTATAGTATATAGCATAAAATTAAAAATATTTGTTTTAACAACAGTTTATAAGAAAAAAGAAACGTGATGGTTTTATTTTAAATATACAAAAATAAATACGACCTTTCTTACTGTGCTGTGTTAAATAAGCGAACTAAGCATCGTTTCTCTCTTAACTTACTACAGGATTATATTCATTCAGTATTTATAATCTGATTACCTGGTGCTTAAATGGTTAAAGTTCGCCGCTAGTACATACATACATATACCGGATGGCCATAATTAAACTGACAGTGCTCACAGTGTTCTGTAGAGCGATCTATTTGCGAGAATGACGCCACATTTTGTAAGAAGATTAAACCAGACGGAAGACGAAGGATTCCAAAAAAAAAAAAAAAAAAAAAAAAAAAAAAAAGTTCCAAAAGTCACCGCTAGGGGAATATTTGGCGCTGTATAATAGAAAATAGAGTGTTAACAAATGCAAATCAATACGGAAATTAATTTCTTAATAGTGCCAATGGATGTAACGTGAAATTTGAATAAAGAACTTCTTCTGCTCAGCGTACGTGATATTGCAGATCACGAGACTTTATCGGTGTTTATGTAGATTTTATGCTTTTTAAAAGTGTTGCCATATTACACTTGAACTAAATCAGAAAATGCGCATAATAAAAGGTAATTTTATTCCGTATTAATTTGCATTTGTTAACATTCTATTTTCTATAACGCAGCGCCAAATATTTCCCTAGCGGTGATTTTTGGAACTAATTTGTTTTTTTTGCGGAATCCTTCGTCCCCTGTCTTGTTTACCATTTTATGATTTTTCTTCCGAAAATATTCGAAAGTATATATTGAAAATAAATCGAAAATAAACGAAAACAAATCACATGGACAACCCTCTGTTTTAAAGCAGAGTACACTTGGCGCAAAGTTATTAAAGTCGAATTTTGTGAAAGAGTTTAAATTTTTATAACTAAACAGCCAAATCCTTGTTATTCGGGTTTCAGTTAAAGCAGAATATAACACAATTACCTATAATTTAACTATCACTGTTAAAAATGAAAACAAAGTAAGTTTCAAAATGGTAAGCCATTGCTTACATTCAGGTTTTTTTTTTTTTTTTTTTTAAGGAAAGCTAATAATTTTTTTTGCTTTCATATCTCTTTTATACTGTTGTTAGTACATTTAAAAGCTGCACAAGAGCAAGGCATTTCTGGAAATGATAAAATAAAATTGAGAGCGTATATATGATCAAAAGTAAGCAATGGTGTATATGCAAATATGTATACGAATGCATCACGTGAATTTCTATACTCTCGATACCAAACAGTGATTAACCCTCATTTATAGCTTTATTTTTATATTTATTTATTTATCAGTATATTTCAGGATTAAGGTAGTAAGGCTAGTAACACGTGTAAAGTTGTTTATTTCCAACTTCACCATTAAAAACATAGTAATATCACACAATGGGTGATACCATATTGCGATCGAGATATGTCTCAGGCGACTTCTGCGACACAATGACGTCAAAAGTCGCCAGAGGTAGGAATTTGGTACCATAAATTTCCCTTTCTGTAACGTCATAATGACGACTTCTGACATCATTATGACGCGTTTGTCACCAGTGATATATCTCGACTGCATTATGGTAGCACTCTGTATCTCAAGTTGACAAAATCAAAAGACCATAGAGACAATATATATACTGCTACTCTAACTAGTACCACATCAAGCTAATAAGATCTGCAATATCTATAGAAAAAGTGCATGTTTGTAAACAAATACGAGTATTGACTACAACTCAACTTTTCGTTGGCAAAACATAGCTTGTTTTCATCTTATGAGCTTCGATTTGGGTCACGTATACAACAAAACTAAATTTTATTTAAGTGAAGGGGAAGGAAACACCAGAAATTGGCCAAATAATTCAAAATAGATTTTTTTTAGCACTTACAAAAGCATGTACACATATATTTTTTTAATTAAACACTTTACACAGTACTATTAAGTATCATAATCAACGTATAACTACTTTGATTATGTCAACAGGCACAATAAACTATTACATAAATAAGAATCTAATAAAAATGTGCAAAACCTGATCATTTTCAGGACAAAAAATAATTACATTTATAGGTACAGTACTTCTCAAAAAATCATAGAAAATACATTAGAAATACGATAAAAAAAACTTAGTAATAATAAAAAAAATTCTTAGAGCATAATAATTTTATACATTACATTACAGTAAGGTTAACGTTTTATTACCCTTCTGAAAATGTTTGCCGCAAATTCTTGAAGAAGAACTTGGCAAAGAACTTTGAAAAAGTAAGACAAGTCCAGTCTTACTTTTTCAAAGCATTCGCAATATAGGATCTTTAGGAAAGCAGTAAAATCCAACATATTCGCCTTTTTTGAAACGCTTAGTACAGCCATATTCAGAACAGCTTGCTACCATTTTCAGATAATTGACAAAATTAAAGCCCCAATAACAAGCGTAATCCGTAGGAAATTCAAATGTTTTGCCAGCGAGAAAGTTGAGCTGCAATTTTTGCTGCACCTGACGTCATACACACATTCTCTATTAGGCTATTATAGTGTATGCTTTATTCATATATATTTCATAAGCTTCGTGATCAGAACAAAACAGAAAATGAAATAATTAAACTATGTAAAGTTTCAAAATAAACAAAAAGAAAGTTACAATAACTGAGATAAGAATTGCATCCCCGTGGCATCTTAATAGGAGCAACTTTAAAAATACTTCCGAGTGAATAATTTAAAAATTTATTTGAAATACTACTTGTCTTTGTTAATAATACAACTAATAACTTTAATTAATGAATCTGGTGGGAATTCTGTCAGTAATGACATTACCAAGAAAATATATTCATCTTAACAAAAATCCTGGGGTTGACTAAAGAACCTGGTTCCCCCTCCAACTTGGCGATAAAGGTTTAAGTATGGTCACCTAACATTTTCTCCTGATCTCACCGTGTCCAAACAGTTTGTATATATATTATAATCTATATGATATTTGCATCCAACTCTCCTTGAGAAACCATTTTCTTATGCATTAGAAGTTCACAATGCTTAAAAAATTTAGATATAACAAACCATTAATGGTTCACTATGGCTAATTTTTAATAATTTTGAGCTGTTGTGTTTGTAAACTGTTAAGGAATGAATTTCCCATAAGTATAAATGTCCGGTTTTCAAGACGTTTTGTTTAATTAAGCAAGCGTATATAATTCTATTACGATGGCGCACTGTGCATCAATTAAAGTAGCCAGAAGAAGCAAGGAATGCAACGTTTGGATGGATTACCTTTGTGTTTTAGTAAATATCACCAATATTTTAGCCACATTTGCCAAGGTAAACCCGATTCTTAAGTAGTCCCAAATCCTGTTTTATCGTTAATTCTACAACCACTTGAAATAATTTAACTTCTATCAACGCCTATCTACTCTGGTGCTAATAAGAGGAATTCATTTTCTTTCTTGTTTGTTTTTAAATGATTGTTTGCTTTTAAAAGAAATCCACTTATTCTCGAATAAATATCTCGAAAAAAAATATTAAATTTTCCAAATAGAAACGGTTTTCTTATTAATTTAACCATCTTTTAAGGTCTCCGACAGTAGAATTAACCATGGAAAAAGATGAAAATGACACAAAGGGCAAAGATCTACCTACAGAAGGTAAAGAGGAAGATATGCGAGACGACACAGACGATATTCTCACAGACAAAATCACCAACGAAGAAATGGAAGAGGAAATTATCGAAGGAGATACTCAAGGGGAGAATGGTTCGAACCTCTCTCATAAAAATCAGACTGATAATGAAGTAGAACCTTCGGATGAAACAAAGGAAACTGGAGAATTAGAGGCTTCAAATACAGCAGACATAGAAAAAAGAGAAATTTGCGACGAAGTCCCGCCAATCCCTGATCATGAGAGAGAGAAGAGGGAAAAACAAGAGAAAATCATGTCAGACTATAAGGTAAATCAGTATTAAAATTACTAGCATATAGCCCGTCATATGACAGGATCAGTAAAATTTTTAATTTTCCGAGATTCTAAAGTACCCTATGAGGCAGGTAAAAAAAATGGTTCGTTTTTTGGCTGAGAATTATATTTCAACAAAAATAATCGATTAAAATTATCATATATGTACCTAATCTATTATTTAAGCGAAATATAAAAGAAAAATATTTACGTAATATCTAAGTTCAGTGATAAAATATATGGAAATAATGCAGAAGATATTTAAATAATCTAAAATAAAGGATTAAATGAGATGGTTAAAGGAATGACGTCATAATGCTAGAAAAAAATTATTTTTTCTTATTTATTAGGGGATAAATTGATAAATTTAATCGCCTGCTCTTAAAATGGGGCTTCACATGATGACATTAAACACTCGAAAAGGGGGACGGGGTGGATTTCGACCGTTTTAGAGATGACAGTATTTTTTGCTGTGATACGAAGCTTATTCATACCAATTTAGTTTAGAGTCAGATCTATAGTTTAGAAAAAGATAAACTTTAATCGCTTTGAATGTTGCTAACCCTAACTGATCAAAAATCCAGTATGGATGCTCTATCCATTCCAGGTCCAACCGCTTCATAAATTCGAGGACAGACAGACAGATAACTTAGGCTATTATTACATTACGAGAAGAAAGTTTAAGTCATAAAAAGTTTTAAAAAATAGTAAACATTTATTTTAAAAATAATAAACAATTTTGAAAATAATAAAACAACTTTAGGAATAAGAATTTAAAAGAAAAAGAAGAAAATATTAAATTAATTAGACATTTAGAAAAGTTTGGCAAACCCTCTACCGAACGTGCTAGGCCTACATATAGTGAGGGAACTAATTAGAGTATATGAGCGTCGAGTAAACACAGTCCAGTTTAAATATTACGTTCCGCCCTCGCTTCTCTTTCTTATTCTTTACTAAATTCATATCAAGAATGAATTTAGTATAGAATAAGAGGGAGAATAAGACTTGAAATAATAGCGTTAAACGCTCGAAAAGGGGGATGGGGGATTTCGAACTTGCTTTAAATTGTGCTAACCCTAAAATCCATTATGGATGCCTGTATCAATTCCAGGTACAACCGCTTCATAAATTCATGGACAGACAACTTAGGCTATTATTATATAGGGGATTCTATCAAATAATCTGCAACAAATTATGCTGTGTACAGGTGGCTCAAAAGATAACTGGTTGAAGCTTTCAGTTACAGGGATGTATGGGTAAATTTCGTAGAATGATATATACCAGGAGTGAGCAAAAAAAATTTTGTTCGTCCTACCAAACCCGTGCAAAAGTTGATTTAGTTTACTTATAGTTTAATTATGTATCCAACCCAAACGAGACAATACTGTTACTTAAAAACTGATAACACGATAGCCACAAAAGCACCCCAAAGAGGCTACCAAGTTATTGCTGACCTATGACAGGCTCGTCAGGGTTCGAACTGATGTAGTCCAACCCGGTTAGCAGCAAACACTTTAGAGCAGGGGTGCCCAACCCAAATCGGTTGGTGGATCAAAAAACAATTTACTGAACTGAGGTGGGACGCACATCCCTTATATAATAATAGCCTAAGTTATCTGTCCGTCTGTCGGCGATTTTATGAAGCGGTTGGACCTGGAATGGATAGAGACATCCGCTGGATTCTTGATGAGTTAGGGTTAGCAAAATTCAAAGAGAGTAAAGTTTATCTTCTCCTAAATTATCGATCCGATTCTAAAATAAATTGGTATAAATAGGCTTCATATCACAGCAAACAATACTGTCGTCTTCAAAACGTTCGAATTCAACCCCTTCCCCCGTTTTCGAGGGTTTAATATCATTATTTCAAGCCCTATTTTCCCCTGTTAAGAGCAGGCGATTCAGTTTATCACATAAGTAGATGAAAATAATTTTTTTTCTAGCATTATGACGTCATTTCTCACCATCTCATTGAATCATTTCTTATTTTAAATTATTTAAATATCATCCGCAATATTTTCATGAGTTTTATCACTGAACTCAGATATGACGTCAATAATTTTCTTTTATATTTGTATTAAATAATAGATTAGGTACATAGGTGATAATTTTAAATTTAATCATAGATTATTTTTTGTTGCAATGAAAATTTTATCGCCTGTATTAACAACAAATTCTTTACGTAAAAGTCTAGGAGTCTATATCACGGACTCATAAATATCTAGCTTTTAAGTTATATATCTTTAAAAATTAAGAAGTTTGTTCGTTTGTGTGTTTGTTTTTTTATACATAACCACACGGTTTGCAATCGATTCTGTCAATTTTGAACATCCTTCATATATACCGCGAAATAATCACTGTCAATATTAAAACCTCTGCAGTCCCTAATATGACAAGATAAATTACAGTTCGCAACTAACATGCGGTCAGTAAAGATAATCAAATTATTGAGCGTGTACCAAATAATTCTCAGCCAAAATCAAACCATTTTATTACCTGCCTCATAGGGTTCTTTATAATTCTAGAAAATTAAAAATTTTACTGATCCCGTCATATGACGGGCTATATGCTAGTATAAAAATAAAACAACAAATTATTTAAAAGATTTTATTATCTTGCAATATTCAAAATATGCATTTTTACAGTTCCAGCTGCGACTGTACATAAAAGTTGTGTTATACATATATCACAACTACAACGACAATAAACATAAATATAATTTATAACTTTCTTTCCATACAACTTCCACTGACTGGTCGGACAGAGCACGTGTAACGCGAGTCAGCTGGTTGTATAAGTAATGGCCGATTGACAGAATATTCTAGAACACTCAAATTTCAACGTAACCTGTCCAACCCTACTCAAAGACCAGGTTTACGTTGGTTACTATCAAGTCTTAACGTACATAATATGTGATATTTATTATTGCAAACATTAACAATTAAAATTCTATGTTTCGACTGTATATAGTCAAAATGACTAAAACTATATAGACAGTTGAAAACTTCAATTGGGCCGCATGCTGCACACGGGTTGGGCATGCCTGCTTTAAAGGTAAGCTATCGACGAACGTAAAGATCACTCGGGTGTATGAAACCTGTAAGCACCTAAAAAAGGAGCGACCATAAGGACCCTTGTAAAAATATGAGTATTTTTTTTTTTTTGGGGGGGGGGGGACTATCTTCGTATAAATGCATAATATATATTAACTAATCATGATTTTGTTTTTGATGTGTATGTGCAAATAATAAACTGAGCGGACCGTTAAAGATTAATTACATATATACTACATATAATAAAGAAAACTAAAGAGCGGATCGAAACACTAAATCATGAAAATATATTCTGATTTTTGAGAAACTAATTATTTATTTAAAACTGTAGAAAATCATAATATTACGAGTTCATCTACTCTTCACCTGTCGAGTTCATTATCAAAGAGTGAAATGTTCATAAATTACCGCATGATTCGAGGAGTAATCTCTCGTAACTTCCTTATCATAAAACACATAAAAGATATGTTTATTGAATTTCATCAGATAAAGCTTTCCAATGTTAGACCATAATGTTAGTATTTGTTTATGACATCACTAATATTAAAGAACCTTAACTGATAAAATGTCTAATTAATGTATCAATTTATACGAAATGTTAAGATTTGTAGCTTCCAATGACAGCTGCTCAGGTAGAACACTCAATTGGAGTGTTGATTTATGAGTTCGAATCTTACTAATGACATGCATGTTTGTGTAGCCATTCGGAGTCTTGTAAAAATAGATACTAGCGTAATTATCGTTCAAGCGTCGAAGGGTGATCGTAATGGTCATAAATTATCGAATGATTTGAAATTTTCTTATCTATCTAATGCACTACAGAACGGCATAAAAAAACTTAATTACGTACATATAAATATCGTAATATCGTATAAATACGTAAATATCGAGCATGCTTACAATGTGTTTAAAGATATACATTATTAAATGTCATAAGCGAAATTAGATGCGTTTTTTTTTTTTTAATATAATGCTTCAAATACAGTTTATCTAAATAGAAACAATAACATTGAATCTTGTAAAAGATGATCTTATAAAAAAATTAAAAATAAAACATTACGAGTTTTCATAAAATTTAACAAAATATGTTTATGCAACACATTATTAAATATTGTGCCTTTTTTAATCTGTAATTCGAAATAAATAAGAGATAGCTTCGTAGAAATCTTTTGCTTCCTCAAATAAAATGTAGAGTAAATACTCTAATTTGCAAAAAAATTCACCAAAATTTTGAGAAATACGGATCTTGTCTCTCCCCTGCACTAAGTGAGAAAAACATTCTTGGAATTATATGAGTGTGTGTTTGTTTGCTAAACATACTAAATGAAAGAATCGATGAAGTTTGGTATCCGATTCCTACACCAAAAGAATAGATATGTGGAAATTCTACGCCAAACAGGTAATTTATGGTGATATAGTAACTTTCGAGATGTAAAATCATCATTACAGCAGTCTGTTTTTCGATTCACCATAAAACAAGAAATTCTCTTTTCAGAACGTATTTTTCACAAATTCGTTAATAACTTTCTAGCTTTAAAACTCCAAATTTTTTGTTAATTAAAAGTAGCATATTTTTTAAATATCACAATAATATATACTAAATTAAAATAAAATGAAATTCACTTACCCTGGAGATAACGTTGGATATATGTTGGTTGGGTTGGTTATAATATATGTAATTATATAAATGTTGGTAACGTTGGTTATAATGTACATTACAAGCTAGAATCTTATATAAAATTAAAGTTAAATATTTCCTTTTTTCTGCAAATAAAAACTTAAAAGGTATTAGTGATTTTAAATTTAAAAAAATTAAATACTCTTAAGAAATTGAAAATTTTAAAAAAGAATACAATATATTGATTGTATTAATATAATTGCGGTTCCAGAGTAAAAAAGATAATAAGCTTCTAATTTATATAATAAAATTAGCTTATCCTTTACAAATTTCAAAAGTTAGTTTGCAGGTAAGTAGATTTCTATTGTTTTCTTCTCCTTCTTCTTCTTCTAAAGCACTACAGCCTGTTACAGGCCAAGGCTGTCCCAAGCAGTTTTTTCCAGCAATTCCTATCTGCTGCAAGACTCCTCCAGTTTCCCTTGATGTATATATTTCATTCTTTTTTTAATTAATGCTTGATATTGATATAGCCAAATTAAGTATTTTTTGTAAAGTTATACACTAATTAATGGTCTAAGAAAGATTTTATAATAAACAGAGCAGACCTTTTTTTTTTTTTACTTTATATTGAATCAAAAATAGGCTTCCTAATGTAGATTTTTCATTTCGTAAGGTAATACGAATGAAACGTAATGTCTCCTTAAGAAAAAAATCCTAGCACCACATTTTGCAGAAACTTTTGATGAAGCCTGTGGTATAATTATAAAAGAAATGTCATAAAAAAAAACTCAACTTTGCCTAATGACTTAGTTATTAGGCACATAATTTCTGATTACGTTATAAATGATAGTTTGGTAGTTGTCGTGTCCATTTTAGAAGTTATATGACTTCTCATGGAAAGATAAGTGTCATTGGCTTGAGAGGTGCACTTTTAAAAGGGGGTCCTCATAATTTAGAAGCAGGAACCAATCAAAAGACTAATAAGTTTAGCCTGCCACCTCCAGGGGCATTGTTTGGGAACTTGGAGGACTTTGCAACCACGAACTTATTTTACTTGATACAGCCTTCATTAATGAACACGGATAATCTTTGGTCGACTCAAACCTCGATCCCCAACCCTATTACGAGATCGCTTCCTTAGCCGACTGAACTATAGCGGCTAAGTTTATGATTACACGTCATAAATAGCATATCTATGTTGGAATACTTGTAGCCTGCTTCATCGCATCATCGTATTCCTCGCGTGCACGGTTCTGTCCCCAACGATGACAAAAATTAACTAAATTTAAATCAATAAAAAATGTTTTTTTATATTTATTTATTATTTTTTATGCCTTTTTCGGATTTTTAATGCAGTTTATTTTTAAGACATTTATTATATATTTTTTCAAATTTTTCAAGTTTTATTGGTTTTGATCATATTAATTTATTAATTGAGTATTTTGTACGGATGTCCCTGGCCACAAAAATAGTTTATGTTTTCTATCCGTAAACTCTCTTCTCTCTAGTTTTTGTGCTATGAACTCACGAATCCACCCATCTTTGCTCTTTTATGTGTTTATTTTTCGCTCGTTGTCATTTTCGTGCTTACTGACGGAAACCTCGGGCTCGGCCTATAGGGTCCAGTTGCCACACCACCTTTGAAGCCTTTGAATATTTGTATGGAGAGAGTGTAGGAGGAAATATTCTTAAACTTTTAATCCAGATCGAAAATCTTCGAGATTAATACGTTCGGCGTGACGTGAATTCCCAGGGCCTTGAACTATCCGTTCAGACGGCGACTGCACCTAGAGACTGGCAGTAAAAATAAACTGACTCCGCTGAAACAAAATGTTCACTATCAGCCCCATTGGACAGACGTGCTCAACATATTAAAAGATACAAGCTATTCTTCTCTGCACATTCATAAATATTCATAGTTAGTTGAATGTTAATTTTATTTTATTCATTTATTTTAATTGATATAAATTTTTAGAATCTGGCACTTCCCAAACGACCAAGATCAATGATAAAATCAGAACTGTTAGTAAAAGATGTGAAAAAATTCATAGAAGACATGAAGAAGGTAAGTACCTCCAATTTCGATAAACTTCATTTTAACATTAAAAAGCACTAGAAGAGAATTCATTTATCAACATTTTTTAAGCAAAACAAATTACCAGACGAAGGTCTGACTAAAGTAAAACTTTTACTTTTACTATTCTTAAATTAAAAGTAACAACAAACAAAAGTAACAATATCAGCACAAAAATGTAAAAGATGTGGATAGCGTTAGATTTTAGTTTCCAAATTCTAATACAGTCAAACTTGGCTAATTCAAACTTGAGTTAATTCGAAATTTTAGATAGCTGAATGGGAAGGACGCTGCTCTTGAGTACTGGAGTTCGTGGTTTCGAATTCAACAGCGGTAGGGATATCCGTAGCAGTTTGGAATTATTTTTAATTAGTAAGTCTCGGTTACATTAACCCTTGTATAGCAAAAGGAAAACCTAGCACTCCAAACGATACCATTCTGTAACTGAATTTGAGGATCTCGCATATTGTGTAAAACAATACAAATGAAAAAAAAATCACATTTCTTTTGACTAGAAAATGTTTGTGTTTGGTGTTTTCTCTATTTTTACTTCTTTTACATTCATCTTTTAAGGAAATAAAGTAGTCTCTTGTTTATTTTCAATGAACCTGGTCAATTTGAAATGTTTTAAATTCCCTTTTAAATTCGAATTAACCAAGCTCAACTGTATTTAAAAAAAGTTTCTTTTAACGATGCAGCGTAATAAAGCGTAGTCATTTTATTTTTGAAACTGTTATTTACTTATATGTATAATTATAACTCCTCAGGACACGAAAACTGGATTAATCGATAGTACACATTATTCTGCAAACACTTTAAGTTCTCTAAAACGCGAAACTTGTGTCACATCAATCGAATTGTTCTCAATTAAACTAGGTCGATTTGTTAGTCTTACATACTTAGAACAAAAAGCAAAGATGAGATATTACGAACACTTTCCTTGATCGATTATTCTTCACTTTCAATAAGTTCAATATCTATTTCCGTAGAATCATTTACTAATCGCATAAACGGTAGGCACACATGAGGTTCAGGAAAATGGCACTGTGCTTTTTTAACGTACAGTAAAGAGTCGCTACATAATTATTACGTAGAATTAAATAAACTAATTCATTAATAATTTAATAATTACGTTTACATATTCGTAAGGGCTATACCCATTAAACATATATAAAGAAATGTAATTAATGGAAAGAAAATATAAACTAATTATTCTAAAATTTTAATATTAATTATACAGTGTAATATGAATGTTCTGATCACAATTATAACATTGAATGGTCACCATTGGTAAAATCTTTGTGTTGAGACTAATTTTAGTTTTCAGCACTGCGTATTCTGTATTTTCTATCATTAGGAATCTTTATATTCAACACTTATTATAAACATCGATTTTTTTTAATCAATCAGCGTTTAACTGGTGCAAACTGTCTTAATAAGACATCAACCAAATTTAGTATTTAACTGGTAAGTAGACGGCATGCATATAAAATATTTATATACGAATATAACTTTTAAAGATTTTCTTTACGAAATTTTTGATAGAATTAATACAATGTTTTAGAATAATATTATTTTAATTCTCCTTAGAAAAAAAAAAGAAATAAAATTATATAATTGTTTTTAGGCATTAATCAGTAACTGTTGCCAAATTGTACAATGATTAGCGTATTATGCTCCCTCCCAATGAGTTTGAGTTTGATTCTCGAATAAGTCTTGGAAGTATAAGGCGATTTCATGCAGTAGGGCAAATTCTCAAATTATGACAATTCTGGCTTTAGTTTGAAACGGAAGGGCAGTTTATTGTTTGTCTATTGGCTGTTGTAAACATGAAAATGAATGGAAAGGGCATTATAGTAGTTCATGACGTTGCGACAAATTGCCTTATTGTGTTGTCCCTTCATACGGAGCGAAGTTGTCTTACCTATATGGTACTCCCACAATAACAAGTGCAATAAAAATAATCGACTTTATATGGTGAATGCTATTAATAAAAGCAATTGGGGGAAAAAAAGTTTACTAGTAACATTTTAGAAAGAAAAAACATTAAATTAACTAATTTTGGATACTACGTAGTTTCAATTTACCATAATTCATGCATATATTTTACCTTGTATAAGAACTGCCTTGTGGCCTACTTTACTATACATAGAACTTGATATTCTGTTTAAAATACTTGATTGCTAGATACTGTACAGGGATTGCATACGATCGGAGTTGTTAATGTTTTTGTAATAGTGACCTAATAAGACCTCTCATTCTTTTAAACTGATTACCTGAAGGCATGAATACCAATGCCCGTCACACCATGAAGATCGCCGATGGTTTATAGTGTATTCTGAAATGAAATGAAGTAAAATGGCATGAAAGGCTTGTTTTGGTTTGGAGCTTTACGGTCTATTGTTTTGCAACACTACGGCTAAAAAATGGCATTAACTTCAGGGTGCTATAATTGGGACAACATGTTTATTAATCCTTTTTTGTAATTATTGCCAGTATAGGAAAAATTATTGTTAAAAAAAGTGAGTGTACGTGCTATTGTGCAAGCACTATAAAAAAATTTAAAAAATTTTATTAATTATGAACAATTTTTTTAAACAGCTAGATAATTAAAACATTATTTGTACAAAAGAAATTTTGTTTATAATTCTATGTTTACCACTTTACCCAGATTTACCAGTCTTTCTGTTAATACCAGGATTTGAAGGTATAACCCCAATGTTCCGACCAGTTTTGTCATTTTGTCCCAATTTTTTGCCAAAAATTAAAACAATAACCATAGAAATGAAATGCCAGACATCACATTGGATTTAACAACTACATTCTTAAAACCTCCATAACTTTAAAAAAATTTATAGAAATGAGCTGTAAATAACAGAACGTATAAATTTTGACGGTATTATTTAATAAGCGTAAGAATACAATCAGTGATTTATAAATCCTAAAATTATATTTCTGGAAAGAAACTATTTTATTGTATATTATTAACTATGTTGTTCAATGACAAATTTACCTTATAGATCATATGATACGCTGTCAGCATATTGGTATTTCATAACGTGTTTTAAAAAGCCGGGGTGGCAGAACCACAGTCCTCCTTTTAAACTTTTCTGCCCCACAGTGGAATTTGCGAAATTTTTATCTCAAGCAAATATCATACTGATAATTATTCGTGATTATTACTGTCATAATTATTTATGAACAGTTATAAATATTTAACTGTTCTGTTGTCAATGTATGAATTATAATAACTTGATTGACTAGATTGTAATGTACTGTTTTAAACTTTCACTTCGAAAAATCACATATAGCATGTATATTATATAATGCGGCCTACAAGAATAAAATGTTTTTCCAAAGTTTTGGCTCACAGTTCTGGCGTTTGGACAAGCCTGTTCTAAAGTACAAAATAACAATAATAATAATAACTAGAGTGACTAGATTGTAATATACTGTTTAAAATTTTCACTTTAAAAAGTCACATAGAGTATGTATATTATAATGCGGCTTACAGGAATAAAATGCTTTTCCCAAATGGCCCACAAAGTTATGGCGTTTGAACAGCCGGGTCTAAGGTAACAAACAATGGAGAATTCAAACCTGAGGTCGTATATTTATTCATTCATTTGTATTTGGATTTTACGAGTAAAAATTCAAGTTTTAATATTATAACTGGTACATCATTAAATTTAATATCCTTTAAATTAAGATTTAATTAAGAACAAGTATAATTTTTTTTTCAGCAAACAGCTCCTGATGATATGGATGTTCGTATTATTCCAAGCAATATGGCCTGCCGATTTGAGCTTCCCATAGATTTGACCCGCTTGAGAGGTTTGTAATTGAAATTCCATCAAAATCTCTTTAAATGGCCTTTGAGACAAACACAACAGTCACGATCTAAGTATATTTCCTACGATAACTGAATAGGTAGTGTGCTGTCTTTCGGTACCAAAATCCACAGATTTAAATTCCGCTCTTGGCACGGATGTTCATAGGCGTTGTTAATTGGCTTTAAGGGTACAGTTGACATTTTAACAGTGGGAACCGATTTAGTATTGCATTTATCCCCGATAAATTTGGTTTCTTTGGAGCACTACGGTCTGCTATTTTGCTACGCAAAGCTAATCGGGACCTACTTCTTAAATTCGATTCCTAAAGGCTACAAACATACATGACAGCAGTGGAATTCGAACCCATGGATTTCGGTACCAAAGAGTAGCGCCCTCCCATTCGGTCATTTGGTTGTAAGTGTATATTCCAGTTGTTTTAAATTTTAAATTATAGATATTTTAAAGTATATATGTGAATTCCAAAATTGAGGTTTAGGACAAATACCTTCATTAAACAAGGACAAACATTTATTACACAGCCATTAACAAGAAAAACATGCAGAGATTGAGAATAAGAATATTAATCGTCGATGGCATCTTTGTTTAAAAAAAAACTCTTCGTCGTAAAAACGCCGCCATACTTGCGTTCCACCATCGTTGTTCTGCTTGTTGCCAATCTGCACATCTTCAACTTCTACTGTCGCTCCGGAGTAAATTCACTGATTGTAAGAAGACTCGCTAAAGCCCACAATCGACCATCCTAGCAGTTGCTGGACCACAACCCACTCAAAGAAGATGTTGTAACAATTACGGGGAAATGGACAGACATCACATGCAAAAAAAAAATAACAGTTAATGTACATAAATCAAACCAAGTAGATTAAAAAGGTGATGCACACGGTTTTATAAAATTCAGCACATGAGCTAGTCGTTATGGGACCCTCGTGTTGTCCAACACGTTGCACATCGTAGGTGTCATTCGGCTTCACTTTGGTCACTTTATAGGGACCTAAAAACTGACCTTTTAATTTCCGGCCAATGCAAGCTTAATACTATTAATAGCAACGTAACGCCTACTTTATAGTGAAAGTTTTACGCCGCCGCTTATTAAAACATTTCTTGTTTCCTTCTAGAACTTTCAAAATTTGCTGCTTTGCAGATTCTCTTTAGTCATTTAGGTTTTTTTTTTCTTTTTTTAACTGAGCTAAGAATTCTTCATCAAGTAACTCTCTTAATTTAAGCAACTTGAGATTTCGCATTTCTACTCCAAAAAACATTTAAAGGGAGTTGTACCAAGACTGCTTTGGTAAGCAGAATTCAAAACATTTTGTAACTTATTGGCTTTTTGGTACCATTTTGTTGAATCATCAAAAGATAATTTGGTCAAAACTAAAATGATAGTCCAATTCTATTCAATTTGTTTGTTCACCCTAGGTATACCTGTGGTTATTTTAGAATGTTGGATTTTTTCGGTCTGGCAGTACGACTGGAATTCGTCAGAAGTAAAAAAACTGATCGTTTAGCCGATACAATGTGATGAGGATTCCCAAAAATTATCTTTTCTAGCTTCAGCTTAGAAATAACGTCTTTTAAAGCTATCACTTCCCGTAATATAAAATCATTAAAATCGTTATCACTTCCCGTATATCCCAGTAATATAAAATCTTTTTCGGAACTGTAATTTAAATATATTTTACTAAATCATTAAAAATTTAAAGATATTCTAAACAAGCTTAGAATTATCATCACGCAAATTTAGTAAACTCATCGGTTCCGGCAAAAATATATTTATAATTTTTACTTGTTGAACCTAGAGGGATCAAGATAATCAATATGATATCACAATTTTCACGTCATCTTTAGCCAGGGGATGTAAAAATCCTTTTTGCTTTCCTGGTATTCTGTTTGAAGTTCAAGGTACTCTATTTCTATTCTTACTATTTTCTATTTCCAATGTTTTCGATCTTTTGCTAAAGCTCGTCTATCTTGTTCTTGGGCTTTTCTGATCCGGATTAAGAATTCATTCTCTATTATTAATGTCACTGGATTCTTGCTTAATGTGTCGGAGTGCTTTATTAATGTACCGCTGCAATGTTCGATAGAATAGTAATACTCATTTAAAAGCAAGGCTCAGCTGTGCGACTTGGGTAACCAAATCCTTTTTATTTATTATCATTTTAAACAGGGATGCTGCTTACTACGCCCTATAGCGCGTAAAATACACAAAAAAATGGAAGTCGGGAAACAAATAAATAAATAAAAATACTCCCAAGTGTCCCTCGGGACGCGTAAATTCCATTCCAGTAAATAAAAAGATGATTTTTTTTATATTTGCGCAACTCAAGTTTTGTGAAATCGTTTCGTTATTACGTGTATATTTAAAAACAATTTTTGATTACATAAGGCACAAAACAAAGTATTTATTGGATTTCCATGAATTACGATGGTACGATTTCACGGCTTTACTCCAAATAGGTGTCACCTGCTCGTAAATTCACAAACATTGCGGATTCCTAAAGAATTGAAATTGGGGTAAATGCTCATTTTGTTAGTGAGACATGATTAGTGCGAATGGAAAATGAATTAAAAGAAGTCTGAGTCCAAGGTTACCCCCAGTTTTATCGTCATTCCCAATATTGCACGTGGAGGTAATTCATAACTATCAATCCTATATATATTTTAGTTACATTTTGTTTTTAAGGTAATAGTCCTCCCGATGGGTAAAAGTGCGTTTATTTAATCCGAAATAGAAATGTGATTTCATTTGGTTTGATTACTATTTGAAAATGGAAAAATGTTCTGCGAAATTCGTAGAAAAAAAAAAGGTTAAAAAATGCATTCACATCCGGGTACGAAAATTTTCAGAGAAGTGCATTAATGATTCACATTGATCCAACGGGTAGAGATTCTTCGACACAGAATTTACGAGCATTAAAAATTTTGAAAAGTTGGCTAAAAGTTCCAAATAAGAGGATTTACAAATGCGAACAACTTATAGAATGGCAAAGGAGGATATTGCAGAAGCAAAATGCGCATCATTAATTGAGCTACAGATAAGAATTTTAATAGTTTATTTCATGATTTATGAAAAAGTTGCTATGTAACAAAAAAGAAACTTTAGTAATATAAAATATTTTTAAAATTGTAACGTACTGGAGATATGGTAGGCGAAGCCGTCAATGAAACAGGCTAGATAACTGTTTACTCTAGACTATATATTTTATTCAGGTGAATAAATTATGTACAGCTATGTACAAGTTCAGTAGATTCTAAATCTTATGGAATCTCGTGCTGAGATAACATTCACACAATTACGATGCGTGGGTACAGTGTAGCTAGATCTTCTAAATCATTGGAACAGTTTCGCTAATTAGTGCCGGTACGAAACGCTGACACTATAACCTACGGCTGACGATTAGTACAGTCGGCTTTCACACTAAGATTCAAACGCTCCGAGTGCGTATCACACTGGAGTTCGTTGAGGAAACTCGAGATGCAAGACGATCCAAAATGAGAGTAAGGGTCACTTTCAGCGACCTACTTCTATGCATGAAGTAGAAAAAAATAGTAAGATAACGGGAATGAGCTCCCAAAGTCGAAAGTCCACTTTTTAGCAAACAGAGACGCTGGCGGTCTCTAAAACAAGCAAACTCCGGAAATCGGAAAGACGGGTGGACTCTCTCGAGCTGCACACAACAGCTCCAAAAGCTACTCTCAAAAAAAAACTTAACTAAAAAGAAGAGTGGCTCTACCACTCTTCTTTTTAGTTGAGTTACTCAGAGGTTTCGCTATAAGTGCATAACCGTTAATGAACTTGTGGAAATAACCCGTCAGTCCCAAAATATACTTAACTTGCTTAACATTACTTGATTGTCGGAAATTAACGACTGATTTGATCTTATTTGGTTATGGCTTCACAGTATTACCTTCCATCCCATACCCTAAATATTTGATAGTGTGCATTAAAAATCTGCATTTTCTCAATTAATTTTCAAACCATACTCTTCCCATATTTGATTACTTTCTTTAAATGTTCTAAGGCTTGATCATGTAACTGCACTGATGTAACTGTCATCAATATAAATATCAACGCAATACCATCTGATATCAAATCTTAAAAAATGTGATTTATAAAACGGACAAAAATTGCTGGAGAGTTTCAAAAACCAAACGACGTTTTGCATAATTCATAGTGACCACTTGGGATAAAAAAAAAATGTAATTTTACACTATCTTTATGAACAGGAACATGAAAAAGACAGTTTTTCAAATCAATAGTTGAGAAACATTTAGCACCTGAAAGTTTGCCAAGTTAATTCTTTATGTTTTGTATAATTTTAAGACAAAAGAGGTGGGTAAAAGTTTGTTTTTGTTCCATTTTACTGGATAAAAATTAATCTTAATGATACTGATGATATACGCAAAGCACTGGAGAATTTGAGAACGAGTAGAACAAAATTATTTCATAAATTTATATTTGACGTTGATGCCAACAGAAGAAACAGAGCAAATTATATATAAAAGAAGTAAAAGTATATCTTTCCTTCGGATCATAGAATGGATACGTATTTCTTTTAGTTAAGTTCTCAGAAGCATTAAGATGCCACAATTGATAGAAAATATTATAATTTGTGTTGCAAGGAGCAACACAATTCTTTTAATTAATATTTGTTTTAAAAGTTTAAAATTCAAATTTAGTCTAATCATTATAAAATATTTGATAAATTAATACTTTTACAAATATATGCAAAAATTTTCAGGTTTATATGACAAATAATTGATTAAAAAAAATCGGGTAAATTGGTAAAAGATTGGTGAAAAAATATATAGTATATATTTGTGTGTGTGCATATATATATGACATGGTCGAGTATTAAGGCGAATGGAAAACAGTCTTTCTTGATAATAATAAGTTTATTAAATCATCGTTTCATTTAAAAGCAAAACTTGGGCCATTTTCGTTTGCTCGTAGCGGAGCTAAGCTAGAAAATTTGTTGACAGCTCCATGTCCAAGCGCTAACTAACTCATATCGGTTCTCTTAATCCTCAAATACTTCATATATCTTTCCGCTTGACCGGATTACTCCAAAAGGTTACACAACAAGCGTGGGTCTTTTTCATTTATTTTATTATTATAAAAGAGTTCCCTTTTTAAAATCGTTTATAACTCACGTAATTTCCAACTACCCCTTTTTTAGACCTGACATATATATACATACATACATATATATATATATATATATATATATATATATATATATATATATATATGAAATATTATATTGGCGAGACTCATTCAAAATTACAATACAGTTTATTTCTGGTTATAAACATGAAATCCATACAACAGATAGACAGCTTTACAGCTTCGTGCACACAGATCATCTGGTCCCGCACATACTTTTTAAGTAGGGATTCCTAAACTAAAAGATTACGAATAATCCCTAAGCATAATTGATCACGTGATTCAAAATACCTATGTTTAAAGAGAACTCGCTAACTATTGGCTAAAGTAGTCCAGACAGAGGCTGTACTAAGTCTATAGCGTGTCTGGAGGGAAAATCAGAATTATCGCGCAAACCCCGAACTCACTTTATGAACAAAAGTTCTTAAATTAATATTAAAATACTTAAATAAGGGATTTTAATATTACATCCCCCCCAATAACATTATTCGTAATCCTTTTTTACATCAAAATATTTACATAAAAATTATATCACATAAAAAGGAATCCCCACTTGTGAAAAAGATAACTAACAATTATACAAAATAACATATTACAAAGTTTTACATAATGATCAGCATAAAGTTAACATTTATACAAAATTAACATATTATGAAATTTTACATAATTGATCATAATAAAATTAACATATTACAAAATTTAGATGTCTTAGAATAATTATTACTATTCATGATACAATTTCAATTTTTCTGGGGCATAGTAATACCTTAATTTACAAGCATGTACAATTTCAGATTCTTGTTTAGTTTGAAAATTTGGTCTATTGATTTCGTAATTAACTTCAGAAACTTGTTTTAAAATTGTGTAAGGACCTGAATATGGTGGCGTCAACTTCCTAGTGTTTGGATACTGAAATTCTTCATATAAAACTAGATCTCCAATGTTAAATGTCGATTCTATAAAACGACTATCATATCTTACTTTATTTCTTTTATGATAACCTATTGTCCTTTCTTTTGCTAGTTTCCTCGCTTCATCTACTGGAGGATAAAAATTTTGTTTGTTTATATGCGGTTCATAAGGTAATACTCCGAAGAGTAAGTAAGCTGGCGTAAACTGAGTCACAGAGTGTGGGGTATGATTGTATTCATTTATTACTTTATTTAATACGGTAGTCCAAGGAATTTTACTTGAGGAATTATTAACTTTGCATCTTAATCTAGTTACTATCGTTTGGTTTACTCTCTCAACTTTTCCATTTGTTTGAGGGTGATGAGCAGAAGTGAGCAACTGCTTAATATCATGGTGTTCTAAAAACCTTCTAAATCTTGATGAAGTAAAAGCTGCATTCCTATCCGTTAATATTTTCCTAGGGGTTTGAACTTGGAAGATCTGTTTTAGACAATTAGTATAAGTTTCTGTTGTTACACTTTTGGATGGAAAAGCCCAAATGTAACGCGTAGCATGGTCAATGACTAAATGTATAATGAATTATAATAATTCAAAAAAATGTTATTCAATTTACACAGACTACTTCAACAACAACATTTAAAAATGTAATTCAACGAGTTCGGGATGATATTCCCACTCAAACCGAGTAACATATAAGAGACATTAGTGGTAAACTTGTAGATGATGTATTTGAGATAAGATTAAAAAGAAGTGTAACCTGAAAAATATGTAAAACATTCTAGTATACAACCTTAAATATTAAGTAGCCCTGAGACCAAAAAATATAAGTTGTTGCTCATCTTTCTGGTGTAGGAAAGCATACACTAGGTCCAGTAGACCCCGTCGTAATATACGATTAATCCATGACTAAGAGTAATATGTAGCCTCACTCTGAACGAGGAACCAAGAAAGCTGAAAACTTCTTTCACGGGTCCTCATAATTTAGAAAGTGTCTAAGTAAAAGACACTCAAGCTTGGTTTGCCACCTCCAGAAGTATCATTTGGGTCCAAAGGTATTGTTTGGGGGATATTGTGACCAGTAGCGTACGCAGAATTTTTTCAAAGGGGGTTTATTATCTTCAAGGGGGGAGGTTCAAAATACTAAAAAAATAATAGCCAGCATAATTTCTTCTAAAATTTTTAATTTTGACATTTTGTCTGAGCTCAAGGGGGGTGTTTAAACCCCTAAATTCCCCTTTGGGTACGCCCCTGGTTGTGACTACCAACTTATTTTACGTAACCCATCTTCCAATAATGAATACAGTAGCTCGAGCCTCAATCCTGTTACCCCCCACACCAGTTACAAGATCTCTGTCTTTACCAACTGAATTACCGCTGTTCAAAAATAGAAGTTAAATCCATAATAGAAGAAAACTTGTAAAACTGAAATAAATGTTCAATGGTTCATCTCGAATGTTTTAATCAGATACCATTTTATAACTGATTTAGTGTGAGGCAGCATTGCACCCTAGATCATACGTGATTGGACTGGAAAGGTACTTTTCGCTAGAAAAACACAGCGTACATGTGATATAACATTCACTATTCTCAGAAAACCTCTTTTCTGTTGTTTATTAAGAAATACATTCAAATAACTATCGATGCTATTTGTACCGAGGTACTTTTCTCACGGTAAGTTGCACGTGCATGCATAGCCGTGATGGGGGAGATATGTACCGAGGTACTTTCTCACGGTGAGTTGCACGTGCATGCATAGCCGTGGGAGGATTTTCCTTGACGAATTTAAGACCCCAATTATTTACGTCAAGTTTAGGGACTCCTGCAGAGAGGATACTTCACGGAATGGCAGCATAACGGTCAAGCTCGCACAGAACTGTAAGCGTGAATTATGGGAGCAGGGGCTAAAATGTAATGTCAGCTTGAACAAAAAGGGGGCTACTTTAATAAGCCCACCTGCACTCCCGAAGGGCATGTGATGTGGGAAAATTTCCCAAAGAGAAGGGATTGGATGACAAGAAAAGGAGGGGCGTTGGGACCTAGGTGAAGTTTTTGGAAACGGAGTGAGAGCTGGAGGCTGAGAGCTGAGAGTTAGAAGTGGGCAGTCGAGAGAAGTGGAACAAGAATCCACTAGCACGAGCTCGTCCCGTGCGCCCGGACTGACACCGCCCCGCTCAACATCACCAACTCGTCCCGTATGCCCGTGAGAAAAGCCCCTGCCTGCTCCCCGGCGACTTCAATGGAGGTAATTTATAAATAATATTTACAGTCCTTTGACTTAGGCCTCTGTTAATAATAATAATTCCTTATAAAGTGATGTGGGATAATTAGTCTGTAAATAGAAAATATAAATGATTAATTATGTTAACCAAGTATTTTGTAAATAAATGTATAGAATAAATGTCTGAATCTATATAAGGTATTATATTCATTCTGGGTTTCCCCCTTGTAACGAACACTGGTGTATAAGTTGTATGTACATTACAACACTATTAATCCTACAATATATTTTTGAATATTCAAAAAATAAATGTCTAATACGTAAACGTCTTTTTCAGGACTTGAGGAATATTTATGAAAATATGTTTCACGAATCTACATTGCACGATGAAGTAATGCATCTTCAGAGGTTGTTGGGATTGGATCTCAGTATGGAACTTGATGTAGAAACCTTCACCGTTGTTTCGTGCCTTATGGAAAGGATCATGTTAAAATCACAAGGGTGAGCGCAATAAATTGCATGACTGTTCAGACCTAATTTCTCAACAGAGTTAGGGGAACAAATTATGTTCCAGTAACTTTAAATAGAAACTTTTATACAGAAGCCTAATAACTAAATTAGGCACTTTTGTTTACAAATAGTTAATAACACTATCTGGCATGTATTCGGCATATACAGTGAGTGTTAAATATATTTGTACAGCTCATCTTCTTCAGTGGCGCGACAGCTCCGATTTCTACAGTTGCTATTATATAAAAAGCCCCCATTAAAAAAACTATTAATTAAAAATTAAAAGTGAACAAATACCCATTTACGAATTAAGGTATTTTACTGTTCTAAATGAAGTTTGAATTTAAAAAACTGCAATCTGAAAGTTAAATATACAGAAAACACAATCAATCATCTCGTGGTCTAAAAAACATTTGTACAGCGCGTAATATTTCCCAATTCTGGAAAATAAACTTTCAAGTCGATACTTTGAGGGATATCTTCCAACTTTAGCAATGATTTTGAATCTTTTTGTTTATGTATTATTATTTATAATTTATGTTTGTTACTTATTTAAAATGTTCACATTGTTCTAAGCCTTAAAATTTAAAGTTAAAAACCTAAAACTGCAATAGTATATTACAGTATATGTGAAGAAACTAACAGTTTCACCCACGCGTGTATCTGATTTGCGTAGTGTTTATGGGGTCTCACAAAATTTTCGTAAGTGTTATGAGACACGCACACCAAAAAGTTTAAGAATCCCTGTTCTAGAACATCATCATAAAGCTCCAAATTCCGAATTACGAAATGAGTTTTTTTGCGATTTCATTTACTCTGAGATCATTGGTCCTAGCAGCCTCTAACGTTCAAAGACAGAGTTCTCCAGAAATGAGCTTTTCTTGTCCATAAAGCCTACTCTTAAGTCATTAGAAACACAAATATAATACTATCAGAGCATCAAACTTTATTATCCTTTAAGTTTATTATTAAATCAAGTACTAAACACCATTTCTATCATAACGTATTGAATACTGAAGATTCCAATTTGTTGCAACTACGTCCGTTCGTTTCAAATGTTCACTTGTGTTGTGTTGTTGATGTCATTTGATCAAACCAAGCACGATTGAGAAACACGCTACTCGTATTAAGGCAAAAAGTTGCGCCTTTTGTTTTAAGAAGGACCGCTAAGGTGAAAGTACAACTTATGCTCTAGTGGATCCTCATTAGAAGCAGGGACAAAGCAGAAACCCCACAGGCTTGGCCTGCCACCCTCAAAGGTATTGTTTGAGAATTTGGAGGGCATTACAACTATGAAGATATTTTACTCGCCTCAGAAACTTTTAACGAACACGGTGGATCTTAGGCTGGCTCCATCTCCGAACCCACAACCCTCTAGTTTCGAGAGATCGTTGCCTTTGCCGACTGAGCTACCACGGCTAGTGTGTGTTGTGTTTGAACCTGGACATTCCGAAATAAGTCGCACGTCTGGATGATGATCTTAACTTAACGTATTTTAGGAGTAAGGTTTATATTAGGAGGACCTTGAAAAATCCTGCCAAGACTTATGTTTTGATAAGGTTTTATGATCGGGGGAAACACGATAAGAGTTGTTCCAACTTCAGTGAAACATTTTCCTAGTAGGGTTGCTATGTATGGACGAGGCTATGAATTTTACAAATAAACCTCTAACTCCATCTTATAATTGAGAAATAAAAATTAAAAACAAATCCTATAAACTTTCTCCATGAACCACTGACAGTCTGTAATAACAGTAAACATGGATAATAAATAATGAAGGAAAACGAAATACGGAAGAAACAGTTTTCAGTCAGATTAGTTTTAGTAGTATTTTGAAAGACAATAAGATGAAATTCCATAGTGTGATATTATTATTTAACTTATTTATACTATGCGCATAAAGGAATGAACTTTTTATGTAAAGTTACCACGTTATTAAAGAATTACCGTTTAAAACTGTTGTTTTTAACTAATTCTGTTTTTATTCTTTTAGAAGAGGACCTGCTCAAGGATACAAGAAAAACATCTTTGAAGTGACAAATTTCAGCGCTTTGAATGGGAAATTACAAGGAATAGATATTTCTCCACAGATGATGAACTTATTGAAATATATACGAGGAACGTGATTCGACTGAAAATAACTTTAAACAAACTTCTAGAGTTTCAAGAAAGGAAAGAATGGGAGAAGATAAAAAAGAGAGTGGAATGAAATAAATATCTCAGAATGTATTTGCTTAAAGATATGTGAATTATCAAACTGAAATAAATTTTAGCTTTTTAAACAATTAACATTGAAATTTGTATTTAACTTAATTATTAAATTAAAGTCTATCACAAGTCAACCTCCATGCGTTGACAAAACATGGGATTTAGTTTAAGATTTCTTTTCCCGGTGAAAATGAATGGATTTCTCATGTCATAGCAAAAAATTTGCAACTCATTAAAGGCCAAAATTCAAGAAAATTAAAACAAATATTCGAAATGCGGGTAAGCTACTATGGCGAAAAAGCCGTAATAATTGGCAAAAGCAACTTTTTTTTTAATTCTATGTCATACAGTATCAACATGGTGTAGCATGCATACGGTAGAGTCCATGAAACGAAAGATTAATTTTTTAGTCATTTATCATGTGAGGCGTGTATGCCAAGGCGGCTTGTTTCTTAAACGTATTAAAAATCTCTTTTGATTACCGATCTTTGTGCTCGGAAGCTAAAAATTTTTGTGGAAGTATCTATGCTTTGCTATTGTTTGGACTTTCAGCATTTTTAAAAAATTAAGTTTTTATAACATCTGTTCGGACGAAAGTAAAAGCGAAGGAAGGGATGAAATTAATGATCTGCAGTGAAGAGAGAGAGAGATTCTAGAATATGGCTGAGAATGAGGTTCCCTAAGTGTGTCTGGGAATAGAGTTCCAAAATGGAGTAATAGCATTTCTATTGTAGTATATTATAGTGTAGCATTGCATAGAGTCGTCTTCTATACCTGTGAAGTCTTAGCACTGCAAATTTTAAAAGTATTAGGACTTTATAATGGCTATTTGCTTTATGTACCTAACACCATTCACGCGGCAGAGAGAGTAGGAAGTCCCCTACAATGACTAGTTACAGTTTCTAAGGTAAACTCTGGTGAGGAACGATCGGGAAGAAGAAGAGTTATAAAGATGAAAAGTCATTAAATGGCAGCCTCTTTCTCTTGTCAATTGTTGTCAAGTCCACTAACCATATTTACCAAAAACATTATGAACAAGGAAACGGCATTTCGATGGTTTGGTACTTCGGTGGATGGTTGATGGATAGTTTGGTATTTCAAAGTTTCAAATAATAGCGAACTTATAAATTGCGAAACTTAAACATCGTCTCAAGAGATAATCTCATAAGACTTAAATAAGTGCGATAAAATTGAAAAGATAGTTTTCTTTTTGGGGGAAATATTTACGTCCTACTCTTGCTATTTAAAAGGATTACAATTTCAAATAGCTGAATCAACAATGGAGAATGAAAAATTGGGAGGAGGAAGGAAGCAATAAGTCAACAAAAAATACATGTCAGGCATCATTAAATCAACGTTTACACTATACCTGATTCATATATTTTAACTAGATCATCCATTTTCAACTATAAAATAAATTCTTATCAATTCTCTTTTTTTTTTCATGAAATATAACTAACATTAAAACACGGGATAGTGTTAAATCTACAAAATATGTGAAGTGTTATAGGATAATCAATCATTCAAGCACCAATCTGGGCCCATATAAACGTGAAGACCTTCAGGATTTTCCCGGCGGTTGTGGGCAGATCGCAAGTACTACCCCTCCTCCAAAAAAGGCATTTTAAGAGGGCTGGGCCCTGGGTCAGCCCCCTTAAAAGTGTCTAGCGTGCCCCCAGTTGCAACGCAGTCACCACTAACGTGTGAACGTAGCATAATTGAAGTGGTTAAATTTGCCTAACCACACAACTCACAGCCAATCCCAACCAACTTCCAACCAAAAGCTTGGGATCAACCAGAGTCTAATGTTGAGTTATGTCATCTGCTTGTTTGCGTGTCGCCCACATGCAGAAGGGTTGAACTCATTACTGTTTTTTATACGTAACATCTTGTTGTGTTGTGTTGTAAATCTGTAACTTGTTGTGATTTAATGTTGTCTATGTTGAATGCTAACCATTTCATTACTGCCATTGCTTTCTCCTGGAGGTGTATGTTTGCTACTTGTTTGTACTATAGAGTTTCGTTCCTATCGTTAATCTTTTTTGGTAACTTTTCCCCGTGGAGGGTACATTCCTTTAGGTAGTGTATCCAATCTCAATGTTTGCCGCAAGATCAGAATGGGTCATCCTGAAAGTGAAACTTGTGGAGGTAGTCAGGAAACTTACCATACCCCGTGCAATTTGAGTAAGAAAGCAGTTGCTAACCAGACGGTTAAATGAAAAGTTTGGAAAAAGAGTCAAATGTGATCCTTCCTGTGTTACTGTCGATCCAAATTTGTTGCCGTTCCTGTAAAATTAAGGTTTTTAGTTTTCTTTCTAGCAGGGATTTGGGGGGACTAACTGTCAAGAAGGCTGAATTTTGAGCCGTTACAGCTGTTGCTAGTGTATCGACTTTTTCGTTTCCTTCGATTCCAAAGTAGGATTTTACCCACAAGATGTAGAATTTTCTCCTTGAAGTTCTGATTGCGTACTGAATTTTCCTGGCCTGGAGGTTTCTCGAGAACTCAGTGTTGAGGGCTAAAATAGAAGAAGGCTGTCCGTCAGTAGTCTGTAATTCTTATTCCTCCTATTTGCCCATTGGGCAGACTTTTAAATGCTAACATTTCGACGTGGAAGACACTGTTGTTTGGTGTTAGTGTTGCTTACCAATCGAAAATTTCTTTTCCGGTCTCATAAATAACAAAGGCCAACCTTAATCCCGATTCAGTCTTTGAGCCGTAGGTATAAATTTCAAGTATCTGTGGTATCTTCGAATTTTTACATGTATAGTCTTGGATGGGTGTACGTCCCAAAGGTCCAGGTTTTTTTTTATACTGATCTGGGGAGAACTCGCAACCATATAGCCTTTGGGCTTTGCAAAGTGGGAAAACTTTACCTATTGTCGCCTCGTATTTTATTTTTTTCGGTGATGGACATGACACCCGCGTACACCAGTTGTGCTGAGTTGGGAAAGTCCTGTTAGCTCTGGTTATTTCTAGCATAAGTGGCTTTGGCAGGTTGTGAGACGCGCATCTGTGTAAGCGGTAGTATGGAGTCCTCAGATTGAGGCAGCGTACGTAAGTAATTTTTCAAGTACTGTGAGCTACCAAAGCTTTAGTAGCTTTGGGAGAATTCCCCAGCTCTTTTTTCGACATGCGTCCCAGGAAGCTGGATGTACTCCTAACTTTCTTGATTTGGTTTGTGCAATGAGCGTTCCAGCCGTGGTTTTTGTGGATAGTGACACCCAGGAAATTGAAGTTATCTACTGACTGTATTGTTTTGTTGTCTACTGTGATATCTGTTAGGGTGTCATTGGACATAAGCCCTATGTCTGGGACTCGGGGATGGTTATGGTTAATAATTTGATTTTGCTCCCAATTAATTTGAAGTTTATGTGTCTTCAAAATTAGTTAAACTGCTTCAGTGAAGATTGTGTGTTTTCTCTAGTTCAAGTTTTGTTTTGCTATTCATGGCTAGTAACATATACCAAACTTTTATAGCCCAACGCAAAAAAAAAAATTGAAAACACAATGTGAGCTAGTAAATTTTTTTGATAAATTTTGTGTTAAGTCCCATCTGTCATACTGGAAAACAAATGACAGTATAGTACACCACAAACGAGAAGATAAAACCTTTACGCTGGAACAGAACCTAAAATGCAAAGTCAACGTAAGTAAGGCACAACTAATAAGAGTACACAGACAGCTGTTTCAGTGCTTCGAGCATTCTATAGAATGCTCGAAGAGAAATCAGTGGCTTGTAAAAGCAGACTGAGGCTTTGCATTTTATGTTACAATCTGACAAAGGTTTTACCTCCCATTTAATTATATGAAAATATGCAAAATATTAAATTTCAGAATTGATTAATTATTAATAAAATAAACGTATTCAAACTTGAAGTTCATACAAATTGAATATTGGGTACTTATTAGTTTACAGGGTGATTATAATTAAAGTTCAAGTTTAAAAAAATAGTAATAATAAATACTGCTTACAATAATGTTAAATTTGAATGTTCAGTATGAAAGACCTGTTACGTGCACCATACATTGTGTTTGTTTTAAAAAGACGGCCACACAATTTTTTCTCTTTAAGTCTGACACACTCGTCATGACGGTCTCAATGAAGGACCAAGCTCTGCTTGTAAAGCTCTTTATGGGAACAGTGAATGTATGCAATTACTCTGAACGCTAGGGTATAACAAAAGGCAATCTTCTAATATCTGCCAAGGCTCTGGAGAAAATGAGTACAAAATTTGAAAAAACAGATTTATTTGAAGTGCAATCTGGTAGACGGGGAAAACAATTCATTGGACGATATGGATGTAGAAGATTGAAGCATTGAAGGAGGAGTCAAGCGGCAGTATGCAAACGTACAGTGTAAGTAAAGAATTGCTCGAATTTTGGACAGGCCTGAGAGCATGGTGTTTCATAAAATTCTATAAAATACTCTGTATTGCTATTCATACAATATTACATATGTTTAGGAATTGCTTGATCCTGATCTGCCAAGAAGACAACTCTAGATTTCCTTGTTCGCATAAAAGTAGACAATGAATATCTATGGAATATTCTGTGGACTGACGAATCCCACTTCCCCCAAAAACATATCAATACACAGAATATCAAGACATGAGCAACAGAAAATCTGCTTGAAATTCAACTAACACCCCTTCATTCTGCAAAGGTAACGATGTGGTATGGATTGACAATATCATTTATCATAGAGGCATATTTTTCAAAGAGAGTCATCCAGGTTCCGCTACCTGTACCGTCTCTGCTAAACGCATCGAGTCTTTGGCGCGGCGAGCCAACCCTACAGCAGCATGAATGCGTGGGTAGTGTGCAATGTTGGAAAACTTACTTAACAGCGCCAAACCAGATTGAAGATTGAACAGTACGTTGATTTAACACGCAGCTTACACCACATTGCGATACATCTATTGTTTGTGTTCGTATCTATTTACGTTGTGATGCTTATAACGCCTCTGTTGGTACAAAAAGTTTTCAGACATTTTTATTTCATACCGTTTTATTCTTCTTCGCTATTTCTTTTAAAATCGACGTTTTGGAACTTGAATTATAATCACCCTGTGTTTCCAACCCTATATTTCGGTAAGTTATCAATATATATTAAAAACGTTTTTATGTTCTGTGAAAAACTTTTTTGAAGAAAAATTTCACGAAAAGTTTTTAAGCAAAATCAATAATTGCCGGATTTTTAGAAACCACTAAAAGTTGCAATTACGTCAATTTGACTTAAATTTAACATGTCAGTGGCATCACTAAGATTGAAAAATATAGTAAATACTTTCTATTAATGGCTTAGTTATAACAAAAACATTGGTAGAGTTTCGTAATCAAAAGTTTACTCTTAAGTGGAGGAAAAGATAAAGACAATATCTTGAAAAATCCAATTTGTCTACTTTTTAAGATCCTGTTTAAGCATAAAGGAGAGGTCCTATAATATTTAAATGACATAAATCAATGGGTATATTATATATCTTAAAATCTTCATTACTGTGGTCAACTTATTGTTATTCCTGGTAGTTTTAAAGTAGAATTTAACAATTAATTACTCTAGTTTATCATAAGATAGATGGCAACGCCAAAATAATTTCACCTACTTTCTTCTAAAATTCAATAAATTCATAATTACTGTCATAAGTTTCCATAAATTTGATTATAAATAGTTTAATTTGTTGCTTTAAGTTAAAAATAAATGTAAGGTATAATTTGGTGTTTCTTTCAAATTATTAAGATTAATTTCAAACTCATGAAGCAAATAATAATACTTTTAACACAATTTTTTTTTGCTTTATAACTCAAAAAAGTCAATTTTTTTCAGTATATACTACATATTGAGACTGATATTCCTGTAAAATATCATTGAGTTTTCTTTCAATTAAATTTTGATGTCTGAGTGAAAAGAGATTTTTTTTCTTCCTTATTCAAATATTTTGAAAATGGAGATAAAAAAAGATCAAATTTAACTAAATTTTCATTATTGTTGCCAAGTTTAACTCTAATGTTTTGAACTTGATGTTACGACATAAGTACATAGACAATTTTTTACAGACTTGCACAACATAAAAATATTATCTGTACATTAGTAGTTTTGAAGACACGGAATTAAAGATATAGCACATTTTACTCTTGTATGTAACAAAACCTTCAAATACTTGTAACTGCTAAAAAATTAATTTTTGGATCAAAATATTTTAGATGGTGTTATTTATGCAAAACTGAATATATATACAAAGTTTCTTAAAAATCGGTTACTTATTAGGTCACAGATTTTTTTATTATAAATGCTCATGTCATATGAAATGCATCGTATTATAAAATATGGAACATCTTAATTGGTTTAACCTCTTATCATTGCATTACAAGACTTGACATAAATGCATAATATAAAATACAAAATAACTTATTTTTAAATAAAAGAAGCATTTTTGTAATGCAACGATAGTGATTTCATGCAAAAACACAAAGATTAAGCTTATTATTAAGCATGTCCAATTGTCACCATCAGTACCAATTGAAAGTAATTCACACTTGCAAAAGACTCTATCATCATAAAAGGCAATAAGTAAAAGGACAAATAAGTCTCATTAAACAAGTTAATAGGCCACATTAAAAGTTGTTGCTAGCCATACAAATTCAAGACACAGGCCATATACTGCACTTGTCTAATCTACATTAACTGCACCATGGTAACTCAGTCAGTAAAAGTAATGATCTCCTAAATGGTAGGTAGTAGGAACGAGGCTTGAACCAGCCAAAGATTTACAATGTTTATTAATAATGGCTGGGGCATGTAAAATATGTTCGTAGTCACAATGTTCTCCAAGTTCACAAACATACTACTTGAAGTGGCAGCCCAAGCATGGGGATCACCTGTTTGGACACTGATTCTAAATTTCAAGGGCTTATTCTTGAGGTTGTTAGTCTTCCCCCTTGTGGTTCCTAGATCAGAGTGAATTTGCATATTACCCTTAGTCATGTTCCAGTTGCATATTGTGACAGAGCCTATTGAATCTAGTGTAGGTTTTCTGAACTAGGGTGATGAGTAGCAATGCCAACAAAACTGACAGTACTGTATCACATTTTGTTGTTTATCCACTTATCTAAATAGCTTCACAAAACTCTCAAACACAATTTGCTCAAGATAATTTGTAAACCAATTAACATCAAAGAATTGTAATACTATAAAATAAATAAAAATATCCTACAGCATCATTACCTATAAATCTCTAGTTCATTGGTAATTGAAATTCTTTTATATTGCAAAAAAAAAATTTGAAAACTGATTTGCTTTGCGTGCTTTGAACTTCTTTAAACATGAAGGTGGTAGTATGTTAGTAAAAATTAATAAGAATTTTTCAATAAATAAGACTGGAATTTATTTCTAAAGTCTGCACTTTGAGAATGTTTGTTTATCCAAATAATATTAACTTAATCAAAATATAAATTTTTTGCATCATATATTTTATGAGCGTATGCTTAATCTATAACTTTTTGTGTGTAAAAGTTTTAGAAATCAAAGTTCTATCAACAAATTTTTTTTTTAACCTTTTGGGAACGGATTTCGACATTTCAACCAAGCCATGCCAGGTCTAGAATTAGGGACTGTTATTCTAACATTCTACACTGAAAATACAGCTTATTTCATTCCTAATGCTTATTGTTGTACAAAGTGACAATATCAATGAAATTGCTTATAAGGGAAAGCAATGAATCTTATACATCCTTCTTTATCTTCACAAATACAGAGAAACATCCCATCCCGAAAGGATTCAAATACAAATTCCTTGCTACAAATAAATTTTACTCTTTATTTCTCTCTCTCTCTATGTATATATATATATATATATATATATATAAGTGGCATGCACTAGGTTTTTATGCAGGGTAATGGGATTTTCCAATAAATCTTTAATTATTGATACATCTCAGTTCTCCATTCTGAAACGGGTTATTTATTATGAATATAAATTTAAAGAATACAATAAATAAAATATTTACCTACGAATATTTGAGTTATAACTATAAAAACAGCTAAACTTATGAGAATTCTACTAGCACTGAAGCAAAAATCATGTCTTTTGCTGTATGGTACCATATCGGCATCGAAAAAGCAACGCTTCGGGCTTCTACGAAAAACTTTAATGTTCAGCAAACAGAGCACCACATGGCGATCACCGCTGCGGTGCCGTCAAACCGAATGTCTATTCCACGTGCAGAGGATTTCGCTGCACGCTGGCCCCATGGAGCAAACTGTTTCTTGTTCACTCAGTGGATTAAATTATATTTATTAATTGTTTTTGACATTTCAAAATCATATATTCTGTGAAAAACATCTTGACAGTTTTTAAAAACAAATCTAGGGATATGTGTGACATAATATAACTTATATACTGTCTCTAAGACACAATGAATGGTAAAATTTGGACTGTTCTGTTCAAATTAGTTTCTTTGAAACAAAACAACATTATTTTTCAGCTAATTATTTCAATATATATAATAAATCACCAAAATTAATTTACCACACTAAAACATTTCACTTTATATTGATGAAATACTTCTTTTATATTTCCATGAAAACAAAATCTTACAATATATAAATTTAAAAATTAACCTTCTGCAAAATCGTATGACCAGTTAATCAGTTAAGACCAAAAGCGCTTCAGTACGTAAGTCCCCGCTCTAATACAACGCTTAATAAACCGTACCTTCAGATGATTCTGAATACCAAGTGCAGGAAAAATAGCTGCACTTGCCTCAGTGACATAGTAGGCTGTTCTTCTCCAGTAGCCCATACATATAAAGCATGATTTTCAATTTAGGGAGCAGTGAGTACACATCAGAACTTCCTATGTTCGTTTGCATGCTACGTGGTGCAGCACCTAGTACCGCAAGCACTTCGGGAATACAAGCAAGCAAATCAACATAACTTTTAAATATATTATAAATAATATTTATTATATATCATATAAAGATAGGTAGACATAGGTGCAGAAAATTATTGTCCCTCATAATTTTGTCAGAGTGTGCAGTGCACACCCTGCACATATGGACCGCACGCCACTGATATATATATATATATATATATATATATATATATATATATATATGTATATATTACAAAGAATGTCCATTTTTAAGTATTTTTATACAAATACACAAAATTTGCTATAGATCTAAGCTTATTTACAATAAATTAAATATTTATTTCTGAAATTGAAAATAAAACTGTAAAAATAAACTAAAAAAAAATGAATGTGTGCATTTGATTAGTAATTAGGCACCTATTATAGTTAAGAAGATAATGTAATAAATGCTAATGATTTGTGAATGCACAAGTAATCTTTCAATCAATCGATATTTATCTACATATATAAATATATTATTTGCTATACAGATTACATCTTTCAGAAACAATTATTTTCTTTAGTGATGCTTATGGATACTGCTGATGGGATGCAACATAATATGTAATAAGTAATAATTTAAGTAATAATAACACAAAGTCAAGAAGAAAATTTATAACTAAAGTGCAAAAAACATTTTAAACAGAGCATGACACATTTCTGTATAAAAGTTTTCCACGCTTGTAAGACATTAGGAAGTATTTTCCTGAAATGTCATTCATCCAGCAAGTAATTCCATTTGGACCTATGCTACAATGTGATGAGTGTTCTTTGCGGAGTGTTTTAAAAAGGGAGAACATGAAAAACTTTTCAGAATTGTAAGAGAGCTGGAAAAGTTACTGTGCCAATCAAAGCCAAGAAATTGTTGACAACAAAACAAATTATGTTTTAGCTCTATGTGTTTTGCTTTATCTTTATTTCTTATCATCAACCTCTACTATATATATATATATATATATATATATGATCTTTCATTCTATATACCTATACATAAGAGAGTCCTTGCGACTTAATGTTTATATACATCAACAATTTCTGTCAAAGAGAGACCATATTTTCAATAGTCATTCTTTAATGCAACCAGAATGTCACTGTCAATATTAAAACCCTTTTGGCCCATTCTATTATATATGACAGTATAACAGAATTAATGTTGCCAGTGAATGACAGATAGCAATATATAATGTGATAAATTATGTACAATACAATTTATATTACTATTTTTATATTATTATTACTACTAAATATAGAACATTCAGAAATCATACTTTTTCTGCATTTTATACATTGTATTTAACATGTTTTCATGTTAAATACAATGCTATACATAAAAAATAGGTTATCTAATTTGTAACTTAACAATCAGTAATTTATCTGAAGATAAAAATGCTTGCAATATGTTTATAAATACCTTTTATCATTAAGGTAAAAATAAATAGGAGAGAAAAAATCCTACTAAAATGCATAGCATAATGACCATATAAAGAAAATATTATAAAACTGCTCAAATGTAAGTTTAAATGGCCCATTGCATTCTTCAAAGTTATAGTCTATTTTTGGTACCCTTAATCTGAAAATGTCTTCATACCTTCTTGCAGCTTAATATTAGCCTGCATTGTATTCTTTGTTTTGTATTATGAAAAGAATCACTGAATGTGAATAAAATGGCCAGAGCAATAAAATTTTACAGGATAATTAAATTGCACCTTTGGGAGATTTTCAGCAGGGCAAACTAATCTTGGGTCACAATATCTTCAGTTATTAATTTTATTGAACATATTTTTAAAATTTCATTTTTTGAACTTTTATAACAACATTCCAATCTAATATATTCTAATGTAAAGTGTTAATACATGATCAATTGTAAAATTAAAAGCATTTAACATTCTATGAAAGTCACTTTTTTATACGTCTATTAGTACCTTGATTCTCTTTAAATGGTTTCTTAAAAAGTAAGGTTTTTCCATTTTCGAAGTGCAAGAATAAATTACCAAATATTGCCAAAATATAGAACATTTATAAATCATTTTTTTAATTAAAATAGCCCATAAAAGACTGTGTCATAAACTATTATACCCAGGAAGGAGGAATACCAAAAGAGCTAGTAAGCAAAATTTGAATATTTTAGAAAATGTGAAAGAAAATTTTTAAAAGAAAAGTAAAAATAAAAAATGCAGTTGGTTTTGCAAAGATATAACCAGAAGTTCTTTCAGATTATCCGTAACTTTTAAATATAAATTATCATTTTAGCAGTTTGTTAAAGCCTTTTTGTCCCATTTTTACTTTTTTGTTACAAGCTTTTTTTTTAATCTCACTGGAACCCTAGTATATGTGTGTGTGTTTGTGTAACTCCATCTAAAAAAAATTTTTTTTAAGGTTTCTTAAAACATAGTATATTTTAATAATGCAAACTGCATTTATTTAAGAGTATAATAAATAATAATGAAAGTGACCTGAAACTTTTTCAGAGAATAAGAAAAAAAATGAGCTTAAAGTTAAACATAGATTATGTTTAAAAAAATTATGTTAAAAGGTATTTCCATGAAAAAAATATAAGGATTATTACTTTAAATGTTTTAGATAAACTACATAATAGTCATTTTAAAATAGCTTGAAAGCAGATCAAACAAAACCTTTAATTGCATAAATTCTACCCAAACAATGATTTATAAATCAATTTTAATTTTTGATTTATACAGAATAGATTCATTGATTTATGGCTATTTTGTTAGCTGCTTCATATCAAAGAATAAATATTCAAAACAAAATTTTATTATGTAAAAAGATTTTTATTTAACAAATTACAAATTTAACTTTTGTCAAATTTAAATTGATTCCATACTTATTATCTTTTTGTGAAGTTTTCAGCAAACCATAGAAAATTGTGACATATCTATGCTTTATTTATACATAGGGTATTTTGATATTCTTTATCCTAAAAATATCAACATAGTGTAAAAAATGAGTAAAAATTTTTCTGAACATTTGTACTCATGAGATAAAGTAAAATAAAATAGGATAAAAACAGTATGTAATTCACATTTTAAACAGTTAAAAGATACATAGTTGTTTCCAAACCAGTAAAATTTAAATAATTTATTTCAGTGTTACATTGATAATTCTAACATCATCATATGGTTTATCTGTTTTTGGATTAGTTTTCACAGTACTAATATTTTGACATACTTCCATGCCTTTAACAACTCTTCCAAACACAGTATGTTTATTATCTAACCATGGAGTAGGGATAACAGTAATAAAAAATTGTGATCCATTAGTATTAGGTATTTAAGTGTATAGATCATGTTTTGACTATGTTGAATTCATTCAAATTCTCCTCCCCATATTGAATGTATTCACCATAAAATTTATCACCATTGATCATAAATTTTTGTATTTTTTTTATATTTTTTATATGAATTTTATTTGTATGTGAAATTTTCAAAGATTATTTTTTTTTTAGAATTTTTGAATATTTTTTTATATTTATATATTTATTATTTTTCTTTAGAGAATATATTTAAATATTTTTTTTTTCTTAGTAGAAAAGTTTTTATTTTTTTAAATGTGTAATTTATTATTAAATATTTTAAAGCATTTTGATGAATTTTGATTTTTTAATCTAATGTTTTCATTTTTTCAATAATAACATGTTTTTTTATTCAATTTAATGATTAGTAGTATTAACATTTTTTAACAAATACTTTCATCTACAATGTATTTTTATTCTAAATCTCTCAATAGCCATTTTCTTCCAAACTCCATATTTGATTAACTTGATTATTCTTTGAAAGATTTTTAATTTTTTTAAATCTTACTTTAATTATTAATTTAATTTCAAAACTTTTTATTAGGAGAAAAATTTATTTAGGAGGAGTTAGTTTTTATTTTTTTAAGTCTGTATCAAGTTTGGACTCAAACTTGGCACATTTTGGAAATTTAAAATCTTTTTTTAAACTAGACCAGTATTCAATAATTCCATTTTTATCACATGACACAATAACTTCATATATAGGGTTATACTTCATAAGCGTAACAGTTCCTCGATGCAATTTGTCTATAGTATGTAACGGCTCACCAATTTCTTTTAATCATTTCATGAATTCAAATATAGCAATTTAAATTGCAATTGCTGAAATTTGCATCTCTATTATTATTTTTAATTCATATTTATTTATTTATCAAATTTTTTTTTGTTTTAAATAGTAAAGCACCGGATGAGTTCACACTGATTGACTGAATATTGCCAAGATGAGCTCGAAAATGTTTAACAAATACAATACCTTCATCAGTTTTCTTCCAAAACTTTAAATGACCATCACAGCTCCCAGTAATTAAAAAGTCTGTTTTAGTTACTGCTATATGTGTAATGACGTCTCTATGCATATAGCTCTTTTCATAAGCCTCTTTATCAGGTATATTTTTCAGATACATACGCTCAAATTCTAGAATTTTTCTCTTTTTTGCTGGTACTGCTTCGTTAAGCTGAGGTCCAATGCATTCTTCTTGGCTTGATTCATCACTAATATTCTCCGATTGTCTTTTTTCGGCCATTGTTGTAATATACGAACAAACAATTAAATATACTTTATAATTCTGTTTGTAACTGTTACTAGAAATACATAGACTAAAGCAGGCTTTTTAGTCTATGTAGAAATACGGTTTATAAAGTCAAGAAATTCAAACCCTGGCGGTCAAAAAAAAAAAAAAAAAAATACCAGTGAGTGTAAACATAAATGTTTATGTTTTTGTATCAGTTGTTCAACAGATGTCTTCTTTTTAATTTATCGATTTTAACATCAATAGAAAATAAATATTAAAACTACTAAAGATTGATTAGTATCATGCTTGATTGTTTAACATATTAAAAGTTAAAGACAGAAAAGAGAAAAAAAAATTAATTTTGAACCACGACTAATACACATTTAGTAACCGCGAAATGATAGTTGTAGTTCTTGAATTAGCTTGTACCGAAAAATTATACAAAAAAATAAGCCTTTAAATATTTTTGTCAGCAATGGTGTGTAGATTGGCTATAACATATTAAAAAAATAAAAATATTCAAAAACGGCTTATCAAGTTCTTAGACTTAATAAATGCAAGGCTACAACAATTAGTATTATCAATTCATATATTTATCCCAAAACATAATCATAAAATATTATACTCTAAGTCTTAAAAATGCTAGAAAAAAATTAAAAATTGACAATGTAACGGTAGTACTTTAGTGGCGCTGTAATCATCCTACGTTTTTGAAGAAACCTACTTCTCAAACTTGAAGATTGTGGATTTGAGATTGAGACTGCTCAGCTGGTTAGCATCCGGGTATTGGGCACCTTCCGACATTTCTATTTTTGCATCATTAAACTGTCGTGTGCGTATTTTGTTATTTGTTATGATATGGTGCGCGTCTTCGTGTAATTTTGACTTCTTGTATAGTGTATATAAATTTCCGTACTGTAAATAAAATGTTACGTCATTTCCTTTTTATGTTTCTGTAAAGAGTTTTTAAGCAACCTCTCACTTCACACATTTCCGAGCGAAAGATGGCCATGGTTCGACAACTGACAGAGGGTGAGCTGATGAATGGAAGTACTCCTGAAGGTAAATTTATTGTACTATTAATGTAATTTTAAACTTAAATGATAAAAATTGTTGTATAAATAAAAATTCTTAACACCTTAAATAAATTTTAATAATAAGCTACGTAGTCTATTGGAATGTTTTGCCTTGTTTTCATTGTGTGGATTGACTAGTTGAAGGACATTTAAAAAGTTTTAAAAACTGAGTGTGAAAATGACTTGAATGGCCATCATATTTTTATATTTCATCTCGTATAAAGTATAATTCTCTTAACTTTTTTAAAGTTTTTAATACATAATAAAATTGTAAACGTTGACGTTGTAATATAGAGGTGTTGAGGAATTCATGCTTTACTGCAGTTTTTAGCTGTAGTAATTAGTGATATTTTTTTAGTTTTACACACTTTTAAGTGTAGTTATTAAAGAGTTATTCTTGTGAATGTTTATATTAATATTTTCACATTTGAAATCGGTCTTGTTTTTGTTGATACATTATGAAGTTTTATGTATTCTTGACCTTCACTTTCTTACAGTTTGTAATGAAATAAGATGAAACGTCAATAATAGTTAATGTAAATTCGTTTAGCGCTACTATTTAAATGTGTGCATCAGAAGTATGTAATGTTTAACTAATTGCTAAATTTAAAGATATCTAATTTTATTTAAGGTCCTTTGTTTATATACATGCTATATTTTACAGTCTCATAGTAGCATTTTTTTTGTTCTGAGACAATGTAAAGATATAAATTTAAATCTGATGTCAATGTACATCATATAAATGTTATGTAGTATATTCATTTATATACTAGTATGTGAATAGTAAATGCCAGTTTAGGAGCTATATATAAATTGTATAATTAAAAGTAGTAGATATTTTTAATGTAAATTTACCTAATATAACAATATTTAAAATTTGAAAGAACTAATTTGATTTTATATATATTGTGTGGGTGATTTATTTGGTGTAATATTGTTACCTTTAGGCTGTAGCTTCTGTTTTATTGTTTTGTTCAAAGATATCTTTTACTTTTACTAATTTAACTCATTAGAATGAGATACAAGCTTTAAGTTATTAACTGTGCTCATTTGGATAGAGATTATTTTTCTGTCAACTGTCATTTTATTCTTGTTAAGTTTTATAAATTCGGGTTCTTTTTATTATTTTTTAATAGCCTTTCCTACTGATTGTTCCAATTCTTCTTTATTTAGAAAATATGTTGTTGATCTGTGCCTTTGTCATATTTATATATGATTTTGTTTATAACGAAATCATATATAAATTTAATCCAATGATTTTTCTCTTGAATGTGATTTATGCTAAGGTAAAAAATAGTATTTTCTGATAAAAATTTTGAAACAATTTTTGTATTACGGAAAATTATATCTTGTAAGCATATGCTTTGCATATGTGCTATCAAATATTGACCCTCATATTTGAATAAACTTGTGTATCACTTCTAATTATTTAAATTAAAAATGCATAATGCAAAATGTTTTATTATAAATATTGTGATACCTGGGTCAACTTTCTTTATAGAAATATGTTAACATTGTTATTTTTTAAGATACAACTAAAATGAATGTATCACTAATTAAATGTATTTTTTTTATAATGCAATCTTAGTGAACTTCTGTTAACATTTGGACTACCATAAATTTTGCGTTTATAGGCAAACAAATCTTAAAGTTGTTTCCATCTTACATATTAAATGTTAATGTGTATTAATGTTCCTTTTCTTATTCTGACTGTAAAACTTGTTGTACAACATATATATATATATATATATATATATATATATATATAATATATATATATATATATATATATATATATATATAATTACAGTGTCTCTCACTATAACCCCACATATATAAATTGAAGCTTTTTATTCTAAATATTGATATTGACATTTGAAGTTCTTTTTAATTCATAGCATTGGTTAAATGCATTTGAAAAAAATGTAGAAATGAATTTATGTAAGATAATGTTAAAACTTTATTTCATATAAAGTCCTTTAATAAGATTTTTTTAATTAACATTTACTTGGTATGCATCAATAAAAATTGTTTAATGCCTCAAATAAAAATTGTTTTTTGCTCTTTCAATAGCATATGAGGAAAAAAAATAGTCTGAGTGTTAATAACATGTGCAATAGAGTATAATACTTCTAAAGTATTTGATAAGTTACCAGTTTGTTTTTCCTAAGTTAGAGTAATGTTAATTAACTTATACAATTTCAAGTTATAGTTTCAAAAAAGTATACTTTTTATTTAAATATTAGTATAAAAGTGTTCTGTAGTATTTAACTATAAAAAGAATCATTATAATGAGGAGACAAGAAATATATGTATACTTTATATTCTTATCTCATTGTGTATATATATATCAGTATACACATATAATAATACATTGATATTTTATTAGCAAACAAAGTAATTTTTATTCATAGTGGAAATTAAATAACCAGATACTTGTGCAGAATTGGGTAAACTTAAATTAGAATGGTGTAAAGAGGTAAATTCTTTTATAAAGTCTTGGTAACAAAAGCTGTATACCTGAAGGCTTATATATATATAATATGTGTATGTCTTTAGTTTGAATATGGGCTATACTTTTTTTAAAAGATGCTCTTTAAATTAAACATTACTATAATCACGAAAAAGTTTTTTTTTTTTTTTTTAAATAATAAATAACTGTTTATTTTACAGATGATAGTCATTCATCTGATCATTTAGATTGTTATAATAGTCATTCTGCATCTCATAGTTCATCTGGTAGTAAAAGAAATTCTCCTGTGTACTTGCCTTCTCTCCAATATTCAAAGGTATATTTTAAAAATCATATTTAATTTTTTTTTATAACATGTCAACTATGAACTAATATAAATATATCTATATACAATGCTTTAAAAAAATTTTTAATGGGATTATAGTAGTTGATATTTTAACAGTATTTGTCAAATTTTGATTGGAATTTTCTTCTAAAAAATTGTAAGGATTTTTTATTTTTATTTATTTTTTTTCATTAAAACTTGAATTTATAAATATTAAAAAGGTAACATTTTCTTATATTATCCATGTGCTAGTTATAGATTAAAGTTGTATATAAAGTATCATAAACAATTACATTTCTTCTATCATAACAAATGTGAGTTTAGAAAAGTCTTGATCATTTAACTAAAATTAATATGAAATAAATAGAAGTTTTAATTTCAGTCCCCAAATTTACTATTGTCAAATTTCATAAAGTACATTTATATTTGTAAGATTTGAGAATTTAAAACTAATTCTACTGCATCACAAGGTTGTAAAATTTCAACCATGTTTGTTAATGATAAAAATTTTATGTAAATAAAATTCAATAGGGGGTAATTAATGCTAGAATGTTTCTTTTTAGACAGACTATGGATCTTTTACCACTAGTATTTTTTCATATACTGCTTATTTGGTTTATAAATCAAGAAACTTTATTGTGTATTTCACCTTCCTAATAGTGATAAGCTTAACTGTCTCTAATTGCAATATTTTGTTATGTCATAGTGTAATTCAAAGTCTTAAAGTTTACATTGTCATATTAAAAGTTATTTATTTTCAATAAAATTGTATATCTATTATCCTTGTTAACTTAAAAATAAAAACTAATTTTTTAAATAGTATTAACATTTTCTACTAGCTTGAGTGATAAGCTTCCTTTAAATAGATTTAGATAATTCTAAAGGCTTATATTGTCATTTAAAGAATAATGGTTATCTGTGTAGTGTTTCAACAGTGGATATTAGCTTGCTTTCAATATTATAAGAGTGAGGGAATGCTGATGGCTGACACTTGTAGTATAAGCAGAAAAAAAAATGTTAAAGATTTTTGTTTATAGTCTCCTGAAAAGTATGAACATTAACTATGTTAAAGTAGATTAATAGCATGTATAGGAAGCTTTTTTAAAACATACTTGAAAACTGAATTAGGTAAAAGTAATTATGACAGTTATGACTCATTGATTTTCTTCTGCTTGCAGTTTTACACATTAAATTCTGACTTGTTTTGTTCAATTTGTATGAGCTTTTATGCGAAATATTTAGTTACTTAGAGGCATAAACATAGGTTTTTATTTATTTATTTTATTTTATTTTTTTTTAACATATTGAAAGATGATTTCAATGTATTTGTTTTCAAATTGATTGACTTAATTTATATCAACATCCTGTGTGTTTTATACTTATTAATGTATTTGAAATTAAGTTATATTAAGCAATTTATTTCCATTGTTTATGAACTAAGTTATTTAAAACTGTTTTTAAAGCATTAGTATGTTAAAATGAGGAAAACCAGTTCCTCACCTATCTAAAAAAATGTTGACACTAATTACTATCAAACATTAAGTGAATATTTTGACACTGTCAATTTTTTTATATTTTATTGTATTTAATAGCATTTAACTTCTCAGAATGACTAAAATATAAAAATTTTATATAAATTTAACTTAGAAAAGAATGTACTTTTCTAAGTGTTAATGAATTTTTTAAAAATAAACTTGTATACTTGTAATAACTTCTGAAAATATGAAATTTATTTTGAATCTTAATAGTAATAAATTTAATACCCATTTTGTAATTTTTCATTACCTATTGTTTTGGCTTTCACTTTAATCAAAGATATGTAAATGCATAGTTTATTTGTAACAATAGTTTTCTGTAGCTGAAATATGAAATTAAATATAATTTGAGATACATATGAATTTATTTTGTACTTTAATATGTTTATTTAAAGTGTAACTAGTTTTCTAATGTTGCTTATTTAAAAATTTTTATTTTTAGGAGGATTTGATGAAATATGCATCTCTTCCTTTGTCACAGAATAGACCACCATGTCTAGATCCTGCATATAATAAGTATGATACTTTTTGTCTCTTGGAAATAATCTTAAAAATATAATGAATGGAATATTATGAATATATTGACTATAAATATAAGTAGTTATATATTGTAATTTCACTTTTCTGTGTATTCAAATTGCTTGACTAGTGTTTGGGGGTGAGTAAGTTAATATCTTTAGGTAGGTAAGAATTTTTGGGATATTTACCCAAGGTCTAGGTAAATACCTCAAACCAGGATTTTGGGGGGGGAGATTAAAGTAAATGGATTGTAAATTTTTATCTGAAACTAATATATATTATAAAACATCTTTTATTTATGCATATATACATACACTTAAATTATGTTTTATATTATTTTTTAATTAAAAGTTTTGACCAAATCATTAGACAAATATTTTATATGTAAATACTACACAAGCACAAGAAAAAAAAATTAATCATTTTTAAGTGAAGATGCTAGCTTATAGGCAGATAATTCGTGCAAATCATCTGACTCTGAAATATTTGACACAGATGCAATCTAAAAGTAAGAATTATTAACTATTGCAAAAGTTGTGCTCAGAAATTTCTTCAGATTTCAGGATTTGAATTACTTTTCAATAAATTTTAAAAAATTTTCAAAATGGTGTTTTATAATGTGTTTTTTAACATTTTCAAGAATTTGTATTATTTTTTGTTTTTAGAAAGTAATAAAAGTTGTAAACATTTTCACCAAAGCCCCTATTTTTCTACATTTTATGAATGTTATTTTATATTATTCCACTTCTTTAATGAATATTACTAACATATAGAAGTTTAAACTTGTTTTATCTTTTCCTGACATTAAAAAAAGAATACCAAAAGTTGTTTGAATTCAATAGTTTTAATCAATAAAGATTTTTATATAAAGGTATTAGTCAGCAAATGTATTTTCTAAATTTATTATTACAAAATTTAGTGTTAAGATTATAGTTTTCATTTAAAATACTGCAGTTTTTATAGTTTGAAAGAATTTTATTTCTTTTATTTTTTGATAAGTCCAACTGGCAAATGGGATCCTGAACGATGGTTTATGAACCACCGAAGTGATCGTGTATCATCTAGTGATGATTCACGATCTAAACGTGAACGACAAGAAGATGGCATTGTTAGTCATAAACGTAAATCTTCTGACCCAAAAGAGCGTATCAAAGAAGAAAAGGATGACATTGTCCTTAGCCCTCAACGGAGGAGTTTTGGAACTGGGTGTCATGTTATCCAACAGTCTTCATTGGCTAGAAGGCCTGGTAGCCCTACAGATAGCAGAGATTCTGAGAAGTAAGTTTTTACCTTTTACATTTGACTAAATAACTGTTGAATTTCACTTCAGAAAGTGTTTATGTAAGAGGGTGTTGAACTTATTATTTAGGTTGTTTTTTTTTAATCTACACATAAGCTATTCTTTCATATTTTTAGCAGGTTGGTAAAAATCTTGATTAAAAATGGAGTTATTTTTATTTTAATATACCTTTTAGATTTAAAACTAGACTTGGAAAAAAAAATTAAAGTTAAATATCACAAATCAAATTATATAAGTTCGTATGAATTTTATTATGAGTAAGTTTTTATTCTATTTATTTTATTAATGTATGCAATATTATTTACATGTGACAAATTATGTATAAAATATTTGAATTTTTTTAATCCCTCCTTAACAATCCTTTACAAAGTTGGGGTTTTTTTTTTCAATGTTTACAAAAATTATTGAATCAGTTTTTAAAACACTATTAATGAAGTATACACAAAAACAAATATATGTGAAAATATTAGGGATTTAATGTCAGATTAAGATAAATTCTGAAAAGGATTTTATCAGATGTCTTTACTGAAGGAAGAATAATTAAATCTTATCATTCCCTGCAAGCGATAGTATGAGCTGCAATGCTTTCTTATGTTGTTGATTGTGCCCTCTATTCATGTTATAAAAAAATCACTGTGTGGAAAAAAGTATTAATGATATAAATCATTTTTTAATGCAGATATTTTAATCATTTATATCAAAATGATATAAATGAACCAACTCTGATTTTCTATACTACAAAATTAATGTTTTGCTACTGTTCATATTTCTCTTCATAATTTTGAAATTTTATTTGTCCTTAAGCTTATAGTGTGTTGTGCTCAAGGATTTCTCTTTTACTCACTCATGAAAATGCTATTCTTCACTATTTTCATTCAAGAGATGTCTTTGTCTGAAACAGTAATGTGTTAATGTTTAGTATATAAGATCTTTTTTGTTAAAACCTATAAATTAGAAGAAGAGGAACAGTCAGGAGAATTTTATAGCTGTATTGTCACTTATCCCATTTTATTTAAATGAAGTTTAACTGTATAATTTTTGAGTTTAACTATTTCTAAAGTATCAAATTATATAATTACTGCAGTGTATTTTGTATTCTTCATAACTATAAAATGTTAATTTTTAGTTTTAACTTTTGATTAATTTTTTTAATAAAGTTGAGTGTTATATCATATTGAGAATGTATAAATTTAAATTGATTATTTTTAAAATGTTAAATTACTAATAATAAAAAAATAGATTAAATTTTTTTTATGGAACATATTAATTTATCTTTCTAATTGACTTTTTTAAAAATTGAAACATAAGCATATTAATATAGTTATACATATTTATGCGCATGTGTGTGCTTGCAAATACAAAATATTTGCCCTAATATCATTTTTGTAAGAAAGTACTTGTGCTTAAAAAGTGCAAGTACCTTCTTTAATAATTTCAGCTACTAACATTTAATTATTTCTGAGTCTCTTACTCCTTTCAGTTAAGAGGGCTAAAAACATTTATATATGTACACTTGCCATACATGGGCCCAGGGTTATTAGATGTGCACAATATACATATAAATGGCAGTTGATAGACTAAATGTTAAAATATCCTAATTAAACCTTTTGTTGTTTCAATATAAAATAATTGGTTAGAACTTTAATAATCCAGAAGGGACCATCATAAAGGAACTATAATTTATCAAATATAGTTCTTTTATGTTTTAAAAGATCTATTTGCTAAAATAATTCAAATATATAGGGTGAGTGAATTATGCAATGCAGTCATATTGTAATATCAAACTTCTATTGATTGTATTAAGTTATGAATGTATCATGAATCTATATTGATAGTGAATAGCATAAACCATTCATTGCACATAGACAGCCTACAACAGAGAACTAGTCATAGATACACACACATTAAGTGAAATATGCAGGTTTATTCACAAAATATGCTACTCAATATTTTCTATACTCTCCAGTATGTAGTACTGAAAATACTTTTGTAAAAAACAAAATTACAGATTTATCTAATTTACCAATTACTTAATTCCATAATTGAATTGAATACCAATATGTTGTGTTTTATTCTCATTATTGTATTTTAAATGTAGTTAAGAACATATTAAATAGCTTCTATTATTAGTTTATAAACTGAATCATTTTTCTTTTTGTTTAGAAAAATCAAACCTTAGACTTCTCAGGCAGTATTTTCTTAAATGCTTCTAGACAAAACTTTTCAAATGAATTTTAGTATTCAATATTTAAAATTATATTTTTGGGGTAGATTTATGTAAGTAAATTCCTTTGAAATATAAATTTGTTATATTTTTTTAAATATATGCATTTCATAAAATCCTGTTAAATGTTATTTTGAAAATAGTTACTGTTCTAAAAGTTTTTAGTAATAAAATTTATCTTTTGTGGAATGATACACATTAAAGATGTTGAATAATTGGTTTTGTATAGTTGATAATATGGTTACTATTTCTATGCATTTTTGCTCTACACTTAAACTATTCTTTCCTACTTTTAGTGCTGCTAAAATATGTCTGTTGATGCATCTATTTATCTTAATTGTGTAATTCTATTTGCCATTTATAATGAAAAATACTCGCTCTTTATTTTGTAATTATTCACTCATGGGAGAAAAAATCTATTCTACTTCACTACTTCCATAGTATAATTACTTACAAAAGTAACAATTTGTCCCAAATAGCAGATCTTATACATTATTTTTGAAATGTTTAAAACTATTAGTTACAGAGATCCATCTAGAAGAATTGGAAGTGGTCGTATTATGACACGAGACAGAGATCAAAGAGATTGGGAGCGAGATCGTGAATATGGTTATAGTAGCACTAGAAATGATCGTCGTGATAGATTTGACCAAGATGATAATGAAAAAGATATGCGACGGTATTCAAATCGCTATAATCGTAATGATAGACGTTCAAGAGGTATGTTAAATTTTTTAAACTTTGTTTTAATAGGTATATTTGCTAAAGTTAATTCATTTTATTATAGAATCCTATTTATAAAAGCCTAATGAATTTTCATAAAAAGTGTCTTATAGTGTAAAATTTTTCTTTGTATATATGCTATGCTGAATTATAGCTAAAATCTTCAGATTTTTAATGTTTTATAAATTTAAAATTTTTTACAGAATTTTAAAATTTTTCAAATCAAAAAATATTATTGTTATTTGAAGAAAAAAAAAGTTTAGATACTTAACAAAAAATTGTCAATTGTATGACTAAAATTTATTTTAACTCAAAAGTTTAAATTTCTTTTGGCTTTTTTTAAATTTTATACAGGCCGAGATCGTATAGATGAAGTAGAACCAGAATGGTTTAGTGGTGGCCCTACTAGTCAGTCAGAAACTATAGAACTTGTTGGTTTTGAAGAAACTCAAAATGATGATGACAATCGTAAACAATCTAAGAAAAGTGGAAAAAGAGCTAAACAAAATTCACGTCGCTCCAGTTTGAAATCAGAGGAAGGAGAAAAGGCTGAAAATACTTTGTCAGAGGATGTTTCTCAAAAGAAAGGTTTTTAATATTTTATCTTCTGTATTAGAATTTTTCAATGCAGTGTTATTTAATGGAAGCATTAAACCTAATTTAATTTAGTTGCATAGATGTTTAAAGTAAAATGCTGATGTAGTGCTAAATATTAATAAAAGTCATAAATTTACTAATTTTAACAGTGAATTTTTTTTCTATTTTAATTTAAGACTCCTGTATATAAAACTGGCCAGAAATTGTCTGATTTCACTTACTCTAATATGCTGTATGTGATTGCAGTTGTGTATTAGGCCATATGTTCTCAATCAGGAAAAAAAGTTTAATGTTTAAATTAAATTACATTATATTTAATAATTTTCATAATTATGGATGTGTAAATGGATTTTTTTAGGAAGCTTAATATGTATTCTTAATATTTTGTTAGCAAACCTCTCTCAAGATGAGCCTAAATCTGCTGAAAGTAAGACTGATGATGTACCTGAAACTAACAAATCAAACAATACTGGCTTTGATTTAGATGAATTATTTCGAATGGACTGGATTCCTGGTCTCCTACATGTAAGTCTGCTTTTGTTAATCTCAAATTGATAAAAAAAAAATTAACTGATAGAAATATTTCATGGTTAATGTTTCTGTGTATTAAGTAGAAATTAGTTTAAATGTAAATCTAACTAGGATTTTTTTTCTTTTTTGTCTAAGTTTTTCATCTTCAATTTTAAAGAACTGTGTTAATTTTCTCTGCAAGAGAAAATTTGCATTATAAATAATTTTTCTTTGGCTCTAAGGTAATTATAAAACTTTTATTGATCTTTTATGAAGGATATGATTTCTAATATTGGATTGTAGATACATCCATAAGTCATTCCCATGGCCAATCACATGATTTATAGCTAGCTTTTCTCTTTATGTAAATGTTTTTTCATGTGTGTATTAAATAAAAATACACATGAAGAGTATATCCATTTTATATCCTATGAATTTATCCTATGAAAGTACTCAAAAGAATTGTTCTTTTGAGTACAAATTCATTAATATTAGTGTTGTAGAATCTTGAGGTATGTTATATATATATTTTTTTTTCTGATGCAATAATTGTGTAATTTTTGTATTTTCAAATTCCAGAATGAATCTCCTCCAAATAATATGGGAAATGAAATGGCTTGTAGCCGTTTTAGTCAGTGGTTCAAGCATGATAGCCCACAACCAGAATCTGGTAACAATAGTAGGCGTTCCTCCCTTCATGAGGAGTTGATTGCTAATGTTCTTAATAGTAAGAATAATTTTTTTTAATGCCCTGTATAAATATTATACAGGAATTTGTGTTTAATCAGGTTATATGAATTGTCAGATTTTTGCTCATTGTTTTCAGAATTTTTTAAATGGGATCACAATAACCCCTATTTTCTAATTACTATATTTAATGCACATTACTTTCTTTCAAAGTGATGTAATATTAATGTATTTGCATATACGTGACTCAACTTCTTATATACAATTTGCACTGTAAAAATTCTTTGAAACTCAGTTTTACATTTTCTCTTATAACATGTTGTTCCAATGCATTTGTATAGTATCTTTTAATTTTTATAATTTTCCAGTTTTCTCCTCATTTTTAAAATGATTAAATTTATTATAGATTTAAAACCATTTTGATTAATTTTTGTACAAAATATAAAGGAGTCTGATACTTTATTAGAAAATCATAACTCATGTCAGAATATACTCATATGAAAATGCATTCAGATTTTGTCAAAACAATGAAAAAAAATGTTAACTGACTTAATATGAATGACAGTTAACTGATTTTAAGGTTTCCATAGTTAATTTTATGCACATTTAATATGGCACATTCTAGTAATTATTTATTTCTTAGAACAAATAATTCTTAATTTTGAATAAAAAATTTTCTATCTTACATGTGCTCACTAATCATTGTGTATAAATATATTTTCAGGTATAGAGCCTCAGTTGATAATCCCCTCACCAACTCCAAATTCTTCAGATACATTTTTTACACCTATTAGCCCAGCCCTATCTCACTCAACTAGTTACTCTGCTCCTCAGTCACTTACATCTGGATGTAATTCCAATAAAGATATTATGGATATCCTTCAGTCTGCTAATGCAAGCTCTGATACTGCAGTTAATGGGGGAAACCAAAAAGGTACCCTTTGTTTATCAACATTAATTTTTCTTAATTTCAGAGATATTTATGTGCTAGATTTTCTATATAATTCTGGGGGCTTTCTTTTTCCTATGTTAAATTTAGAAATCTGGGTTTCAAAGTATTTCAAAATTTAAAGTTACTATTAGTTTACATATTTTTGGGTCTCCAATGCTGTATAGTTTTGATGGCATCCAGATAAAAGATATAAGATATCAAGGGATAATTACTGATATAAATTGTTTACACTGAGAGCCTGTAAAAAACCAAAAAATTTCCAGTATTTTCAAAACTTGTTAAAACTTGTCTAACTTGTTTCCATGGGGTATTTAACATTTTTGGTGGGTCCCTTCACATGTTGGAATTGAGGGTAGTGAACTTGCAGATAAAGCTGCTAGATATGCAAGTAAGTATTTAAATTTTAACTTGCCATATTGCAATGAAAAAAAAAAAATGTGGTAAAATTTTATGAATAATGGCAAGATGAATGGGACCAGATTGAAAATAACAAAGTTACACCTTGGTGTACTCAACCATTAAAAAAAGTTATTCTTGCCTGTCTTCACATTAGACAGGCTTGTTTTTACTCATTGTCATTTGCTTTTAGTTTTACACCCTTTGTGTACATTGTAAAAGTACAATGACCCTGAAACATATCCTTGCTGAGTATCCTATGCACACTAAACAGTGTCTGTATCATTTTTCTTAAAACAAGCTGCTTTTAAGTGATATTTTAAATTCTGTTCTTCATCAAATCAGTGTAACCATTTTTAAAGAAATTGGTTTTTGCCTTCACATTTGAATGCCTCAATTTTACTTATTTATCGACATTTTTACTGTTATTTGTATCATTGTTTTCCATTGTCTTAATTAGTGCTATAGTTTCTTGGTATTTATTCATGTTTTGCTATTTATCTCGACATTTTTCACTCTTTAAATTGCTTAATTTCATACTTGACTCAATGTTTAAGGATTCAGTTCTGTAAAACCTCATAATCATAATTTAAGAATGGTCGGCTGCAAATTTGGAATGTACTATTTTATCCGTTTGTACAAATATATGGTCAGAAGATTATTTTTGGTTCATTTCTGATTATAACATTTAAATTCTATTTAATATAAATAAAATAATTAATCTAAATTGTAGGTTTGTAAGATTTTTTTTTCTCCTCTAATAAATTATGTAATTTTTTTGTTTGAGCAGTTCCATTTAGTTAATTTCATCTTGCAGATTCCAAAAGTGTAAAAGAATTGGAGGCTGATTTAAAGAGAATAGTGTTAGGTGAAAATAAACAGCAAGAAAGATCTGCATTTGATAAATTGGTATGTTTTCAATTTTTACTTCTCTTGAAATTGTATTAGTTATTTTCATGTTTAATTTTTTACATTTCTTTTGAACTTTTCCTTAGTCAAAAATTGATATTTTGTAGTAAATATTTAATTATACAAATACATAAGTTTTATTCCATTTTATTTAATAAAAGAAATTGTAGCATTAATATTGGATAACAGAATGTACCCTAATTTAATACCTAAAGTAATTCAGTAGACATAAATGGTACTAGGAGGCATATAAAAATAAAATGTTTGAATGCCTATACACCAACTTTGTTCAATTTAAAAGGACTAAGCATGAGTTGATAGTCTGTCAGCTTTTATCTGTAACATGTTTTAAACCATAGTTGTATTAAGGTAATTATTTATATTGAAGACTTGTTATAAAAAAGATTTTTTCCAGTTTAAGTTTTTTCACAGATTTTATAAAAAAAAAAGGGAAGGGTGTTTTTTTTTTTTTTTTTTTGGGGGGGGAAGGGTTTAATTCTTTTATTTGAATATATGTGTACTAGGAGGATATATAAGCCTTTTATAAGTGTGCATATTTTTATTATTTCTATATGTTGTATTCTTATTTTCACTTTTAACACTTCAATATATTGAAATGATTTTAATGGAAAAGTTTTCACTCTGGAGGATGTATTACTTTCATTCTTATTTACATAGGCAATTTTTACAAAGCATTTGAAATCTAATTGTGTTTTATTCTGTAGTATATGAATAAATTTAAAAAAATTGCTTTTATTCTTAATATTTTTTGAACCACATTTGGTTAAACTTTTAACTAACTGTACATGTCAACATACAGTCTGTTAATTTTAGGATTTTGTAAAATATTTTTATTTTTAGCTGCAACATATGTCTGAATCTCGAAACTCACCTGCTTCCTCTCTAAGCATTGGCCCTCTGGATAAATCTAAGGCTCTACAGGAACAGGATTTGCTACAAGATATGCTTGGTGACTCACACGCTAGTTCAGTTTCACCTGTGATGCAACCATTTCAAATGTTTAAGGAGGATAAACCTGTTTCTCAACTTCCTTCGGGTATGCTTATATTTTAAAAAATTTAATTTTAGTCTGTTTGTTTGTTTGTTATACCATAATTTTGTTATTCATAATACAAAATGTTTAGACTATTCTATATATTTTATTAAAATCAACCCCAAACTTGGTAATCTTAATAATGCTTGAAGAGGTGAAAATGAGAAAAATCTTTAATCTTATCTATAATTAAAGTTTAGGATGGAATTTTGCTTTGATTTTTTGTAACTTATATCTGCTACAGCCTTTCTCATCCATATGAATTATATACTATGTCTGATGTCTATCATTAAAAATATGTAAGATTAAGGATTTTGCAAATACTTTCAGGTTGATAATTTAGTCAGTTGTAATATTGTAATTGTTATATGAACTTTTGTTTATACTGTAATACTATTTAATATGAAGTTAACACTAAAATAAATTCTCAGTATAGTTAAAAATTCAGTTTAAGAATCTTCCTCCCTTTTTCTCTTTAAGGAATACCTCGTAACCAGTTTTCACAACTTGGTCAACCAAATCAGAATGAAATATTTGCTCAGTTGGTACAGCAGCATACCAAACAGGATCAACCATTTTCACATATGCAGCAGTTGCAAATGCAGCAACAGCAGATTCAAAATCATTTACAACAACAACAACAACAGCAATCTCAGCATATGAATGTTCATGGTTTCCCTACTGATGTGCTAGCAAAAATCTTTGGTACTTCTCAAGCACCTGTGAGTCCAGCTTCTCCAGGTCTCCATCAGAGTTCATCTGCTCCTTCCTTAAGTCAAAATGACACTATGAATTGTAAGTTTTTCTTCTGCATATTGTAGATGGCTTGAAAATAAGTTAAATTCTATAATGCAATGAATACTAGTATTCTTAAATGCTTGTATTGTTAAGTTTATTATGATTAGCTCTATTATCTGTATTTAATTTTTCCTACTATTTTTGAAAGTTCATACAGGTATTATATGAAAAATAGCTTGAGGAATTTAGAGAACTATGTATTAACAGACCTGCCAACTCTCCAAATTTATCCCAGCAATACTGAATTTTTCACCACTTTTCAGGTTTCCATGACAAATATGTGAATTGCCAGATTTTTGAAGGGGTAAACTTAAAATTTACTATTTACACCCATTTTTGTGACAACAAAAACAAAGTTTAACTTCGGCTCTACCAATTTGAGCTTAATAATACCAGTGCTATCAGACTGTGGTCAGAATTTTATAGTCTTCAATGAGAAAAATTCTTACTGCAATTTTTGAAGGTGTCAATACCCAGTGGCATTTGATTGGACATCTAAAGATCAGTGATAGATATTTTATATGTAAGGAACTAACTCATTTTTCATGTTATTTCTTATAATTCCACATAGTAATGCAAAGTGTGAACAAATTTTTAGCTGTGACACAAAAACCATATATTTTCATTCATTAATAACAAATAAAACAGTTGAAAATTTGTTGATTTGTAAATCAAGGCAATAGGACGATGTTTTGAACAACCATTAGATTGTAACTAAAAGAAAACGAAATTTGCAACAATAAATGTGGTACCAAAGGAACAATTGCAAATATTTTAAATAGGTAATATTGTCTTTAATTTTTCTTTACTTAATGTCATTAAGTTTTCATATTTTTTTTGTGTTTTTGTGTATGTTACAAAATTAACCAGATATGAAAATTAAATATATTATTTGGCTTTTTTATATAGTTTTTTTTTTAGTATGGCATAAGGTTATTATCATCTATAAGCATAAGTTATTGCAGATTTTTGGACTTTTGGGGGTTGGCAGGTCTGTATTTATGAGAAATCAAAAATTGTGTATTAAAAGTTGAAATGCAGTTATTGTCATATTTAATATTGCTTGGTAATTATGTCCTGATGTTAAAATTGCAGTGTTATTAACATGCATGAATTCTACCTTAAGGATACATTTTTAAAAAAACTTAATAGAAATTTTAGTGTTTTTTCTTAAATGGTATATATTTTATTTATTTAAATTTTGTAGCTGTTCTCCAATATCAGAGACAACAAGAACTCTTGTCTTCCATATTGAAGCAGCAGCATTCTGCTCAGAATGTGTCCCAATCGACTCTCTTGCAGCGTCGTCAACGTCCGTCCACCAAAGAAATACCCTTGCAACAAACTTTAGGGCTACCAACACTTGGTATCAGCCCACGTCAGTCACCTCTTCCTCCAGAAGCTGTCAATTCTGCAATTTCTAGTCAAGGGCGAATACCATCACCTTTAGGTTTGTTCATTATGATTTGCAGTTTGTTTTGCTGTTCTGTTGTTATATAATTCTTATTAATATTTTGCTTATTTTTGTTTCTATTATGTAAATAACTTTAAAGTGGTTTTTAAGCGAATTCGGAAATATTGATGCAGGATTTTAGTAATGCTTCATGTTAGTTTTGTATGAGCATTCTTATTTCATTTTGTAATGTATATTCTTCTGAATATTTGATTCAGAAATATTTATCTAGTAATGATAAATTTTATTTAAAAATAAAGAAAATTCCACCTATACATTTCTGCATTATAAACTGATTTGGTAAGGTATTTGATTAATTAAAAGTACATGTTGAATTCTTACATTTCCTTTCTTTACTGATTTTATGCAATAAAAAGCAGCATAGAATTTCAGTAAAATGATGCATGAAATTTTTCAATAAAATGTTTTAGAAAGAATATACCTGTAATGAATTATACTGTCATTGTTAATAAGACATATCTGTGTTATATAGTTACAATATGTTTGTCTATTTTAAATTTACCAGAAATATCTGTTTTATCACAAGGTAAGATGTTTATAAGGCATATACATGAAGTTTTTAATTTTCAGAATTCTGGTGGTAAAATTAATACATGTTAAACACCTTAAGTCTTAGAAAAAGTATATGTTAAAGAAATTTCTTGCTAGCCATGAGTTTATATTGGAATTATTCTCAAAGGAAAAGCACTAATAAATTAGAATCTCATAATTATGAAAAGAAGTTTGTTTTTATATGTAAACATAAACTATTAGTCTTACCTTCCAATTTAACTTAAAATGTTGGCTAGTTTGCCATTTGACTTCTTTGAGATATTTGCCTTTTTTTCTGTTGTATATTTTTTATGTACTATTTGTTTTTTCTTCTGTGTCTTTTCATGTCATTGTTTATTTACTTATAAATGAACCCGTTAATAGCACTGTCTTTTTGTTCACCTAGCACCAATAAAATCAAAATAAAACTTGGGGTTATATTTCAAAGAGTGGGTACTTTAAATATTCTTAACCTAAATATGTAAAATGTTTTCTGTGTGTAGTGATGCTGTTGTAAAATAATTTTATGCTATCTTATATATTAAAATCTGATTGTGAGTATGTGTGTCTATCTCCTCATGAACCGTTGGACGCAGAAGGGTGCTGAAGGTACCAAAAGATGCAGAACGTCCCAGGGAGGTCATTTCGCCCATTCCTGTTCTGATATTCTAATTAGTTAAAAAAATATTAACAAAAAAACTGACCAAAGTGACCACTTTAATTTTGCGGCATGCACTTTTCATTGTTGAGTTAGTGTCAAAATGAGTATTATTCAACGTTGGCATTATTATTGCCTGCTATTTGGTATTCAGAGTAATATATAAATTTATCTATGCTATTAAAATTAAAGTGTAAAGAAATACATTTATGAAAATAGATATGACTTATTTGCGATATTTTGATAGCTGCCATGTCTCAAGGTAAAACTTTTGTCATAGATTTTGTTATTTAGAACTGATATTTTATTTCAGTTTTCAATAGAGTAGAAAATAAATAAGCACATTTTAAAAAATTATAAGATTGATGTATTCTGTTTATTTTGTTTGTACTTTGTAGCTGACATTTATAAATTAAAAGTCGTCATTTAATAGGTTAGGATATTTGAAATTTTCTTTTATTTAAAATATTAATACAAAAAATTATCAATAGGAAAAGACAAAAAAAAATAGATTTCTTTCAAGAGTGGATAACTAAAAATTGTAAGTTAATTTAATAGAACATGGATATGTTTCATCTATAATAGCTTCATTAGATTAATCCACATTGAATTTATAGCTTATTGCTGTTTCATTGAGTGTAGGATTGCTGTTTAATTATTCTTTTACTATAACTATTCTTTAATCTAACTGAAGTTTGGGCTAAATAGGAACATATGCAATGCACGTCATCATCTAACTATTTTGCCTTTGGTGACTAAAACATTAGCAAATGGTAGCATGAAATTGAGTAAGAAATAAAGATTTCTTTGCATCTTCAGCCCATGATGAAAATATTTACAAAAATGAAATGTAAGAAGTAAAAATTATTTTAAATAAATTCTCACAGCAAAGACATTACATGCATGCATATATATAACATGTTGAGAATTTACTCATGTAGTATAGAAAATCGGGGAATTAAGCATCATTAAGTTGTGGTTCTCAAACAATACTGCACACGTATATATTTTTAACTTTGATTGTCTCTTGTTAATAAATTATCATATTCATCAACTATCTTCAGCATACAGTTTTATTAAATATTTCTATTAGTATGTTTATTTTTAATAGTGGATTTAAACCTTTAAGTGAAATGTTAATACCCAGACCGAAGGCTGAGTGCAAAGCAACTATTTTTTTTTTTTTTTCTTTTTTTTTTTTAAATAATGTTTGATTAGGTACTTGTATGTAATTTTTCAGCTTTATCCTGCTGTTTGTGTTGGTTGAAAGTGAAATTTAAAAATTTATTGTGCTTGACAGTTGTGGTGGTTATTCATTTCAGTGTTTGGACAGCAACCTCCTGCCTTGAGTCATGCCCCAGCTCCTATTCATCCAGCTGCTCTTGTTCAAGCAATGGCTCAACAGAATGCTGCAAACTCTAACACCCTCCAAGTGCAGGTATTCTCTTTTTTACTTTCTTGTATATGTAGAATAAGGTAAACATTGTAATAATACAAAATTTTAACTTTATTGTTTGAATTGATCATTACATTTTACCCCTTCCCAAGTCCAATACCATTTCTGAAATTATGTGTGTTTGTATATGAACACAATAACTTTTGACTTAAAGAAACCAAATTTTATGTTCGTTGTGCAAAAGTGTAGTTTTTAATCAACTTTTGAGTTACGTATGGCCACTGGAAGTAGCAATTTACCTGCTGCCACTTCTGGTTACTATCCAATTTCTAAAGCTGTTATTTAAGTTCATAAAAGACGGATTTATCTGGAATAATGTTTATATGTTTTGATAAAGAACAAAGGCATGATTAGCATAGTTTTCTTTTTTATAAACCAAGAAAAAGCTGCTCCACCTGCTCTCTTTTTCTTCCTAATACTTAAATTAGTATATGTAATATATTAAATAACGGTAGAGTAGCTTAAAATTTCAAGAAAATTTTTTACTCAATTTTCAGTTTTAAATGTGTAGTACTATATTTGATTGCATGAATTTTAAAAGTTCAAGTATACATTATTGATTTTAATTGCTCTAAAATTATTATCAGTGCAATAAGAATTGGTGGTTCTTGCTTAAAATTTCATAAATTACTGTTGTGGGTTAGTTATTTCTGAGACAAGTTAATTTTTATTGACCTTGCTGTAACCAAACTGTGGAAATTCTAATTTAATAAACTCCTTTGATGTGCACTTCTACAATTTAAAGACTAGTAATTTTTAGTGGTGAGAGCTATTTATTAAAACCTCTTAATAGGCACAGTGCTATGCACTTAGTTACATATGAAACATATTTGAATTTATGTACAGAAAACGTGTAAGTTTCCTTCTTGCCATTTCACCCAAAATTAGTTACTTTCATTATTTTTTACTCTATAGAGCCCTTTGTAGTAATTTGAGAAATTTTGCTTTCTATAACATTTAATATTTTTTGTTTTGTATCCCATAAGACATTTAATAAAGGGTTTAAGTAATTTGATGTCAAACAAATTACTCTTCTGGTGAGTAAAACTTGAGTTGGAAACCGCATCATACACCTTAGAATATGATTGATTGTTTTAAAATTTATAGTTTAATTAGAAATGTACATCACTGTAGAAAGTATATAGCTTTTTAAGTTTTTTTTCCTCTACTTCTAAATAGAATCCAGTGGTTTTACAACGTGTTCCCTCTCCTCAAGAATTGGCTGTACATACTCAATCAATTCTTCAAAATGCCCTGATAAAACGTAAACTTGAGGAGCAAAAAGAAAACTTCAGAAAGAGACAAGAAGCTCAAAGGTACAGAAAAATATTCAGTAATTTATTCTACTATATTTGATCACTATATACAGTTCAAAAATATACCATCAAAACATTGCAATTCAAAATACTTATTTCTTTTTTAGGACACATTTATAAAACAATTTAACATAATGTAGGAAATATTTGATTGGTTGTAAATTGGGAAATTTTGCTGTTCATTTCTGACCAAAAACTTTCCAGGACATCTGAAACTTAATATAAGTCATGAAAAACAATGTTGTGACAAATTTATACCACTCAAACTATCCACTGTTTGTTAACATACTCAATATATCATAGAAATATACTTTTTTTTTCCATGAGCACTATTTTAATAAATGAGATTTCAAAATACATATTTTGAATTTGAGTTTTTATCAACAGTTAAAGGATTAATGAGAATGGAAATCTCATTGCTGTGTCTCAAATATAAGGGTTATTGTTTGATTTTTGTTTTTGTCCAGAAGTTTTGTTTGCTGTTACCTTTATAACTTGCTTGCTATTCAGAAATTCTCTTCTCCCTTTACCTTCTCCAATTTCGTACCAATGGGTCTAATAATTTGCGTTCATTTAGTATGTTCCCAATTCTCAAATAACTGCTAAAGGGGCTTATTGTTTTAATTCTATGTATTTTTAATATCTAACCTATGAGACAATGCATTTTCAAACTTAGTGTAGTGGTTTTACAAGTTTATGCTTCTAATGACAATTAAAGCTGTTCTAAATTTTATTTTCACCCTCAAATTTAAATTTAGTATCTTTTTTTTTTTTTTTTTTTTTTTTTTTTTTACACTTTCTAAAAGAGATAATGCTGAATGTATACCTTCAGTTATATTACTTGAATGTTATAGGATAACTTTATTCATGTTATTTGACTATGATTAAAATGGTTGTAAATTACAATATGTTCTTGTGTTTATAAGTAAATCATTTATATTGTTCATGTATTTGTACTTTCAGGACTAATTCTCCTATAACTTCAAATAAAAATGGAATGACTGTATCACCTTTAAAGGTTTGTATTATTTTTAAAGTTTATTAAAGTTTTATACATCTTTTATTGTAGGAGAAATATCTTAATCAAAAACTTTTGAGCTGTGATATAAATATTGAGTTGAAAGTGCATGATACCTTAAGTTGTGCACTATTGATACTATGAACATTTCATATAGTTTTCACTGTGTTGTGTAAATAATTTCTTCTCACCTGTGTACTTAAGTGGAGAATTTTGCTTTAATATGCATGATAAAACTGTAGCTTTACAGCACTAGTAAATAATCAAGCTGGAATCTTGGAAGTTGGATTAAATTACTATTGGATTTTCATTGAATCCAATAATCATTGGATTAATATTCAATGACACAATTCAATATTTATTAGATTTCAATTGACATTAATATGTCCATTGCAATTGTAAAACAAAATTAAGCTAACAATTTTTCTCCTTCTGGAAATTTTATGCTACAAATTTTGTCTTGAATTTTTGATTTGAAAAATGTGTGCTTGATGAGAATTACAGAAGTTATAACAAGTAACTTCTAGAAATTTGCAAAAGTTAATATAATTTCTATATTTTTGCTAATAAGTATTGGTATAGAAAAATAGTTATGAAGGTTAGTTGAGTGTTTGAACTTCATATGTTTTGTTTTCCCTTTTCACTCTTGGAGGCTATTGCCTTTTCAGCATTCATTCATTTAACTAAGTTTGTTGCCCTTTTTTATTGTGGAAGTTTTTATGTAGGCATTCAACATAACTCTGTATAAGTGTGTGTATGTGTAACACCCAAGCCTTTTTTTAGGAATCAAACCCAAGCTTACTTCATAGATGTGTGTAACACTGCTATATGATATGGATGGCTATTTTTGTCATACTTGTATAGTTTTGAAATTCTATACTTTCAAAGAAAAACTTGTAATGAATAGCATGGGGATGCATCTTATTATCAAAAGAGTTTATATAATCTCACTTATGATAATTTATTGGTCTAAACTCTAAACAGATTTATATATGTATAATTTGTTTCCAGAAAGAATTTTGTATAATAACCTGGTGCCAAACAAATAGGGTACTGTCTTTCTGTTCCCAGAAAATGTTTTTTTCCATACTGAGCATATTACTTTCTGCAACTGTTTCTCAGATCTAAACTTTGTCATATATGAAAATCATCTAAAAATTATCATAAAAATAATGTAAATTAAAAATTACATTTTAGACTTCCGAAAGTCCTAAAAGTATTTATAGAACTTTATTTGCACACAACTGGCAAAAACTAAATGAACTAGATGATTAAAATTTGTCAACTTGTATATGTACATAAAATTTTGAATCAGATTTGTTAGATGTACTGTAGAATATTTGCATAATACATAGGCATTAAAAAGGCATGTTTAGTATGCAGATTGGCTGCTTTTCGGTAATGTTTAAATCTGTTGTTTAATTTGTAAGTTTTCTGTAAAATTTAAAAGCATTAAACTGCTGTAAAAACTTTTTAATAAATAAAATATTAACATTACTGCAGGGTAGGAAATTCTCTTCTTGTTTCTTTTCAGAAGGTAAGATGAATCGTAACTCATCTTTCAGAAACATAAAATTTTCCTCAATTTCAACATTCCAAATTTTTTAAAAACTTAATATTGTACCAAAAGAATATTTTTTAAATCAAAGCCAAAATTCAAAGAAAATTGGAAACAGTTAAACAACACAGGATGAATATGCAAGCAAAATAGATTTTAGATTATCAGATTCAGTAGTATTGGTTATATTATATATTTACTACTAGAATCACAATAAATTTCCTAAATGCTCTTTCTAGAACATCACTGATAAAGGGTAGAATTTGTTAATCATTCAATTCCAGCTAAAGAATTATGTGTGCTCACTAAACTGGGATCTAGCTAATATAAGCACAATCCCTTTATTTATATATATACACACACACAACTAAATTTGTAGCATCCTTATTAAAGAGGGGACAAAGTTGAGGGCTGTTGTGTTTCTCTTTTCTTTTTTTCTCTGTAATTGGATAATTGGAAGCTAACTATGAAATTTCTTAACTGATGCAACGGCCCCGTGTAGGCATTAGCCATCTTATTTCCTCCTCCAACCTGTCTTTGACTTTGCTAAGTGCTTTGAATTTCCAAAGTGAATTTTACCCATATCAATAACATAGTGTATACTAAATGACTTGCTACCTGTTTCTGCCATTTCAAGTCGTACCAAAATTGTATTGATTATAGGTTTACTTCATTTTTAAAGATTATATTCAAAGTCATAAAAGTTATGTATCAAACTAGTTTATAAATTTTTATTTTTATGTAGGGATTAAGCCCAACTATTGCATTTACTCCAACTTCAGTAATGAGGAAAATCCAGTCTGAAAAAACTGAAAGCAAAGAACAGAAATGTGTTACAGTACAAAATGGAGGCAAATTATCTGGTATGGAATTTTTGTCTTATATTGAGTTCAAAAGCTACTTAAGAATTTTGAATTTATAATATTTTTTGGGTTTAGTAAATTATCTTAATATTGTATTAAAAGTTGCAAATTATGCAATTTTAATGTTCCTTAATTGAAATGATTTATGGTAATTTTTTTTTTTTTTTTCTTAAATTCTTGTTGTAGATGAACCCAAATCTGAAATGTCAAGTAGTAATAATCCAAAAATCACTCCTGGTGGATTAGTGACTTCTTCTGTGGAGTGTGGTATGAGTGCTGTAAGTAGTAGCAGTCATATATCATATTCACAGAGTAGTTCAAATCTTGGGCAAGTACCAAGAGCTTTGCATGGGCAGTCAAATTCTCAACCCAGGTCAATTCATGGCAGTATGAATTCTGTTGGTTCATCATTATCAAATCCAAATCAAGGACGTCCAATTGTCAAAGTAGGGATGAATCAATCACTGAACTCAAATCCAGAACTTTCACGATCAAATATGACAAAATCTGCCATGACCCATAACAAGCAGTTTTTGTCTGGAAGTGGTCAAGGTGAGTTTATTGTTCAAATAACTTCCTTATTTTTAATAATTTATGCAGGGTACCTACAGTATTAGGATAAAGTATTCATCTTTCTAATTCTTATATATTGCTGCTAAATTTAAAACTCATTTACAGACTTGTACTGTCAGAAATACTTCAGTTGTGAAACTTGGCAAGAGTCCAATTAAATCATTTATTTTAAAGAATCTGTAACCTTAAAATGTGTCATTGCATAAAACTATATCTTCTGTCATTATAAGCTAGCTCTGTAGTGACAATATAGTTCAGTAAAATAAGGTGACTAAAGATTGTGATTATAACAATATTTCAAATTGTTTATAAAATTTTTTAGTCATTTTAAAACTTTGAAAGACAAGTTTTTTATTCTTTGAATTTTCTGCTTTATTAGCAACTCACAATCTTCATCATGATGCTGACACAGGATTTGAAAATATGGGCAAATTTCCATGGCAACATCAACTAGCTCGACCCCAGAATACATCTACCATGCCTCCTCTTCAAATGGCTACTTATGCTGCTCTTAATCATCGACCTGCTGCTCTAAATTCTCATCACCCTAGCCTTTTGCGGCCTGTGAACATAGCTTCATCTGGAAATGTAACGAATCCTAATTTGAACTTTCCTTTGCTTCGAAATCCTGTGCAAAATCCTATCAGAGGTAAGACATTGCATGTTGAATTTTGTTTTCATAACTTACATATTTTTTAAAATAACAAAATATTAAGTAAACAATATTACAAATAAGTGTTCTTTAACACTAAACATACCATATAACGGGTCAAATGACCCATACGGTTTATGTAAAAAATGCAATGGGAAATGAATTAAAAATTCTTATTCTTTGTGTTTGCAATACATAAAAATTGACAATATACGATTTTGTTTAATTATAATAAAGCTTATTTGTCTATTGCCTTCCAATTTTCATATTTCATACATTTATAATCAGAAAAATAAAGTCCGGTCATTTGACCCGCTATGGTAGAAATAGGTATATATTAAGTGTTGGTATGTTTAGTGTTAAGGTACTCTTTGTTGCTTAAATTTGGAAAGTGTTCAAGATTGGGAAGGGATGTTGAAACTCACATGTATAAATTACTTAAGACATTGAGACCTTACAAAATTTGCCTTATCTTTATCATAGCTTTTTCTCTCTCGATCTTTTTTATGTGAAAGTTTTTTCTACAAATTCTTTATAGTTAATGTTACCATTTGATTTTAATGCAAAAGATATGAGTATTTATAATTCTGTTAATAAATGCATGTTTAATTTTTAGAAAGTAATGAGTGGCTGGATCTTTTTGGAGAAAGATTATAGTAGTATTTACTGTCATTTTCTGACTAGGTTTTAACATGTTTTAAGCTGCCTAAATAATTATTCCCTTCAAATAATCCAATAGAAAAATTAGTCTTTTTATTCTAAACAAATACAGGATGTGGTTGCAAAATGAGTATATACTACTTTTTCCTTTGTTATATTTTATTTTCGTATTTACTCTAAATCTTAATTTCAAAAAAGTTAGTATAAACTCTTCATACAGGTGATCAAAAAAGTTAGAAATATCTATTTTCATATTTATGTGAGAACTCTGGTGTGAGAATGCATTGTTGATAGTTTAAAACAAAAACTTAAACAAAAATATTTTATTTAAAATGTGTGTTCATTGTCTCATTTAATGTGAAATGTCTATAATGTGTGTACTCCTCCATTTTCAGCTCAAGTTAACTCAATGAATCAATTGAATAATTTGGGACTCTCCCTTCATCAAATTCAACGAGGTGCCATTGATGGACGACAACTTCAAGCCCTAGCTCAATCTCAACGGTTTCATCCTGCTACACTGCAACAGCTTCTCATGAGCAGTCAAAATCAAGTATCTGCTGCACAAGCACAAGTAGTTGCTGGGTTTTCAGGGAACAGAGGTAGATATCATTTATTATATTCATAACTCTAGATTTTGGTTCAAAATCAGAATCCTTTCAGGTTCAGCAGACTAATTATTTCATTTGTAGGGTTATGATAAAAATTCTTTTGGCTATATCATTATCTGGTTTCATACAGTATATGGTTTTATACAGACAAAAATAATAAAAGTAACTGGTGTTAATTTTGTTGATACAAGGCACAAATGTAGATTTGCTTCCTCATGGAGTATACCTAAGGAGAGACAGCCTGTATAACAAATTTATAACTATTCGTATTCTGTTTTCTGTCACTGGTTCTGCTAATGTGTCTTGAAGTGAAACGCAGACTTACTTTCACTTTGTGATACTTTGTGGCCACTATGGCGGAGTGCTGCTGCAAAATGGAAAATCTACTGAGTAAATAATTACATAAAATGTGTGTGTATGTCATGTCCTGAATAAAGCAATCATGAAATGTCCATTATTGTTCTGCTAAAGTTTTATTTATCCTTGATATTCCAGTACATGAGGCATTAATGTGAAGTACTGTTGTCAGCAGACTAAAAACTGAGGGTGGTCTATAACAGGACTGATCTAACAACATGGCTGAGCTAGCAAGAGATTCTAACTAATGTCCGATTTAAGACATGACTAGTCTGATTGACATGCACTAGTCGTGAGTTAAATTAATCAAGAACATGCTGGCAACTGGGGAGAGACTGTCTCCTTTTCTAACTGATAGCTGGATGCAGAATGGGATCTCTTTATCGAAAATATAAAATCTTGGGGGGAGGACTATGGAGTTGTGGCTGACCATTTAAAATTGGTAAGGGTGTGTTTAGGGTGTTCTTGCACTTTTCGTTTTTGTTTTTAGTCTAGCTGAACAGATAGTGTAGGATGCTATCCTGTGTGGCTACAGGTGGCTGGTTCGAGGGATTAACTCCCACAAGTTAGTCAACTTAATAGTATCGTGGGGGATTTACTTGTTTGATTTTATGATTTCTGTAACGTCAAAAAGGGATTAAAATTGCATCTTCATTGCCCACAGGTGGTTCACATCTGTGTGTTTGCTGGAGTCTTGTTTGTTCCCCACACTTAGGGTCTTTGTAGGATTTTTTCCCTTATTACTTTTTGCTTTTAAATTAATGTTTTTATGCTTTTTGACTACATTTTACTTTAAACTCTTTTGTTATATTTCTTTGTCTTTAACTTCAGTTTTATTTTTTTATGCCAAATCTATTTTGTTTCTATAAGTAACAGTAATTGTTTGCAAAATTTTAGTATTTTTTACTTTTCTGTCAAGACCATGCAGTAGATTTCCTCAATTGATGCAAATCTTCTCCTTAGATTTGACTGCTTTTGTGGCCACTTTTCTCTGCATCATAGCATAGCACAATCTTATTTTATATTATGTACTTAGGGTTTTACCATAGTCAATTAGAAAATAAGTAGCAAATATTTATTTTAGGAGTATACTGCAGCTTATCCCTTATTTCCAATCTACTTTCCTGATATTGAGCCCTAATATAAGTGCCTTGATTCTTTTTAATATAAAAAAGTTCCAGTTCAAGGATAATTGTAAAAGTTTTAAATATTAAAATGAAATTTTTGTCAGCAATTTTATATATAATCTAATATCTTATTTTAAATATCACTTTGGAATTTCAGTTTCCCAGACTTATGACTGGGCAAGAAGTAGCTAGTATATTTTATTTTTCTGTCAACAGTAGCCTTTTTGAATTTTCATTGTAATTACTTTTTATTTTAGATACAAAGCACCAGCATCTTTTACCTGGTCAGTCATCCACTAATCGTCAGTCTCCTGTAAATCTCGCAAAATGGTTTGGTAATGATGTTCTCAAACAAAAAATGCCTGAAATGCCACCTGTATCTCATCAGAAAGCCCTCCTTGTTGAAGAAGTTGAACGACAACAACAACAATCAGCTACAGTTCACAATTGAATTATGAACTCTACCAACATTGTCTACAAGGGGGAAAAAACCATGGCCTGTGAAAAGTTACTATTTTATGGTTAGGTCTGTGTTAACATTGTGTTGCGTCTCAAGTTAAATGTCTAAAGCATTACTTTATTATTTTTTTTTATCAACTTTGTTTCTTGTGTGCTTTGGATCTTTACAAACTTGTAAAACTGTGATATTAAAGAAAAACCTTACAATTTTGAGGGCTAAACAGTCTGTATGATGTCCATTGAGCTATAGACACTTTTTTAGCCTTTTGTTTTTCCTTTCATTTGTATGTGTGTGTTTATGTCAAGGCCTCAGACCAAGGAGGTTTACCATGAATTTAGGTGCTCAGAGTGTAAATTGAGAGAACTGTTTAGCTTAAAAACAGCTGTAATATTTTTGAAACGGAATGTAAGCCAAGGAGGCTTTTGAAGTATTTTTTCCCTTCTGTTTCAATTGTAAAAATTAACGATACCTGCTCTGTGGAAGTTTGATGTGTTTCTATCTTCTGTGTTTTTTCTTTGTGTGTTTTGGTGAGAATGCATTGCATATCTTACCAATTATTTGTGTGTGTGCTGCTTTAAATTAAATGGCCTGGAATTTTTAAAGGCAGAGACTTGTAAATTAAAAATTATCTCCCACATGTAAAAAAAAATATATAAATAAATATAAATATATATATATGTATGTAAAACACAGCCTCCAGTTTATTTAGAACATTCCTAACATCGTGAAGATGTCTTCTGTATTATATATTTATCCCCTGTGCTGTCAAATACTAAGACAGAATATTTGCCTTAGATTTAGTCTTAAGGCAAGCTAGCTTCTTTTCATATGTTACAGACAATTTGCTGTTCTTTTGAACATCAGATATAATGTCTAATACTTAATTTGCAGTGTTGTAGCTGTACAGTCCTCTTATTTTGTTTATAAATAGAAAGTTTTTTAATATAAAAGTGTTTTTTCTTGTCACATTCTCTGAAACCCTTAAGAAATGAAATTATTTCTGAAAGTTTTAATTTATAATGTTGTATGTAATACTTTCCCTTCTTGTCAAAGTTAAATTTGATTTTACAAACGGATGCAACTACAGTTATATTTTCTGAACCTTAATGTAATGTGTTAAGTTTTCTGTGTATATTTTTTGCACATCCTTTACTTTCTCTTCTGTAATTATCACCTTTGTACATTTATCCTGTTTTCTCAGTTTTCTTTTATTTACTGATGTAAATTAAAAGTTATGTTGGGGTAAAATAAATCAGTGTTTCTAATATTTCTTTAAGAGAAATCCCTCACCAATAAAGTTGATTGCTGCAATTGTTGTCTCTTTTCTTCTCTTCTTAAAGAAACATAAAATTTTAAAAACTATCATAAAATGCTTATATAGATTCCTAGTTGTCATACTTGTTATCACGATTATTGAAGAGCTTCGAGAATTTAAAAAATATTTTTTAAAGCATAGCAATTACTTCTTAAGTTTAAAGAAAAATATAGAATTAAAATGCCTTTCAGTAATTACTTTTGTAACTTTTTAAAAAATCTCCATTGATTTATTTTCTAATATTTTGAATGTCATCAGATAAGTTCCAGTTTGTTTCTTACTTTAAAAAAAGATATATTTAACATTTTTAAAATTTATTTCATTCTATCAATTGAATTGGTCCCTGTGAATTTTAAGAATCATTCAGTCTGTTAAGTTTTGTAACATTTTCTTTTTAATCTATAAAAAGCTAGTTGTAATTTTGTTTTCGACACGTTTTGTGTAAACTTGTTGCTTATTTTTAATGCCAACCACTATATTGTCATACAGAACTAATACAGTAGTGATGTACCAAATGTTTAATTCTTGAAATTTTTAAAAAAAAATTGCTGGTAATAATTTTTTTCTATCTAAAATTGTATAGAAATCCTTAAACAATTTTACAAGCTTAAATTAGAAACTATTGTTCCTTACTTTTTTTTCATTTTAAATTTAGTTAATTTTTGATTGAAGTAGGCACCTATATTTGTCTTTAAAAATGGCACAAGTTTTTTTAACCTGTGGGAAATAATCTTGTAATTAAGATTTTGGATTCAGCATGACATACATATTTCTACTCAAGGATTATCTTTTTCATAGAAGTAGAGGAAAAGTGACATTTTGATGTAGTGAGATATCAAAGTCATTAGGAACTGAAATATTGTATCTGCAGAATGTTACAATATTTTAAATAACTATATTGAAATTTTATCACAATTTATCTGAAAATAAAATGGTCATCAAACATGTTTTTCAAAATTACAAATGACATCATGGATATGCATTACCTCCATGGTTTAAATATTTTACGTTTTTGATGCTAGTATCTAATTCCCTGAAATCTTATTACTTTTATATCATTTTTCTTCAAATTAAGAAATTTTGTAACTATGTATATGCATGCTACAAAATATTTGAAGGCTTCGTATTTTTCGATTAATAACTGTATAATTTTTATTAATTTTTAATTTACTCTGGTTAATCTTTATTTTACATTAAAAGTTTTATCAATATTTTATCAACAAATTTCATGCAAAAACTTTTGTAATGGGACCAAAGGATATTCTAATATTATAGGTAGGCAAAAATTATTATAGAACAAAATCATTGTCAGTATTTTGGTGGTCAAATGAAAAATTTGTGAAAAATTTTAAACTTATTCTAACACTTTGTTTATTTACTTTAGTATCTTCAATTTTACAAGTTAATACAACACATTAACATATAAAATTGAAGTATTCTTAAATTTTAGTAAGATTTAATAGATGATTTATTTCAAAAACACATTTTTCTTCTCCGTTAAGATCACCTATAAAAATCTTTTTTATAAAAAATTTAATACACAGTGGAGAAACTAACACAGATAAGCATTTGGTATTTTTACCATTTAATTTTATCTGACTGATAATTTTATAAATATAAATGTACCAGAAAATTTATTACTGGAAATCAGTAGTTTTCCATATTTAAAAATATAATTTTACAATACTCATCACCTTGGACTTGACAACACACAGTTCTGAAATATTGAGTCTCTGTAGATAGAATTGCCAATTTAACCATGGCTACTTTCTGTAATATTGTACAAAAATAAGTTCCACTCTCCATGTACATTCGGAACCATGTTTTAAACAATCTAGACATCTTCCAGATTGGGGGTTAAGGCTAAAAACACTGGCCTGTAAAAACTTGTTGTGAATTCAAAGAAAGTATTTAACTGCCCTGTAAAAAGAGTAAGGACTTTACATATTGGTGAATGGAATACCTAATCCAGATATTGTATCATAGTAAAGGATTGCAATCAATATCTGAACAGTGTGATGGATACTAGGGCTGGATGATATCGGAAATTTAATATCCTTAAATTGATATTGATATATCGCGATGATACTTTAAATTAGGAGGGTATATTACTATTTTTTAATAGCCTTAGCTTTCATTCCAAATCTTTTTTTTTTCTTTGTAATTAAAATTTTTAGAATTAAAATTTGATCCTAAAAAATTAGGATTTCTGAAAGGTAAGAACAGTTGTTTAGGAGCAATTCATTTTAACTCTTAAAAGAAAAGAAAAAATAAATAAATATATATATATATATATATATTGTTCAGAAGTACATTCTTGGAGAGAGAAAAAAAGACTCACCAAGAAGATTTAAATGCACTTGACACTAGCTGATCGGCATACAGTTTTTGACGGAAAATGCAAAATTTTAAAGTGTGCCGGCCAATGAATAAACGAGTGTCACTGCAGCGAAACTGGCAGGATATTTGAGAATAAAATTTCGATTCCAGGTCATATATTCTTTGCTAATTTCATTCCGTGTATTCAGGTAGACAGTAACTATGCCTCGATTACAAGTGCGTGAGCAATATGAGCAGATCTCAGCATATGAGAGAGGACGTGTAGTTGAGCTTAAAGAAGCCGATTGGTCTAATCGGCGAATCGTTCGACATTTGGGCAGGATTGATGCTACCATTAGACGATGTTGGCAAGAATGGGTAACCATGATTGAACACAGCTTCAAGCAGGAAGCGGTTGGCCTAGAGAGGTGACAGAACAGCACTCAAAGCCTCAGATGCATCAATTGTACTTGCAACTAATGCTTTAGTGATAGCAAGGACCATTCTTAAGGAGCTGGGATCACGGCACCCCTTGCACCGATTACCGTACAGCGACAAGCCCGTTCGCAGTGGTTTTGGGCTCATTCAAATTGAAATGCCACTGACTGGAGTAGAATGAGTCCTGTTTTGAACTGAGCTCCGATAACCAGGGCAGACGCATGGAGACGCCCCAGACAACGGTGGTATACCAACCTGACTGTCTTCCAGCATACAGGCCGACAACCTGGAGTGATGGTCTGAGATGCCATTCCATTTCATAGTGGGAACCTTTTGGTTATCATTATTGGCACCCTTATAGCACAGCGGTATGTTGACGAAGTTCTTTTTCCCCGTTATGTTGCCTGTCATGGCACGCCATCATGGGCTTACATTTCAGCAAGATAATTCCCTCCTCCGACTGCACATGTTTTTACTACTTGTCTTTGTGCTTTCGAACGCTATCTTAGCCAGTAAGGTCGCCGGATCTCTCTCCTATTGAGCACGTTTGGATTGTTATAGACAAAGCTTTCCAACTAGCTCAGGATTTTGATTAATCTAACGAGCCAGTTGGACAAAATTTGGCATGATATCCCTTAGGAGGAAATCCTCTGCCTCTATCAATCACTACCAAGCTCAATAACTGCTTTCATAAAAGCCAGAGGTCGACAAACGTGTTGAGCTTTTCACTCTGTGAAGATCTATCACTTGAATATATCATCCAATTTTTCTCAAATTGTAATTATTTATTTTTCTGTACATGTACAGCATATCTACAGATTTTTGTCCTATTCGGATAACTCCTTCTTGATGCGTCTTTTTTTTTAAGAATGTAATTTGTTCAGATATATATTTCCCAAATTGAAATTAAACTTCTTTCATTGGTAAACTGATCTTTGAATTTCAAAATAATGGGTGAAATCATTCACTTCAGGAAAACCGCTCCTTCTCCTCCCTTTTCTTAGAGTTTTGCTTAAAACACATACTCCAGTATCGGTTTTACAACTGTCGTCGGAAAATGTCAAGTCCGAAGACTAGGAGCCCAGTAGTCGTGGAGCTCACATTTTCGAGGACAGAAGGTGGATAGGTCAAAGGGTAGAACCTCTAATATCAGGAGGGATGCACATCTGTAAACACTGATCGTGGTCCAAAACCTTTATACTGAGTAAAATTTTCACATTTTAATGAGCATAAAGTGGGACTCATAATTGACATAATAAAAAGACGCATCTATGACCGCAGAATGTATGGAGTATCTTGGTTTTCTGATTATTAGCTGTGCTATTTGTAGAAAATTGTTGTAAATCGTTAACCCTGTCAGTTTCCAATTTAACCAACCACCAAAGGAATGCAAGAATTCTTTTATTCCTTTTTTTATCAATCACCTCAACGGGCTAGTTTCTTGTACAAATTTTACTAAAACAAATATTTTACTACAGTAACAATTCCTTTTTAATAGTTTAAAAAAACATGGAAGTGCCAATTTTACTAAAATTTTCTTTATAATTCGGTACTATTCTTTTTTTAAATTTTGTATTATAAAACATGATTTGCACATAATTTCCTTACTTGTCAAAAATATATGATGAAAATGACTTTCGGAACGTCCCTATTATATTCGTACTTCTGTCAAGTGTCAACTGATCTATGATTTCTAAATTTATTAAATTTACTTTAAATAAATAAACTAATAATGATAAAATATCTTATATATACATAGCAAATATAATTTTTTAATTTTTATACGATATCTTTAAAAGTATCCCCAATAATCAAAATAAAATAAAATAACAGTGATTTAAATATTTATGAAGAATTATTGTAAGCTAGAGGAGAGAATTTAGATCAGTCTGGTTAAAAATAAATTCTCAAACCAAATTTTGTCACATGTCGATAGCGATATCAGAGAATATAGCCAGATCTATGAGATTTGCAGCATAAGTAGATTTTCTCATGAGGCAAATCTTCGAAATGCCCTTTTTTTAAGTATTTTTACGTTTTCGTTTGTTTTGTCTTCCTCTTAACGTTCTATCGCTCTATTGTATCACAGTACAGTCTTAATTAGTTCAGATCAGTCAAGGTTAGACAGTATCTTAATAAACTAATATATCAGATTAATTTTTTTTATGGGAAGAAAAATTTTCAATAGACTAATATAATTGCTGAAAATTCTTTAGTTTTTCTAATAACCTAAATTTCTAATAATTTCAAAGCATGTTTAGACTTTTTTAGAACAAACAAATACATTATAAAATTATTGGTAATACTTCTACTGCTGACATTATAAAATATGTAATATTATATGGAAAAAATTTTTGAAAATTCTGAAAGAAACTAAATTTAGTTTCACTTCAGTGTTTCAATAGCTCATTTTAACGAAATCCTAAAAGTTTTGCTCATGGGTTTACTTATTGTATTTATTTTAAAGTGTTAGATCGAATGAATGAATCGTGTACCTTCTATAGCATCGCAGAATACATTCCGGTTTTAACCCTCGCTGTGTATCGAAGAAAAGAAGCAGGTGTAGAAGAACGTACGTGGGATTGCAATGAGGTATGGAATTATTAGCAATTATGGCTAATAATGTACTTTATGAATTTTTATTTAAAAAATTAATTAATATTCACTTAGTTGTGTTAATAGTAACTTTCTTTGATTATATATAACTTTTTGTATCTTCTATAAATTTCGGCTTTCTTAGCCCTAACTAGTGTTTACACGTGGCTTTGAAATCTTTGATACCACTAATGTATTTAAATTTAAAGCTGACATTTATAAATATCATGGCATATTGCTGAATTTGTGTAGTATTATTATCATTTTAAAAGTTCTCGCTTATCGTAAGGCAAAAATTGGTTTTAGTTTGGTTCCAAGTCGAGTCACAACACAACATTTTAAGTGTCTTACGTTTTGTAATATTGTTTTATTCCATTCCATTAAATTGTTGATAATTCTTGTATTTAGGCCGTTTGAATATCAAAATGTAAATTGCATTACCTACTTTTATTGAAGCATGAAATTGATTTTACATAGATCATACATATGAGCTGACTATAAAATTAAACTAATAGATTTACGTTCTGTGTAACAGATCTACACACGCACCCACATTTATGTGTCATTTCATATTATACGTACATAGTTCATACCTAGGCTAGATCTAGGTAAGTGCGCCAAATTTTAACCATTGTTGCCATATGTACTTGCAGTATGATCATAAATTGTTATATTTATAAGTTTATTGTATATAATTATTCGTGATAATAAATATTTTTTTAAACATTACAGTTGCCTGAGGCTTCAAAAGCGGCTTGCTGCAGCCGTGCTAAAATGCGGTAAAAGGAAAGTTTGGTTGGATCCAAATGAAATGAGTGAAATTGCCAATGCTAACTCAAGTAAGTTTCGAATGTCAAACACAAATTTTATTCTTTAAAAATTAGTGATTAGTTTCAGAACTATATACGTAATATACTCAGAATATATATTCTCTAACCAAATTGCTTAAGTTAAAATTTGTTCTACATTTTCTTGAATAGTCTTCAGTCATTTACAAGTTTGCATAATTGTCTGAAGTGCAAACTGGTAATCAGTGACTCATCACCAAAGATTATTTTTTAATAAATAAAGCTGTATATGTAATTCAAAATTTCAGCAGCTGTTTGCAATCTAAGTAGGGATGCATGTTTTAGTTATTGTAAATGCTAATTGAAACAGCTCTAAATTTCTCTTGATACAAGCTTGCAAATGATGTGGTATATCCCTTCTAAAAATATTGATAATGTGGGGAATGCACCTATTGCTTTATGAATGTGTATGTGAATGTAAATTTCAAATTGCTGCTAATTAATTCTCTCAAAATAATTAAGTCTTGCTCTTAAGTTAAAGTATACCTTAAATTTGAAACTGAAATGGTTTAGATTTATGCAGTAGTTCCAACTCCAAGTAGTAGGGTGTTTCAGGGTACCTAGGCCGTGGGCCAAATCCCCTGTTGCAAGATATTAATTCCTTACTGTGTCTTTCAAAAGTGTAACAAATAATTTAAGGTGAATTGCAATGAAGATAATGGGCTTTAACAGTTAAATGAGATAAAATTTAAAAATTGAAAGATACAAAGTGAAATTAAAACTAATACTTGTGCATTTTAAGTGGAGAAAAAAGTTTAAGGTAAAATTTTTTTTTTTTTCCACAAAAGAAAAGAGAGATACGAGTTTAAGACATTTACAGAGACAACTCTGCGAAGATAAATATTAAAAACTTAAAAGTTATTTCTACTCGATGCAGAGATTGATGTGAGAGTGGCTTAGATCAGGTACTGTGGCACCATCTATTGAGTGGCCGTGCGACGTTTTGAGAGTGAGGGGAATTTAAGTTACGGGAGAGACTTGAAGTTAATGAGGGGGAAGGTGGGATAACTACGCAAGCATTGCAGTGCTTGGCTTTCTGGTGATCGTAGTCCTGTAATTTGGCTTTGATCGGATTCAGTAGGCTGTAGACATCCTTATAAAATTTAGAAGAGAGTTTAATGAATGTATTTTTAAGAGAAGTAATGTTTGTCCCTCCTGATAATCTTATTGGTAAGATACTTGGGGTCCTGAGCTATTCTCCTTATAGTTTTGTTGTGAACTCTTAAGATATCGATATTCGATTGGAATGCAAAAGGCCATATATAGGAGCGGCATAGGTGGCAGTCAGCAAAAGACTGCATTGTATAACAATATTTTATTTTTAATGAAAAGATGGGGGTTGTAAATTATTGAACTTTATGCAGTAGTTTCTTCTCATGGTGATGTAAAGAGTTTTTCAACAAATATAATTTGTTGGTGCATGTAGTATATATATATCAGACTTTTTCACCAGCATTTGAACATTAGCTGGATTTTCTATCTTCAAATTTGCTCTCAGTATGATTAAATAAGGAGTATTCATAGTTATGTGATATAAACAGTAACAGAAATTAATAGACTTACAAGTATAATTAAAGCTTATTTTTAAAAAGCCACAAATTTTTCACATATGTGATTTGTGTAATATTAAAGAAATATTAGCATTTCTTTTGAAATTCAATATTTATCATTATTTTCCAATTAAAAATTTATTTGGCTATTGGTTTTTTAAAGTGGTGTATTGGTTTGATTATTTGGCCTAAATCCTGTTTGTATTTTTCTTCTACTTGAAATGGGATAATAGAGATGTTTAGATTTTGCAGTGTACATCATTTGATAATAATCATTAAAATTTGAAAATTGTCTTTAATATTACATATAGAAAGTTTAGTTGTTTTTATCAGCATCTATTGGTCTTTGTACTTTAACGTGTGTATATGTTCAGCAGCACAAAGTAATCTTAAACTAAAATCCTTTGGTTATTTAAGAGGATTGGCTGTTACATAATTTGTTAGTTTCCAATTACTTGTTTTGTAAAATAAGTATTTCAATGGATAAAATTACATTGAAAATAAAAGTTAATTTATTTTCAATTCTTTTTAGGACAAAATATTCGTAAATTAATTAAAGATGGGCTAATCATCCGAAAACCAGTTGCAGTACATTCTCGTGCTAGAGTTCGCAAAAATAAGGAGGCAAGAAGAAAAGGACGTCACTGTGGACCAGGAAAAAGGAAGGGTACTGCTAATGCTCGTATGCCAAAAAAAGTAGTTTGGATTCGTCGCATGAGAGTTCTTAGAAGATTACTGAAAAAATATAGAGAAGCAAAGAAAATAGATAGGCATTTGTAAGTAATACTTTATAGTGTTTTCCCTAAAATATTGGTGTTCAATAATGTAAGTCAACATCTGTTTCACTACCAGTATTTTGAGTGGTTATTTTTATGAGGAGGTGGAATGTTAGATATTACTTCTATTTTTATTTCTACAAATTTAAAATGTAGTTAGGTTATTCTTCATACTGCAGTATTGCAATATGAAGTATTGTGTCAGTAGTGCAATTTGATACAAATTTGGTGAGAAATTCAATTTTTTTAATACTATGAGTTTGATTAGTTTTGATTTTGACTACTTTGTTTTTGTTGAAATATTGAATAGTACAAATTAGGGTAATTTAAGACAGATTTAAATAGTGTTTTCTCACACAATTTAAACTTTGAAACTTATTGTGTTGTTGAAATATATTTCCTCTGGATTTTACAAAAGGAAAAACTTTTCCTGTGAATTTTAAATATATGATTTTTACTGTAAATGAATCATGAATAAATTTTGAAGTATTTTAATCTCCTGAAAGGGTCCATTTCATAAGTTTTTTATATAAAAATTTTAATCTAGTGTAAAAGTTCTTTTGTTCTAAACTCACCAGATTTCCCTTTGGCTTTATTAGCTGTTTTGAAGCATGACACAATTTAAGTACTTATCTTAATTATGAATTTGTCTTTGCTGGGAATTTGCTATATGATTGACTTTTGAGGTCAATGCATCATTAATTTATATTTTTGTGTGTATGTAATGTTGATTTCAACTCTATTATATTACTGATTATCTAAGTAAAATTGTAACTACACAGGGTAAAGAGTCGTGACTTACGGGATTTTATTCTAGTGGAAAGAGTTGTGGTGAAACTATATTGGGTGCATCCACAAGGTTCCCATGGTCCTTAAAAGTCCTTAAGAACCTTTTAATTTTAGCTTTCATTTTTAAGGGCCCTTGAAATTAAATTTTTGTCAAAGGACCTTAAAAACCCCTTAATTTTTAAAGTGTTACTTGATCAATTTATCCGTTGTCATGTGATTTCCTATTAGTTTTTGTCTTACTCTCCAAAATTTCTGGTTTTATAAGTTGAGAGTCAAACTTGCCCCAAACCGGTTCTAAGAACGCCAGTACAGGTGATAAGTACTGGTCAAAGAATAAGTAGATTAATTTTTAATGTTCATAACATTCTTTTAAATTTTCTAGCCAAAAGTGCAGTATTAATAAATAAATTCCTCAAATGCATATGTTTTCAGTGTATTTCTGTAATAATTCAAAATTCCTTTCCTTGATACCCTTAAAATATTATGGAAATACTTTATAGTCACAAGCTAGAAAACTTTGAAATAATCTTTCACATACTGAAAAGGTTTATAAAGTCAGCTACCCATTCCTAATTTATAAAAAAAATATAGCTAACAGTCAAGCAGATTGTAATTAAATGAAGCATGGAGGTTGGGGGGGTAGTAGATATTTCAGTTACTTGTGGAAGTTTTCTTTGTGTTAAATATAATAGAAAAGTAAAAAACTTCCTTCTTTCTCAAACAGTGTTGGGTATAATCAGCTAGTATATGCATACATATATATGATAGTCATTTTAAGCCCTCAGAAAGTACTGTTTATAATATATTTTATTCACAATTTATTTTTAATTTGATCACTCAAAAAACTTTAGATATGCATTTTTCAAGATGCTTTGTCAAATAGGTTTATTTTATATTAATTTTTAGGTATTTTTAAAAACTTAATTCTGAAATATTGTAGAGCAGTTATTGAACATGCCTTGTCTGGTTCATAATTATTAAAATATGTTCCTTAGGAAATAGGGTTTATATCATGATGTGTATTTCAAGTAGGTCTTTATAAAAGTTACTTTGGTCCTTAAAAAGTCCTTAATTTTTGTTCTGGATAAAAAATGAGAACCTTGATCCAGATTAAAAAAAAAAAAAATAAAATATCAACATATTCTAAAAATTGAACTTTTTACAAATTTTTAAATTTTTGGCATTACTAAATTTGCCTGTATAATTAGATTTTGCTGACACAAAATTTAGTGTTAAGCATGTTTCATGATTATTATGTATTTGAGGAATTTCGGGAGAATTAGAGGAAATAGTAGTGCTTATTTTTTTTCTTCTGAATTTTGTAGCCATCATGCTTAGGTTTTATCAACATAATCTGATTTGTATATGAGATAGACAATCACTGTTAATTGAGTAGCATAACAGTAGTTTAATTTTGTCTTATTTTTATAAAATTTTATAGGTACCATGAACTGTACATGAAAGCAAAGGGTAATGTGTTTAAAAACAAGAGGGTTCTTATGGAGTTCATTCATCGTAAGAAGGCTGAGAAGTCCAGGTCTAAGATGCTGTTAGACCAGGCTGAGGCAAGAAGGCAGAAGGTCCGTGAGGCCCGTCGCAGAAGAGAAGAAAGACAACAGCAGAAAAAGGCAGAATTGCTCCAAGCTTTCCAAAAGGAAGAGGAAGCAGTAAAAAAATAGTTTCCTTGTGTAAAGTGGATAAGTTTCATTAATAAACTGTGAATTGTATGTTTTCTCTTACTAGTTATTTTTTGCTCTATTTTTTACAATAAGGTTTGACCTCTTTATTCATGACTAGGAAACACGTATCCATTAAGTATAAGTATTCATGAGCATTAAGTGTTAAAATTATTAAGCTTTTAGCAATTGAGCTCAGGTTATTTTCGTTAAATTTTTACTTAATGATTTTGTTTGTCCTTAATTGTGCTATTTGCAGAATTCGTGTTAAATATTGGTTTTTTGTCCCCTGCAAAACATCTAAATATTCTTAATTTTATGCTTTTCAAAAATGTGCACTAAATATAGTTAAAAATAAGCAACTCTAGAGTCTATAAATTATTTCATGGTTATCATAATTTTTAATGGTGCATTTTTTAAAAAATAAAGCAGCAAAAATGAAATAGAGAATTTGATTGCAGATAAGATGAAATAGCAAATTTCATCCAAATCAGTTTAAGAATACCTATAAGGTAGTAAAATGTAAATGTGATTTATATTTAGCTGTAGTGATGAGGTTGAAAACTAAGCTTGTGTTGTAATTTAGGGCTTAATGATAATTAGTGATAAAAATAATTGTTTAGTTTGAGGTGTTATGGTCAATTGCTAATTAAGCTAGCAAGATTGCTGGTTTTGAGGGTTAGCTCAACCAACAAGTTTTTGTCCTTTGGAATAAACTGCTTCTGTTCATTGTTCAGCAGTTTCACTGGACAAAAGAATCAAACACGCTTGTCTTGTTTCTTGCTAAAGGGACAAATAACCTAAGTTTGAGCTAGTAATATTATTGCAAAGAGAGATTAAAATTTGTAGAATGAAAGCATTTATTGCATTAATCAAAACTAAAACATACCAGATTTAAAGTGTGACATAAAAAAAATTCTTTGTGAAAGTTCTATTAAAAAAAAATTGGTAAATATTATGGAGATGGTGTTACAAGCAGTATGATTGTTTTTACTGTTACTCTACTTAAAACCAACGTGGATTTTTTTTAATAGTGGGGGGATTTGTGTGGCAATTCTGTACATATTTAATTTGTAGATAAGTATATTTTATTCAGTATTTAATTTACCACTTATACAAATAACTCTTCAATAGCAAATGGCTCAGTTTCTATGATATAAAAATACAAAATAATTTACATATAATTGGTGTATATATTGTGAGTATTAAAAATTAGTGTGTGGCATACTATTTTGGAATTTTTAACTGCTTTCTTTCAAGGAATTCCTTTCTACTCTGTTATCTAGTTGGGAGCTGAATAATAGGTGCTGAAACAGGTGCCATTGCATGTTTCTGTGAGGTACCTAGGCTCAAACTCCTGTTGTAAGGATACTAATTAATAACTGCGGTAATTCATGGTTGAGATGAAGTTACAACCAAGTAACTTCCAATCAAGGTGTACAATGAATAAGACACTTGAGTCATGATTTGTGATAATTGGTGGCATTGTTAGATTGTCATTCCTATCATGGAACTTAAATGATTGATTAAATAGAAAAATAAAAGAAATGACATTACCGCATTTGGCTTGAAACAATTCTGTAAATCTTTTTCCTTACTTCATGGCGGATCTCCTTTTTTCGGCCATTCACTACCATTTTCTTACGGAGTTACGTAACGGCAGAACGTATCGCACACAGTCTTTGCCATGTTTGGGTAGCACTCTATTTTTCGAACATTTTTTTTCCTCTGGAGTATTCAACCTCCTCTCAAAAAACAATTTACTGACGGCACAGGTGTTTTAAATTTATTAGCGAATAACGGTCAGTTAGGTTAGGTGCCAAAACAAGAATGGGTCTCTTTATGCCTACAGTAATGTCAAGAAATGTGTTTAACCAGTTTCTGAATCCAAAATGGTCTGCCACATCCTGGACAGAATTGCTTTTGAGATAAGCCTAACGCTTAAAAAGTGGCATTTCCCTGGAATAATACGCATTCACGATTTAATAAACTTTGATAATTCAAATTAAATATTGGATCGTTATTAAACGATACTTTAATTCTTCCCATGAAATGTTATCTATTTTAATAAAGAAGAGTATGTGTGTATCCGAAGATAGATTACGCTGAAACGGGGAGAGCTAAAATGCATGAAATTTGATACGAGGATTTTTCATGACACCTTACGGAACTTTTTTCTTCGTAAGTATCGAACTGATTAAAGGGTGTCACCTTGAAGCTCATGAAATTTTCACTCAGAGGCAACGATTTCTAAAATTAGTAGAGCCGTTGCTGGGCCGTGTATGATGCAAAGAAAGAGGTGGCCCCGTAAGTGGGGGGGGGCGACATTTGGAGACTTTCATCATAACGACAAATATCATACGAAGAAAAACGATTGTTCGGTCATGTGTAAAACATCACGGTAATTTCTTAATTACTGGTGTTACGTAGCCACTTGGGTCTTTGGCTTACAAGCCGAATGAATAGGCATTGTTATTCGGTACCGGAGTTCCTGGGTTCGAATCTCACTGCGTGCTTGGATGTTTGGAACAAGGTGTCCGCGCACCTGGAAAATCATGGTATAAGACAATGGATTAATTTTGTCTTATAAAGTCTTGATTTTTCAAGTAAAATGAGTAAAAGTCATGGATCTGCTGAGTACCGATTAAAAAAAATCAAAAAATGCCTCTATAACTGAGTTTCCTTCCTGAACGGAAGGGGCTGCATACTTTTCCCATTTATCCATAGAGCTGAACTCCCATTCATCTATTTTTCGTACACTGAGATATGTGACAAATGAGGAATTTGCACATGTGGAGGAGTCGAACAACTTAGTAATTTTTGCTAATTCGAGACTCGTAAATTCCAAAAATGTAAAAAAAAAAAAAAAAAACTGGGTCTATCATTAATTCTTAAAATTAAAGTTAAGCGAAAATCACGTGACATCAAAACTGATTAAGATTTTCACTGTATTATACCTTTGTGTTTTAATTTTGATTTCAGCTTCAGTAAGGCGACAGGTCTATAGTTTTTCACCCCTGCCAACTCCCGACTAGGGCTAAAACCAGCATTCATTCCGCCGTTAACGAAGTTCGGGGGTTCGAATCCCACTGCTAGCATTGATGTTCGTAGCTTTCAGAATGGGTTTTAACAGTAGGTCCCTGTCTGATTATAGCAAAAAGCTCCAAACCAAATCAAATATCTGCAAAAGGCTGAATCGGTAAGACGCCGCGGGGTCGAATACCGCTGCTAGCATGGTTCGTAGCCGTTCAGAGTCCGTTTTATGTAATAAATTCCAATGTCTTAAGCCGTCGCTTAACATAAAGTATTGTCCACTAAAAAATAGTCTTATACTGGGTGTATGTTATTTAAACCGTGATTTTTAAAAATATTAATTTTAAGTTAATGAAAGTTATTTTAACTTTACAAATTATTAAAGTATAGATATTACTGTCAATTAAGAAATTCTGTAGTCTTAAAATTTCCTTTCATAAATGTCTTAAAAATTAGTTATTTGAAATACGCTTTTAAATTATTGGAGTGTTTTAATTGATTTTTAATTATTTAAAAAAAACTTTCAATTTAAATCTGTTTAAATTTTTTTTATTATTATTATTAAGAGACGTGGTCCGCTCGCAGAAAAAAGGATTGCCACTTCACTCCAGCGCCTCCCGCTCTTTTTTTTCTCTCTGGCCCAAAGCGTCTAAAAAATAATGACAGTCTCTTTAATAAACTAAACCTAATTATATATTAGATCGTTATTTATAACGCCATGCTTATTTATATATTATATAAAATAAATAGTATAAATTGAAATATTAATGTTAGTTTTTTATGAACTTCCCGAGAAATGTGAAATCTATATAAAGGAGTACGTGCTTAAGTGGTGAGAGCTACAGGCCTAAAACATTATACACAGATTCTTTATAACACCATTCGGTAATTAAAGAAGCCCTTTTAACAATATTTTAGATAGTTTTTTTCTGTTTTTAAGTTTAAACAATTTTTCAGCTTTTTTACGCATTTTCCTAGGTAAGAGACGGTTATCTCCACCAAATGAGGTGGTAAACCGCTGAGTATGGCAACCTTGCGTCTTCTCGCCGTGTCCCTGTTTTAATTTATGTTCATTTTGGAGACTCCATATGTATTCCTTTCATTACGTGTGAATTGGGGCAATGATAGAATTTTTCCAGTTTTTTTGGAAAATGACATAATAAAATATATGATTAATTATGGTATAAATATGATTAATGGGGAGATGCTTGAGAGCAATATTAGTGATGTCTTCTCCAGAGGACTTACGTTTCGGAAGATTTTTAATAAATTTAACAAGAGTGGCAGAATCAATTTTAACGTTAGTGTTTAAGGAGTTGAAATTTAGAATATTGGCATACTACTGAACACTTTGTCTTGTTTACGACCAAACCTGGATTGGGGGTAAAATTTTGAGCGAGGGTGTTGCCGATTAAATTACATTTCTTTTCAGCTGAGTAAATTATATCATTAGAGTTGGGGTCTTTTAGGGGGAGGGGAGGAGGATCGGAGTATAAAAATTTTTGAAGCTCCTGGCGACTTTCCATTTGGAATTGTCAGTAGTGTCCAAAGAAGTTAAGAAATTTTCCCAGTCAACATTAGATTCATCGTGTATATAATATTTGAGGTATTGTGAATAGGAGTTTTATTTCTTTGCTAGGCTTACCTGGCACGATTTCTGTTATTAATTAAAATTTTAAGATGTCTTTCGGTGTGGCGTATGTTAGCGTCAGGTATGATGGTGAAAGCAAAGTTTAAGCTATCATTAATATCAGTAGTAATTTTATTAATAAAAGTTTCTAAATCATTAGGGGGCGAACGTCGTCTATTGAGCAGTGGTATTTATACCCTACTTGACGTGAAAATCTTGAGAGTTTTGCCAAGTTCTGGAAGGTTCCTGGCTATCTCGCTTAATAATGGTCCTAGAGCTTCAGTATTTGAATTTTCCGGAAACATCTATTTTTCTCCAAATCTTGCCAAGTCGTCAATGCTTAGCGAAAGCCAAGCATTAGTGTCTTGGTGCATTGGCACCATTGGCGATTTACCAATGCCTCCGCTGGAAATGCTGTTTTTAATGTAAAATATGCCTAAATGGCACGATATTTGTACAAAAGTGAGTGTTTCGGATCTATCAGATATTTAAAGACGAATACAAAAAGAATATTTGCAATTTGTAACAATATATACATATAAAGAGTTATATCTATGAAAAATGTGAAACTCGTGACATAAATAGAGTGTTACCATTTTGCAATCGAGATATGTCACAGACGACATCCGCGTCATAGTGACGTTAGAAGTCATCATTATGACTCGGCAGAAAGGAGATTTATGGTGTCAAATTCCCAGCTCTGGCGACTTGTGGCGTTATTATGACTCAAGAGTCGCCTGTGACATATCTCGACCACAGTATGATAGCCCTCATAAAGTGTTAAATAATTTAAATTTCCAAGCCGTTACTCTTAGCAACGGAATAGACTGGCTTGGTAACATGGTGCAAGTGAAATTAAATATTAATAATACTGCCGAACAAAAATAGACAAATAGTTAAAGTAAATCTTTACCTAGGATGGCTGACCTTCCTAAAACATTATCAGGATCAACTAAAATTTACCTTGTAGAATTTCATTCAGCCATTTCGGGATAAATAGGAAAGAGACATATGTACATACAGAGGATTTTATATAGAGACAAATGCATATCATCACATTAAATTTTATGACACTTTTCATAAAAAAAGCAAAAGGACAATGGAAGCCCGTGATAAGCCGCAAAATGATGTGAAAACATTTCCAGAGTACAGTCCGAAATTTAGTGATAATTGCGAAGAACTTAGCATGCCAATTAAACTTCTAACTCAGCAATAGAGCAATTTGTCGCAACTTCACGATCTACTATAATGCCCTTCCCATTCATTTTCATGTTTACAACAGCCAATAGACAAACAATAAAATGCCTTTCCGTTTGAAACTAAAGCCAGAATTGTCATAAGTTGAGATGTGCCCTGCTGCATGAAATCGGCTTATACGTTTCGCACACGTTGGTTTCGCAATGTATTCATATTTATTATCCATTTAAATAGGATTTTCTCCCGCTTCATTTATATCTTACAGCAAAAGATATTTAAAAATACACAGTGAGCAATTTTACATTCTGAGAAATTACAATTTGTTAAATTGCGGCTAATATCTTTTTTTTTTTTTTTTTTTAATCTGTTAAAAGATAAAAATAGCATGTACTGCCATCAATCATCAACCAGTAAAGGTAATATTCGTTATATGGTCATATCAAGCGATTTTATGGGCGAAAGAGTTTGCAGTATTGAGTGCGACCTTTTGGCGGCATCAAAGAATGTTTTTCTAAAATTTGGTGACTATGACAAACCATATATGGATTTGCATACAACACTCACACATACAAACGGACACTCTCTTTTACACACACAGATATATATATATATATATATATATATATATATATATATATATATATATATATATATATATATATACACGAATATCATATTCGCTCGTATTAATTCATTCTTTAAAAATTATATTAGTGGTTCGGTAAATTTTAAATTGCTAATTTACTGGCCTGTAATATCTAAAAGTTTCTCTCAAGGTTAACTGCAAATGTGAGGTTTTTCAATCCTAAATGCGACGTTGCAGAAGTTGAAATAACTCCATACATTCCTTCAAGATCTCTTAGCGAATTCCTTAGAAATGAATTGCACCTATGGTTCTAAAGTTGTATTTAACTGCCTCGTCACTAAGCATCTTTCATAGTTTACATTGTAGTATTGTTTTATGACATTCTGTAACATTTTGACAATTTCTATTTATTTGTAAATTGGGATTTTTTTCCTTCGTGGTTAGGCTGGACCAATTATTTTGACTGCCGGTGTACGAATGGTCATGGGTATTGTCTCTTTTCTCTTTCAGTACCTTCAGTAAATAGATCAACGGAAATCTACAGGGTGATCCCGTCCTGTCTGAGTTTCTTTGAGTGTGCATGAATACCAGCAATTGAGAAATAAAACAAATAAATACAAAAAAGAGAGATAGTGGTATATTCGTGAGTTCATAACACAGAAAGTATAGAGAGAAAGTTAAAAGATAGGGAAAACACGACATTTAGGTGGCCAGGGATATTCGTTCACGTCGAAGTCTCTTGCGGGAATGAGTGGTTTTGATAAAATTTGGGATCTTTTCGGTCACAGAAATACCAATCAAAATCGAGAATCTCGACCAGAGATGAAAAAAACCCGGAATTTTGAAGAGGGGGAATAAACCCGGGAATTTTGGGCTATAAACCCGGAATTTTGGGAACTTTGGGAAGAAATCATTTTAACAATGTTTACATTTATTTTTTCAAACAGTGGCTATTTAAGAACTAGCATATTATTTCTAACAGATTTTTTTTTTACTTTTGGCAATATGTATATATATATATATATATATATATATATATATATATATATATATATATATTCAAGAAATAATAGGAATGAGTATTTAAATGATTTTATAGTAGTACTTATGTAATTAATTACCCTGTTAGTCTTATCAAACACATAACTGGTTGCTTCAATTTTAATTGCTAATATAATAATTATATACATTAATTTTTAATCATTATTTATATAAATTGCTTTATGCTAAACTTTTTCCCCTCCTTTTATAACATGAAAATAAATCATTAAATTTAAAATAACAGTTTATTATTTTTTGTAATGCACATATCATTTAAAGGGGTAATTAAATGACACTGTTGCATTTTGTGTCCAATTCCTACACATTCAATTTTTTTCATAGCATATAATAGTTAAATTTTGTGAAAATATCAACTTTTGAGGTCTACAACAAAGACAGAAAAAAATGGTGATTCTCATTGTGTCATGGGAACTGGCGACTTCAAAATTCCCATGTTTTGGAAATTTTCAAAATTCCCTTCCCAAAAAACCCGGTTTTTTCCCGGGTTTTTTCCACTGCTCACAACTCTAATCTCGACCAATGGGAAAATGTCATGTCATCAGGAGTGGAGGGTGTGAACAGTTGATGTAATGGTCATTTTACACAATTTCTTTTCTCCTTGGATTCGACGGTTATAGCGTTTCAGTTGACCGAGAATGAGTGGGTTTTCTTCTAATTTTTCAGTCCTAATTGTGAAGTTTTTAAAATTCTACTGCTAATCGAATCTCAGTTATGCAAGGTCAAGATAGCACAAATGACAATATGAAACTAATCAAAATTAATTCAACGATGGTCAAAATGGATGTCTTAAATTTCAAATTTATATTTCTGTTTGCATAAGTACAGGGGTAACGATAAAATTTGACAAAATTGATTCAAGCATGATCAAAAATAGTCTTTTCTTTTTTACATCTGAACACTGAAATTTTGCACGATTGCAGTACCTTTTTTGCTTTGTACAAGGAAGTTAAAATTAATTTTAAAACGTCAAACGAATGAGAAAAAAATTAAAAAGGAAGAATTAAAATTTAATTTTTTCTTGAAGGCAGAAATTTAAAATAATCAGAAACTGAAGAATATTATAAGTAATATAACTGTAAACTTTTTCATTTTCAATTTTATATAATACTAATTGCAATCCCCGGCGTTCGTCGGACTATCAAGATTGATATGTCATTCCCTGGCGGCGATACTTGAAGTTGCTTGATTCAAGCGTGGTCAATTCATGACCAACATGCACTCACCAGCGAGAGTCACTTGAAAGTCTAGCGAATTACATACTTTAAGGATGCATGAAGTTTTAAAATTTTTAACTTAAAACTACAATTAAAAATTGGGGGGGGAGGGAGAAATTAAAGTAAGAGTTTTCAAATTTCATACACCGAAAACTTTCACAAAAAAATTAAAAGAAGAAATCGTATAAAAAACCCTCCTTTCCTTCCATATACATACGTATATAAACAGAAGTCATTACATTATGACCATCCTAAATTTATTACAATGAGCTCACCCAGGAACAAAACCACTGCTAGTGCGTGGCTGATGTTGGAATATATAAAGCGGCTATGCATTGTCTTTCCAAACACAGGGCGATTAGCAGATAATGAGAAATGCAGCTGACTTATCTGACTTTGATAAAGATCAATGCGTTATGGCTATACGACTTGGAACACCAATATCAAAAACGGCGCATTTATTAGGTTGCTCATATGCAGTTGTGAACACATATCGAAAGTGGTGTATGAATGATGAAACGACAAGTTGCCGGCCAGTGGTGTGTCATTCACGGTACATTGATTCCATATGAGAGCGGAGATTGCTATGCATTGTTCGATGTGACTGAAGAGCTACAACAGCTGAAATCACCCCGAGCTACAACAAGGACGACCCAGACAGTTTTTCTCAAGACACTGTGTAGCTTACATGTTGTGTATGGTTTACGCAGCCGGAGGCTGCATTGCAGACGTTTCTTGGTCCATTGCAGACGTAATGCATGTCTATGCATTAAGTCTGCAATGTACCAAGAAACATCGGAATTGGATATTATAAGAATGGAAGAAAGTTCCATGGTCCAACGCATTCCAATTTCTGGTCCATCACATGCACGGGCGTGTGTGAATACTCCGGTTTCCAAGGGAAACCCTGGCTCCCGGATGCACAGTTGGATGGAGACAAACCGGTGGCGAGGATGGTCTGGACAATGTTTTCATGCAGTACGTTAGGACCCATAATGCCCATAGAACAATCTCTGACGTCTGTGAACTACATGAACATCGTTACAGACCAGTTTCACTCATTCGTGACAACAGTATTTCTGGCGGGGATGGTGCTTACCACCAGAATAATGCATCATGTCATAAAGGTCGAAACGTTAGGGAGTGGTTCGAGAGATATTCCAGAGAATTTCAAGTCATCTCTTGGCCTACAAATTCATCTGACATCAATCTAATACAGCATTTGTAAATCCACCTGGGAAACCATATTCATTCTGCCACGCTACCCTTTCGCATTGTGATAGAATTGCAGAAGAGCTTGAGTACTTGGTACCAATTACCTCAAACTACCTATAAGCATCTTGTGGAGTCATAGCCTCGCTAGGTGCTGGCAGTTTTGAGTGCTAAAGGTGGTCATACACGTTATTAATTGTTTAGTCAAAATGTAATGGTTATTCGGTGTATGTATGGGCTATTTAGACGAAACAGGCAGTGTACATTTTTTTAAATCCACAGTTTGGGAGGAATTTTTTTAATCTTCTAATCAAACATAGTTAATTAAGGTATACATACAAAAGAAAGTGAGACTTTTTTTAAATTGGCGAAGTTATTAAGTCTTTAAGTCAAGTAAAAATAATAATAATACGTGTCGGGAATTCGATTTTTATATTGCTTGGTCAAAGAGAACTTAGAGCACCAAACTTGTATGAATTTGATGACGGAAAAGAGATAAGAGGTGCTTCAAATATGAGGTCCGTGAAAACAATATGAATATCGCCATATTTTTTAAAAATCCCAAAGATGAAAAAAATTTTTTTTGTAAAATAAGTTTTATCTTGTCCCATTAACACATTCTTTTTTTAACTTAATATTACTTCAAAAGTAGTATTATATTATGATGTAATTTAAAAAATAAGAATAGATGGTAGAGTGTTTAAATTGAATTCTTTAGAATAACTCGAGTCTGCAGATCAAACTGATAGAAGCAGTCTGTACAAATATGTGTTCTAAATTTTTTTTAAATGACTGATAGTTGGAACTATAGTCTATAGATGGTGTTATATTTTTAATTTTTTAAATCTTACATCTATTTAACTAACGGAATTTAACGGAATTCAAATAATTAAAATGTATTTCTTAGATTACTTCGTTTTTTTAGTACTTTGGCACATTTTAGCTTTCACAGACAGTGTAGATTCTATGAAAATATCTAATTCATAAATATCTAGCGTTCCACTTTTTACTTATTTAAATGCTTAGGATAAGAAATTATTAGTGAACTACATTCATTTAGAATTCATAAACTTAACAAATTTATCTATTTTTTTCTTAACGATTAAAATACTTAAATACCCATGCTACTATTTTAATTAAGATCTTGATCATTTGCAAAAATTGCACTAAAGTACTTAAGGAAAGAAGTCATGCCTTCCCTTTCTCCCTCTTTCAGTTTCAAGAACCAGTAATTTTCCAGTATAAAGCAATTAACTGTATTTCTAGTACTTCTATGCAAAACTAGTTGACACTCAGTCAAAGTTGAATTTTCCCCTCTAAATTACTACTCCCCTGCCTCTGTAACTAACGTTTTTTAAATCGTAAGCGATACGTGCTTAATGAAAAATTGATGTTATCTGGCTTAGTTTTCTTTTTTCTTCCCTACAATCAACGAATATAAAAGATATTTGATTTTGCAAAACTTTTTTTAAATTTTATATTAAGTCTATTTAAATTTTTCAAAAATTTTAAAGAAACCAAAAATTAAGAATGAGATAAAAGAAATGACTGTAATCATACCTGATTGATAAATGATGTAATAAAATTATATATCGTCAAGAGATGGCGCTAGTTTTGAGTTAAAAGATTTTTCTCCACAGCTGAAGGACGAAACGGACGTAGAGTTTGTGAATGTTCTTGGATGCGGGAGAAGGTGAACGTTCATTGATAGAGAAAGGTTTGAGAGGTTTGTATTGGGTTAATGACAGTCGTTCCTCGTATTGTATTAATTTAAGAAATTACGCTATGGCTGTTCTCTTTTATTACTATTATTTATGGCCCTTGCAATATTCATTTTAAAAATAATTATTTTCCCTTTTTTTTCAGAAAAGACACTTTAAAGTTGTCATTTTTATTTACAAATTTATACTTAAATAAATTTCACCTTATGTAAAATTTTTTGATGTCAAGTAAAGTGTTTTTATAACTGTCTAAAAATAATATTGTAGCAACATTTTAAAACTACAAAAAAGTAAAAAAATCAATCAATCAAATTAATTTAAAAATATAAACATTTTAAAACAAACTAATAATATAAATGCAAATTTAATCATAAATCTGTTTAATCTACAAACAGTAATATGTTAAATGAAATTATAAGAAGTTAAATTACTAGTTATAGTTATTTTTCTTGTCATTTTACATACTGATTTCTTGAAATATAAATGAATGTAATTGATAGAATTGAGGAAGAGTTAATCAAAACTGAAATTTAATTTTAATATAATCATGTATAATCTTTAATTTTATTTATATGAGTTATATTTATATTATATATATCATTTTCATGTTATGTCATTCACGTTTTATTTATATCATTTTTTTTCAAAATTACTAGGGTCTTTCATAGTATTTTTTTAAAAATCAATTTGAGAAGTTCTATATTTATAACTTCTAAAAGTTTACATTAATTTAAATCAAGTAGTATTTTAGTTAACATAATGGAAAACCACGCTGTACAAGTACAGCTATTACATACTGTTGAGCTTGAAATCTTTCAACTTCAATTCTGTACATTTCTATGATTTAATATTTTAATATATTTATATGTTATAGATGTTTATTATATTATCTCAGTTTTAATTTTTTTAGTAGGGAAATTATTCTAATAATTTTATCTTTAGTTTTATAATACTAAATAATGCTTAAATATTTATAAAATCTTTTTAGAAATTACTTAGCATCTAATTAAAATTCATTTTATATATGAGTTCTTGATTATTTGATATTTAAGAGATAAATAACACCTTAATCATCAATAACCATATCTTTGCTTTTCCTTCCTTCTTCTCTCTTTATATATATGAAAAAGTGTATATATATATATATATATATATTATATGTATATGTGAAGGAAATTGTATATGCAGTTTTTATTTATTTATTTTTAAAAATCAGTTTTTAATTTAAAATTTAGTTTTTTTTTATTGACTAATGTTTTTTATTATTATTATTAAAGATGATATTATAGATCACAAAAATATATTTTTAGGATCTACTGATGCATGAGGAATATAAATATTTTATTAGTTCCTTCTCTTAAAAGAAAATATAGAAAGTTTAAGCAGTTTATATTTAAAAGAAAATTGAACTGCATGTTTTAAGACACTCTTATTAATAATGTTTGATATAAAGTAAGTTTAATAATGTTAAATATTTCTAAATTAATTCTAACTCTTTAAAATACTTTTACTCTATCTTGTATGTAAATTTCCTATTTAATGTAACCTTTTGCTTCTAATCATTCAGTAGATTTTAATTAATCTGTGTTTAGTATGATTGCATTAATTTGAAAATTATTTATAGCTATATAATTTGGATATAGTTATGTAGGGAAATCCATTTAAGTTAAAATGAATGAAATACTCATTAACTATATTTGGTAAATAAAAAAATATTAGAAAATGTAGCTAGAAACTTCAAGTTTAGCACTTGTTTGAACCAAACATAAAGCCAAGAAGGTTTGTGTTTGATGCAAAGGTTGCAAAATCTTTGTCATACATGGTATTTTAGTTTGCTAAAAAAACCCAGTTATTTTCTTCTTGGGCTTTTCTATATTAAAAATACTCAATTTTGTTTGTAGTTAAAATATTAGCTAACATATTAGTTAAAAACTTGATTTAGTAGATGAATATTCATATGTATTAAAAAATATTAATTTTAAAAAAGGATACACAGGCCTTCAAAATGTATATAGATATAAATGGACTAAATATATTTTAAAAACTATATTAACATTGTTTTTAAAATATTGATCTGTATATAGAATATATTTTAGTCATAAAGAATTAAAAATATATTTAATTTTTTTTGTACCAGAAATAGTTTTCTACATTTCTGTAATAATACTCAGGATTTATTTATTTTTGATATTGTTGCTTCCCCTCAGAATTCCCATCATCATCTATCCTTAAACTCTCCTTAAGTTTTCATCTTTCCTTCTTTCTGTTAAACTTCCTACCTTTTTAATCATCTTAATTATTTTAAAATTAAAAGAAAAAAATATAAAACTTACAAAAATTTGAGATGCTTGCATCCACTAGAAACATTTGTTTATTTTTTAAATTTTTAGTATCAGTTCCTAAAACTGTACTGATTTTTCTTTCCTCTTTACTTTCATTTTTGTTTTATATTTTGCTATTTAGGGCCCATCATAATTTTTTACTCTAATGAATTTTCTCTAATTTAATGAATGGATACAATTTAACATTGTATCCATTCTTATATATCACTGTACTTCATGATGCACACCTTGAAGAGTAATTGTTCACCTTCACCATTTGGGATTCAGCTCAAGCCCAGGTGCCCCAAACAAGCTAAAATTTGGAAATTTTTGATATTGCTATGAGCACTTGTGTTTTGATGTTTGCCTACACTAATATGCCATTTTATTATGAGAGAACTCTGTACAAAATAACCATGAGGGAATAATCCAAGCACATAAAAAACTTAGTTGGGATTTTAATTCTAATCTACTTTATAGGACCTGAGAGGGCCTAGTGGCCACCATAAAGTACAAGGGTAGAATTCTTGAGTACTGGGTTTGAATCTGACAGGTACACTAAACATCTTCCAGAGAATGTGCAGGATAAATTGGTGAGTTTGGATGTTTTCTCACTGGGAGGTAGGCAGATGGGAGAGAGGTATGGAATCAGAGGAAAAAAAAATTGTTCCTTCTGAGGATGACTGAAATTGAGATAATTTTCCAGTAGGGGATCAGGAACATCTGTCTGGATAGGCAGCCAATTATGAGGTATCAAATTCTACTATATTGAAAATTTTGATGAAATTTCTAATCAATTCTAGCCTTGATATTATATTCAAATATGGCTGTATTTAAAATACTCTTCTGTAAGTGTTACTAAGTATTCCTTTAATTAAAAAAAAAAAAAAAAACCCAACAGTTAGAACCATGGTGTTGTTCTGTGATGTGGAGAGGCAGCATTGCAAGGGGATAAAATTGTGATAATCTATCACATGGTACTGACAACCTTTAATAGTTTATTTACTTTCAAAATTTAAAATAAAGAGAGTTGATAAACAGCTGATGTACTTTGTAAAATGACAATTTTACAAAATTATATACTCTACTTTCAAATGTACATTTTCATGTTTATACATCACACAAGCAGTATTTATTCCTGTAATAAAACTGACTAAATGTCCTTAATTCCTAAGTATTTCTTTCTTTTGACTTAGTGGTTTCAGAGTAATTTCTAATAATAGAGAGTTTTTAATAACACTTGAAAGATGAAATATGTGGTTTGGTTTGGTTTGGAGCGCTACGGTCTACTGTTTTGCACACGAGGGGCTAATGAGACCGGACCTACAGTTTTAAAGCCGATTCCGAACGGCTACAAACATCCATGCCAGCAGCGGGATTCGAACCCACGAACTCCGGTTCCGAAGAGCAGCACTATACCATTCGGCCATCGTTCGTCGGCCGATGAAATATGTGTGTGATCTTCCATACTCCTTTTTTCATTTTCCTTTGTTATTCAAATCAAGATTTGAAAATTTGGACTGAAAAATATCAGTATTGCTTTTAAATACTTAATTTTTTATTTTGTAAATAGCTCTAAAATTTCAATAAATACATACAACTAATATTTTAACATTAAACATCAACTAGGATGGTATTTTTTATAAAGTTTTCAGATGATATTAAGCATCACAGAAATTGTACTTATTATTTCTTATCTTTACTCCTTATTATATTTTTATAGAAAAACATAAGATGGATTTTAAAAATTTGGCTGTGTTTAAGATATTTAAGATACATAATTTACCACTATGTTTCTTATTTTAATTTTATGAAAGCTGTAAAATTTATTTCTTAAGTAGACTTTCAAGATTTATTTTACTTCAATTAGATTAACGAGATTTTCATTGAATTAGATTTAAATCTTGTCTCTTTCAAAATGTAGTTCGAGGTTTTGATCTCATGTATTATTTTTTTAAATGAAGTACAGAATTTCTCAACAGCGTAAAGCAAAATATTTTTGTTCATAATAGTTTTGTTTAAAACTGTTAAATATATATATTTTAATATTATATATTACGTTTACTTATTTTCATATTGATATTGTTTGATGCAAAATATGTAAGACAATTTTTTTATTTTGACATTTATAGCAGGTGTATTAGTTGTAGCCAAATTACAGAGCAATCTGTGCTACAAATTCCTGTTATAATGGAGCCTGTAAGTCGGGAAGGAAGAGTTATAGCCCAGGGAGGGCAGAAAGGAAAAGTCATAGGTGTGTTTACTAGTGGAGGAGATTCCCAAGGTAATTTTTTAATGTATATGATCAAAGCAGTAAATATGTTTTTAGCAAATATTGAAGAAAAACATGTTCTTTTATTATATTACTTAAATCTTAAAAATTTTAATTTGTAGAGGTGTTTGTGTTTCATGGGAAACTTCCAAATTCTGAGAATTTTGCACTAACCATTTTCAGAATTTTTGGAAAAATAAAATTGTGAATTATTTCTTCTTTCTTTCTGTTTACTTTAAAAGAAAATTGAAGATTACAGAATGTTTCATATGATTTTCAATTTTTCCCCTACTACTATGACCTATTCTACTACACTCTGAATCTTAAAATAACAGGCTGAAATTTTGTAAGCTACGTTGACAGCCAATTGCAGTGTAGTACTGAAGAAGACAAGGGCCATTTATGAATATGAAGAGTAAATATGATTTGGTGAAAGTAACAGAATCTGTAAGACTACATAACATCAATTAAATGTTCAAAGTCTAAAAGATACAGTGTTCATTGAACATAGAAAATACAGGCAATATATATTCAACAAAGCATAACATCAATTAAATGTTCAAAGTGTAAAAGATATAGTGTTCATTGAACATAGAAAATACAGGCAATATATATTCAACAAAGCATAACATCCATTAAATGTTCAAAGTGTAAAAGATATAGTGTTCATTGAACATAGAAAATACAGGCAATATATATTGAACAAAGCATAACATCAATTAGATATTCAAAGTCTAAAAGATATAGTGTTCATTGAACATAGAAAATACAGGCAATATATATTGAACAAAGCATATTGGTCATATTAGTTAACAATAGAAAATGAATGCTTGCCTTTAATTAAAGAAGGGCTTCTGGTAATTAAAGTAAATATGCTTTTCTTTAATTTTTTCACAGTAAAATTTAATCTTTTTAAATGTGTTTAGCATACTTTCACATCTTTAAAAGATTTTTTTTTCACATTATGAATTTTATAGAAGTGATTTAATTTTTTCCTCCCATTTGAAATGTCATTCACTAATACTTGCTTTTGTATCTTACTTGACATATGAGGTTGTAAAATTTTTCAGTGATTTAATGTGGACTAATAAACAACCCTGTATTTATCATGCATTTTGCTTGACTATTTTTAATGCTTTTATAAGGATGTAAATAAGGAGGTTTTTTTTATGCTTTTTATAAAAAAAGTAGTTAATGAATTAATCATATTCTGAATTCATTATACCCCTAGGGAAGTTCTAAATATTCAGTTCTTAAAAATTTTGATTATTTTAAACTTTTAATTACAGAGAAATATAAAAGAAAAGTTTTATATTCAGTTCCTTTTAAGATTACTTTTATGTATATTATTTGTTGAATGGTGTGCAAATAAAGAATCAGTGATCAAGTATTTCATCGCTCTATATAAAATTCTTTTTATATGTGTGTTTATATGCATTCCAAAATGGCTGTATTGATCATGATGGGATTTTGCATAATGATTCAGGCCGACCCTAGATAGATCAAATTGTTCTGAGGAAAAGGGTGTGAAGAGATTAAAAACCCCCCATCTTTTTAAAATCTAAATTAGGTTTGGTGACAGTATTTTGAAGACATTTGATTTTCTTTTAATTATGTGTTAAAATAATTAAAATTTGTAAATAATTTAATTCATCAGATAGTAATTAACATGTATTTTGTAGTAAGTACAATATTTTGTATTTTACTTGAAATATTTCATTTAATCAATTTTAATTTGGCATTTTCTTTCATTTTTATGCAATTTTTATGTACCAATCTTATTTTATTGTCATCAGTATTATAATTTGAAAAAGTATTTAACATTTATGTCAAGTTTGTAATAACTTGTAAATACATTTGTTCTCTTTAAATGATCTGGCAAGAAACTTAAACACTTTCCTATTAGCATAAAAACTGCCAAATCACCAAATGCCTTCTGCTGCTTTAAATTATATTTCATCATTATATTTCATAAGTTCATAATGAAAATTAAATTTAAATTAATACATTATTTTATGATAAGTTATTTCCTTTTCAAAATTTCTTATATTGTTAGAATATTATTATCTAAAAACTAATTTGAATTTTAAAGTAATTATAATCCTTGTATAGGATACTTAATTATCCAGACCAAAGGCTGAATGCAAAACAGCTAGTTTACAATGAAACTAAACAATTATGATGGAATAATTTTTTATTATATTTTATCCAATATATTTTGTTTCAGGTATGAATGCAGCTGTCCGTGCAGTTGTTAGAATGGGCTTATATCTTGGATGCAGAGTTTATTTCATTAAAGAAGGCTATCAAGGAATGGTTGATGGAGGTGATCATATTATAGAAGCATCATGGGCTAGTGTGTCAAGTATTATTCATAAAGTTAGTTCTTACTAGTAATTGGTTCTAAATTTCTGTTTTTAAATAGGTTTTATTTTGTGTATTATATAAATTGTTATGAAGGTAATTATAATTTAATTTTTTTTAAAGATCTTTAGAGAATTAGAAATTTTAAATAGTGTTTAGGATTTCTTTCAAATTCTAGCATTATATTTTCACTTTATTGACCTTTTACATGCAAATGTTCCTATATAGGAATATACAATTTAAAATTTAATTAAAACCAAAAGACTCATCACCCGGAAAAATGCTGGAAAAGGGCACCAAATTTGGCGAGAAAGTCAGAGCATAGATATCAAATCTATACCCTAGATTCTGCATTGTACAGAAATTCATAAAAAAAGTCTTTTTAAGAATATTTTACATAGCATTTACTTATTCATTCCCAAAATATGCATATCAAGAAGTGCAAAATTGCTACACCAATAGTATTAAATGAAAATAAAATTTCCGAAGATGTTTGTATACAAATTTGCATATCTGAATCTATTGGTATTAAATTTAATACACAGTTACATTATGTAGTAGAGAAAGTCATGGAATTTTGCCTAGTTATGCAGTGGCCAAGATCATGGGCAAAACTGTGCTTGTACTAATTATTAATTGGGATTATCTGTAGTTAATAAATTATCCTATTTGTCAATAATTTGCAGTATATGAGATATATTTAATTTTTTTTTATTGGCATGTTTATATAAAGTAGTGGCTCTAAAAATTTATTTGGGACTTTTTTTACTGAGACCAAAGGCTGGGTGCAAAGCCTCCAGTAATCTTTATAATTACATCTAAACAAAATTTTCATGAATAAATATTACATTACTCCTTGAACGTTGATCATAATGTGGTATTTAAAAGGTTAACATAAAACTTTTTTTAAATTGAAAAAAAATTCAATATTATGTAACTTCTGTTGTTTTAAAATTTTAGGGTGGAACTGTGATAGGAAGTGCCAGATGTAAAGATTTCAGAGAACGAGCTGGTCGTCTAAAAGCAGCTTTGAATTTAGTCAAGTGTGGAATTACTAATCTAGTTGTAATTGGTGGAGATGGCAGTCTGACTGGTGCTAATCAGTTTAGGCAAGAATGGTCTTCATTGTTGGAGGAACTAGTAGCTAAAGGTGAGCTATAATTTTTCTGCTTATTTTCAATCATTTTTAAAAAATAAATTTATCTCCCTTGCTTAACTTTATCTAGGTAAGGAGATTAATATTTTTTTTATATACTTTTATGGAACACAGAGAATGATCAAAAGCAGGATGTGGGGTTAAAAAGTGTTTTTTAATTTTAGCTTGTATTACTTTTTTTAAATTTTAAGAAAAGATTTTATGATTTCTGTTTGCTGCATTATTTAAAATAGTTTTCTTCAATGTATATTACAATGAATGGTGTTATTGAACTCTTCTATCTTAAAGGAAAAAATGGAAACTTAATTTTAATGAGTGTATTATTTCTAATGAGATTCAATTCAGGAGAAATTGAATATCTGAGTTCAATGCTATTATAATACTTGATTCATACAAAATTCCTGCTTACTGGCATGTATTTTCTGTATACTTGTATATTATCAGGAGTCTTCCACAATAACAAATGACAGCTGATTTTGATATGTCTATTTTATCCTAATTTTGGCTAACGTTAGTTCTTGCCCATTAGGAGATATAACTGCAGAGGTCCAAACTAAGTGCAGTTCATTGAATATTGTTGGAATGGTAGGTTCCATTGATAATGACTTTTGTGGTACAGACATGACAATTGGAACTGATTCTGCTTTACATAGGATTATTGAAGCCATTGATGCTATTGTTACTACAGCTTCCAGGTATGAATTATTTACTTAGTTTTGATTTATACTGGATCATTTCTAGAATTTTATAATTATGTTTGTATACATTTTTGTAGCAATTTTAAGTTAAATTAAAAAAAAAATTTTTTTTCCTTCGCATAACAAGTCAACGAATCCACATCTATATTTTATCACTCTTCCTTTTCGCCATTAAAATTATTACTGTTGTTATCCAGAAATTATTTTGTCATCTAGCAATATATTTGTATATTTTTGAATAATTTCTGGGCTTATATAAATGTTTTGAAGGGACAGATCTTGATAATGAAAATATATGTATTGTGAGGTAACATATTTTTATGATTACTAAATTATTTATTTTTATTTAGCCATCAGAGGACATTTATTTTGGAAGTAATGGGCAGACACTGTGGGTATGTTCTATTTATAATTCTTACTATTTCAACTTAAAATGGTATGTAGTAGTACAAATTTTTGCATATTGTATATTTCAGATATTTGGCACTTGTAGGTGCTTTAGCTACAGAAGCAGATTTTGTTTTCATTCCTGAATGGCCCCCTGAAGCTAACTGGCCTGAAACATTGTGTGGAAAATTAAAGATGGTAAACTACATAATTTAATATTAAACAATGCCTCTATTACATATCACATTTTTTATTGTCAGGTTTTCTTCCTGCTCATAATATTTCAAAATATCTGGGAAATTTTAATGAATTAATCACCAAAATAATAAAGTTAAAAGATAATAATTGCATAAAATAATATTAAACAATGTGTCTCTTTTTAATCTTATGTTATTTTCATTATTGTCAGTTTCTTCTTGCATGTAATATTTCTAAAAATTCAAGAAACAATAACTAATTAATTATCAGAACATTAAAGTTGAAGAATGGTAAATTACATAATTTAGTGTTAAATATTGTTTTTCTCTTTAGTTATATCTTACATTTTGTTATTGTCAATTTTTTTCCCTGTATTGTAATATTTCAAAATATCTTTAAAACTTCAAGGGATTAATCATCAGGACATTAATTTTTAAATGATCACCTCTTTATCATTTTCACGTGCTTTCATATTTTTGTATGCTGACATTGTTTTATAAGTCTTAGTATTATAATATAAGTCTCAGTATTCCCTTATAGTATTTTTGATTCTTTTATTATTCATTAGAATCTCAACTAGTTTTAAATATTTAGAATCTTAACCTTCACAGTAATAAGATCAAAACATTATTTAAATGCCTAAGATGTTGACCTCATATGGATTTATGATGTTAAGGCCAAAAACTGATCAAAAGTTAAGTTATTGATATAATTCTGGCAATAAACATTAATTAGAAAAAGACAAAGGGTAATTCCTAAAATATTATAAATATTTAAATTAGTACAAAAACTTAAGTAGAAAAAAGTGCAAAGACAATTCTATTTTATAAAAATTAAGGTGGTAGTGCATTGTAATTACTTTTCAGTTTTACTGCTCATTGTATTGCGGTAGAGTCACAGAATAATACATAAGGTATTTTATGTGCACTTAATTTTTTTTTACATTTGTTACACTTCTACCAATACTTGGTGTCAATTGTTGATCTATAGCACACCTTCCTCATTTTGATGAAGTCATTCATAATAAATAAACAAGTTAAATTGTACAAAACTTACTAAGTAAAAAAATAAATAAAATAAATAAAAAAAAGCTTTGTTGGGGAGTTTCAAGAAAATAATTTTAAATAAAAAAGAATAAATAAATTAAAAAAAAAACCCAATGAAATGTTGAGCTGGGGTCAAACTAACCCCATCTTAGTACTGCAAAATATGATTTTTCTATATACAACCAAGTATTCAATCTATTTTTATGTATTATATGTTATATTTTTACACTATTTAAGAATTTTTAGATTGTGAATTTCAGTTATAAATCTGGAAGATTTTAAGTCAATGCACATTACTGGTTCTATAAAATAAAGCATCAGTTGCATTTTGAAAAAACAATATTGAATAAAAATAAAAATATTTTATTACTTTAACATTTTTTGTAGTAAAATTTTGCAGAACTACCACTACAGTTTTCTTACCTCTTTCACTAAAATTTCTTATCTCTTTCTCTAGGAACGTGAATCTGGGCAGAGACTGAATATTATTTTAGTAGCAGAAGGAGCTATGGATAGAGAAGGTCATGCTATTACAGCTGACTTAGTTAAAAAAGTAACTATTGAAGGGTTTAGTTTTCTGAATTCTTTCATAAAACGGTATATTGTTCTCGTTTAGCAATTTAAGAATTCAGTATTGCTTATTTTTAAGGGTGTAAGATGTTTGTTTGGCTTTTAATTATCTGAAGCTTTTATTTCAGAAATACAAAAGGCTGATAAAGAAGTGGATATTTTTGTAGAATTCATTTCCTAGTTTGAAATTAATAAATTAATTTATTAAAGTATTTGATATTTTTTATGTACTTAGACTTTTATATACTTAGTATTATGTTGTGCCTTATCCTAATAAAAAATATTTGTTATTGCAAAAAAAAAAAAAAAAAAGTTAGGCAAAAAGATATAATTTACATTGCTATTAAACTGTGTTTTTGATAAAACTGAATTTACAATTATTATGTGTATATTCCTATTTGAATATCTGTAATTTTTCAATCCTTACTGTTTAATTTGAAGTAAGATCTTTTACAGGCAATATTTAATTTTACCACAAAAGAGTTTTTATACTGAAAGTATTAATTTTTCTTAACTCATTTGAAATACATTTCATTAATGCAGGGTCATAGCTAAAAAAAAAATTACAGAAACACGTTTTATTTTTTTATGTTTCTGTTGCATAATTTTTTTTATATAATATAGATAAGGTCCAATAAAATTTCTGGCAATAATTCCAAAATTATGGGGCATTGATGCAACTATTAATTGAAATTATGCAGACAATATGTGAGTGACTGGGAAAATAACTACATGCCAAATAAACCTTCCTTTCATTGGAATATCTATTAAAAAAATTTATTCATACTTTTTTATATCATTATAAAAAATAATTAGTAATTTTAGTAATAAAATGATTCTTATAAACACTGTTATGCTGTAATTATTACAGATTATTAAAGTACAGCAATTTTAGTCCAACAGCCGAAAATTAATTTTAAAATCTGTTTTTATTTTGTAAATATTTGACCTTTACAGGATACTGCTCATTTGTAGTCAACAGAATTATGTAACACAGAATAATTTGCTTTTTATGCTAGTCCGGGAAACTTCTGTGAAATTGCCTCTGAATTCTAGAATTTGATTGCATCATGACCAGAACATTCTTTTATGAACGCCTTGTGCGCAGCACAATAAAATCTAATCATGGATTATGGAATACTTTTAAATATTACACCCTCATCAATATTCAAGTTGTCTATTGGTCTGGGTAAAGCATTCAAGCAACTTCCATGAAATTCAAACTAGGTTGATAAAACTAGAGTCTTTGCTGTTTTGAGGACATGGTAAATGTTCAATTTTATTTCTATTTTATGTAATAGTTGTTGCAGAACTGAATTACGTGCAGCATTTTGGGAATAGGATGCTTTAAAATTTAACTGTTAAATCACAGGTCAATTCCATAACAAGGGAAAGGGAAATAAAAAGATGAAAGTAACTCTTAGAAATAAAGATTAAAAAAAATTTAGAAATATGTTGTAAAAAAAAAAGGAATACTTATGTGGAATTCCATATTGTGTGACAATTTATTATGTGGTGTTAATCATAGATATATCTTTTTCTGAATACATGTTTATAATACAGGCTCAGGAGGATTTTACTGTGGAAGACAGTAGAAAACAATGGGCTGCAAATAGAAATGGAGGTGAAAGTAAAAATGCTTTAATTAGTTTCTTTAATTTTACACTTTAAATACATATCTTCCCCAAAAATGTGACCGTACTAGCACTGCTAATGTCTCCTCTTCACAAATGCGTTTTCACATTATATTGTTTGCACATTTCAAGTAATAGTGATTGAAGTATCCATTTAAATTCAAAAATAAAATATCTGCACAAAATCATGCAAAATATTTTTTAAAGTATATACATATATTTTGTTCACGTAGAAAAATGTATTAGAAAATTTTGGGGGAGGCTGGGTGTTGAATTCCCAAAACACCCTTTGGATATGGCCTTGCTTTGATGTCGTTTTTGTGATATGTATTTCAAATTTTTTATGTATAAATTTATTTATTTGTCATAGGTTATTGTTGATAATCTCCAACAAGATACTAGAGTTACTGTATTAGGTCATGTTCAAAGAGGTGGAAGTCCATCAGCTTTTGATAGGATATTGGTAAGTTTCTGTTTTTTTCAATATACTTTTTAACTGGGTATAGCATGTTATCTCAATAATTGATATGTATACAAGTTGGAAAATTTGCAGTGTAATAATTTGTTGCTGCTTTATTTTGTAATGCATGATGCTAATCAAATCTAAGTCAAATATTACATTTTGATGGATTGTTTATATTTTAATATCAATATTATAAAATAAACTATTTATTATTTTTTTGTAATTTCATCTTGTAATTGATTTAGTGTTAAATTATTGTATCACCATTTTATTTTGTAGTATTCTATGAGGTTTACTGAACTGTTATATTATTAAAAAAAGCTGTCAAAGTCTTCCTATAGAAATTATCTGTTGATAGTTCACTTTCAACTTGCTGTGAGATTGAAATACCATTTCATGCTATGTACAAAAGTGCATTTATATTTTTTTGGTTTTACATGGAACCACATTTATGTAGGAACAAATTTTTTACTCTTCCAGATGAATATTTGTTCTTTATTACATTTAGATGCGATTCATCTTAAATTGTGTGCTTCTGTTTAATTAATTTTTTCTGCCTAAATTAAATATATTTTTAGATTTTATATCAAAAATTTTGATTTTGATATGCCATATATCTTACCTCTGAATGACAAATTTTATGTATAAAATTCAATAAATTGTATGCCATTATGATACTTAATAATATGGATTGTTTCACTAATGACTATATTTTAAAAATAAAAGCGTTCAAATATTGATTTTTAAAGTATTGATTTGTGTTTTTTTTTAATAATATTTTTCTGTATATACCATATTTTTAGTTTTTATGTTGCAATTTTGTTAGTGTTACTTTTAATTCAAGTTCAGAGCTGTTATTTACAAATTATTTATTTATAAAGTTCTGATGATTCTCATATCTGTTCTTATCTGATGTATTATCTTTTCCCATATCACAGGGATCTCGAATGGGTGCTGAAGCAGTTGTTGCGTTGCTTGAAGCTACGCCTGGATCTGAGGCTGTTGTAGTATCATTAGATGGAAATCAAGCTGTTCGTGTTCCTTTGATGGAATGTGTTTTAAAAGTAAGCATTATTGTTAAGATTATCTTAAATTTGGTTATTAATTTTAATTAGGGTAGAAAGGTTATCTGGTAGCTGTCCAGTATCCTGCTTATCTGGTGGAATTTCAGCTATCTGGTGTCCCATTGGATATCCAAGCTAAAGATCTGAATATTCAAGCATCAAACTGGATATCCATATTTTTATTTTGGAGTAATATATATATATATATATATATATATATATATATATATATATATATTTGTCGCAAAGATTGAAATAATGGCACAGTTAAGTTGCACAAGTGCATTTATTAGATCTGAATCAACTCTCTTGAGAAACAGAAAGGAGAATTAACCCTAACTGGTGGGACACAGCTTTTATATACAGTCAGAACATTCTAGAAACATCTACTCCAAATAGTAAAGAAAGTTCTATCCTCTTGGAGCTCTATCCTCTAACAAAGTTCTAACCTCCTTCTATTGACTTGGAGATCTACTGGGTGAGCAATACGGTGACAGCAATCTGAAACAGTGTGTTGGTGACTGTCCTCTAGTTGGGCTAGGTGTAGAACGGCAAATGAACTTTGATTGGCGAGTTTCTTCTTCAGTGTCAGTTTCATCGAAGTCCTGTCAGTAATTTCGAAAATTGGCAAAAATGGCTTTCTTCTCTTTGCAGCAATGTCCAGAACATCCACAGTGAAAACAGACTAGTCTATTGTCAGCTGTTCACCAAAGATAAGTTTTTCTTGGCTGCATTGGTAATCTGTGGGCAGGAACTCTTGATCTCCTGGTTATAGCCACAAATGTTGGTCATCATTGGTTTTCAGCAAGTTTTACCGATACTGGTGCCAGAGGCTTTTCAATTTCATTGTGGACTATTTCTTTAAGCTACTGAGATTGAGAATAGGGGTCCAAATAGGGAATAGACTCATGTGTTTGGCTGATCGTTCAATAAACTTCCTCTCGTATAATTTTTTGAATAATGGACACCAAATTGGGTTCATCTTCCCTGGTTACAACTGGTATGACATTTGGAAGCCTCACAAACTTTCGTTGTCAATCCTCTTCTGTTTCCTGTCCTTGATATAACTCAATATAACAGTTGAACAATTCAATGAAATCAGCTGTAGTTTTGATTTCCTTCATCAATTGGGTCTGATAAATGTCCTCTGCAATACCGTGCATTAGGTACGATACTTTTTCAGCATCAGACATTGATGAATTAATTTCTTGACAGAGACCTAAGACACTTTGTATATATTTGTTGATGTACCTATGTTTGGTCATCCTGCTAAAGAAGAAATAAGCATTAGCAACACACATCATATCATCCCACTGATTAATTTTAGCCTCTTGATCATATTCTTTTAGCCATTTCATAGGATCTTCTTCAGCCATCAATCGGGAAGGCCGATGGCTCCTCTGTTGTTGGTATGTAGGAGTCACTATAACGGGAGTAGACTCTTTCAGTATTTTCGTTTTTTTACCTTCTGGAGAATAAAGCCCACGTTCTGAAAATACTCCTCTTAAACTGCGGCTCCTGCAAAAGTTGCTGCTGTTGTTATTTACATTTACAATGATTGTACCTGGTGAATCCACCAAATTTGTCGTGAAGATTGAAATTATGACACAATTAAATTAAACAAATGTATTTATTAGATCCAAAGCAACTAGGTTGAAAACAGAACAGACAACTGACCCCAACTGGTGGGACACAGCTTTTATATATAGCCAGAACATTCTAGAAACATCTGCCTCGAGTAGTAAAGAAAGTTCTAGAATATCCTAGATTTGGTACAAACAATAAATAACTTTAATTTAAATTAAAATTCTAGTCTTTGGAGAAAATGCACTGACAAGGAGTTGAACCAGGAATGGATGGTTCTGTAATCCAATGCTCTACTAACTGAGGTACAGTGAGTGGTTGTAGTTCTTCATCTGGAAATATAAACATAAAAATATAACAAAAAATTTTAGTACAAATTATTCAACTTTAAATATATCAACAAAATTTAGTATTAGTTATTCAGCATAAAATATAATAAAAAAAAATTATATCTAGATATCCTTACCCAGCAGATAAGGAAATTGGATATTCAGTATCTAGTGAAATCACTACCCATTTCATCCTTATTATTAATCTTTTCATTATTGATTAATTCTTTTTCAATATGCAAGAGACTAAAAAATGCATATACATATGAATATGCTTTGCATATTAGTTTTGTCTTTTTCTCTTCCTTTTAATGTGTTGAAAGTTTTAAGATTTCTCATTGAGTATGATTTCATTTTTTATGAATTTTTTTTTCACTTTTTGGAGGGGGATTTTTTTACTGGGAAAAATAAAATTTTTCTTTAACATTTTTACTAAATATAGTAATATTTATTCAAGGAAATTTAATAAATTTTCACTGCTTTCACAATTGGATATAAACATTTCAGACAAAGTCAGTTGCAGAAGCTATGGCCAATAAACAGTGGGAAGAAGCTGTGAATTTGAGAGGAAGGTATGATTAAAGCTTTTAATACTTTTCATAGACTGATTTAGTTTTGTTACAATTGCAATGTAGTGTTGTACATATTTATTTTTAAGAATGAATTATTTTTTAATAATTATCATAAAGATTGTTGATCTGTATGAAAGCAACTTTAAAAATAATTTATGCACCATGTTTATTGTATTTTACTAAAGCATTAAGGATAATACATCATATTTCTTTATTTTAGATTTTTTTTTTGCCGTTGTATTTTTAGCTATTAATTTATTATTTAGACAAGTACCCTTAAATAAAGTTTGAAGAGTTGATGAATTTTAGAAAAATTTTTTGGTTGTTTCTTTTGTTATAAAATCATTTAGATGAAACTGACAGAAATTGTAAAGATGAATATTTCTCTGAATGACTTATTGTTTAAAATTCAGCAATTGTGAATATTTTGTTAATTAATTTTATAAGGAACTAATACATCTCTTTAATAGAACTTTAACCATTCATTTCCATTTTCTTTGTTTTCTTGTATCTATATATGTCTATTCTTATAAGCTTCATAGTCATTTTACAAACTTTATGAAATTCTCAATTTAATAAATGTATTAATATTTCTATTTACTTTTGTTAAATTGTTTGGTAAAAATTACTGATTACAGAGACTTAAATTATAAACTATTGAAACTAATTGCTATTTTTCCTTTTAAAAATAAAAATTTTATTTTAGTTACATACAAAAGCACCTGTACAGTTTTTAAAGAAATTAACTGATGTTGTAACTGATGTAAAAACTTTTGAATAAAAATTCAAAATGTACTATTATATAAAACATAAAACTATTAATTTTTTAGGAGTTTTGCAAGTAATTTGATTTGCTATAAGATGCTCACTAGATTAAAGCCTCCAGAAACTGCTGTAGATTCAACAGGTCATGCAACAGTAAGCATAATTATATACTTGGTGATTCTATATATATATAATATATAAAAATAAACATTTCAAAAGGTTTATTTTGTTTTATATTGTTTGATACCTGAGAATAGTAAAAGAAATTTAAATAAAAGGCAGGAATTTGAATACAAATATTTGATATGAGTAAAGCCTTAATGAAATTTTTGCTACTAAATACTTGCAAAGTGTTAAGATTTTTTGTAAGTATTTGGGTATTTTTTAAGTGTTTATTGAGCATTTATATTTTGTATCATTCATGTTTTCACAATAATTAATCAAATTATTTTGTTTCTTAATAGTTTTTAGTATTGATATTACATTGCATACCTTATCTTTTATTTAAGCTTTTTGAAAAGTTTAGATGTTTATACCAATATTGAGTAAATTTGGCTTTTTGTTGAGTTCAGTGTGGTTCGCATGTTTATTTTGTAATCAATTTATTTTTAATGTTATTGCAGATGGATCATCAATTTGGGAAATAAGACTTACTAAAAAAATTGGCTGTTGAACTAAAATTACTAGAAATGAAGGAAGTATTATAAATGAGTTCATAATTAAGTTTTGGAAGCTCTTACCAGAATTAAAATCTCAACACTTAGAGAAAGTTACTTGTCTAATTTAAATTTTCAATATAACTCATTGGTTTGAAAATTTGTACTCCATAATGAATTGCTTAAAACTGAAATATCGAAGTTGACTAATTCTTGTTTTGCAGAACTTTAGCTGATGGCTTTAACAAGTTTTACACCAAATTTCAAATGTTTGACTTAAGGTCTTGGTTAAATATTTTAATTTTATCAATATACGTTGTTATACTTTAGCTTTATCAATCAAGTTTTGAAACAGTTCTTTTGATGAATTCTTACTTTTAATTATTTGTTCTGTGTATTTTATATAGCACTTGTGCAACTTTTTAATTAAATTTAAAATGAATAATTTTAAATTTTAATGAATTTAACATTATATAAATATGGTGTGCCTCATTATAAGGTATATAAAACCAAAATGTCTCTCTCTCTGACCTCATGCATACCAACAACTGGTATATATTATTGCATGTATAGGCTTAAAATGATTCATGGCCATGAAGAGGTTTATTTACAGTAAATAGTTCTCAGTTTGATAATTTTCCAGCATATCTACATCTCAGTACACAGATCAATATTTTATGAATAGTTTACAATACAAAATTACTTAATTAATAGCACAAGACAAACCAATTACACAGAGATCTGTGAACAGTTGACTCTAAAAATTGAACTGAACTAATTAGGCAATCTACCTTTTATAATATTGCCACCCAGCAAAAACTATAAAAAACCCTGAAAATACTTTAAAAAGTCTGTAATTTCTAAATTTGTTGACAAAATATCGTCAATTTCTTAACAAAATTTAAGTATCCAAAACAATCACCAACTTGACAATATCAAACAGCTATTATCTATTGTATTAACAGAAGTTTTTCTTGCATATTGTTTCTTAAGGCAGGTTGACCAAAACTGCAGGGAAAACTACAATCAAAGATACTTTACAATAATTTAAATCACATTTCACATACATTTTCTGATATTTACAGCATATACATATTAGTTTTACTCTTAGAAAGCACATGCTTTAATATTCAATAAATAGAAATTTATTTTTTTCTCTTCTAATAAATTAAAAGGTTTCAGTACTTAAGTACTTAACTATCCAGTTTCTGTAATTATGAGCCTATATTTTTCTATACGTGCCTGTAACATATATGCAAAATTCTACTAAAATTTTTAAGTGATTTCCTTTAATCTGCATTATTTTATATTGATTAAACTATCAACTTTTTAGAAATTATTCATTGATAAGAGGTTTTTAATTATAATTATTCTTTATCTTTTAACGTGCTTCTGAGAATAGAATATGTGAAGTAAGTAATTTAATTTGTTCATAATAATACTGTCATCATTATTTAATTACTCAAATTTGCTGCAATTTTTATAAAACAAAAATCAGATTATGATTAGGTTTTTTAATTATGTTTATTGCATAAGAATCCATAATGCAGATTTTTATATTAAATTTTTAAAGCAATTTTCCAAAATTTTTTGCTTTCTTTTCCTTTTATTGTAATTTCTGGAATAAATGTGTTTTCATGTCTAGAACTTAAATTTTCAGCATGCATAACATTTCTACCATTGCAGCACTTATGTGGGAATAAAGAAGAAATATTAGTGCTTTATTTACCCTAAACAAGATTTAAAACAATTACATTCTTCACTCATTTAAAATATCATTCATGTCTGTTTGAATTGCAGATATTTTGTAAGCCATAGAGGCTTCAGTATTATTACTGGTTGCTTTAGCATAGTTTAGAGTGCTATGGTCTACTTTTATGCTTAAAGGGGCTAATGAGACTGGATTTACTGTTTAGAACTAATTCTAAATGGCTACAAATATCCATCCCATTATTTGGAATTGCATCTATAGATTGTGCCACTTAGAGGCAGTACCCTACCATTCGGCCATCATTTGGCTAAGTACTTGTTGAATAGTTTTTAAGTAAGGAAGAATCAGAATTTTTTTTTTAAAAAATAGCATCTAAATTACATAGAAGCTCTACAGTTAGTTTTAAACTTTGTAATTTCCTATGCTGAACAAATTGGAAATAGAGCAGCAGCACTTGATTAGGTCAAGATTTTATGAGTATGATGTTCTTCACAATTCTATGTGCAATTAAACTTAGTGGGGCATTCATACTGATGCAGCATTCCTATGTACTATTAGTATTTATTTAACCATCTTCCCCTGGTACAGTATTTACAAAGATGTGGCCCTTTTTTCAAAAATTACAATAATTTTCTGTACTGTCTCAACCACTTTGATTTAATCTATTTAGGAGTTTTTGTGACTACTTTTTAACAAGCAATCTTTTATTTTCCCATTATAAGTAAGTGCATTATCTAAAACTGTTACAATTATCCTTTTATTAAGTTTTTAAAATTAAAAATGAATACTACAGAATGAATTAATACTACAGAATGAATTTTAATTGTTGTATCATTTAAAACAATTAAAATGAAGGAAGATTTTAGATTTTTTTTTCAGTTGACTTCATTAAGTTTTATGTTAAAAAATTTTACAGTAGTTTAAATTTTTTTTGTAGGGACAGTTCAGATTTGCTATTATGCACGTTGGAGCTCCCTGTTGTGGCATGAATGCTGTAGTTAGATCATTTGTACGAGCATGTATGTTCCAAGGGTTTACTGTTCTGGGCATTCATGAAGGATTTGAAGGACTTATCAGTGGAAATGTAAGTTATGCTATTGTCATTGCTTCTCATTTTTTAAAAATATTGTATGTCACTATTAGGAACAAAGTATGAAAGTAAAAAAGAAAAAAAAATTATAAACTATTCCAAACATTATAGACAAACTTTCTAAACATTATTTATAACTGTTTTCTCTGCTTTCTAATAGTCTGCTTTTGTTTGCAATCAGCTAATTGATGATAGGATGTACAATTGATATAAAAATGACTGACACTAGAAAATATAAAAGAAAATTGTCAAATAATCTAAAGGCTAAAAAAAAAAAAAGTTAACTTAAATTGGCAAATAGTATTTTTTCTTCTATAGAATTTCTTTGGCTAAGGATTTTTTATTCCAATGCACTAATAATAAGTAAGAACTAAGTCAATTTTTCTTAAATCACATTTTTATGAATTTTTTTAAAGCTATTTCCAGTGAGTTTATAACTCTTTAAGAATGCAAAAACCTTTATAGTTATTGTATAAATCCCCCACAGGGACAAAAAAAAAAAAATGCAAATTGCCATAATTACATAGAACTCAACATAGCAAAAGGGATAATGTTTCAAAGACAGATACTTCAATCCTGCTAGAAATCTAGCTTTTCTCATGTAAATGATTTTTTTAATGCAGAGATTATCAAACTGTCAGCCATGAGCTTCTAGTAGTTTGTGAGGAAACTATCATGTTCAGATTAACTCGGTGACTTTTAGTTTTTTTAATTAATAGTTCACAAAATTAATTTTAAAAATTAAGTATGCAGATGTAGCTTAACTTACAGTTTAAAATATATTTATATTTTCATAAGTTACAGAAAAGCAATGTAACTTGAAAGGAAACAAATTCTCATTAAGAAAAAAAAATTATAGCATTTTATTGCTATGTAATAAAAAGTCTAATGTAATAAAACTATAATATGTACAATATATCTTTGAACATTCATCAGAAATAGTCAAGTATACTTTTTTTCCTGTTAAGGCAAACAAATCAATTAAATATATTGAATTTTGGTATATCATTTACTGTGTTTCATTCAGTTAAGATCATAGCTAGAGTGCTGGGTCTGTTGTTGCTGACAATACTTTTTAAAAATATCTTAACTTGTTTTAAGGTTGAAAAGTATTTTCTGATCTTCACCATTGGTCATTTGAATAGTAACAATAATAACCCACTGTTGTAAGTCTCTAAAAACATAGACTGTAAATTGTTTTCTGTAATAAATTGTATAAAGCTAATGGCCCAGTCCTATTCCAAAAATAATTTCAATTTTTCTTCTTGAAGACAATATTGAAAATTTTAATTGCTTCAATTCTAAAACCCTGATTTTATTAAATACCTTCTTAACAGTTTACACTAACTTGTAAAAAAAAGAACTATATAAAATATGATAATAGTAAAAAAAAAATAAGAAAATTTAAAAATAATTAACTGAAATTGGCAAAGAAAGGGAAAATTTAACTCAGATAATATCAATCAATGTGATCTTTCATACACTAAAGATGTGGGAATGGAATAGTATGAATGTTTGCATTGTTAAAAGACTCATTATTGTTACACACACATTACAGAACATCGTCCATTTGATTTTTCTATTTCATTTTACTAAAACTGAAACCATTCAGCTTTTATTTTAAATTCAGAAACTTATCAAGGCTCTGTTATGTTTGAAATTGATATTGTTTATAATAAGTGATGTATACTCTGTCTCATTATCCATACATTAAGTTCATTCAGGCTTATAATTGAATCTGAATTTGTAAACTTTCAGGTTCAAGAAATGCATTGGTCAGAAGTTGCAGGTTGGGTTGGGCAAGGAGGAGCATTCTTAGGAACCAAAAGGTATCTTTAACATAATTTGAAATGTTTAGTCCTTAGTTTAAAAATTTACAATTGGTTGGTAGATCTATTTAAGAGTTCTTGTATTTATATTGACTTTTTAAAATGTTGGCTTCACTAAACGTCCACTTGCCTTTTTCACAAATTTTATTTTGGCCACACTTTTGTCTATTACTTTAAGTTCTTGTCTAATTTACTTTTATAAATAACTATTTTTTAGCACTGCTGTTTAATGATTTATTTGCTTGATAATCTTCTAATATAATTATGTATAAATTGGTTAACCTATGCTTGGCCAAAAATCTAGAGCTGTTTATGCGAGTGGTTTACATATTTATTCATATTTGTTTAGTAAGGCAAAATGTTTCAAAATAACAGTATTTTCTGTCAAATTAATTTTAAAAATAAATGATTATTAATTTATGATGTAGTTTTGTGGCCTTATCAAACCACAAAGTAATAATTATAGCTTATACTATAAAATTCAAAAATTAAGAGGAATATTGATAAAAGTATTTTTAATGATAGATTTATTGCTGTATGAAAATAGTAAATATAGAATAAATTATGAGTTATCAACTTTTGTTTTTTTATATTGATTTTAATTTTGTTTTAAATATCAATTTTTATGTTATATTTAAATGCATGAAAACAAGCTCAAAATTCAACAATCTCTTTAGTGTTTTACAAGGATTGTTTATTTTCAAACAACTAATACAGAGAAAAGCAGTTTAGTGTTTTATAAGGCTTTATTGATAAGCAAGTGATTAAGAGAAAAATATGTTAAAAACCCAGGGAATTAAATTAGTATAAGTTGCCAGAAATTGTTTTATAAGTTTTTTATAATTGTTATTACAGTTGACAATGAGTTATAATAAATATATCATTTCTTGAAAAAAAAAAAAAAATAACCTTTTCCTTTTAGAACTCTTCCTGAAAATATGATGGAAAAGGTAGTGGAACAGTTTAAAAAATATAATATTCAAGGACTTCTGGTTGCTGGTGGATTTGAAGTAAGTTTAACCCTTATTGAAATAAATATATAAAACTGTATTTTATTTTTTTCATGTATAATTATTAGATTTCTTGATTTAATGATCTGTAGATTCTTTTTTTAGGCTGATAGTTTCATATAATGAAATTTTTTTAAGCTGTGAATGTTATTATTTATTCTTGTTCCATCAGAGTATAATCAGAAAACCAGGATGTGCAGGTAAAAAAATATAGATCTTATGCAGTAGAAAAATATTTCTTCCTGTAGATTCACTTTTTTTTTTAATCTTTTTTTAAAAATTTACCAATTGCTGTAGTTGGAACTTGGAATCAAAAAGGAACAAATTTCTTGTGATTAAAGTTTAACTGTATAATACTGGAACTATATTATTATAAATTATTGTAAAAAAATTAATCACTTATCTATCATTGTGATTTTTCTTTCTCATTAATTTCAGGCATATTATTCAGTCCTTCAGTTAGCAGATCAGAGATCCAAGCATCCCGAGCTATGCATTCCAATGATTGTTATACCAGCAACAATTAGTAACAATGTTCCTGGAACTGATTTCTCTCTAGGATCTGATACTGCATTAAATGAAATAACAGAAGTAATAAGATTTACTTAATTTTATCTGATGTTTTTATTGTTTACTTCTAATTCTTTATTCAACATTACTGTATCTAATGTTCTAGTCTATTGACAACAAAAAATTTTGCTAATTTACAGGATACTTTGAGCTTATCTTATTTGTTTGGATATGACTCATTTACAATAAATAGAGTTGTAACTTGTTTATATGAAACTTACTACTTACAAATGAAAAATTCAGTTATATGAAGTATTTTTGCTCTCAGTAAAACTTCCAGAAAGCCCTTGTAGTATGTTTATTTGCTTATGTGAATATTCAGTTATACGAAATATTATATGAAGAAATTTTTGATTGTGATCATTGGCCACAGTTGCTTGCTTAGGTGTATATTAACCTGTCCTAGTCATACTGCTATGTATTCCTGAATTTTAACTTTTATATCCTTTAAAAAATAGATAAAGAAATGTTTGTTTAATTTGACTTTTAATTTGTTTAATTTTCCTATTTATATTAGCATTTAGTTGTATTTTAGCATAAGTGTTTTATAAAGAGGGTTCATGTCTTTATATGTTTAATCCATTCAACAATGTGGTGTACAAACAAGATGTAGAAACCAGAAAATTCATTCTGTTGTTATAGTCTACAACATAAAATAATTTCTAAGTTTTAATCTATGTTTATTTATTAAAAAATAATGAAAAATAGTACAATATCAGTTTCGTGTTATCACTTCATATTCACATATACAAAACATTCACTTATGCAAAAAATTTTCTGTTCCCTTTCATTTTTGTCTAGGTGAGTTTACTCTACATATGACAGATTTTTGAAAATCAATCCAGTCCAACAAAAATATTGTTGGATTGGATTTATTTGCTGCACAACATTTAAATTTTTCATTGCAATAAAGTTTCAAAGCCTCTGTTCTGAATATGTATAATTTTATGTGTGTGAGAACATGCCTGTATCTCTCAATTTTTCTCTCTCTCTTTCTTTCTCCTCTCTCTCTTTCTCTCACTCTTTCTTTCTCCTCTCTCTCTTTCTCTCTTTCTCTCTCTCTCTCTCTCTCTCTCTCTCTCTCTCTCTCTCTCTCTATATATATATATATATATATATATATATATATATATATGAATTCTAGCAGAAATTATTTCCTCTGGACACAATGTAGCTCCTATTATCTTTACTTGCCCGGGCAACTAGGCAAGGAGAAGCCTAAACAGCTATCAGTAATGAATAATGGTGCAGTCGGGTCACATTGAAGAGAAGCACAATTTTGAGAACAACTTAAATCTCTATTGAGGAACTACTAATAATACCAATAGCAGTCAAGAGAATGATATGAAAAACACTTTGCTCAAACAGAGGTGTACCCCAGAGTAAGACAGATAGAATTTTCCCAAGGGACAAGAAACTTAGCGAATTTAACTGTTAGATTAATGGAAAAGCTGAGCTATTTGGAATGCTCTTCCATAATTGGATTTTAATTTAGAAATTGAAACTTGCTCTTGCGTATAATTTGCATTACACACACATATGCAGTAATGACTATGGCGATGAATGTCTTTAGATTTTAAAGGTGAACTCTCTGAAAAAAGAACTTTATACAAACAAAAACAGAAAGCTGCTAAAAACTTACTGTGTACGCACCGTGTCTATATATATATATATATATATATATATATATATATATATATATATATATGAAAAACTTTGTTAAGTGAAAAAAGGAACTTTGATCTGAAATAAATTTAAACTAGATGAGCCACACAGAATTGGTATTCAAATTGTTTGATAAAATCATCCGGAGGAAACTGTCAGTAAATGGTTTTGTTCAAGGAAAACATGTCATAACAAAGGATGCTGTTATTGATTTGAAGTGGAATACTGCTATATATATAACTTCAATGTATATGATATGCATAAAATGTTATACTTTAGCCCTTTATAGCTTATGTAAGTGTTGTTACTGTATTTTATTTTATTTTACTTTTACTGTTATTTAGACTATTTTAATGTATATAAAACTTTTTTGGGCTTTTTTTTAAAAATTTGTTTGTATACATTGGGAGAGCACAGTATCCATTGTTTTATTTTATTGATCTTTTTTAAAACTTTATTTTCTGCTTGTAAATATTTTGATAATCTAGCTCTATATGCCACAACAGGGTTTAAAAATTTAAAAAAAATTAATGATTTTGGACCACGAAATTACTTTTTGTTCAAAGTACTAAAATGCTTGTAATTTGAATTTGTAGATCTGTGATCGTATTCGACAGAGTGCTCAAGGAACCAAAAGACGTGTATTTGTTGTGGAAACAATGGGCGGATATTGTGGTTACTTGGCTACTTTAGCTGGCTTAGCTGGGGGTGCTGATGCATCATACATCTTTGAAGAACACTTTTCTATAAAAGATTTAATTGGAGATGTTTATCATATGCAAGCTAAAATGGCTGAAGGAATTCAAAGAGGATTGATTTTAAGGTTAGTAATAGTATTACTAGAGTAAAAATATGTGTATTTACAATTTAAAAAAAAAAATCTTGAATGGGTTTTCCATTAAAAAAATTAAATTATAGTAGCTATATGTATTCATGTGTTGCTGATATCATATATATATATATATATATATATATATATATATATATATATATATATATATATATGAAATGGTCAAATCAAGCAGCCATCTCTGGAATTGTGCAGTGCATGAGAACTCGGAACTCCATTTAACCATTTTATTCATTTCATGCTTATTAGATCTGTGTTACATTTGCAATGCCTCTTTCATTTGTAATGATTTAGTTCCCCAGTGCTTTTTCAGTAAGTATTATTTAACAAATTGATGATTTATCGACATTAGTATTGCAAATAAATGGATTTACAATATAAGTGTGATAGCCATTCTAAGCTGAATAAAGAACTGCATTTGCTTAATATTTGTATATGCTTTAATGAGATAAAATTGGAAGGACTTGAGTAACAGAACAGCACTGATAAAATTGAGTGTTTGTTTATAAAAAATAAATTAGATACTTGTCTATAAGAATAATTAATTTTAATCTTGAATAATTAAATAATGGTTTAAGAAGTTAAACTCTATGTGCTGTTATGGCTATGTATTTGGTTGTTGATTATTAAATTAATATAGTTTAGATTTAAAAAAATGTGCTGAAATTAAAAATTAAATGGCATATTGACTTACAAGACTTATTGTTTATAGAAATGAGATGGCAAATAATAATTACACAACTGACTTCATCTTCCGTTTATACTCAGAAGAAGGAAAAGATATATTTACAACCCGTATGAATATTCTAGGACATATGCAACAGGTATATGAATCATTATACAAATATATATATATTTCAGTATATCAGTATTTTTCCTAATTCTGTGTATAATTTAATTATGGCATTAATTTATAATTTAAATTTATTTCTTTTCAGTTATTTGTTATTTTGCTTATGTTTTAATTAGAAGTTTCATGAAGTTAACAAAAACAAAATAAGTTTTGCAATAATAAAAATAATTCTTAAATTTGTGTATATCATATGTTCCTTCACCTGCATAATTAAAACTTTTTATTTCTATTGTATTGTATCTAATAATTATATTTCATGTTTTTGAATATCTTAATCCTACATCATGTCTGAATTTTAAACTACTAACTTTAATTCTGTAAAAAGGGAGAATTTATCTTTAAAATATTTCTTAATATAATATTTAAACAATTTATGACTTATTCTTCTAGAAAAATAAATCTATTAATTATTCTTTGTGTACTTATATTAACTAGCATATAGCCCGTCCTATGACGGGATCAGTAAAATTTTTAATTTTCCAGAATTGTAAAGTACCCTATGAGGCAGGTAAAAAAAATGGTTTGTTTTTTGGCCTAGAATTATCTGGTATACGTTCAATAATTTGTTTATCTTCATGCTGCTCTAAAGTCTACTGTGAATGCACTTTAGAATTGCATTGAATTCATTTACTCAAACTGTGTTTATGTATAAAAAACAAACACATGAACGAACAAACTTCTTAATTTTCAAAGATAAATAAGTTAAACGCTAGATATTAATTAGTCTGTGAAATAGGTTCATAGACTTTATGAAAAGAACTTATTGTTAATACCGGTGATAAAATTTTCATTACAACAAAAAATAATCGATGATTCAATTTAAAACCATCACATATGAACCTAATCTATTATTTAAGCCAAATATAAAAGAAAATTCTTTACGTAATATCTAAGTTCAGAGATAAAACGTATGAAAATAATGCTGACGTTATTTAAATAATTTAAAATAAGAAATGACTCAATGAGATGGTTAAAGGAATGACGTCATAATGCTAGAAAAATTGTTATTTTTACCTATTTATTATGTAACTAGCATATAGCCTGTCATATGACGGGATCAGTAAAATTTTTAATTTTCCAAAGTTCTAAAGTACCTAATGAGGCAGGTAAAAAAATGGTTTGTTGTTTGGCTGAAAATTATCTTGCAACAAAAAATAATTGATGATTCAATTTAAAATTATCACTTATGTACCTAATCTATTATTTAAGCTGAATATAAAAGAAAATTATTTACATAATATCTGAGTTCAATGATAAAACGTATGAAAATAAGGCATAATTTAAATAATTTAAAATAAGAAATGATTCAATGAGATGGTTAAAGGAATGACGTCATAATGCTAGAAAAATATTATTTTTACCCATTTATTATGGGATAAATTGATAAATTTAATCACCTGCTCTTAACCAGGAAAAATAGGAGTTGAAATAATGGCCTTAAAAGATCGAAAAGATGGGAAGGGGTGGATTTCGAACGTTTTAAAGAAGGCAGTATTTTTTGCTGTGATATGAAGCATATTTATACCAATTTATTTTAGAATCGGATCTATAGTTTAGGAGGATAAGCATTACTCTCTTTGAATTTTACTAACTATGGATGCTTCTATCCATTCCAAGTTCAACCGCTTCATAAAATCGAGGACAGACGTACAGATAACTTAGGCTATTATTATATAGGGGATTAGAAATGTTTACTCATTTACAAACAAATCCACCTAGGGATGGCTTATTTAATATTTATTTCTTTTTTAAACTGCAAGTTACTCATGCTCATGAGAGATATTCTCAACACAATTTAATAATATCTATTAGGTTGTTCTGAAAATAAATTTTTTTGGGGGGAGGGGAGTGAAAAACGAGGTTCTTATATAAATATATTTTTTTTTATTGTATATTTTTCATTTTGATCCAATGCCTTCTGCCATTTTCCTTGGTATAGCATAATTTCCTGCTTTCAATACTTTTGATTTTTGATAGCAAAATAATTATCCTAGTCTCTTTTCACATTCTTATTAAGTAAGGTTTTGCGATCTAAACAATTTTGTAGAGACTAGAACAAGTAATAATGTAAATGTGCCACATCTGAAGAATATGATAGGTGGGTGTAGTAGTGCATCCTATCCAAGCTAGAGAGGTCAACTGATAGCATAGGACACTGCTGTGAAGTAATACAATGCTTTTTAAATCTAACATTAAATCTTTTACACCTTCACCAAGAAAATATTTAAGTTTTGTTTATAGCTCACATATACTGTACCTAATACCTCTATTTCATTAATTTACAGAAGATTAGAAAAAGAGGCAAATGAGACAAATTTATTTGTAGAAAAAAAGCTTTATAACTAGTCATTCAGAATTATGTGTTCTTTCTTATAAATAAGAAATTTTTACAAAGAATTTTATAATGCAGAGAAAAATGCATAAACTTTATCTCAAGCTATGCAGTGCCAACAATGTATATTTTTTAATTTTAGGGTGGTAGCCCATCACCTTTTGACCGTAACATGGGTACTAAGCTTGCAGCTAAAGCAGCAGATTGGCTGATCAAACAAGCAACAGACAATTTCTCTGGAGGAAAAATATTTTGCAATGCTCCAGATACAGCAGTACTGCTTGGCTTAATTAAAAGGCAATATAGTTTTACCCCAATCCAAAATTTGAGACAAGAAACAGATTTCAAGTAAGTTTTGGAGTATTTCAAACTAACTAATCTATTTTTTTTATCAGTATTTTTAATATTTTCTCTTATAAATTTTATTTATAAGGGAATAATATCCATGATTAATTTTAAACAAGAAGTATTTTTGATTCTGTATGCATTAATACCTTACAGGGAATATCTGCATTAATTCCTTTATGAAAACCAATTCTTAAATTGTACATTGTACAGTTGATTGATCTAACTGATGTGTAATATATATATATATATATATATATATATATATATATATATATATATATATATATATATATATATATCAGAGCCATAGCTAGAAATTATTTTTGGAACCAAGGGGGAAAGATATTGTTATTCATGAATGATACTTCAGTAAAACTATAGGTTTTTTATGCATGTATACCCTTAATGAGTATCATAACACAAATGAAGTTTTACAATAACAACATAAAATAATATAATAAACAATTTTAAAGCTTAGAAATGTGTCATAAAGTGCCCAATGAATTAAATAGTAAAATAAATATTGAAAAGTTATAAACTATACATGGTATTAAATTCTAACTTTTAAAATAGAAATATAATTGGAGAAAAAGTGTAATTTTAAAAGAAAATGAACAAGTAAAAAACTTTTACCTCTATATTATTAAATATGCTCACCTTGAAGTTTTACAAAATATTTAACAATTTCTTCTTGTTTTATATTAATATTGTGAAGAATAGATGAGAGTGCTAGTCAATCTGCTCAGACTTATCAAATACAGTTTAAACATTCTGTGTAGATTCAAATTTCAACCTGGGTTTTTAAAAATATCTTGTAATACCATTTATTTTCCAGTGTGGAATATAAAAAGCAAAATGGATCTTAGCACTGAAATAAACATGGACTCAATTCAGTGTCAACATGTGTTACAACTTTCTAATTATAAAATGTCCTGAGAGTTTACATCTAAATAACATAATGGATAGACAAAAACAGATACTGTTTCTATCCCAAAATGTTTCTAAACCGATTGCATACTTCCTAATACAGGAGGGTCCTGGTTGTTTCCTTTTTTATCTGTAGTAAAATTGAAGAGGGTTTGCTGGCTATCCTCTCTAGTTGATTTTCAGAGTATAGCCAGCTAGATTTATAAAGATTTTCAGTTTCTGTATTAGCATTTTTTTTTATGTCCAACATTTCACCACAAAAATAAGGGAATCTAATTTTTTTTAATGTTTAATATTCTTATAATTAAAAATGTTGAATAATTATTTCCAAACATCTAAACATACATTTTAAAATCACTATGACTAAACAATAATGCTGTTCTTCAGTACCTCAATTCATAGATTCAAATCTCACTGTTGGTATGAATGTGTGTAGTTGTTTTGAAGGCAGTAGGTTCTGGTCTCAAAAGTCCTTGTTTTGCAAAATAGTAGATCATAACACTCAAACTGAATCACTATGTAAAGAAATTGTACTAAATGGAATAAAAATATGAATAAAATGCTTATATCATAGATTTAGTTTTGAAATTCTTATATGTAACTTACTTGAGAGAAATAATTTATTCCTGTTGATACAATTAGCAAGTTTTATTTCTAATTAAGTCAAGACTTCTAGGAGGTTATTTATCATAAATTAAAAAAGTTCATTTGTACTGTAGTAGTTTTTCACAAGAAAGAAGATTAAATAATGATCCCTTCTTAAGTATAGAGTTTATACTCAGTGACATATTTTCATTAAAATCATAAAGGTTGTTACCTTTACATACGTACATGAAAATGTTTTCATGCACTACATAGTATATGCTCTTTCATTACTTTTAATCAATTGCATATTAGCTTTCTTTCAATTTTAACCCTTGTGTTCAAAGTTGCTCTGAATCAAACAATAGCCGAATGGGTAAGTTTCTGCTCTCTAATACTGGAGTATGTGTGTTTGAATTCCTCTACTGAAATGGATGTTTGGAGCTTTTTGAATTCAGCTATATGTAGTAGGCCCTGTTCCCGCTAACCATCCTGGGGCCAAACAGTAGACTGTAGTGCACTAAACAAGTCAACCATAATTATTCTGCATGTTTGTGTAGTCCTTCCATTCATATAAAATGGAAATTTTCCTACATTAAAAAAAAATTATTTTTACACATATGTATGAAATATGTAAAACAAACTTTTTTTTCATTTCAGTTCATGCAATAAAAACAAAGTACATAATTTTTTATTTAGATTCATTGAAATAAAAATTTGACATATGAAAATTATTTAAGCCTAAAGATATATTTATCATTATTTAAGCCGTAAATTCTTTTACCTGTAAAAAAGGATTTTGCATGAAATAGAAATTCTTCCTTGTGTTCATTTCCTTAATATTATGCCTCAGTTTTCATGCATATCATGTAGTTATGCATTCTCACAATCATCATAAGGTCTATTTGCACAATCTGGAAATCCCAGTATCTTAGTATAAAATGACTACTATTTATGTTGATATAATTAAAAAATATTTACATGCTATTAAAATTTTTGTAATCCCAAAATCTATTTACACTCCTTTGTTCTTTCTTCAGGAAAACATCAAACTTGTGATTACCATGTAATTAAACTTCACATTCTAGTTAAAACTAAGGCTTTTCTTCATCCATTACTGAAATATATACCTACATAAGAACCCCACTCTAGGAGGGCCCCAAATTTTAAAAAATACACATTAATTTTTGGTAATCTCAGAATTCACTCATGTTTTTGGCAGTATTTTCTTTTGTTAATGAAAAACTGGAGTGTGTATGTTGTTGATGGGCTTCAAAAGTTAGTAAATTAAATTTATTCCATAATATTAAGCCAAAAGTAAGCTTTTATTTGCTTAAAAATACTTTCATGCAATGTTAACATTATAAATTTATATATTATTCAAAAGATAGAAGTACCAACCATATCAGTGATACCAATTTACAAATTCATCTCTTCTGAGAGGGAAAAAATCTTAACTACTTTTTTCCATCTTAAAAAGGTTAAAAATCAGAAAAAATATATTTATCCAAAAGCATCTGATGTCTATTTTTCTCTTTTTAAGATTTAAGAATGAACAGAAAGTTTAAAAACTGGTAATTTAAGAATAAAAGTATTTAATTTTTAGAATTTTGTAATACAAAATCTCACATGATAGTTTACTTAAAATGGTAAATTTTATTAATGTAAACCAGCACTTTTTCCTTTAAAAAATGTTACAGGTATTCTGAGTTTGACTTAAGAATATCACAGTTTTATTGTTAAAATCAGATACTGTACTTAGATTGCACAGACATCTGTAATATGTTTGAAGTTAGTTTAATGGAATTCTAAAATTAAAAAAAAATTTATTTCATTTCATTAGATACACAAAATGTTTAGGTTATGTATACAGTCAGGAGTATTTAAACTTATATAGCAGCTTATAAAATAAAATCACTCTCGAGTTCGAGAAAGGTAAGATGTATGGGGGCCCCCATATGAGGCTTTGGCCAAGGGTTATAAATCGAGCTCTGTATGTCAGTGATATTTTTTCTAATAATTAAAATTTAATTTGTCTTGTCCATGAAAAGCGAAATCATTGCATCTTTCTGCTAAAACCTTGAAGAAACTCTCTGCCATAATCAAAACTACAAATCTGCTATTAAATATTAAGCCAGTTAAAAAATTTAATGAATATTCATTACCTAATGATCAAAGGTAAAGGCCAAATGATGGTCATCAAATGGTTAGGACATTGATATTTGACACCTTAGTTCTTGTGTGAATCCCATAGTAGCATGGTTGTTTATAGCCATTAGGAGTTAGCTTTAAGCAGTAGGTACCAGTCTCATTAGTCCCCGTGTTGCAAAAAAAGTAGACTGTAGTGCTCCAAACCAAACCAAATCAAGGGTGAGGCTGCCTTTTTCTTTTTCTCCCTGCATATGTGCTTATAGACACTTCAATGTATTGAAGAGGGGATAAAGTACGACAATTATCCATTTTTAACTTAAATAAATCAAAAGTGCTGTGACATATGTTTTCTTCTTCACTTAAAAAGCCAAATTATAAAAAAGTTAAGGTATAATTTATATAACTTTATAATTCAAATATATTTTACTAATATATTTTTCAATTATGGCTCTATTATATAACTGTTGATTGGAAAAATTTATTTATAGATTATTTAGTAAAAAATAGCATATGAAGCATTTTAAAAGGAATTTTTAATTTAATTAATTTATTTATTGTAAGATATATATGTAAGCATATATTTTTTGTCTTGGGTGTTAGTGAAAAGAAAGATATATTCCTCATGTATATCCCATTTACTCATCCGATAATTTAATAATTCAATATTTCAGAATATTTCCTCTATCTTCAGTTTTATATTATATAATGTAAGTATTTGCTTTCTAGTGATAACTTGACACTCTATAGCTTACATTAGATTATTTACATCAACTGTATTAAAATAAATACATCTGCATTTTCTATAGAAAAGAAAAAATTGTTGATGATTGCTAATAGAGTTTTCTATATATTTCCTTACCTTATTTATCAATATTGTGCTACATATGTAAAAAGTATTTTTTGTGACATCTATCCTTATATCATTTATATCAGTAAAACACTGAATTCTGTTGACTTTTATTCCTATAAATTTCTTTCTGATTTAGCTATATACAAAATTATACTAACGTAATTGAGTTGAATCTGTTATGTAACACAGATTTTGTGTCTCCAGAAACTCACCATAATGTATCCAGAGAGGAAAACTATATATAGTTAATTACGAAAATTGAGAAGGCCTCGTTGAGATGAATGACCACAGGAGAGGGAGGATGAGAACCATGACCTTCGAGAATTGAAGGTCAAGGTAGGGATAGAGAGAGCACAGATGGGCTGATAGCATATACACAAACATGGGACATTGTCTTTGTACAAAATGATCTTTAAAATTTGGGGAGAGACTGGTCCCCCAAATACCGCCCTTGCCTATGACCTTTTGCCTTTGACAGTTAAACATGTCATTTTAGCAGCTCTTCTATAAAATTTAAGTTCTATTTGGAATTGTGTGTTCTCTTTATGAAATGGCCTGACTGCAACTTGCTATCTTCAATAGTTGAGTTATCCAGTCTTCACCTTGCCCGGCAAGTAAAAGCAATAGGGGCTACAATTCTATGTCACTGGTGAATTAGATTGTGCTGGTTTATACACACACACACACACACACACACACACACACATACACATATATATAGGTCGTGACCTTGGAGAATCAAAGGTTGGGATAGGGGTAGAGAAAGCATTATATTTCTACCTTGTGGTTCTGCAAAACTTTCAAAGTCAAAGCAGTTTTTTCTAAGAATATGGTTGTTTATGCGCATGCACAGATGGGCAGATAGTATATAAACAAACATGGGACATTTTCTTTCTATGAAATGGTCTTTAGAATTTTGGGAAAATGGGGACCAGTAGCCCAAATTCTCCCCCTTGTTTATGGCCTTCATATATGCATATACATATTGTATAATATATTGAAGAATTTTCTCTTTTAAAACATTTTTTGCTAAAAAATTTTTATTTTGCAACAATTAAAAATTCAATAACATGTCCATCAGAATATCTGTGAAATTTTTTTTGAATAATTATAATATTTTATTGTATTTTTTTGTATTTGAATTTTATTGGAAAGTTGCATCATTCAAGCCTATTTTTCACAAGTTATTTGGTCATTTGATTGCTATTTTTCTTCTGCATTATCATTCCTTAATACTTTTATTTTTGTGAATTATTTCTCATATTTTAAAGAATTATTTGTTATAGGTATCGTATTCCCATACATCAGTGGTGGTTGCACCTCAGAACTTTGCTACGCGCCTTAGCAACCCCTGTGTCTTACCTCGTGAAGTCAGGTATCACCCCCTCTTTAGCTGATGTAGAAAAACCACTAGAAGAACATGTTGACGATATTGCTGCCAGTCAATAGATTGAATGTTTTAGGCAGATTTTAAGAGCTGAAATTCTTGCATATGACAAATCGTTTTTATCATTCAGTACATTTTCAGTGTTGATTTCTAATGTTATTTATTAGATATTTTATTTCATTATATGATCGTATTTGTTAAATCTCTGAAAATTCTTTGTGAGGATTCAAATCTATACATGTCCATGAGTGTTACTCTGCCGCAGCTCTACTTTGAATCTCACTATTACTGAATGTATAATCTTCCTTTATTAAATTTTTAATCACTTATGTATATATATATATATATGCACATGGATTGAAGCACTTTATTGTTCTCCTTTGGAGCATGAAAAGCTTATTGCCATCCATAAATATTTTTCCTTCATGCTAAAAGTTTTTGAACTTGAGCTTTATATGTGAAATGCTTATTTTTGTGGGATGTTAAATGGACTGCACATTTGTCATAGTGTAACATTTGTCTCCTGTACACTTTGTGGGTACTATTAAGTAACTAGGTGCAAATGTCAGTATTTTATTTTGCTTAACATTACAATTTTTTTCATTTAACATTTTCCATACACTATGTGAACTTTTCAGTTTCAATTATTAGCTTTTGTGAAATAACTGTACCCAATGATTTTCCTCAGTTGGACCTCTATTATTTGTGACATATTATTATAATGGTAAAATTTGTTTTTATTATCAACACTACTCTTTAACTTTCAGTAGTTTGCCAAATTTTATACTGTAAATATTTATTAATATTTTAATGAGATATTCTACATCATGTTTATGTTTTTCTTTTTTGAAATCATTTTGAAGTTATATGATTTCTCTTGAAAAAATTCCATAAATTTGTTTTTAACTGGGTTTTTCAAGATTCCTTTTTTAAAAGCACATTTTGGTTTTTATTGCAAATATCAAAATAATCCTTAAATCAGTTTTCTACTTGTTGATTATCTTAAGTATTAAGAAGACTTGAGTTATCAAAGTTTGGGTATCTTACAGATCTACAACACAGTGATACATAGTTTTAATAATATCTATAAAAGTACTCATTTTAGAGACTGTACCTTTTAATTCTTGAAATATTGATGATTTTACCAGAAGTATTAATAATTTATAGTATAGGGTTTTCATTTTCTTTCATGTGAGGCTCTACCAGTTAAATCAGTTAAATCTTTTCACAATTGAAACACTAGCATGGAATATAACCATTTTCTATGACTATGTTTCAAAACAGTTGTTTTTTCCTTGAAAAAAAAATCTAGTCTGTAAATGAAAAGAGTATATTTCTATTTTAGACATTTAGTGAGTTGTTATTGAGAAGTATTGTCGGTATAACTTATTGTTACAGAATTTTTATTTATTGTGTTTTATTTGAAATATATAGTATTGATAAAATATATTGAAATTCACATTAATATGTGCAATAATGTGTGTCCATGACTATGTAAACTTGACTTTGAAAAAGACAAGGATGCCAATTATTTTAACATTTCTTATTATACTCTGATGCTGATGCAAATGTTGAACTTTTTTAATATGAGTAATTGAAAGCTAGTGCAACAATTTTAAAAAGTCATTTTGATGCATATATGCATATTTACCTTTACACTGTATTATATATTTACTTGTTCTTTTTCCAAAGTCAAAATATTGGAATGTTCCTTGTTAACTTTTAGCTGTGATATATGTACCAGATCAAAAATTCATGTTATACTAGTAACGTTTTTGTTAATATGTTTTGTTTTATATTTTGTTCTTGTTTTTATTGAAGTAATTTTATTTCTAATACATAACAGATATATTAGACATTTTCTTTGTTTTCTTCATTTTTCTATTTGTTTTTGAAAAATGAAGACAAATATGGTAATTAAGTATGATATTAGTGCAGTAATTAAATATGATACTCATCATGTTTAATTCATAATCTTTTAAGAAAGAAAAGTTAAAAAAGAGAATCTGTTTTCTACAAGTTAAGTTTGATTTATTTAGCTTCATATTGATAACATAGGCTGGTTTTAATACAATTTTCAGATTTTACATGTTTTTTTTCAGAATGAAAAATAATATTGCTTATTTATATTACAATATTTAGAGGGCAAACAACCTTGATTTCTCAGTTTTTAAAATTTTCATGTTTTACTCTTGAGTATAAATATGGTCGTTAATAAAACGCTAGATTTTTTTAAGCTCAGCCTGTGGTCTGAATATTTAAGGTTTCCACAATGAAAGGTTTTATTTATTTTAAAATTAAAAAATAAAACAATTCAATGTTGTAAAGGGAAAAACATATGTTATCAAGTTTTATTCATAAATTTAAAAGAAAACATACTATATTTGGTGATTTATCTGTACACTTCCCTAAAATAAAAATAATACATTTTTACATGATTATTTAAATAGAATCAAGGTGCTTATAAAAATAAAAACATCAAGTCCTACTCTTATCAGAGTATATTAAAGATAATCAGATTTTTTTTGTACAGATTTTTATCAACTTTATGATTTTATTTAAATCAATTTTGATAGAATATAAAATACACTTAATTTTGAATAAAATCATTTAATTTTGTGAACAATGTTACCACATCAGTAAAATAGATTTTTTGATGCATAGTTGAGGTTTTAATTAAATACACCAAATAAAAATAGTTTAAATAAAATAATTCATATAGTAAATAAAGTCAAAAAGAACTAAAACTTATAGTATTTCAATGTATATTTTGAATTCTATCCAATGAATTAATTAAAAGTTTTAACAATCTTGGCTCATTATTAAAAGAAAAATGCATCAAATCATATCAAAATATAGTAGCCAAACCCAATGAAATCTCCCTGCCCTTGACCTCCAAATAATTTGATGTAAAACTTCCCAAAGTTGACCGTAATATTCATGCAAATTTTCATCAAGATTGGTCTGTTTCAGAATGCACACTCGTACACACATACAAAGAATTTTATATAGAGAGATGTAAAACGCTAAAATCTATATTTAAAGGTCCCTTGTCACCTAAATTTAAGTCAGTTGTAGACTGTACTTAAGTTTTTGTAAGTTCAGGCCAGAAAGGAAAAAAAAATCTGTTTTAAATGGTATGTCCATTTTGGATAAGATTAACATATTTAAAAGTAGAATTATAAAATAGTTTGTACATTTGCTTAAGTAAAGTAACTAAGATTCAGTATTTAGTTTATATTTAACTTTGTTAACAACTATGAAATAAATAACTAATTTTAGCATATAATAATTGAGTTTTAACAATTTACTTCAGTAGTTCATTAGAATAATGTTTTAATAGCAAATTGTTATGTGGAACCTGTATGTTATAGCATGTATGCTTATATAAAATGATGTTTTATGAAGAAAAAATACCAATCCATATAAGTGCCTTCTCTTGTACTCTTTACTGACATTGTCTTTAGTTCATAAAAATAGTTTATGAAGGTATGTTGATATTGATTTTATCAGATATAATTTTGAATAAAATATCAAACGCCCAAAAAAATTAAGTCATTGCATCTATTGTAATGGTTTAAATAGTAGTTTGCAATTGTTTGCCAGTTAAATATATTCTGATGTGAAATTGAAAAAAAAAAGTGATCAATGTATATATGTTAAAAATTAGTTAATAGTATACAAAATTAAACAAAAACTGTACATAAGCTAAATTTTACATTTAAATAAATAAAAAATGTAGTAGAACTTAAATCAAATGAGAATTTATGTGCATTATCTTATATATTTTTCTTTAGATATAGAATGCCCAGGAAGCAGTGGTGGATAAATCTAAGAATTTTAAGCCAAATTCTTACTCACCTATGTTGACAGTTGTTGATTTTATTTATATAGATGCTTAGATTTTTCCATACTGTCAATGTGATCTCTTATGTTATTTTCCTTGCTGAAGTCCTGAAGAGAAATAGTTTTGATATATCCGAAAGAAAATTTCTGGACATTTGTAAATGGAAAAGAAAGTTTTTATTTGTTATTAAACAGCATATGAAAAATTTATTTCTTCTGATATTATATTAAAAGTTATAAGAATTAAAGAACTTTTTATGAAAATTGTATATTATTACATAATATTTACTTGTGTAGTTTGGCTTTTAAGTTAGAAACATTTACTGAAAAATATATATTGAGTTACCACTCATAAATACTGTATCACTTTATATATGTTTATGATTACTTCAGGGCTTAAGGAAATTTATGTACTTTATTAATAAAAGAGGAGTACTTTTTGTATTTCAACACAGCATTCATAACACAAGTTATTTTATTTGGAATTTAATACGCTGTGCAAATTTTATATATGTTGACTAATTCATTGCTAAATATTTACTTCTGAATATCAATAATTATTGTTAGTAACTAGACAAACTGTTAGAACTAAATTAATTTTTTTTTTAATTATATTTTTTCATTAAGTTCATCTTTGTTAAATATTAGATGCCTGTGAAATAACATAACTCATTTTGATTGAAATTTGTTTTTTAAAAATAATATTTTACAGAAAATATTTATTATATACTATTTCCTTTGAATAGAAGCAATTAGATTATTGTACTATAGAGACTTTTACTTTTTGTTGATTCTTTCTTTATGTGCTTAATTAGACTAGTCAATATTGTGAACATAGTTTATTTATTATTGTTATTCTCTATTTAGAAACCAAGACATTTTTTATTTATTTTTGTTTTTATTTATTACTTCCATCAACTAGTATTCTCTTCAAAAAATTCAAGTGTATTTGTTTTTAGTTTGATTGGGAAATATTAAACAATTAAATTAATTATAGTAATATTCAGGCTGTTTTTTTTTCACTTTATAATATTTTATAATTTTGTGTGTATCTTTCAACTGTAAATTTTTAACTTAAAATGTCTATACTTAAAAAAGACATAAAATACTTTTGCAGTGTTTTCCTACTAATGCCTAAATAGTTTCAAGCATTGTTTTATCTTCTATCACAAAATCTTGTACATTGTAGTTTTTAAATATCATAATGATGTACACTTGTATTTTTATGCTTAATCTTTATTACAGATTATTAAAAAGCAAATACATTAATTTTTTTTGTATTTACATTATATTTGAAGATTATGACTTCATTTTTTTTCCATTTGGAGGATACTTTATAGATCTGATAAATCACAGTTCATCAATAGGAAATCACCTAAATTCCATCTCTTTTTTAGTGCAACTGTGCTATTGCAGTAATTTTTTCCTTTCATGGATATATATAACAAAAATGCCATCACTCTCTTTAGCACAAATTCATTGGTGTTTTTCTTAAATTTGTCTTTTCTTTTCAAAATGTTTATTGAACAAACTTTCAGGTGGGCATGTCACCTAAAATATAGAGGATATTGTTAGTTATATTTATGATTTCAAGCAAAATAAACATACTTTCTTTTAAAGAATCTTAGACTATGAAACAAAAGTATGTAACAAAACTCATATAGTCAACTAAAATAAGATATGTCCTCTAAATTATTTGCATAGTGTTTTGACAGTTACTTACATATTATATTGCTTAGTACTTTAAAGAAACTTTGGGTGATTATCCTATTTTAAGTTTAAACACAAATTTTACAAATCAGAAGTTATATATATATATATATATATATATATATATATTATAAACACTGACAGAAAAAATAATTAAAGAAACCCTGGTAGTTTTTTAAAGAAAAATTTAATAGTAGATTAGGGGGTATTCAGGTAAATAGTGTATGGAGAAGAACAAATGTAGAATTATACAGAAATTATAAAAATCCAGATATAGGTATTCCACCTGCATTCAAAGGTTAAAATGTGCCAGACATATAATCAGATTAAACAACTAAAGATCCACAAAAAAATTTTCATGGCTAAGCCAATAGACATTTGGAAAGGAGAATGACCAAAACTCAGATGGCTGGACTTTGTTGAGAATGATTTAAAGGCTTTAAAAATTATCAACTGGAAGTCCAGGGCCAAAGATAAGACTGTGTAGTATCGATTTCTGTAAAATGTTAGGGCCCATCCATGGCTCTAATGCCTCTGAAGAAGTTATATCTTAAGATGCAATGTCTTTTTCCCGAAAACAAAACTTATTCTGTTACTTTTGTTGCAAAAGACATGCTATGGCTTATTTTCAGGTGATGTCTTATTTTGTTGCTCAGTAGTTAACATTTGTTCATGTTCAAGAAATACATTTATTCTAATACTGCTGTGCTATTTTCTGGAACATCTTTACAATGCTCCAAATTCTGAATTCTGTGCCTGATTTTTTTTCGATGTCACTAAGATCACTGCCCCTAGCCCCTCATAGTGAGCGATAGAGTTCTCACAATTTTCAAAATAATGTAATATGTGGATAACACGTTTCGTAACCAATGGTAGAAACGTAAGTCGCAGAGCAAATCCCTCTGATCAATGGTAGTTTGAGACCCCTAATCTTATAAACACTGCAGTTTTATTCATATTCAAAAATTGTTACTTAGATAAGTCGATACTATCAACAAAACACTTGATAGAAGTTTACGTTTAATCACTTCAACAATTTCTAACGTGAAAAACGTTGTCAATCATTTTAGAGACGTTTCATATCGCTGATGGAAACATCTACCTAGAGTTGTGATGCTTTAAATACACCAATATCTCCAAAACAATCTCAAATTTTTATTAATTTAAATAATGACCTCATTCTAAATCTTATTACTACCATTCTGATCCACATAATAAGAAAACGCTCCTGGTCAGCATATCTTGAGATCGCTGAATCCATTGATTCTTGAATGTTTCTTCCATTGATCAGCAGAAAACTTCCCATTAGGTAGATAAAGCCAACACAGTATGCGGATCAAAGAACTATAGGGTAGTATATGTCAATTGTCAACCTCTTATTAACATATTTTCCTTAAGTTACTAAACTCAGTGTACACTCTGGTAGAACTGAGCTTAGTTACGGCTTTGCAGTATCTGTTAGGGGAGAGAATAAAACTTTGTAAAAATATTGTGTATTTCATATCCGTAACTCTTTTTTTACTATCTTTAATTTTTTTTTTGTTATTGTGAACTCACGTATCCATACGTTCTTTTTACTGTCACGTCTTTACCTCTCACTTTTATTTATTCCATGAAAAAAAACCTCACCCCTGGAGGACTAGGCTCAGGCCATTCTGTTGAGAATTTTTCTTTTCAGTCATCTACTGAGGTACATATTTAGAAAAAAAAAATACTGATATACATATTTTCGATTCTGCTTTATATTTCACATCACTCACCTGTGTGTGTACATGGACAGTGTCTTATTTGAGTTCCAGCTTCGCCGGAACTCCTAGCGCATAAAAATATGGGAATAATCTTGTCTTCAGGTCCGAGACAATTTCGCGTTCTTCTTTGGATGTTACGACGATCGCATTGCTTTGTAGGACATCGGCTCCAAGCACTCCACTCTGACCAAACTCCTACAACAAATTTTAAAGAACTTTAAAACAACCATGAATGATCTTTAATATTTTAACCCTTTGGAGTCGATCGGCACATATGTGTTCCCATCCATGTAACAAAATTATTGGACTAGTGGGTTTTATATGCTCAAACTATCTAATAGGAAACATATGTCCTCTACTTATCATTTCTTGATATTAGTATCCACATTTGCATAAAATATGACCTCAGATATAACACAAGTAAACGAAAAATAATATTGGAAGAGTTAAAAAGTATGGGCAAAACTGAAAATCTCCTCGACTAGATTTGTTTAGACGTAGAACTCTTTATTTCTTAATAGCATAAAGAAATAAGTTTAAAACAATAATATTGCAAACCTCAGAAAAAACGTTCAAATTTATCCAAAAGTAAAGTGCACAGTGGAAGAAATATATCTGTTGAGGAAGATCCCCCCCTCTCCCCTCATGTGTTTCCTTAAACAAAAATTAAATAAATTTTGTTTTGCAAAAATCTCAATAGACAAAAAATTTAAAGTAAAATTAATTTTTGGAATAGACATTCTGTTTTGATGTTGAGTTCAGCCATATTATTTCGAATTACGAGATTGTACAAATAATAACATAACTAAGAACCATTAAACTAGTTTGTTTTTTTTTTAAGTTGTATACACAATTTTAGTTCTTTTCTCAAGTCTCGATTAGTTATAACCGAGTACCGTATTGTAAATTTTGATCTAATCTTTAAAACTTTGTACTTTATTATGTACTGCGTGTGTGTCTTTATTTACCAGTGGAAAGGGAGGGGGCAACGTTTACCTTACCCATCGCATAATCTGGTGAATTATATTAATAAACTTAGAAATTAGTAATATTCGATAATTTTTCACTTTGAATAAATTCATGCTTATAAAATAAATCCTGATCTGCAACTTAATTTAAATCGTATTAATTTTCTTATAATGGGGTAAGCTTCTCTTAACTTTGCTGACCAACCATATTTTTTAACATTCCGCCATTCTGCTCACAAAACACATGAGGAGAATACTTTATGATTTTTTGTACCCTTAAAATATAAATTTTAACCTCTAGTGGAGAAGTGCATCTAAAAAAAATGTAAATATATCGTGTGCGTCTGCGGCTGTCTTTCCCGATGACCGCACGCCTCGTTTCTGTACCTGCTCGCCTGTTGTTACTGGAGCAGGTATTGTGGCTTCGCTGAAAGCCTGTCTTGCCGACGATTAAATACTGCAGCGACTAAATCCTGGACTAAATATTTATTATTTTACAATTATTGAACATATGTACATGGAACATTGTTAACCACAAACATGGCTGAAAAACACTGAGTATAACCAAATAGTGCCGAACCGCCTGCAATTCTTTCTCTCGGTTTCAGCTCTCCTCTACCAAGAACGTCCGTTCTATATCGTTCGGAGCGGGCAGCTCCCCCTCTACTGTTGGCCAGGGTGGAAACCCCCTCTATTGGTCAGGCTTTCGCCTCCCTGGGAAAATGTCCCTTTTCTCCTCTGCAGCTGACGCTGGCATCCTTTCCCCTCCTGGTGAACTTTCACCTGCCTGGGGTCTACCCTCTTTCGATGAGTCCGTCTTAGGCCACCGTAAAGAAAGGCAGGTGTCCATGTCGCACAAACATGCGTCTTGGGTCTAGTATTACAAAGCTTATCCATATTTTGTTGCTCCAAAAACACCATTTCCCATAGATTAATTGTGTTCTGTAACTAAATAGCATTCTTACTTGAAAATACGAGTTTTTTCGCAGATAATTCTGTTGGACAAGTGCAAGGTTTCGTCTCCACGACCTCCGTATCTTCCCCACAAAACTGAGTTGGCGAGCCGCTGCACTTCCTTCGTCGAACGCTCATTTGTTTAGAATCACAAGTTCCGTCTATTGTACATGGACTCCATTCTGACCATGGTTCTAGAACGCGAGAAAGGCAAAAATTTGAGTAGTATTAATTATTTGTGAAGGGCAAAAAGAAAGTATAGCAAAATAACATTTCATGCTTAATAGGATGATATAGAATATGCTCTTCCTATAGGTGGCATTTTCATTTAGTCAAACAGAAAAATTATAATACGAAATTTGCCACAACTTAAAAAAACATCACAAAAAGCAGTTTTTTTTTTTTTTTTAGAAAAATTTAACGTATTTTATTCTGCTAGTTTTGGTTGAATCACAATAATATATTTGTGATTGCAAATAATTGTATTACTTCATGTTTATTAAAGAATTTTATAATGATTAATAGAAGATATTTGAGTAATAGGTCTATTATCAGTCTCGAACAGAGGTATAAAAATATAACAATACAATTATGTATAAAAGATTGATTTACCTAGTCCTTGGAGATCTTGAATTATATTATCGTCAATCTGCTTCATAACAGCTGAAAGAAAGAAATACATTTCTAGTTTAGGGATATTTAATTGTATTTAAATACCATGATAATTTATTTTACTAAATCTCGCTCTCTTTGGATGCAATTTAAGAATATTTTCAAGATTTCTCTCTTCCTCTTTCATACACATAATGAGTCATAATTTTAACAAACGCAATGAAGTAATATACAAAGAAAATCCAATCATATTTATTTGTTAATGGATTTGTTATGGAGACAACCTCATGAATCCATGGATCCTGCATGTCAACAGGGGACTGTTGGAGCTGGTGGGAGCTGTCTGATGGTATCTGGCACGTGCAGTTGGAATGATTTGAAACCCCTGATATGTCTGCATACGACTCTGACAAGTGGCCCGTACATAAGCCTCCTGTCTGATTACCTGCACCTATTCATGTCGATTGTGCATTCCGATGGACTTAAAGAATTCCAGCAGGACAATGCGACACCCAACACTTCCAGAATTGCTACAGAGTGGCTCCAGGAATACTCTTCTGACTTTAAACACTTCCGCTGGCCACGAAAATCCCCAAACATGAACATTATTGAGCATATCTGGGATGCCTTACAAGTGTTGTTTCGAAGAAATCTCCAACACTTCGTCGGTCTCATTAGCCCTCGTGTTGTAAAAAGTAGACCGGAGCACTCCAAACCAAACCAAACCTACACTTCGTACTGTTAGGAATTTATAGACAGCTCTGCAAGATTCATGGTGTCAGTTACCTCCAGCACAACTTCAGACATTAGTCGAGTCCATGTCGTGTCGTGTTGAGGCACTTCTGTGTGCTCACGAGGGCCCTCCACGATATTAGGTCTTACCAGTTTTTTTTTCTCTTCAGTGTATATTCTAGTATGATTACAGGGTGCAAAAATTTTCATATATGTTATTTGGAACTAAAATGAATGCTTGGGGCACACATTTTTATGCTTACCTGCAAATTTGACGGTATGCACATCGACGTATAGTCTTCCTGGAGGTAATATGCCTTTGCCTTTTTCCAGAGCCCTTAAGAATGCAAACCCCACGCTTTGGGCTCCATCAATTATTGGTCTGGTAAGATGAATGACGCATTCAACGACCACGCTGCCATTACTTTCAAGAAAACAAAAACACATGGTTATTGGTATCAAATAAAATGTACTAGTTTCCATTAATCTGGCATTCCGACAATTTGAAATTTTAAAGAATTTTTAAATTAAAATCTGGTGTAGCTACTTTAGAAAGCTTTGGAGTTTTTGAAGCTTATTAATAGTTATACATTATGTTCTTCCATTAAAGTAGGATAGTGGAGAAATCGCATATCAGGTGTTTACTTTTCTTTTTGTCGGCATCCATAAAAATAAACTAAACCCCACTCTCTCGAAATTCTCCTCCCTGTAATTCATTTTCCGCGTCTCTAAAACTGAGCATCGTTTACAGCAGCCCGACTTAGGAAGGTCGATTTCTAAGATTGCCGTTGGTCACTTACTTATTTCTGATTGGCTGAGATTTGATATTTCGGATCCTGTCTACGACATCTTTTCTTTTATCCCTGACTAATATTATTTTACATCTTGCTTGTATTTTTACATTGATTCTCTTGTATAAACTTTGTATTTCATAAAAATCATAGAAAGTTATATAAAAAATCGAAAACTGGTATTTGTACCTATGAAAACGTACTTTTGAATATTATTGCTAAATCGTGTATATCAGAGCTACTGCAAATTTATATCTTGTACTCAAATTAAATTCTCTGCACCGAATTTTTAATATATTTTCTTTTATTACATTCCTGTCCTGCCCAAACTAAAGCAACCTAATTAATTTACTACTAACTTTTCAATTTAAATTAAATACTTTTTCTTTAAAGTTGTGCCAATATCAATATAAATTATTTTTGTATGCAATTTCCTAGATAACTCTACTACAGAGTTTGGCCTAGGAAATTTAGACCCTTTGATTTTCTGAGAACGCTTGTGACTATAAAACATTATGTTTAACATTAAAACGTGTTTCTTATGAGATGAAATATAAATTAATGTACTCATCGGATGTGATAGATTTTACACAGATTTACTAAATAATCTTTGCAAATGAAAGCTCCTAATTTTGAAAACGAAAGTCTTTGTAGTTATGTTTAACTGCTGATATAATGGAAGTACTGAGTTTGATAGGTGCTCAGAAACCTTTCCTTCAACTAGTGGCGCATCTGCAGAATAATCATGTAGATACAAAACTTCTCGCGTTGGAAAAGTTGCAGAACCAGGAAAAAGTTGTTCCTCAAGTTGATTAAAATTGAAGAGATACTTTCCCTAGCGTGGCAGCACAGATACTTGTTCCATCATAATTTCTTCAAACTGTTTAACCTAAGTGGTATATGTCTACTTTAGATTCATTAAGTGAACTTAGAGAAGACTAATAAAATTTAAGATAACGATAAAAAAATCTTAAGTTTTTTAGCTATAATTTCTTTAATCCTTTGATATATAGTTAAAACAGAATTTTATGGGTCCGTAAAATTACTACTTAACCCTCCGAGTGGAACACATCGAGAAAAAAAATCTCAAAAAAAATACGAATAAGTTTTACTGTGTCAGTGGCCAAAACGTTCTATGATTTTTTCTTTCACCCTTTGTCGACTAGAACGGAATACGGGAAACTCATCCTCGTTATTGTCTTTTTACTTCCGGTTATATATAGGTATATAAATAGATATTATAGACTGTTAATTTTTAATGCATATAAAGCTCGTCAAGTCTCGAAGATCATCCCATAAGAAATAATGGATTCTTAAAGTAGAAATAAAAATATTCTTTGAGAGACTTATTTATATTTTTTGCGAAAGTCATCCAAGATATTTAAGTGGTGCAATTAGAGATACATCTGTTACCGCAAACGAAACACTTCGAAATAGAAATTTACAAGCCATGAAAAGCTATCAGGGTCTTTCTGCCTCATGGGGTAGGGGTTCATCCCTCAAGAAATGTCAGTGAAAGAGGGGTGCAGTTCCTAAACAATCGACCTGACCCTCTTACCTCAAAACTCCATGGGAGAAAGCACTAGCAAAAATGTACATTACATCCATTTTCGGAGCGTTTTTGGAGGTCGAAAATTGTACGTTTTGAAGTCATCATCGGTTTGGTGGAATTGTACGTGCGAACCGCTTAGAGGGTTAAGTTTGCTCAGCTGAATACTTATGGGCAAGCTGAGAAAAGAACGTTTATTTTGAAATTAGGATTGTAATGAAACACATAATTGACTCAAACTTTGCCTTTTCTGTTATTTGTAATAATATTTGAGTCCATTGTCTAGTACGGTATTGTGGATACAAAACTCCTCGCGTTGAAAAAGTTGCAGAACCAGGAAAAAAGTTTTTCCTCAAGTTGATTAAAGGGATCCTCAAGGCCGTAACATTACTACTTAATTTTGCTCAGCTAAATACTTATGGGCAAGCTGAGAAAAAGAACGTTTATTTTGAAATTAGGATTGTTATGAGACACATAATTGACTCAAACTTTGCCTTTTCTGTTATTTGTAATAATATTTGAGTCCATTGTCTAGTACGGTATTAGCAGTGGGAGATCGTTGCTGTACCGAATATTGCGTTCATTGTTATCGGTATTGTTGAGAAGGTGGGAGTGTGGAACATTTTTAAAATTAGAAACAAACTGGAATCAACACTAGAGGGAAGTAAATGGGTAATCTAATAATATACTGTACGGCATCCGTCAGGAACAGCTCTTGACGCGGTAGACTCGTCAAAGTCTGCAGTGGCACATAAAATAAATGACGACCCCAGCTCGTCATTGGTTGTCAAGGGGTAAAGTAGGTTTAAAAGTCTTCTAGGACTGTATTGTTGAAAGAATCTTTAGTTGTGCTTGTGTCTAATGTAGTTTAAATATTCCGTAGCTAAATAATGATTCCTCGCTTATTAAATAAAAACAAACAAAAAAAAAATCTAGATTTTGAAAATTTAAATAGTTTTGCAACTTTGAGATGAGAAAGATTTTAAGAAAAGTTTTATTTATTAGAGCTAAGACTACTTCAGATTCTTTTTAACTTATTCCGACGTTGCAATATATCATGGCTGTCCACATCTGGACTATTATATTCCTTCGCTCTTATTATCTTCTCACATATTTAGTATAGGAATCGTCCGGAATTTCTAGCTTGATATTTTGATCGATCTTTACATTTTGGACCTCCATGACTCAAAAAATACCATAAAAAAACTATGCTTATACTTGTGGGTCTATGTCTGTCTGTATGTGAACAATACAACTCGAGTACGTTTAGAATTAGAGAAACTATATTTTGAATTCGGCCTTCATAGAAAAATTGTTTTATCCATTTTGAGTTTACTTCTGGTTTACCTACTACCTGCTACTCTCTGGCATGATTTTCCGGCAATGTGCAATATTTTATTTAAGTTCATAAAATAACATGTTGGCTTAGCTAAAAGACGGATATTATTTGTGTGATAGTATTCTGATGTTTTGTAAAAGTAACTACAAAAAAAGTAACTACCGAAAATTGTTACTTTTCTTTTTTATATACGAGTATATAAGAAAGTTGAGCGAATAAGGCTACCTCCGATTTTGATTTGATAGAAGGTAAAAAATAAAGAAGATTAATATGTGGACATTCATTATGTTACTGATATATCTTATTGGTAGAACTGTCAAACAATATAGTTAAAATCAATAAACTAATCAAGTGTTTTCCCGTTATTAACTCAGACTTCTTCAGGAAGGTTGTATTCTATTTTACAAACAACGATAAAGCAACTATTTACGAAACAAGCATATGCTATCTCATGTAAGATCTTTCTAAAATAATCAGGAAGGAGAAGAAATGAAAAAATAGGTTGAAGGATTAAAGGGTAACAGAGTGCACTTACGTGAATAAAAAATCTTCACTAGAATTGTAGTAATTCACAAGAGGGCTGTCCATAAAGATTATATCGAACTAAGGAGAAACAAATGAAATTTATTTTTAATAGATGTAGATTAAAAATTTGCTAGAAAATCATGATTTAAGTTTTCCTTTTTACTTATAGTTATGTAAAGAAACAGTGGCATACACAAACTTCTTTTATTGGGGTTGGGGATTTAGACGAAAGAGCCTCAAAGTTTTGTATGCGTGGCCATTTAGACAAATTTATACTTTAATACAAGTGTAATAAGACATAATAATGCATTAAAAAAGATTTTCACAAAATATAATACAAGTGTCAACAGATAATACAAATGAGTAAGCAGGGGCATTATCTTTATATTAAAAATTTAAAAAATATGTACTTTATTTTCAGTCTATGGAGGGAGAGGAGGTTGAACTAGAAACTCTCCTCTCTCTTGTGTATGCCACTGTAAAGAAATATATATTGTTAAAGTAAGTATCTTCAGTGGAACATGTATTTGAATTTTCTGGTATAATATTCATTATTGCAGTTTGTTTTTAATTAAATTAGTTACCTATAGCTTTATGAGATGACTTATGATAGACATATGAGATGTGTTGAGTGGAAAGGATAAAAGTATAGTTCTATTTTCTTTGTCCATGTTTATAATGTTGGCATGTGTAGATGAGACTGAAACAACTAACCCCAGTGTAACTCTTTAGTTGTTACTCACAACTTTTGTTGTTACTCACCTCCCTGGTGTACGGAAGCCTATTACTTACTCCAATAGATTCTGTCGCAATAGGCGAATGGTCCATGTGAAAGATAATATGCTGCTTCACTTGAGCGAGGACCCTCGAGTGATGATGACTGACTAAACCTCAAGTGGGTCCTTATAATTTAGAAGCAGGTGCCAAGCAAAAGACCTCCAGAATTGGTCTGCCACCTCAAAAGGTGTCGTTTGGAACTTGGAGGACATTGCGACCATGAACACGGTAATAATTTTCCTCTATGGCGTAATTTTATACATTGATATTTGTGAGTAGTATCATTTAGTTGTACAGAACTTCTTAAAATGTTTTATCTGAAATACAAGCTGTCACATTATACAACAATTTACATATATTTCCAAAAGTTCCGTTGTAATTAACGAAATATAATTTTTAAGGGAATTTACTCATAAATACTCATCTATAATTGATAATAAATTCTCATAATTTTTATTAACAAGAGTACTTTCCATCTTAATAACAGTGCATTTTCCAGCGAATGGGGAGCTAAATCATACAGATTAGTATTACTACCTAGTGAGAGATAAATGCTGTTTACTGGTGATTAAATTTAAATTTGAATATGACAAATTAGTGCGTGGGTCATCTAGCTCTGATCGCTCCTAGATGTTTCAGTGTATGATTTTTTCTTCGATTTTAATTCTGTAGTTTTTCTCGCTGCCGACTAGTTGCAAACTTCTGTTAATCAAAATGTTTAAATAATATAAAACAGAGCTAGTCTAACGAAAATTTAGTTGAATTAACTCTGGGTTACATAACTTAGATCTATGTACCTATCTATGCATGCATGTGTTATGTATGTATTATACAATATAAAAGCTACATATTTTTATGAAAAGGTATAGAATCCATGAGATAAATATTTCTTACCGAGAGTCTAAGTTCTGCAGTTAACTGAGCGTAAGCGTCAGAGGAGGTATTAGCCAGTTCTGGGGTAAAATACCTGTTCATAATTCGGAAATGAGCTGCCACTTTATTTATCCCTACATCTGTATCTAAAATAAAAGAACATTTTTATACATTTTTTGTAGTTCTTTTCCTTACAAGACTATACACAGGTTATTCCAAAAATTTGGAATGATTGAACCAAAAAGCTCACTCGTAAAGTATAGTTTCATGAAAATATGCAAATTATATCACTTTGAAATAGCAATGGAAATAGAATAAACAAACTTTTTTACCCTTCTGTCTTAGTAAAAACGAGATTAAAGTGATGCGGTCAATTTTTTTCGACATTAGTATCCACTAGTCTCTACTGCTTCTTCTGAACAGCAGTGAATATCTTTGTGAACAATGGGATTCCAAACCACGAACTTTGGTACCTAACAGTTATATCCATTAAGCCAGTATGTAATGGGAAAAATAAATTACTTCTTTGTAAACCTCTCACAGGTACACCTCCTTTAGGTATGTTCGTGTTTCAAGCTCCTGAAGTACCTGAGTGGTACCCGGGAATCTCGACTTTACCTTTGTAGAACTTGCATCTTCCCAATTTGGACTAGATTAAAGTTGGACCATGACGGGTGTCTTGATGGTCAGCTATAGCTATGCAGCCGCTCTGGGCTGTCGAAAATTCAGGTCTCTCACTGATCGTAGGAACAGCCAAAGCTCTGGGAAGAATATCAGATTCGATTATTGCTTTGTTGATGTTTTGATGTTTATTGAATTGCTGCGATGTTTACACAGTTAGAAAAGGCTAGGCTTGATATAATTGCTTTATGTCAGCATTCATAGAAGCTGATATCCGATTCTTCTTATCCCCCTTTGAAAGGAATAAAATTTACATATATTCAGAGAGGTAGAATTTGTACAGCTATCTATTTTAAAAATTTAAGCTATCTTTGTACTTGTGTCAGAAAAAGAATCCTAGGTTTTGTTATTTTTAGATTGATTCTTTTAAATCATCCAGATTAAGAGAATAAATTGTGAACTACAGATACTCTTCACTTTATGACAGAGTTCCGTTCGGACGACAACGTTCTTACGAAAACTTGTCGATAAGCGAGGAACTTACGCTTGAAATATAGGAGTGTAAAATAGGCATAACAAACTTAGATTTATCATAAAAACGAACATATGTGCATATTATTATTTGTTTATTTGAAACTGTGGAGGATTCGAGTGAAGGAGAAGACACAGTTGAACAGTGGAGGTCCTGTATGTAACAGCTGAAAAAGAAGTCGTAAGAATGGTTTGTTTTGTAATCTTTATTTATTATTTTTTTTCTTTGGTTTATGATAAATTTCTCTATACAAATTTAAAATTTCACCCAGACGACGTTTAGTTTTTATCAAAATGCTAGGTATTAGCTCTTTTCCGTTTCTTAACAATTTCTCTGGGTGATGCCATATTTTTTTCTTTTCATCAACATTTTGGTGTTTCAAATATGTGAAAAATAAGGCTAACACAAAGATTTCCTGTAGCAGTTAATAGGGTTGAAAAAGTACACAGTAAGTCTGTAATATGAGCATATCACTATTTGCCATTGAGTAATTAAATTTTTGAGGATTCCCAAATGGGTATTCCCAATCGTCGAAGCATTATTGGTTTTAAGTGTGTACGGTCGTTAAGCAAATAGGACATAAAGTGAGGAGTGCCTATTTTAAATTAAATATGTACTAATATTTTTAGGGAAATATTCGTGCAGGAACTGGTTAAAAGAAATAAGCTTTCGGTGATTATAATATGTGCTCGAAACAATGAAACTAGTATTAGTAAAACTGCTGTTGCCTTCCTTTGAGGGAGTGTACAAGATGGACTTACCTGCCTTGAAATTATGTCTCAATGATTTTAGTGGTATATGATACTGACTACTTGCGTTCTGAAAGTCATAAACCCTTTAATTAACTCTTTGTATCCCCGCGTTACAAGCGTGCAACATAACCTTTATATATATATATATATATATATATATATATATATAAATTTTTCATAGTGCATATGCAAATTTTGTTATAATTGTAGCCAAAATGGTTTTCGAAAAAAATTCTTTTGTTCTTTTGCCGTTTAGCTTTATTTCAAAGCTGTTTTACTTTGTTGTCAATGTCAGGGAATATCTATATGCAAATTGTTAGTTTTATCTCTTCGTTGATGAGAAAAATCTCCACAGATATAATTTTTTTTAAACCAAATTTGAGCTAGAAAATTTTATGTCAGTGCAAAATTTTGTGTTTAGCAATCATCTCTTATAGATGCATAAATTAAGCTTTAGATCTCTTTCCTTTTTTATGCGTCGCATTTTTCACTTCACCAAGTAAAAAACATTTACCTTAACCTTGATATCCAAAATTTAAAGTCATTTACAACAGTGAGTTTCAACCTTTTTAGTGCCGAGGGACGATATACCGTTGTTCGGCTTTAAAACTGGGAGTCAACCAACTCTCGCTTAATGATCTCTGCCTCGAAGTTAGCTCACAATACTTAGGGCCGGTCTCACCATAGTCGTTTAACGGCTAACCACGATTAATCTTTGTTTAAATGGAGAATTACGTCCTACCATTGGTTGACACCATGGGATAATCGCGGTTAGCCGTTAAATGACTTTGGTGAGACAGGCCTTTACATTATCCAATCGACAAAATAGAGCTTTGCATTATTTGAAAATTTACCTCAAATCACAACCCCATGTTTCAAAACTTGGTATATAATCATATATATATATATATATATATATATATATATATATATATATATATATATATATATATATATATATATATATATATATATATATATATATATGTGTGTGTGTGTGTGTGTGTGTGTGTGTGTGTATACTTGATATATATATGTGCATGCTATGCACACACACAAGTGTTACTTAATTTTATATATGTAGAATAAGTATGAACCCTCCAAATATGTAGTGTTTCGAAATAAATCTTCAGGATTCCTATTTTCAAGGAACATTTTTTTTTCTATCTTTTTTCCGGTTTTGTAAATTTTCTCTCCTATTTTTGGACAAAAATTAGCTTTGGGACCTGTGATTGTTATTTATGTACAAATAAACAGTCAATTAGGAAGTAAGCAATCTAATTTTAATTGAAATAAATATTCATTACCAAAAGCTAGATAATTGATAGTAATATTCTGGTATACGAAGAGATATTCATTAGAAATTGATATCATGTAAACAAGCTATTTTATTCTAAATACATGTAGAACTTACTTTCATTTTCAAAAGGAAACCACGGTATACCAAATATCAAACCTCCTTTTACTATAAAAGAAAAATAAGAAAATTTTAGGAAATTATATTGCAAAATTAAGAAATCAATTCAAACTGTATTGAGGAGATTTTATTTAATATGAAAAATTAGATTTTAATAAAACATCCGTTATATTAGTACACAATATGCTTTGCAATACTTTATAAATCAGTACATTAATCTCACGACCATAATCATTTGACTTGAGGCTTATTTTCCAGTTGTACTCTGTTAGAATTTCAATTTACTTTTTTAATTAAAAATATAAATAAAATACATTGTTTGATAAAAAAAAAAACTAGTTTATTTGACAATATGTTAAATACTTTAGGTTTGCTCACGGTTCTTAATCATTTTGTCCATCGAGCTGTTTTTTTTTTTAATTAAACTTTCAAAGGTATTTTATGCAACTAGCTTCTTCTGTACTTAACTGAGATAAGGCATCCAACCCGAGTTATTCCAAAGGAACTCTCGTGAGATTTTTTAATATACTTTTGGGGAAAGAAATATTGTTCTCTGAGCAATTGAGTGAATATACGAAAGCCACTGTCGACATTTGGAAAAGAACTCTGTGTACTGTCTTCTGCAATTATTTTATAAAGTTCAGCATAACCAAATCTTCTTTGGGTTCCTACTAAGTCTTCATACAAAGCCTCTCCTTTCATTCACTATGGTAGAATTTTCCCGCTGTCTTGCTGTTATTATATATATTTATATGTAAGTTTTTAAATTAATAAGGTGGCCATTTGCAGATCCTGTTGCAACTGCACCAAATGCCATATTGGGCATAGACCATAATAAATTCAGCTATGAAAAAGGATATTTTTTTCCATTATGTCCTCATTGCATACATGCTTATTTTGCTTAATGGTAAATCCAGTCCTGTGCTCCTCGAGTAGCAATTATGTTCTTATTTCTTACTACTTAACAGTGGATATTCTTAGCCAGTACTTTTCTAAAACTGATAGCTAAATGCTACATATTTGGACTCGTTTCAAAACAAAGACTTACTGAGAATGCTTAGTGTTGCGAAACTCCTTAGCAAAGTAATTGACGCTAGTTGTCAGCTGCTAGAGATGGCGCTAGGGGTTCAAGAAAAAAGAACAGAGAATATTCTAAAGGATGTTGTTTTTATTTTTAAGTTAGTTTTTGTGAGTTCTGTTTTTGAATATGCAAGTGCTTTTTCTAATGGGGAAAAGTTATAAGTCCCCTGTTAATTATCATCGTGCTATGTGTTTAATAAAGGTTTAAAAAGACCAAGTGTTCTCTAATTTATAGGTGTAAGGTTTTTTTTTCTCCCAAGACTGTTTTTACAGTGGATCTTCTATACCACGATTACTACCCAGGTAAGCGCGAATGCATTGTAGTTAATTTTTCTGGTACTCATTAGTCTGATATGAGCGAAATAAAAAGCTTATGTACTATAATATATTTTTGTTATATGTTTTGAACTGTACCTGCAAGTAATGTCGGGTAGACATTTCTTAGTTCTTTTCTAAGTGTTGGAACTTTGTTTTTCCACTAGAGATTTTTATTGCTCTTCCTGTAGATATATTTTTCAGAAGAGTTTTGTTTCAGCACTTAGAGAGTAGACAACTCAATTTCACTTTGTCAATAGTTTAACTATTTAACTCACTATTCACAAATGGATTTTATCATAGGTTTTTACAGTGTTAATGCAGTTTCCTTTAAATTGGTATACTAAACACAGAGTAACACTTCTATTGACCTGTTCACTACCGGAATAATTAAACTTTGGCTTATATGACTTAAATATCTTAATGAAGAAAGGCAGGATAATATTTTTTAAATAAGACATTTTTAAACGTTTTGTATATTTAGTATACAAAAAGGCTTACCTGCATGTACAATTACTGCTATACCTGCTATCAGCAGGACCAGAACAATAAATATTGCTGCGGTTACTGCGAACCGGTAGCAAGTCGAGGCTCTACGATTTTGCATCGAATCAGAGCCAACTTTGCTGAAATCTAGCCTCCAAATGTTAAGTCCCGGCACTTTAGTGAGTTTTGCTGAATTGGACCGATCAGGTATGATGTCCAACGAAGAAAATCGTTTCTTTTTTGACGAAATTCTTTCTTCTTTTCTAATTTTAACAGCATCGAAATATGCTGGGTTGTCAAGCTGTAAAATACAAATATTTTGTAAACATAACGGTGTCTTTTTGCTTAAAAGTATTAAGACACTGTGTGTTTTCTTTTTGAATTAGACATGTGCTTCAATATTTGCGTGTTTCTGTTACATCAATAAATTAATTTTCCCCTTTGAGTATTAAGTACAAAATAAGCAAAACTTTTTACAGTATGACAGCTGTATTTCAAAGAAATGTAATTAATAATCGTTACAGAATATACTATGATATAAGATGGGATAATCTGGTATATATAGGGCTTACAAGTAAGTACGATAAAAACTGGGTTTCATTTTTAGTTGATTAGAGCCAGGGCTTGATTATCGCACGGGAACTTGAGGCACGTGCCCTGGGCACGAAAATTTAGTCGAGTGCTTGAAACACATATTAAGTGGGGAAAAATTGCAAACTTACACTACCATCGTTAAGTTTTAATAAATTATTGTACGAGGTAATTGTGTTTGTCATGAACTATATTGTTTCCTATTTACTTTAATTTTACTGTTATTTAACAGATAATTAATTCCCTCAACAAACCTGGTGCTTTTTTTTATCCTATGGGTTATTGCATATTTATAAGACAGATTATTAGCAACGTACCACTATAAACCATTAAATCATCTCATCAATTTAAATTATTTTTAATTATATTATTATTTATTTTCTGCACCACAGAACTTGTGAGTGTGACAGGGTAAAAATAAAAAAGAGGGTTACCCTGGGTCTTTAAAAGTCCTTAATTTTTAGCTTGGCTAAACAGAGATAATAATGATTACGTAAAATGAAAATTTGGTGTTTTTGATTTTTAATATTACTTTAATGCTTTATTTCTTAAATTTATTTAATTCAATATTATAATTTTTATATGACTGTAATTATGATAATAACTTGTCGCTATAAATTTGCATGAGGGGTAGAAAGCACAAAAATTGGATTGTGCCCTGGCACAAAAGTATCTGAGTCGGGCCCTGATTAGAGCCAGTAACGTGCCATGCTATGGTGCAGAAAATCGGCCGCATCAGACGGCACAATAAGGTGAAGGCAAAAGCAACGATATCGAAACTGTTAAGGGGCGCTATTTCGAAGATTAGCATCAAGCTGGAAAAAAAATTATCTCTCTCTAATTAGAGCTTTTAAATGCATGTAGCTATATTGTAATTCAACTGCTAATTAATTTTAACCACCTACGTCAAGACTAGGCTTTTAAACCTGAAGGTAGGTATATGCTTGAAATAATAAAGTAATGGGTACTGAAAACTTCTGCATAATCCAACTTATTTACCCTTTTATTGATGTATTAGTAACTAAAGTAAAAGCTTAGGTTATATACGAAATATATTTGTGAGAACTATATATGAGCTTTAAAGAATTTTAACTAAATATTTTGTTAAAAATACCGTATAATGTTTCATAAATTTAAAAATAATACTTGCATATTTAAGACCATAAACGTAGAAAAACACCGTTAATAAAACAGAAAAAATTTAACATATAAAAATATTTACTTCAAAAGACAACGTACGTTTTCGAACTAATTTGTCTATCACGTTGAGAAATGAAGACTTTGATCAGACATGGGGTTTCTAGAATTTCTTTCATTCAGAACTAGAATTTATAAATTCGAGTCTCAATTTTGGCATGGTTATTGGTAGCTATTAAGAGAAGATTTTATGCAGTTAGTTTCGGTCTAATTACCTCTTTAGCAGCAAAACATTGACTGTAACATAAACTGTAACTCCACACTGACTGTTGCAACAGAGAAACCAATTACAGTCAAACCTGTCTATCTCGAAACCTGCTTATCTCGAAAACCTGTCTATGTCGATTTTTTTTCGATTTCCCTACATTTTCAATAAAAATTTAACGTATTTTCCAAACCTATCTCAAATTATTTTTTTCCCAAACCTGTTTATCTCGAATTTTCTTAAGAAACACAACATTCCAGTTTAGAGTCTTATTGCGTTGAGAACCGCACAAGTTCCCATTTCCAGGAAATACACTTCTAGTTTTCTCTCTCGGGGGATTATTTGGTCAGGGACTGGGTGGAAATTGTACTAAAAATGCGCAGTCGGAGAACATCTAAAAGAAACCAAAAAGCAACCGTCCGAGGAAACTGATGAAAACTCGAAGAAATGGATGATTATCAGAAACTGAATACTGACACTTCATTTAAAGATTTTATAGAAGTAGATGAATCAGTGGTAACGAGCGGAACATTATTAACTGATTCCAAAATTTTAAAAAACGTTCTTTTAACTTCTGATGATTAAGAGGATCATGACAAAGAGGACAGCATCGATGTAGAAAGAGTTGTTACGCCAAAAGAAGCAGAAAAAGCCAATGAAACACTAAGAATTTTTCTTGAATCCCAAGGAAATATTGATCAGGATTGTTTCGCCACTATGTCAAAACTACAAAACATTGTCCAGTCTAAAAAAGTTTCGCATCAAAAACTCCTAATGGATTGCTTACTGTAGGATATGTAAATAAAACTAAAAATACTTCAAATTTTCAATCTTTTGTATTGTGTAAAGAAATTTTCTTAGTCTATTTTCATAAAACCTGTGTATCTCGAAACCTGTTTACCTAGAATTCTTTTTTTTTTACTCACAAGAGATTCGAGATAGACAGGTTTGACTGTATTCATTAGTTATCCATTCGGTGTTTCTACGCAAACAAAAGATGTAGTAATAAAAGACTAACAAAAAAGTATTTCAAATTAAGAACAAAACTAATTTGTTAAAAAAGAATATACTATTTTAGTTTACATCCTATTTTTTCCATCATTTTTCTATTATTAGTAGTATATAACTCACGCGAATTTACTTATTTATTATTAATATGGAATCAAACACTTTGAAAGCTTTAAAGAATTTTATTTTTGAACATATGTGACAGGTTTTATAACTTTGTAACACAGTGAACGGTCAGTAATGTAGTTATTTCCAATTATCTCTGAATCTTCCTAAGGCTTTTAGAAGGCAGTACTCAATATACGCTGTCTTTAATTAAATTATTACACAATCTTTCAGTTTACTGACTGATTCAAACGTAAATATTATAAGTGTCACGACCATGGTGCACAGAGTAAAAAGTATTAAAAAAATAGTTGGGTTTTCATCAACTATCCAATGTAAAAATTAAAAGAACACTTACCCCTGCTTCATCATAATCCTTAAAGAAATTTTCTGGTTTCAGTTTAATAGGTGATAGAGGCCGTTTAATATTCTCTTGCTTCTCACTGCTCCCATGCACTGGCAAAAAGCAGATTTTACCTCCGTTGTGGATTCTAGATGGATACCCAGAATTTATCATATTATTGTATTTTGAATCTTTAGTCAAATTCTTCATCTTTTGTACTGAACCTTTTATAGATCTTATAAGTTTCTATATTTTACTCAAGGTTTAAATTCTAATTAATTAAATTTTAAATTTAAAAACTGATTTAAAATTTCAGAACCCGATTCTATACATATATAGAAGAGTGCAGAGCTTCTGAACTTCAGTGTATTCAGCTTTTCGTCAATTTGGGACATAACTGTACAAAGTTCGTCGTGGGTGATATCGCAGTGGAAATGCTCGATCACAGAAATAAGGATGATTGCTGAATAGCGGTAAAATGAAAATAATAATCAGAGTAACACTCTAAATTTCCACTTGGCCAGGCGCAAACAATAAGGGTGGAAGAGCTTTGTTTATATTTTCGCACGCGGTTGCTCTGCTTTGTTTGGGCCATGCGCTTCCTGAATTTCAGCACTGGAATATTTGCCGTTTGGGAACATCCTTTGGGTCGAAGCAGGTAATTAGTCAAGTTCGTTTAAAACAGAAAAACAATTCAGAAAAAGAAGCTGGTAGGCATAAGGGCATGGGGAGCAATGGGAAGTCAACTATTTTGTAGGGGCAGGGCGGGATTTTAACTCGCTGAGGTCCTAAACTGTGCAAAACCCACAGGCTACTTATTGTTTTAAAGTACGTCAGCTGGTAGACATATACAAAACTAAGCAACAAAAATTCTAAATACAGAACTTCGATTATCTAAGCTAACTGGGATCTCTAGTACCTCGGTTTGGTTTGGTTTTTTGAGTACTACAGTCTACTTTTTGAAACACGAGGGCTAATGAGACCGGGACCTACAGCTTAAAGCCAATTCCGAACGGCTACGAACATCCATGCCACTATGGGATTCGAACCCACGAACTCCGGTACTGAAAGCCAGCATTCTAACCAATCGGCCATCGTTTGGCCTAGTACTTCGGATCCTGGAAATCTTAGTTAATAAAAACTGTATTTTTAATTTTTTTAACTATACGTACTTAATTAAATAAGGAAAGATGAATTTAAAAAAATAATACAAATCTCAAGAAAATATTTTTTATTTAAATTTAATATACATTAATTCAAGTGGTCACCGGGTGGACCCACTGTCACTGGAAACAAAGGATTGTTCGGTGTTGACTTCTCAGGGTGCAATATTTCTTGAAAATTAAGTTATTCTGGGGACAAAAGAGAGTGTAGAACGGACAATGAACTAAAAAGTGTGGTTTTTTACAAGACTTATTCAAGGAAAAAACACTTTTAATTTTAAAGTAAAAATATATACGTATCTAACATGTTAGCTAAATTAGTTTGTAAAGCTGATTCCTGCTGGACGATATCCGAAATTTAATATCATGATATATTCTCAAAATATAACATGCAAAAACACTTCAATATTTGGTATATTAACTATTATGGAAAAGGGGGAGTTCGAATTTTTTTTTTTTTTTCTTGTAAAAAGAACAGTGATCCAGGAAAGGTTAAGAACCACAGGTTTAAACGTGCCAAAAGTGTATTTACTCATATAAAACGTGTGACTCGCTCTGTTCGGGAAATAATTTGCAAATATAACAAAAGAATTCATAAATACTGGCAATAAAGTTTAGAAATCATATGGAAAAACTTGCAAAGAAGTCTGAATGGAAAAAACAATCTTTACGACACTGAAGAGCTATGTATTAATATCGATAGACAAGAAAAATATCTAAAAGTGTAAAGAAGGAAAGAGAAATTTAGAAAAGAAACAAAAAGCTAGATAAATTGCTTATCTAGTTTTTTTTAGACATAAGAACAATTTAGAGATTTAAAAATTTAAATATTAAAATTTGACAGTTTAAAGGTTTTTATTTTAGCATAGTTTTAAGTTTATAATTGTTATTATTACTAATTTTATTTAAAAGGTATGGTTGCCTTTATTTATTAATGCCTTCCAGTAGTTTTTTCCAGAATTTTTTCAAAGAGGGGGGGAGGGGTACATAATTCTAAAAAATAATAGCCCGTTTAATTCCAACTAAAATTTTTATTTTTGTCATTTTGTCTGAGCTTAAGGGGAGTGTTTAAACCTCTACCCCCCCCCTTGCTTACGCCCCTGAGGCCTTCATTGGATTCATTTATTAATATTCCCATTGTATAAAAAAGTGTAGGAAAATTTTTTGGCAATAATAATTATATAAATCTCCTTTTTTGGACGCAGGGGTAGGAAAATTCAGCATTTTTACTTTTCTCCTGTTTCGCTTTTCTGAAATCTGGTTACCTTACGTCTAGTTTAAATCAGAATCATTAAAAATTCAGTTTTAGGATGACTTTTACTGTATACTTAAGTTTCAGTCCAAAAACTTAAATTGTAATTGTATCCCATTGTTTTTTATTTTTGTTCTACTTCATTTAAAATAGCAGGCCGTTCCCCTCTACTCAACCATTTTGAAAGGCAGGAACAGTATTCGGGCCACTGAAAGTTTCTGCAATTAAACAGCGGATGTCATAAAAAATGTACAATAAGATCATTTTTTTATGTATGTGCGACCTAACAGGGGAAAAACAGTAAATGAAACCTTTATGCTATTACTTTCTCTAATTTTGAAAGGAAAGTGCTTCCTAGATGTCACATCTCCCTTTCCTCGTGCAATATATAAAAGCCTCGAAATAGAAAAAAAAATCGAAACTTGACTAATGGAAATCACCTTAACAAACCAATAACACCAACACATTTTTAATGAATTAAATTATTTTCCTCGTAATTGAAAATATTTTTTAAAATTTTTATTTTTCCATTTTTGTTCAATATAAGTCTGTGGCAAGATTTTACCATCGTATGTGTAGCTATCTTTCTTGTGTTCTGGAAGTCTTACATGAACTAAATGGCACTTTGTGAGTCAGATTACTTTGCAGTAGAGATGTAAAAAACCCGGAATTTTGAAAAGGTGGGAATAAACCCAGGAATTTTGGGGAATAAACCCGAAATTTTGGGAACTTTGGGAAGAAATCATTTTAACAATGTGTACATTTGTTTTTTCAACATTGGCTATTTAATAACTATCATATTATTTCTAAGAGTTTTTTTTTTGGCAATATATATATATATATATATATATATTTATATTTATATTCAAGAAATAATAGCAATGATAATTTAAATGATTTTATAGTAGTACTTATATAATTAATTACCCTGTTAGTGTTATCAAACACATAACTAGTTGCTTCAATTTTAATTGCTAATATAATAATTATATGCATTATTTTTTATCATTATTTAGTATGTAAATTGCTTTATGCTAAACTTTTTCCCCTTCTTTTTTAATACAAAAATAAATATCTCTAAATTTAAAATACCATTTTATTATTTTTTGTAATGCATATATCATATAAAGGTGTCATCAAATGACACTTGTATTTTGTGTCCAATTCCTACCCAGAGAAAGAGAGAGAGAGAGATTATCCAAGACAAATAATGATTTTTGGGTGTTCTGACACTACAGATTATTGCCCAATATTTATGTAATAATAAAAATATTGGATATTTCTCAAAGGAAAAATATACTCATACTTTCATGCTAAACATGATACCTTGACAAATATAGTTAGTTAATCCCAATTATTTATTTTTTTTTCGTTGCATATAATAGTTAAAGTTTGTGAAAATATCAACTTTTGAGGTCTACAACAAAGACAGAAAAAAATGGTGGTTCTCATCGTGTCATAGGAATTGGCGACTTCAAAATACTTCAAAATTCCCATGTTTTGGAAATTTTCAAAATTCCCTCCCCAAAAAAACCGGTTTTTTCCCGGGTTTAAACCAGGTTTTTTCCACTGCTCACAACTCTATTTTGCAGTCACGAAGACAACAACTGATGAATGACTCAAGAAAATGTTACTGTATTTCAACTACTACACAGTTTTGAACTTGAACTTTTTGGGGTTTCTGCAAAAGAAATGTTCTTGATTTGCCCTTATGATCCCTTACCCCCGTTGGCAAAGTCGTACTCAGAAAATAATAAGGTCGGTGTGGGTTCGACTTTTTAAGATGAAAATTTAAGATTTTGTTACAATGTAAGGATTAAATTACCCTACGAATATTTTCGCACGTTGCAGAATATCATTATTTATAATAATTGTTATATAACACACCAATTTATACAAAAATATCTAATTAATAGATGAAAATTTCTGTGTAAGTAATTTAAATTAGGAAGGTCTGTACCTATACAACCCTTCCTTCCCCACCCCCTTCAGGTTACGGTCCTGCCCGTCAGACAGCTTATTTAATTGTTTTCCAGTATTTTCCCTGTTTGTTTATTTATTTATTTGTAATTTGCTGTAACTTTAATACATATGGTGTAATCCTGGAGATCAGGGGCTCTTTGATCTTTGCTTGTATGAAAAAAAAAGCTAGTTTATTTAGAAAACAAGGAATTCCGTTTTCCACATTGAGTTTGTTTATAAAATATCTGGAGTCGCGAGATTCTTTGAGAATATAGAATATTAAGTAAAACATTGATCTGTGTTTTAAATTTCCTTGTATTACTAAGATATTAGAAAAGAAAAAAGAGTTTTTAAAAGAAAAAAATGAAACAAACACAATCGAAAGTCAATTCTGCAGAATTAAGCGGAGGAGTGATTCATTTTTTCCCTCTATTTTCGCCTAGCTTTGTCTCCTCCTTTAGGAAGGAAATATCTATAGTACTCTGACAGTCATCGGGTCCATTCAATTTTCTTTTAAAATTTACATATGTTTTTAACGAATGCCTATTAGTCACTTCCCTATTTTAAAGTTTGCAATATTTCAAGTACATGGATATGATAGACCAGTAAACATTGAAAAAAAAAGTGTACAAAATTTTATAAATTAGATTTTACTGATTTTTTTCTACTGGAGAAAAGAAACAAGTATTGTCTTCACTAGCTTTTTTGGTTCAATTTGTTGTGCTACGATAGTTTTTTTTAAATTTTCTGCCCGATGGTTAATTGGACCTGGAAATTCTCTTTAAAGCTGATTCACAATTGTGTGTTTATTTTGAAAAGCTTTGCATTTCTTTAACACTTGGCATGCAGGTATACTTCACCGCCAACTTACGCGTGCAGCGGGCGTTTTTTCGTGAATCATGCGAAAGTTTAGTTATTCAGAAAAATCGCAGTAAATCGAAAGCTACTTTGTTTTTATGAACGAAATTTTTTTTTATTTTACACTTTAATATATCTATATATATATAAATGAATTTGTGTGTGTCTGTCTGTCTGTCTGTCTGTACTCAATAGACTCAAAAACTATCCATCCAATCGCCGTGAAAATTTGGGAAATGTTTAGGTATATCCCTGGGAAGGTTTTTGTAAATTTTCAACGTTCGAAATTCATTCCTTCCCCCTTTTTCGAGCATTTCATGTCATTATTCCAAGCATTATTTTCCCCGGTTAAACGCAAACGATTAAGTTTTTAATTTATCGCATCATATCTAAGGGAAAGAAGCAATGTTTCTAGCAATGTGACGTCATCCCAAGTAATTGTTTTAAACGCAGTTTTCCACGGTTAAAAGCAGAAGATTAAAATGTTCAATTCATCACATAATAAATAGGCGAAAATGATATTTTTCTATCATTATGACGTCATTCATTTAAATATTTCATTTATTCATTTCTTATTTTATATTATTTAAAATCGTCTGCTTAGTATCTATTCGATTTGAATTGAAATTTGAGATATAAAGTGATTCACTTTCATTTCTATGTGACGCAAATTATAGCATTTTTATATGAGAACTAATTTTAAATTTAATTCTTGGTTCATTTTTATGTTACAATGAAATGCATATCAACAATATTCTAAGTACAAAAAGTACAAATTTCAGTGACTCTCATGGCCAAATAAAACCTATCATTTTATATAGTTATCTTCATATTCATATGGTTGTCGATATGAATGTGTGTTTCTGTTTCATACAAAACTATGTGGTTTGTCATAAATTTCCTTAATTTTGGAAAACATTTATTACTACCAACAAAATTAGCACTGTTCCTGTCAAAACCTGTGCTTCCTATTCTATCACGTAATATGACAAGATCTGTTAACTTTGCTAATCAACGTACAGTAGTAATACAGTAATGCAATTTAGGGTTAAGCTTATATTTTACAATAAAAAAAGTTTGAGCAAATTTAATATAAGACAAATTCGATTATAAAAACTGAATAATGTTATAATACGCTTATGATAGAAATATATAAACATGCCAATGACTCGAACTGAACTGTGACGAATTTAGAGAGTTATTCACGAAAAATAAATCTTTGTTTAAAAGTAATATATTAAGTTCACCGTAGCGAAGCACGGGCAAACTTGCTAGTACTGTATAATTATTTAACAACAAAAAAAATATTTTTACGAAATCACGAAAATAAACGATTTTTAAAATTAAAGTCCGATAATCTGTCAGGGCATATTTCTTCATCACTATCTTTGTCACAACGGCTCATTTTATCAATTTTGTATTCAGCAATAAAAAACCAAGCTTCAAATTGACAAAACACGTCTTGTACGTTCTGGAGCTAGAAATTCGATTGAAGACGAAATAACGCAACAAAAGACCGAGTAACTCGACAATCATAATTTGTGGAAAGAAAAAATTCAAAGAGTTGCATAGCAGCGCAAACAACACGCATATAATGTCACACATGCATATAATTATACGTATTTAGTAAATTTGTAGTGGTTAGCGGTTATCCACCACAAATCTACTAAGTACGTATTTTTACGTGACCCGCAATCCAGTTACAGACTGCAAAAAACGTAAAAATACGTTGCACGCACGCGAAGTGTTAAATGGCTGTAGTGGAGATTAGTATTCAAATTCAGTAATAATAAGGATAATAATAAAACTGAGCATAAATAAAGATGAAATACTTAAGTTATTTTTGAAGAACATACATACATTTTGTATAAATTGTAATATATAAGTTAGCTAGTTTTCCAGGGGCTCCCTCTTTCCAAAACTTCTTCTTGACTATGATCTTTTCTCCAAATATAAGATGTTAAAATTGAGTCGTCTTTGCGAAAGCGTAAATCAGAGCCGTTGGGGATAGTTGAGGGACAACGTACTTCCTCCACTTTCCTCAAGCTATTGGTATAAACTATTAAAATTTCAAGTGTTTTAACTTAATCGACATTAAAATTATGTGTTTCTTGACAAATGGGAAATTCAAATGGTATGTACTCTAAAGTTCCGAAGAAGATTTTTTTCACAACTTGAATCTACCATTTGTCTACGCTTTGTGAAAGATTTATCGGCTGCGACATCGACCCAAAAGAACATACAAAAATATTTTACTTCTCTGTTTTCAAAACTTAATCCATGTATGTTATGCATTAATGTGGTTAAATGTCAATTTAGTCCATCAGTAACAGAATTTTTGGGATTTGGACAGTCAAAGGAAGGTACCAAATCTATACCTGATCACGGTCAGTAATTTTTAGAATTATCTCAAACTACTACCTAACTGAATTGATACGGTAGAAAGGACTTTTTAATTATTATCGGTGATGTATTCGTAATGCTTCGTATTTATTTCGAAGGCTATAAATTTCTTGAATATCATAAAAATAAAAAAGAAGCATAATCGTTCCAATGCTAGCAGCTCTGATCAATCAAATTGGAATTACAGAGTAACTTTTTACTAATGCATACTAAGAAATGAATGCTGGAGCAACGTTGAGCAACGTTATAAAAACACACAATATAACGGTGGATGGGTCTTTAATTCACCTTTCTGGGAGTCCTGAGCATTTTATTTCTCAAAGCTGAACAAATCTCAAAGAAATTGGTCGACCCATGAATGTAAATTATTCGCCATCTATATATTTAAAAAAAATGGTAGACATAGGTTTGAAGGACGATATTTTGTCATTTATACAGACTCCAAACCCTTAATATATGCATTCTGGGGCAAAATACTAAAAAATGTAGACCTTGGCAATTATGCAATTTAGATTACATATCAAAACTTTTCATGTAAATTCGATACTCAAAAGATTTTTACAATAATTTATCTGATGCCCTGTTTCACACAGATATGGATGCAATCTCCTCTAGGGTATTGAATTTTAATTTTCTTCTTAGTCTAGCAACAAAGATCTACCGCACCCTTTAGAATCCAATACATTCTGCTTAAAATTGGAAAGCATTATTTTCCTTTAGAGGTTATTCTTTACTATTACGACATTACATAAAAACTTCACCGACTTTTTGTTCCATAAAATTCCATAAATGATTCATGTTCCCTGGTAGCTCCAAGGACAAAAAATGTACTATTCTTAACTGCGTAAATATCAATAAGCTAAAATATTTTAAATTTTCAAAATGTATCGATATATCCCTATTAATATTGATTACATAGGCCCGTTTTCTCTATCTCAATGTTATCAATATTCTATGATAATTGTAAATAGGTTCACAAGATGACCTGAAGTAATTCCAACACCTGCTATGGCCACGGAAATAACCGTTCATACTCTGATACATACTGTAGATTTTGATCCCCAGTTACCATAACTACCTATCAGGGTAGATACTTTGATTTTAATCTTTTCAGAGAACTCATAAACATGCTAGGATGCATGAATATTCGAACAATTGCACACAATTTGCAGTATAATAGAATTATTGAACGATTACACCTCTATCTTAAAATCGATCATAAGACGCATTACCCAAAACACTAAATGGGACTGAAATTATCCCTTTCGTTTTATTAAATTTACTAATGGCCTTTAAAGATTCGTTTAAATAACCTGTGTTCAACTTATATGCAGGAACAATTTGTTGTCTGTAAATATCTTTTCGTAATTGTTTTTTGCCAAGAGTATTTTTTATTAGTCTTTGATACTTGTAACTGTTTTTAGTTCACTTTTTGAACTATAGTTGATAGTCCTTTATTGGTGAATTAAGAATTTCTGATTTAGTTCCACCTTCGGCTCCTTTTTAGCCAATCTCTTTTGGTATTCAAACTTTTTATGCTGAATATGCAAACTTTATTGCAACTGCTAGCCCAAATGACTGGTAGCAATATGTGTCTAGCAATCTGTGTGTCCGGCAATCTTTTACTTCCTTTCTATTTACCCTTATTTTAAAGCTGTTTTATTCTGTTGTCAATGTCAAGATACAGCTACTATACTCAATTCATTGGTTTTCTATCGGCCTTGATGAGAAATATCTCCTCAGATGTAATTTTTCTAAGTCAAATTTGGACCTGATAATTTTATGTCAGAGCAAAACTTTCTGTTTGGCAATCATCCTTTATAGATACTTCAAATCGTGTTTTAGATCTTTTTTATTTGGAAGTTTGGGCGTCGTATTTTTCACTTCGCTATTTACTCCGCTAACCTCTTTCTTCTCACTCCCTACAAAATGACAGGGTAAAGTTTCGTCCTCTATTTCTAACACCCGTGATATTTCCGAGCTGGAGTGTTCAAAAGTAACGCACCAAAAATATTAAAACAATCTATTTTTTATGCCCGGAATTATTTTTCTTTCTTAATCTATACACCAGATGGCAGTACCAGACTATTTGTAATGTGTTAAATGAAGCTGTTTTGAACTCGTACTTTATTTACAAAACAAGGTAAAAAAGATCCCATTTGATATTCCGTTTATCTTTATTAGATGAACTTTTTAAAAAGTATTCGAAATCAGATACTATTGCAAAAGAGGTAGGCAAAACTTAGATAATAATCCCAACCGTTTGACTGAGAGGCATAATGTTAGATAGATACTTTCCCCTGATATGAAACGGCAATCAACAAGAAATTGCCAAGTTTGTTGTTCCAGAAGAGAGGAAAACAATAAGAGATGCAGAAAGGAAACTCGGTATTACTGTCCAGATTATGATGTTGGACTTTGCAGCTCCTGCTTTGAAATCTATCACATAAAAAAATATTTATATTTTATAAAAAGCGTAATAAAATTTTCATATTTTATTTAAGCTCAAAATGAATGCATATATTATACATACAAATAGTTTTATATAATTTTTTTAATTAAAAGAAGGCACATTTATGACCGTCTTCCTGAAAGTTATGGGATCGTTAAGGGGTAAACTAATTACCGTGTCCTTGATCTTGTTACGTGTACGAGTTCTAAGTAATTGATGCCACGGAGAAAATAAATTCATTATTCACAGTTTGGTAATTTTAGAATATGTCTACAGGTCAATACACAGCTGTATTCTATCAGTAGTTTAAACAGAAAACTTCTAAGAATTTATAAGGATGAACCCAGCTAGCAACGTTACGTTGGGCCAACGTTGTACTGCGTACCTTGGGGCAACGTTGATATGACATGTTGGCCAACCGTTGGTCAACGGTTGGTTAATGGTTGGCTTATGGTGGTTGTTTACATATTGCCAACGCAATACTACGGTGGGCCAACGGAATGCCAACGTTTATTATTTCTATTTATTATTTTACTATAGTGTATAATATAGAATGGGCATGTGCTATTAGTTTGAAATAAGCTGATGTTTTTATAACATGTCATTTTTAAATTTTGCAAGAGTTGAAAAATAGAAAACAGATATATATAAAAAAAAATGAGATAGGCTATTTTAGTCCACACCACATATTTTATTTAATACTTACTCTGCGGCAATCCATTTATTCCTTTGAAATCTATATTAATTTGTTTTAATGATACAAACTGTTTCTTAAATAAGAAAAACGAAAATTTCCCCTTCTGAGAGCTAAAAATAGATAATTGAAGAAAAGCACAACACAACAGAAGTTAAACAATATATATATATATATATATATATATATATATATATATATATATATATGTATATATATATGTTACTGTGAATGCCCGAAATTGGAGAATGTCGACATTCACCGGTGAATGTCGACATACACCAAATACCTCGGTGAAAGACAGAATATTTGATTATATTCTTACATATTCGGACTATCACCGGTGTATGTCGACAATCCGTATGCATTGATGGTGAATGTTGAAAAATAATATTTTTTTTACGTTTTTAAATCATACTTTATTATTAAAACATATATATGTTAAAATAGCAATTACCATTAAGGAATACTCCAAAGTTTCTGCATCCATTCCAAAGGAAAATACAGAAGAGCTTCAACCTATTACACCTTCTATCAAGCCATGACTAAACAGCAGAAGTTTATTTCTATTAAAAAAGCGGCCGCAAAAGATAATCTAATGCATGCAACTAAAATGTTACAGACATCAAAAAGAAAATTTCCTCCTGCTCAAATTGATGACACTGTGTGAATACAAGTCCCTGATGTCGACCGTGGTCGTACAGATGCTCGAAATGTATTGGCGGTTGTTGTTGGAATAGAAGACTCCGACTTTTATAAATAAGTAAACAAAAATGGTTCACTCAAGCAGCTTGATACCCGTAATCAGTTTATATTTTTGTAAAGAAAAGTTGCTCTCCATAGATGAGATTTCTTCTCAAGAAATGTCGCACTGAGAGAAGCCGCTGAAGCTAATTCGAGACGTGGATGGCATGGCTATAAACGCTGTCATTGCAAAAAGAAATGTTTAGTTACTAAATGCCATTAATAAATGCAAGGGACTCTTGTGCAATTCAAATTGCTATAGCAGTATAAATTGTTGCAACAAATAAGATAATATAACGTCAATCACATAATTAAGTTAATTATTGGTATTATTTTCTGTTCTAAGAGTGTTCGGTTTGTTTTATGTTCAACAGTTACATGTGCTATTACTATAAATTTGACTGTATTATGAAGAAGAAAATATAAATATCCGACATGTTCAACATTCACCATTAGTGCATGGTGAATGTCGACATTTACCAGTGTAAGTCAGAAATAAGGGTATTTAGCAAATATTTCGGACATACACCAAACGACTACGTGAATGTTGACATTCACCGGTGAAAGTCGACATTCTCCAGATTTCGGTCTTTCACAGTAACATATATATATTGTGAAGATCGCCGAGCCGTTGTATAAATTCACATCCAAACAGAAGATTTATTTTTCAATATTAAGGTTTATTTTAAGACAGAGCACAAACTACTACCGGACAATTATATATACAAATATTACAATATTTACAGTAACCAATTATATCAACTCAAGGATCTATCCTAAGAGCATCGCTTACACGTCCGGAGTCTACAATCACCTCCGACGTTCTCCCTACTCTACTTACTTTCTTCCTAGATGGCGCTCTCTGGCCGTTCACTATTACTCGCCTGTCCCTACACACACACACACACACACACACACACACACACACACAATATATATATATATATATATATATATATATATATATATATATATATATATACATATTTTAGTCATTTTTCTTTAATTTACAATTTTTTTTATTTAAATTCGGCCACCATTTCCATCTACCAAAGTTCTCTACATTTTCTCTGGATTCAATTTCATGGCATCTGAAACACAAATAAGTAACTTGAAAAGTATATATTATAAAATGTTTTAATGTTACCCCAAACATTTCCTTTTATCCTTTTAGATTTTTAAAATGATTCAAAGATGATTTGAATATGTAAAAAAATAAAGGCAAACATAATTACATCTAATAAATAAAATTAAGTTATAAAGTAAATAAGTTTCATAACAACTATGATAAAGTGAAATCCACAATATTTACTTATTATCATTATACAACTTTATTATCATTATTAAGAAAAGACACAAAAAAGTAACCTAAACACCGTGTACTAAAGTGTACTAAAACACCGTGTATGTACTTTTGTAAATGGTACGTTACTATTAAAAACACAAAAGAGAAACTACAGTTCAGATAGCCAAATATCGTTTTCTTCAGAAATAAATTAATAATAATGAAGGCATATATGATAGAACACAAAAATATCAAGATAACTTACCTTGCAAGTTTGAAATCCTGCAGCGATGGCGTTTTAACCCTAAAAATGGCGGTTGATACACAACTTTCTCTTTTGGCGGAGCTTCTGCACATGCTCGTAGATATAGGCGGTTACTTTCATATTTCTTAGCCAATGGTATGCCGATATTTGTGCAAGAGGCGTAAACAGAAAATCTCCAACGTTGGCCCAAAGGTTGTTTAACGTTTCAGAATTACCGATGGCCAACCAAACATTTTGCCAACTAAATACCATCATATCGTTTCCCCTTTTCAACGTTTTCCCAACCAAAGACCAACAGCCAACTTGTAGCCAACGAAAATCCAACGTTTCCGTGCTAGCTGGGAAGAAGTCTAAATAATCGCATCTATTGCATAACAGCTAACGCCAATAACTGAACTGAACTAACTAGTCAAAGTCAATTTGTTTAAGAGTTTGACAATGACAGAAATGGGAAAATATATTCAGTGAAGTCAACTTTAGATCGCCGGATAAAACAAAAAATGTTTACATAAAATTAATTGAACAAATAAATTCTAAAAATCTTTATTACTAAAAACGATGGTTAAAGGCACACAACGCGTATTCGAACGAAGAACGAAGGCAGCGCAATGGACATAAAAGTAAAAATAAAAAATAATTCAGAAGCTAAAAATGAAAAAGGAAAAAAGAAAGCAAAAAAGCCTCTACACTAATGAGAAACCTGGAGAATATTCTAGGAATTCTGGAGTATGGACAAGTTGGAGGCAAAAATTAGGTATTCGAAAGAATTGTCAATTTGGTGATTTCTCCCCAAATAACGAGATTAACCACTGCTCACTATATAAAGCAGGAGGAGTTTCGTTTTCGCAAGGCGATCAAAATTGAGGGAGATTACGATCGAGGGGCTTTACAGTAGTTTATTAAATCACATTTATTATATGTTTTCTATTTACAGCATATACTCACAGTAGTGGTACAGAATCTTTACATACATAGTAATACCCAAATTTGTAACGTTGTTCGCTTCCCAAGGACCACACGACCTTGGTAGTGCAATCACTGGACAGAACGCCCTACCTAACAGTTAGGAAAATTCAATTTCTACTAATTTATATACACAGGATTAAATACATAAATAGATAACAAATAAACAGACAAACAAATACATAACAAACTTAAAATTTTACGAGCAGAAGAGACTAGGTTTTATTTAGTATCTATTTCCATTATTTGTAAATTGCACCAAGAACTATAGCCATAGTAAGATTTTAGGCTCTCTTAATGAACACTCTAGATTTAGAGGTCTTATGCAGTGATTCTAGTTTTATATTCGGAAGTCTGTTGTCTGTTTCTGTATACGTAGCTGGAGCAGTGATGGCCTGAGCCATCCCAACTTCAGCACTTTACAATTGTCTACTATTCAGGCTTATTTCGTCTTGAGTTGTTGAATTACCTGGATAAATTGTTTATTTCTCCATATGCAGGCGATTACAAAATAAGGGGTTTCATAAACGTTAGCATCCTTGATGACATGTCGATCTTTGCGAGTTGCTTACTGGGCTGCCTCATCTAATGGCTCACACTGAGTCACTTTTAAGGTTCTAAGGAACAGAAATATAAAATAAATATCACCAAACACCATGGAAGAAGAACTATTTGTATAAAATACCGGATGAAAGGAAACAGGAAAAACTGAAAAAAAGTCCAAACAAAAGGAGTTAGGAACAGAAAATATTTTAAGTTTTTTAAAGGTTGAAAGCTAATTCGTGATTTGCTTCTGGTTCCTTCGTGGCTATAAGAATATTCGAATATCTGGGGGAGAACAAAGTATTCCAGGAGTAGAAAATTATAGCTGGAAGTACGCTGAAAAAAGTACATGTTAAATGTAGGTAGTTTGAGTAACAAAAGAGAGACTATAGAGTTCAGGTAGAGTAAAAATTTTCACTAATTTAAAATTTGACTATTAGTAAAATTTATTTTCCGACTGGGAATAAAAATGATTTCATGTTTTAATCTTGACGTTTGAGCAATAATCGTCATTCAGATGGTCGAAGTTAGGAGAATTACTAAAATTGATATATTCGTAATCGCATTCAGTAAAATCAAGACAATGGTGTAACAAGCGAAACTGGTATTCAGGGCTTGATATTGTTCTGGTGTTCCTTCCTTTAAAAGATATAGTAATATAATATAAAGAATAGGAATTATCAAAGCGTTTCTGCGAGTGGCGCCCGAGGATGATAGATCTCCTTTCCCCCCTCTTCAACTGATCTAGTCGTTTAGCTTTCAAGAATGAATTCCTTCAGCAGAAACCTATGGTTATGAATGTTAAGTGAAAAGTCCACCATGTACAAGCAAAATGCGGATTAATTGGATGAATGCCTTTATGTCTTGGAGTTCATCACAGTAATTGCTATCTGGAGGAGAGTGGGGATGCGAATACTACGAACGTAAATATCAAAAGGAATTGAAAAGGGCAGCAATACAAGAAATACATGACAGCAATAAGTTGCTGTCCATGAAAAACTGTTATAGTAAATCACAGCCGATAAGGGACTGAAAAGTGTTGAATGAGACAATGCTTCTGTAGTAGATAAACAACTTAATACCAAACTATATAGTAGAGCAGAACAGTTTTTTTATATTCTTGAATGAAAATAAAATTTTAGAGAGTTGTTTTTGGATAACGCAAATCCAGATAAATTCTTCTTAACTAAAATTCAGATTTATAAAATAAAATATAAATTTTTCTTTTGCGAAATAAAAAATTTTACAGATATAAACTAAACCTTTAATTTTCATGTATTAAAAAAATTGGAATAAACGAATAAAACCCAAAAGTTCAGTTAATTTTGTCCATTGAGTTTAAAAATAGATTCTGTCTCTGAATGACAGACTTGAGAAAGAACAGTACAACTCATCTCAAAGATATTTAGATCTTTATGTTTTTAAGCTTCGACATTTTGGCTTTTCTGTCGGTAAGTTAGAATAATTATGTATTTACTATATATTTTGGTTTATCAAATGCTGTTTTCGAAAGAAAATTAGCTTAGTTGCAATTCTGTCGGGGACAAACATAAAGAATTGTATGAAAATTATGTAACACTTTCTTGTATTATAGTAGCTATGTTTCTAGTTAGCGTACTTTTGTGTTGTAGACTGTTTCCATGCTTTGCATTTTTTTAAAGCGCGTTTTTACTTTACATATTAATCTGAAGTTATTTAGTAATTTGTAATATCGTGGAATCACGATACTTAACTCAAATTTAATTTGATCGCTTCGTCTTCACATCTCCAGCTGCAGCATAAACTGTTACATCAAACCCTAGTGAGTCATTTCCCCTCCTTTTAGTACTTGAACCAATATTGCCTTAGGTTTTTAAATAAAGATTAATCCTGCACATTTTTTTACGTATTGATTATGACATTTTATTCTTTAAATATGTTTTTGAATTTTAATATTTAATCATGAATTTAATTTTGATTTTTTTATTTATTACTTCGGGATTTAAGAAAACTTAAATTTAAATTAAAATAACATTAATCTCATATTAGTATCCTATATTTCTCGTTTTATTTATTCCTAATGTCAATTTATAATCAAATTCTCATTTAAACATGTTTCATCATAAATTTCTCCTTGAATGAAATCACCTTCAGGGCACTGTGACCAGAGGTTTATTGTAACTAAACTTATCTTTTAATCATGTTTTTTCTGTCATACAGATTACAGTATATTCAGTAATGTTCAAATACTTGATTTTTAGTAATTTGTGATCATGGAGGTCATGCAAAACATATATCAGTGATGCTAATGTTTCTAAATTTTTAATAACCTTTTTTGCAACTCTCACAAGTATGAATCTTTTGTATCTTTTATAAGTATTGAACAGCATTTATATCCCATACTCTGGTATGTTTTCATTATCTATTAAGAATGGTAAGCATAGACAGCATTTATATATGGCTTTTAAAGTTTAAAGATTTAACTTATTTGATTTTTTCATCAGAGATATTAAATTATTGAGTAGGTAGTAGTAACCTTTTTATTGAGTAGGTATTAACTTAAAATTATAACATGACATTTAGGGACAGTTGTTCATGACATGAAATACAAAACCAGCATTAAACATGGTGTATATTAAACTTAAATAGGTGAATTATATACATGTATACCTTTTTTCAGGGTTCTAGTTTGCACCTAATAGTGGGTTTTTATGTAAATTTAAATTGGCAATAACTTCAACAAATGTAGCCTCCTCCCTCCTGAAAAAAAAATATATTCGGGACAAAATTTTGGATTTCATGGGACCAGAGAACCATTGGGGGAAAAAGAGTGAATAATGCAGATAAAAAAAAGGGTAAAAGTTTTTTCATATCAAACTTCCAGAAAGAAGCTTCTCATATATAAAAGTCAAAACTAGTCCTAAAAAATAGGCTTACAAAATAGAAACTGAAAATTTAATGATGATTTCCTAATAAGAACCAACCAGCTGAATGATGGCCGAATGGTTAGGGTGCTGATCTTCGGAACCGGAGTTCGTGGGTTCAAATCCCACTATGGCATGAATGTTCGTAGCCATTAGGAACCGGCTTTAAGCAGTAGGTCTCATTAGCCCTTGTGTTGCAAAAAGTAGACCGTAGCGCTCCAAAACCAAAACCAAACCTAATAAGAACCAAATTTAAAAGAGGCCTGTGTAGTTCTTTTCAATCCACACAGAAAAATTTGAAAGAAAAAAAAAATATAGAATTTGCTTGTAATTGGTATATACACAATTGCAAATAAAATAAAACTTTTCTAGTTGCAAATATGTACATTTTATCTTTTCTTAAATATATATGGTTTTTTTTAATTGAAATTTAAAGGAACTCTTGTTACAAGAACTACATTTTTTTCTCTTTAATACGTCTTTGGGACTCAAGTTGGGGATAGTTTACCAAGAATACTTTTTGCCATGTCATTGAGGCTATTTTATGAAGTCTTATTTTAAATAATTCTTGAATTAATTCTTTTTTGCTCCCCTCCCCCCCCTCCCAATGCACTCATACCTTCGAACTTTTGTATCGTATACACCTCTCTCTCTCTCTCTCTGTGTATATATATATATATATATATACACACACACACAATTTTGCTATAATACAGTTCACTTATATACTTTTGACAAATTTTTTGTTCTAGCACAAAGTCCCAATTAAATTCTAATTTTTATAGTGTAATTAGAAGATGGACAATTTATGGCTTGATTACATAATATTCAGTTATGGGAATACCCAAATTTTATAATCGCTTTTTTCTTTATTTCATTGTACTTCAACTTGAACATAGCATTTTGTTCTTAAGTACAATAATATTTTATGTCAAAGTGTTCAGTTCGTAGGATGCAATAAATAATTTCAATAAAGTTCTAGAAGTTGATGTTCAAATTAAAGTTCTTATAATTCATTGGTAAAATTTCCAATATAATTTGTGTTGATGATAATTTTTGCTAATAAAAAGGCAATATTTTATGAATCGTAGATTACTGAGATAATTAGACAATGCTTTATATTAACAAAAACTGTATTTCAGTAACTTCACTTAGCCTGTCCAAACTTGCTTTTTAAATTTCAAATAATATACAACGACTGTTCCTTCTATTCTTTTCCTTTCTGTCAATCCCACACATGTGCACACTGTATGCATACATGTTGACTAAACATGTTAAATGGACAGATGTTGTATGCATTATATAGGCCTGTCCCGTCTGCCTCTTTTTTTTTTTGCAACCAACAGAAAAACACGTGTTTTGAAAAATCACCAAGTAGAAAAACATGGCAACAGTCACATTTTCTCAAAGATAAAAAAAAAAAAACAAAAAAAAAAAAAAAAAAAAAACACATGGCTGTCATGTGTCATATTTGAAACACAATGTTAACAAAACTAAACTTTAAAAGAAAAAAAAACAGACTAACAATTTAAAGCATTATTAAAATAAATTTATCATAATAATTATAATTTTTATGTTCTTTAAAAAATAAATAACAGATTAGTCATATTTATGGTATATATCAACAGAATAAACACAATATATAGCATTTTAATAAACACTAATATTAAAAAAAATCTAACATGTGAGGGGTTTTCTCTCCCTCTACCTTCCCTTGTAATAAAAGAAATGCAAAATAAATTTAATGACAGATGAAAATTGGAAAGGGTAGCCACAAACATTCTTCAACACTGCTGCCTCCTTTAAAACAACTTTGAATCAGTTCTTTTTTTACAAAATAAATAAATAAATAAATAAAACTTTAGATTTAGATTACTGTTGTTCCCACAAACTTGGAGTTTAGAATGAAATGCGAAACCTACCTCACACCTAAGAATATCCTGATATTTTTTAACAATTTCAAAAATAGTAAGAACTGAAATAACTACATCTGCCTTAATTAAATTACTAAATCCCAGAAAATAAGAACAAAACCGAAAAGTTCCTAACCAAAGCATCTTGTTTGATTTAGAATATCCTGATACTTTTTAACAATTTCAAAAAAAGTAAAAACCGAAATAACTTCCCCCGTCATAACTAAATACCAGAAAATAAGAACAAAACAAAAATGTTCCAAACCAAAGCATCTTGTTTGATTTAGAATATCCTGATAATTTTTAACAATTTCAAAAATAGTAAGAACTGAAATAACTTCACCCGTCATAACTAAATTGAACCAAATCCTGGAAAATGATTAGAACAAAAACAAAATGTTCCAAACCAAAGCATCTTGTTTGATGTAGAATATTCTGATACTTTTTAACAATTTCAAAAATAGTAAGAACCGAAATAACTACACCCACCATAACTAAATTACTAAATCTCAGAAAAGGATAAGAACAAAAAAAAATACTTACTAAATCCCAGAAAGTGATAAGAACAATAAAAATACAACCTGACCTAAGCAACTGTAAACCAAAAGAACAGCTAAGATGCAAATTTCTGGAATAGTACCGGGTACTGACATCAGAAATCACGTGCATATTGGGGTGCAAAAACACATTAGAGCTGCCATACCCCGCCACCAATGTCCAGGCAAACATACCAACTCGTTCATTGTCCCATAAAATCACCAAATTTGGCGACAAAAGAACATGGCATCTATAATGCATCTGTAGCTTAAAGTTGCCCAATTATCCAGATTTTTTCTTTATTTCTGTCAGTTTTGATCCAGATAGGGCATAATTAGCATACTACTGTATTTGGCTTTGGCAAGGAAAATTAGTTATGAAAAATTTTTCCAGTTAGTATACATCCCTATAATAAATTCTGTAAATGAATTTCTTTATTTTGACTAGAAACATGAATTGGCAAGAACTATCCTTTCCATGTTTTGACACCAATGAAGAACAATACTGAAATGGTCTAAATTTTTAATATTCAACATCATTGCATAATAATTTTTCTTATATTGTTATATCTGATAGGATGGGCAGAAAAGATTGTTACTAATGTAGTTGATTTCGCAGTATCAAGAAATACTGTCCCAAATTTAGTTAATTACACCCTACTACTAATTGTGTGCATTTTTATAAAACATACAAGCAGATGCTAATATATCATAATACTAAGCAGATGCTTGTCCTTTGAACATATAAAGTGTGTTAGTAAAATACATATTTTTTACATTGTGTATCAGGCTTATTATGGGATCTTCCCGGAAAGGAAAACCTGAAGTACCAGAGAAATTGAAAATTCATTAAAATACCAGGAAATTTTGGGAATTTTTCTAGATAAAAATGCTATTATTGCCAACTAAGCTAGTAAAAGTTTATTAGAATTACTATTAAAATATTTTTAAATTCCCTTTATAAAATATATTTGGTAGTATTTGAGTAACTATGTTTTTGGTATAAAATGTTTATCTTAATGAAAAACAAAAACAAATTAAAGATTTGATATTTTTTATTGCCATGCATAATTTCAGCTGATACTGGCAACAGCTATAAATTTTCTTTGAAAGAAAAAAAATGGGAATTTAACACTGTTAACTACTTAAAATTTCAAAAGTTTGTGATTGCATGCTTTGTGTTAATTTACTTAAAGGACAGAGAAAAGTCAGGATTTTTTTTTAATTTGTGTAGCAAACTTGATATATTTAACCCCGATATTTGTATTTTATCAATAAACATAATTTGTCCATGTTATGTTTTTTTCACATTTCAAAATTTTTGCAAACTTTATTTACTTTTCCCCGTTATACATTTTCTTTTTTGTTCTTGTCAGCCCAAGAGAGTTTAAGACAGAAATAAATATGGTAACTGTAGCAGAGTTGGAAAATAAATACAAAGTTTAAAAATATAAATACTCTTTATTTAGTATGAAAAAGGTTTAAACAAAAAATAAAGTTTAGTAAAAGCAGACTAAACTAACATAAACTAAAACTTACTAGGTGGCTAAGAAAAAAAATTTGACTTGTTTTGTTGGTAGTAAGTATCATCACCCATTCCACTTATGAAATCCAAGTTCCCAATTCAACGAAGGTGACTGCATGTGCCTTTTATCTTTATAAATGTGCAATGCCCAACTGTCATGTGATAGGCATATGCCATTTGCATACACTCATTGCTTTCTTAACTATGTTGGTAAACTAGGCAGTTAAATGTTAATGGGATTTGGGTTAACACATTTAACTGGAGATTAGACCTTAACTGAGTAAGGGAGGAGAAAAAGTAATTGTTATTTGGCTAACAGTACTTTACGTTTTTTAATGGCTTTGTTAATTTTTGCAAATTTGGCAACTTTTTGTCACCAACAGCAGAAAACACTGCTAAAAAATACATAAATTTTAACTGTTCTGTGGATTTGTATATAAGTTCCCACCATACCTATTTAGGTCTTTAAAAAGCCAAAAAATTTCTCGGCTTATACACAGAAATTTACAGTATCTCTTTTTGATTTATCATATTTATTTAGGGTTGGGTGTGCTGTAGGAAAATCTTAAATTCCTAAATGCTAAAAAGAGACATTTTTTACAACTTACTTGGATGCCTGGTCTGTAAAACAACCATTATGATGAAATGATAAAGGATCTGAAAATATTTTTCATTAAAAAACACATATGGAAAATAGAATGTTTCTTATGTAGCTGTGCATCTCACAGTAAAATAAATAAAAATAAAATAAATATTTCTTATTAAGACCCGAGAACTTTCATGACTGATATTTGTTATAATTTCCATGTGATTTTTAAGTACCTTGATATCTGTGATATATGATCTTCATGTACTTTGTACTAAAGCATTATTTAAAAATTTATGCTTTTTTACTAATTTTTGTAATTTTTCACAATTTAATCTGTTATAAAGTTTAAACATACTAATATGCAATTTGAAAATACTCTTTTGATAGATTCTGAATTAGCTATGCAACTACTTAACTCATACCAAAATTTGCTGAAAGTGTTGATGTAATAATGTTTTTAATGTTTTCTCAAAGTATTCTACCATTGTGCTGAGCTAATATCTTAATATATCATTCACAAAACATTGAGGATAGATATATTGGTGTACCTGGAATTTTGGATGCTGAAAATTGTACAAGTCATTACATAGGTTTTTTTGCTTGTCAACCTAGATTGTTTTTCTTTTTTTGGGGGGAGGGGGGATTTTTCGGCATTTTTTGGATTTATAATGTGTACCAGGTAATGAATTGGCAAAAGAGCTTGGAGCATCCTTTTCTGGATACATTCTTTAGCATCTGGACACTATTACTAAAAGGAAACAATTCTAATAGTGGAAAAAAAATCTATTTTCCTTTACAAAATATCTATTACTTCTCTAACCACTATGGTTTGGAAACTTTCTGAAAAATTTTTGCTTCCTTCATATAAGAATAAAAGTTACATTTGAAAAGTTTAGTGTATTGAGCATTCCTCATACAAGTGAATGTTCATATAAGTGAATAATTTATTATATATGACTTATAGGAGTTTTGCTGGGATGAGAAGTATTTCGTATAACTAAATATTTCATGCGAGTTTTGTATAAACAATTTTCTACTGTGTATATATATATATATATATAATATACCTACATATATGATTTTGGTTGTTACAGAAAAGAAATCAATATATATGCATGTTTGATATGTATATATATTATATATATATGTGCATATATTATGTATATGTAACAATTCAAAAATATTCATAGATAAAAAGCCGAAAAACTTGATGATTTAAATTTGTATAACTTAAATCTATGATGTAGACCAGTTAATGTGGATAATCCACAAGACACAATTAAATTCATAGTCTTGGCAAAAAAATTTTCATTCTTTGGAACAAAAAGATTAGCCTTTTTTATTACCAGATGTGTGCCATCTTTAAAGCATAACTATGTTTTGAAATATATGTAGTCTCATCCTATTTGGTGATTTGGCTGGTTATTATTGAAGTTATAGCTTTCTCGGAAGTCCAAGGTTTTCATGAGTTGATTCTTTTGTGTTTTTATTTATGTTGTGTTTGATTGGTTGTGTCTTGTGTCTGTAATTTGATTGGTTGGGCTCAGGATCTTTATGAAACTAAAAATTCAATGTATGTTTTGGTGTTATTAATAAAAGTGTTTTTGCAATCTATGGCTCATCATTATGCTTTAACACTATGCACAAGTAAAAAGGGCAAGGGAAGAATGGAGACTTCTAAAAATTATAATTAGGCCTATATATATCTACCATATATAGTAGAGTCTTAAGTTCGAGTGTCCGTAAATCCAAGTTACCAAAAAGTAGAAAAATATATTTTTGAAAAAATAATCAACACATGAAAAAATTACCTCTATTTTTTATTGTTGTTTGACTGGTTTCATGTTACTTCGGTACTATTATGGTGAATTTAAGTCGCATTTGAAAGTTTTTTTTAATTCTATTTATAGACTTGTTGTTTTTTCATGATAGACAAAAAATGGAAGGAAATTCGTTTCATTAAATTTCCATCATTTCATCATGTGAATGTAAGCCATGTGTATAATAATTTTAATTATTAGATGCAAATGCTGATAGTTTTAGCTCTAGTAATCCTATCTGGTAATTTAAACAATATAGGCTAAGTTTAAGAGTATATTTTTGGGAATTTCTCTCTTGTTTTTGGCTTATATAGAAGCATGCTTATGATATTAGCCAATATCCTATATATGTAGTTTTACTAATTTAGTAAGATTATAGCACAGGTGTGTTTTATTACAAACTTATTTTTCAATTTTTTTTTTCTCATTTCAGAACTTTTGTAAATTTAATTTCTTTTACAACATAATATATTTTTATTTCCATATTTTCAGTTTGATATTTTAAAAATGTTACATTTATTTTTCCTGATTAAGCGACTTTTTGGTTACCAAGAAGAACCTATTCTAAATCCATTCTGCATATAAGCTAATTTCTCTCCCCTCCTAAGTTTAGCTCCATAAAGGCTCGTCTTTTATACAAAAATATATGGCAGTCTCTCCCAGGTATACTTTTATCAAAATAATCACCCCTGTTGTGTAGGGAAATTCTTCCAAAATATTTAAACACAGGTAGTAAAAAAAAATATTTTATATGAGCTAAGCTGAATCTCCATGATGGTGTGGTGACAGAACAAAGAATTCAGAACAATGTTAGAAAAGTTTAAAAATCTCAAAATCTGGTATTCTCATAAAGAGCCAATATTGGAAAATAGTACTTCGGCCACTTTGTATGTACAATAAATATTTTCCCAGCAATAATCGTTTTTACCCAAAGTATATTAATGATAAGCTGCATGCCATTGCAAAATTAACATTAAATAATCATTCCATATCTCTTGCATCTGAGTAGTAATTCTAATATGGATGAAGTTCTCATAAGTCAATATCAAAATTGAACTTAATTTCTGTTGAATAAATACTATTTTTAAATATATAATTTTCGTTGTTAATCAATTATTTTAATGGGTGTATCATAAAAATTTTGTCATTACTAAAATATATTAGACTAATTGAAAGGATATTTAACAATTTAATTAAGGGTTAATGAAGTTAATTCTATAAAAAGAAAAATATATTTCCAAAATAATTTCCAACAGTCGACAAGTAGAAGTCAACTGCCCCCCTAAACTTATATTTTATCAAAGGTCTATGATATTTTTTGCATAGGCAAAAATAAATTCTTTAATGAACACAAAATTACTATAATGAAACATAAGACTGTAGTTTTTTTTAATCCTATTTATTTTACTTCACTTGTGTGTCAGTTGGAATTTTGTAATCAATTTTTAACTACCTTATTGACTAGTTAGAGAACTGAAACTTTTGACATAGGTTCATTTCTGGTGACAATACAATATTCGATCATAAAAAAAGTATATTGGAGAAAAAAATCAACTTGGTTAATGCAAAAAGCATCTCAGAGTACTCTGAATCCCTACGGCAAAATTTTTAAAGTAGCATGCCATCTATTTGCAAGCTGCATAATTACAATTCAAAATTCAATAGTGATTTTGACAAAGTTAATGATTTCCGGTTCAGTAAAAAATTGCATATACTTTTATAAATTTTAAAGTTTGTTATTTTTTAAGAATATTTTAACATTTTTTGGTACAATTGTGATTTTCCATATACAGTTAAGTCGTATTAAGTTGTATTTGGTCATTATTCTTTTTTTATTGTGTGATAATGAATAATTTTTGTATAGTAGAGCTTTACTGAGTGATTCAAGCATTTCACTATCTTTTTGAAAGTGTAAATTCTATACTTAATTAAAAAAAAAAAATATGCAAAATTTCAAATAGCTAATAATTGATTTAATATAAGTTAAAAATTACAAATGAAATTTTGTTACAAAATTTGATAGTAAAATAGTCAAAAATTAATATAACACACTTTTTTTAAATAGTAACAAAAAAATAATGATTTAAAATAAACTAAAAAGTAAAAAATTATTTTAAAATGGCCCATGAAATAAAATTTATGAAAAGCTCTCATATGAAAATTGTAATGGGCTAATATAAAGAAATTGCATAAGGAGCTTGTATAGGATAAAAACCACTTGTCATGAAGGGCTATATAACTAAAAATAAAAGCATGGGGTACAATTCGAATCAGTGTCAAACTAATATATTTTCAATACAGATCTAATCATATGAGAATATTTGCATTAAAATAGTAATGTGATAAATAAATGTTATATTTCCAGTGTCCTATACTTTTTAGGTGTGATCCCTCATAACAACTGGCCTTAATCATATAGAAACACTTTATACAATTTATTTATATCAGCACATTACAATTTTCATATAGGGACTTTTCATGCAATTTCTATTTCATGTGCTGCTTTAAAATTTTTTACTTTATTATTGCTACTTTTTTTTTGTTGTTAAATAAAAGTGATTTTTTTTCTTTAGGTTTTTTTATATTTATTTATTTTAAAAATGAATAACTTGAAAGGCTATTTTTACATTTGTCTTTTTTAATTAAAGAAATTTACTATATATCCTAAAATACTATTTCATACCTATTCAAAATTAAATATCAGGAAAAAAAGATAAAACTTCATTATGAGTATTTAAATATTTTTGTTTTCTAGTTATTAATCTCCAAAAGCTATTTAACTCTTAGTAAAACTAAAAGGTACTTAGAATAAAAATTTTAAAAGTATGAACTAATCTTATTTAAAAAATGTATTAGCTACATAGATAGCAAACTTTAAACATAAAATTAATTTGTTTAAATTATTTTAAAGTTTGCTTTTATCCTGACTGTATTGTATAAATACAAATAAACATTTTATTGTATAAAATTGTCTTTTTCTGTATAGAAGTATATATATATATATATATATATATATATATATATATATATAAGAATTTATGGAAATAAATTTTTTATAAATTTACATTTTTTAATGATGTGTACAATATATTTGTAATTTGTGTTTAATTTTTATTTAAAAAAAAGAGTATTTAATATTAATATCTATATAAAAGATACTAGAGATATAAAAACAGATCTGGTATCTTGTAAATCAATAATAGTTTGTAATTTAAAGTTCTCTGTAACTTGAATACAAATATTGTTCATAGTTGGAAATTTTTGATGCATTAAATTGATTATAGCCAGATATTTTTGCAGAAATAACTGGCTTTTGCAAAATTGTAATTTTACCACATCTCCAGTATTTAAAATCATGTATCTCACTGTTAATTCAAGGTATTCTTATAAAAATTATGTCAGTTCATGAAAATGTTCTGCTTTTTCCATATGCGTAATTATTTATCATGTTCGCCTTTTGGAAACGTCATAAACTCTAGTTTTGTATAGGTCAAGAAAGATTTTTTAAGGTAAAGGGTGTGAGAATCTTAAAAAACCATAAATCTAATAAAAGGTATTGTTGCTTTGGAATTCCATAGACCTTTATTTTTCTTCTCAATTTTTAAGATTTATATTGCTGTTAAATTTTTCTTGGTAACTACAAATAAACATACACATACTTGTGTGTAAATAGAAGTTCTGTTTTAATAAAATATTTACAGATTACCGTATATTTCCGAATATAAGCCTATCCACATGTAAGTCGATGGCATTGTTTTCCTTCAAAAATTTATCCAACTTTCAAAACCCATATATAAGCTGAAGGAAAAAAAAAAAATTCAAACCAAAAATGTAAAATGGGATAGCAGGTAAAACGAGGGGGGGGGGGAATTCTCCAATTAAATTTGGTTTAAATTAAAATTCTAGGATAATTCTTCTTAATCCTTTTTCATCACTATCCATTTTTTTAAATATCATTAAGATAGAGGATCGATCGTACCTTGAGTCAAATAGAACATCTCAGTGTTTTGAAAGTGGGCAAGGAAAAACTACTTACAACTAAAATTTTACTTAACTTCATGCTCTCTTAACTTCCCAATTTTACACTGACTTATCCAGATCACAGTCGCAGTGCACTGTTTGATAATCACATTGTTACATCTTGCGGCCAATGATATTTTTACATAGATACTAACTACATGGTTCAGTTTTAATGCCGCTATATAAAGATAATTTTTTCATAAATTTAAGAACTATAAGCTAAAAAAGTTATGTTTTGCAATTTATCGTTTGCTGCTGACTTATGCAAAACTGTCTTTATTAAAAGATTAGCCACAAGGTTGGGTTTTAGCCATCAAACAGTAGTTTTTGACTTGACATAGGTTTAACTGGTTTACATCGTCAAAAACCCCAATGAAATTTAAATATGCTAAAAAATAACTAAAAAAGGCTGTTAATAATAGCAAGATATAACATTGTTTTTGTTTAATTATAATATTCCTTAGTTTTAGTATATATTGAATTATAAATAAATATTAATTTATAAACTTTTCTTTGTTTATGACTTAATTTTCAATTTTTTCACGTATTTCTTTCTGGTGTGGATTTTTTGCATATTTGGTTAACAAGCATATTTATTTATTTTTAATAAACAAATATGCAGCATTAATTTTTTTTATACTTACAGCAAATTCAGAAAATAAAATGTAAAATAAGAAAAATATTTTATAAATGGGGAAAAAATGAAATACTGGTATAAAAAAATTAAAATTTTAAAATATAAATAATTTTTTTATTGATGAATAATCATTTCTTACTGGTATAAATTTAACTTACTTACGGAGTATCTCCTGAAATTAAGGACTAATGAATAATTCACCATATCACTAAAAAAGAAATAAATCCTCCAATTCCAAATGATGAAATGAGTCGTTTTGTGTTTAATTTAAATTATGGAAACTTCAAAACATACAAATTTTGAAATTTGTACTTTAATTAATTATTTAATAATTATACATTTACTTTTTATTTACATTAATATTCTGGTTCAAAAGAACCACATAACATACTGTAACACATGACTAATTTTGAGCATTTTTCCAAACCTAATCTATTTCTTATTTTGGAATGTATATGTCCAAAGTTTAAAAAGATCTTTTTAATTAAGGCAGAACTGG